>JAUTXW010004881.1:0-657500 GCA_030620095.1 Kuschelorhynchus macadamiae
TAAAAATAATAAAAGTAAGCCTTGGAATTTAGACAGATATTTTAAAAATGACATTACGTACATACAATTCAATCCCTGTGTGAATTGGCTGGATACGGCCCTGGAACTTTGCTACTTTTCAAACGTCAAAAAGTTATGATATACCAAGAGTGTTTGTGTACAAAATTTTTAAAAAATCTATGAAGCAGTTTAGGAGATACAGGGTGAACAAATTTTTACCAAAATACGAAAATCACCCTGTATCTTGGTAATAAAGCCGAATTAATCAATTTAAATATCCATTTCGATATACCCTATATAGCACATAAGTATGTACAGTGGGTCGTGAATCACCCAGTATATATATATACATATATATATATATATATATATATATATATATATATATATATATATATATATATATATATATATATACATATATACATATATATTTATATATATATATATATATATATATATATATATATATATATATTTATATATATATATATATATATATATATATACATACATATATATATATATATATATATATATATATATATATATATATATATATATATATATATATATATATATATATATATATATATTCAGCATTTCTCTGGAAGAGTTTAACAACTTTTTCAGTGAAGTTGCTGAAAATATAATAAAAACCCTACCCAATACTTCTATGGATGCAACTGATTTTATAGCCAAGCAAAATAGGCCGGCTTCAGGTTTTTTCCTGTATCTGGCTACAGAACTTGAGGTCTTGATTGATTCGATGATTGATTGATTTCATTAGACACCTTAAAAATTCTAACTGTACCGATTATTATAATTTAAATAGCCGTATGCTGATTGAAACTTTGGACATATTAATCAGTACTTTTACAATCCTTATAAATAAATGCTTTCTGAAGTGTATTTCCTGATGCTTTTAAATATTCTAAACTTACCCCCTTGTTTAAGAAGGGTGATTGCAAGTCACTGACTATTGTCCGATTTCCATTATTGTAATTTTTTCAAAGCTTTTAGAAATTATATTAAAGGACAGACTAATTAGGTATTTTGAGAGATTCTCCCTCCTGTGTACTTCTCAGTTTGGTTTTCGTTCTGGTTTCTCACTTATCAGGGCGATCCTTAATGTTGTTGAGGGCATAGTCGAGGGCCTGGAGAATGGTCTGCATTCTCTGCTTACTCTATGTGATTTATCAAAGGCCTTCACTGTGTCTCCCATGACTTGCTGTTGGCTAGTTAGCAACATGTATGGATTAGGGGAGTCGCCCTGAATCTGTTTAAATCTTATCTTTCCAGGAGACTTTAGTGTGTTGTTTTGAGGGATAAAATTTCCACTTGTAAACCTATAAAACACGGAGTGACTCAGGGCTGTCTTGGGGCCTCTGTTGTTCATTATTTATATTAATGATCTTTGTGCTTCTATGACCTCAGTAAGCACATGTGTTCTTTGCGGATGATACAACCCTTTTGAATGTTGGTTCAGATATGAGTGTTCTTCTTGAGTATGGAAGGGTCTCTTTGAGGCAGGCCGAGGCATGGTTCACTGCGAACAATTTAAAATTAAATCAGTCTAAAACGGTTAATCTTCTTATCAGTAGCAATAGTAGGCTTACTTCAGGTAAGGCTTGTAAATTATTAGGAATAGTGCTGGATAACTCATGGTCTTGGAATGGACACATTGAGGCATTAAGGAGTAAACTTTCCTCATCCTCATTTCTTTTGAGACAATTAACTCACTGCCTTAACTTGGATGTGCTAAGGATGGTATATTTCTCTTTATTTCACAGTTTGATATCATATGGTGTTGTTCTGTGGGGTGATGCGGTAAACTCAATTAGAGTATTTCAACTTGAAAAGAAGGCGATTAGGCAAATGACTGGAGCTGGGTTTAGAGCACATTGCCAACCCTATTTTAAAGATTTAAAAATTATGCCTTTACCTTCTTTGTTCATTTATCATACTTTGGTTGAGATACATACAAAATCTTCATCTCTAATTTTACATTCTGAAACACACAGTTACAGCACAAGATCAGCAGGCTTGGTTAAGCTGCCTCGCTTTAAACTTAATATGTCTGTAAAAAATTCTCTGAACCTAAAATTATATAATCATATTCCCAGTACAGTTAGGGACCTAGGTAAACTTGAGTCTAAGAACAATATAAAAAATTAATGCTGTTTTATTCTATTGATGAATTTTTTAATACGCCTTATTTACAACCTGTAGCTATCTATTGACCAGCACAATAATAATGTTACTTATCTTGTTTTTTGTTTTTTTATTATTTTAATTTTTACGTTGCCTGTATTTGGGTATTTGTATCTTAAGCATTGAGTGTTTCTACTGATCTGTTCTTTTTTTAATTGTATTTGTTTTCTGTTACCTTTGTAATTTTGTATTTTCAATGACTTGTCTCAAACTTTCATGTAACGTGGTGTAATATATTCTATTCTATTCTATATATATATAGATAAATATATATATATATATATATATATATATACATATATATATATATATATATATATATATATATATATATATATATATATATATATATATATATATATATATATATATATATATATATATATATATATATATATATATATATATATATATATATATATATATTATATATATATATATATATATATATATATATATATATATATATATATATACATATAAGAATATAGTAAGACCAGTTTTATTTGAAGTCTATAGAGTTAGATGATTTATGTACACCAATGCACTACAGATCACCCATCTGCAAATTGCCGAAAAATCCCCGTGGCCAGGCTTCCCCGAGAGTGTTCACGTCGAGCAGAAAAAGAGTGACCCCAAAAGAGAAGCATGACGCGCTCTTGTTAAAGTTCAATAAACTGGGAGTAATATTGCTTCCTCTCTCGTGTAAAAGAAACCGTTAATTGCCTATTTGACAAGTAAGATTTTATTATTGAATTGGTTGCACCTCTGACACCATATCACAGAACTATTCCCAACAACGTTGCTAGATTTTAAAAATCATTTTTTAAAAAATCAGTGACTTCAATGATGTTATTAATCACATGATTTGTTTTAAAAATTAAGTCATAGTCATAGAATTATATTTTTCAATTTCAAACAGTGAAAAGTTGTCTGGATGTAAAGTTTTATTGATTCCATATACATTTTGATTATGAAAAAAAAATGCAAGTACTGCACTAAACATAATTTAACTCACTCAAAACTCTCTTACCATGCTACCATAAACAGATTTTTTTGGCGCTAATAAGGCTTTCCATGAAAAAAATTTAATTTACACTTAATTAAATACTTACCTATCACCAACCATTAGAGTTCTGCTAGGATCCACACCATGCTCTTTTATTAAACAATCTGCTATATAAGAATTAGGTTTTCCAACTACGATTGGTTCTCGTAGCGCACATGTTTCAATAGCTTTTACAATTGAACCAGTACCAGGTACTACAATATCACCTCCTACAGGAAATCTTTCATCAGTGTTTGTAGCTAGAAATATACAATTTGGTTTGCTAAGATAGGTTGCAGCTTTAATCATTTTATTAAACGAAAAATGTTCATCAAAACCAACAATTACTGCTCCTACTTCTGGATCTGGGTGAAAAGATTCTAGAGTGGCTGCTACACAAGTCTGAAGAACATCTGGCTAAAAAGTTATTCATTTATATAAATACAAAAAAAGTAAAAAAACAGTCTAAACACAGATTACTAAAAGTCTTTCAGGATTCACATTCCACTGGTTGAATTCATATAAAAGGGCCACAACAAAATAAAAAGAGTCAATCTACCCAAATTTGGTTAAAAAAGGAACTGCTCTTTCCCTTCAGTTTTGTTTCTACACAAACATGTTAGTAGGGGCAAAGAGTCCTAAATGTTTGCATTGCACGATGCAGTAGAATCCGTTTATTTTTGCTTTTGTGAAAAAAAACGCATATAGAATTTTTTCCATCATTTTACTTGTCTTTTTACTGAATTTTCAAGAAGTTTGGCTTTATATATAAAAAAATCCAAAAGAGGTCTGAGTCAGGCTATTATTGTTTTGAATTACCAAAAAAGTAAACTCACGCAGTTTCCAAGCAACAACATATTGTTTAGAATTTTTGGTAATTTTTAAATACTTAAGATATTATCTCTGAAAATTTGTGAAAATATACTTCTAGTGGTCACTAAAAGACATACTAAATATTAAATCCTTAGTATTTATGACATCTAAAAGTTATTTGTTTATTTTTTTGGGTAGCTTAGTGCATGTCATAGGTCATTAAGGTTATTATTTGTTTACATAGTTATTGATACAATACCCTATGTTCTAGTCTTTTTGTCCTATGGAATTTATTTAGTCCCTTATTATCAGTAATCCATTGTCTTACAAAATTACAACATTACACATACAAAATTATATATCTCAGCTTCGTAAGCGTTAATGCCCTGACTCAGCGAACTCACCGAAATATGTCATATTTTGCAGTCTCCAAGTTGTCATGCAATAAATAAAAATTATTTAGAAGTGATCTTACATGTAAATGTGATAACAAAATCATTTTGGGAAAAGAAATAACAAAAAACAGATTAAGTTATTGTAGTTAAAAAATAATTTATCTAAAAAACAAACTAATATAAAGCCCAAAATCATAAATTATGTAGTAATCAGGCAGGTTGTTCTCCAAAATAGCTCAAGAATCCATTAATGTCTCCACAAGGAGGTCTGTACACATTACCAATCAGCAAGGTTTTTGTTTTTACTTTTATCTCAACACAGACATGTTGAGTAAATTCCTTACACAATTTGTCAACTGGTTTTAGATCTATCTTAATGTACAAAAGTATATTTATTAATAGCTAACGCATCACTCAACCATGTTTCCGAAACGCCCAGTACATCATATTGATACATATTTGTACATGTTCTTCAAAAACAAGAAAAGCATTTAAAAGCGACCTAGTATTAATGTGAAAATATGAAAACATTTAAGAACAGTAGGAAAATAGGAATAAGGAGGAAATGGGCTATTGTAATGCATGCCGCTTCAAAAAGCTATTTGCTAGGTGCAATCTGACTGTGTGCAGTAGTCAAGGCAGAGAAAATAAACAATAAGATATTTAAATTGCAAACAATAAAATTTGTACGTGATTTTAAGAGTAAATTCATATATAAAATTTTGGTTTACACATACACAAACAGAAAAAAAAATTAATCCGTAAAAAATAGTTGCTCTCTAAATGATAAAGTATTCTTTTAACAAGGTACGTTATGTACCTACAAATGCGTAATGTAGACAGATACTAAATGTTTTAAGTATATAATTTATAGTATTTGAGAAAAGAAAATAGTAGAAACAAATTCTCATAATGAATCTATATCAGCCCAAATTATTATTATTATACCTGCACCATAAAATAAAAAACATTCTTATTTGGTTCAAGGCGACAAGAAAACATTATTAAAATATACGTTCAATAGGCCAAATTATGTTGTGTAGCTATATACAAACAAATGGGTATACAAGGTTATGTAACTTGCTTGATAGGATAATTAATCATAAATACATTTTCCCAAAGGCACCAATTTTTGTAATTATATAATTTCCATAAACTTATTAAAAATTGCCATTAAATTTGAATAAAAAAAACAATTCTCATAATGAATCAATATTAGCTCAAATAATTTTTATACCTACACCATAAAAATAAAAAAACACTCCTGTTTGCTTTGGCAAGATCACAAGAGGACATTATTAACTTAATACTATAAAAACTATGCATTATCAAACCAAGAAACTTAAGAATTTCTGTTATTATTAAGTATAATTAGGTATTACTAGAAAACATTAAACCAACAACGAATAAACCAAATATAAGTTCTTAGTATCATCATACTGTGTAATTTAGGTTAGGTTAGGTTAAAAGTGATTGGATCAAATCGACTCTCCACTCCACTGCGACTCTGTGGTCTATTGTAGCTCACACCTATGTTTACACTTCCCCAAGCAACTCTAAATCCTCAATGAGTCTTATCATTCCATTTGGGAGGTATTCTTCAAGTCCTCGGGCAGTACTGAGTAATTTAACACAGTAGCAATATATTTTCATAGTCGATTTTCACGAATAAAAAAAACGGTAAATTCGCCTTACCCACAATTTCGTATAGAATTCTACTGCATACATATAACACATAGTCTATATATGCATAACATTTTATACAAATCCTATAAACCGAAATTTTTTAAAGTTTTTAATTTATCATTATTATTATTATTACTATTTATTTTGCATAACTTTATTTATTCAGTCTGTAGAAAATAAATTAAATTATGTCCTATATTATTTTTTGCCATAAAAAATGGTTTTATGGGACCCTAAAACGTAAAAATCTGCAAAAATCTCGGAGGGTAATTTTTTCACTATTACAATACTTCCCTTCTACAAGGGAAGTAAAAAACAACACAAAAATTAATTTCAATTCTATGAACTACCCCTGGTACTTTTGTTATACACATTGAGGATTTAGCTACTGCAGCACTAAATAGTTTTAGACGATACCGAGTATGATCTTCTTTAATAGATATTTTACAGTTTTTTAGGGTTTTCGATGCGACAATACTACCTACCGTTTGTTTACACTTGCAAACTCGATCAGTATGGCATATGGGAAATTGCGTGAATGAATTTTTGCATACACCCTAAACCATTTTTTGATGTAACTTTTATTTATTGTAGAAATGTCAATTTTTGAATTAAACAGACGTAGCACTGCTTCAAACGTGACTTCATTCTTATACGACTCCATTCTGAAAATGCGCATATTGATGCTTCTGAAATGTTGTGTATTTGCATCAACTATTTTCCGAAGCTCATGATTTTCCCTCTAAAGAGTGTATAGTTGAGCTTTAGTTTTGGTAAGCTCCGTGTTAACTTCTGTTAATTTTAACTGTATATTTTCCTTAATAATAATAATAATAATAAATGTCTTTTATTAAATATGTATATGCAAATACAATTACAAAATTTCTTATTATATCCACTCCATAATAATCCCGAAAACGGCAAATATTAACTCACCGTTAATCTGATCTTTAAAAATGGCGTGAACTTCAGATCCAATGAACTTCTTAATGTATTCTGCCGTGTATAAAGCAATCGTGGACATAAACAAAATCCAGCTAGAAAGTCTAATTTAGGAACGCTGACTAAAAAGACACAATCTATACTATTAGATGTGAGAAATCAATCCAGCTTTATGGAAATTAGAAAACGAAAAATTCTTTTTTTTTCAAAGTCAAAATCGCCATTTTTTTACACAAGCAAAAAACTGGATTCCGGTTGTCGTGCAATGCAAAAAAACCCGAGAGGAAGGCTACTTATTTCACGAAAATTTCCGGTAAATTGACTCTACTAAAAAGAATACTTTGATTTCATTTAACCAATTAATCATATTAGCAATAAAAATAATTTTGTGAAAAATGCTTACCCCTACTCCAGTGTATTTAATTCCTGCAGCTTCTAACTCTTGAGCTATTCCTCTAGTACCAACAAGATACACCTTTTTATTGAAACCAATATTTTTCAAGTAACTCACTACCAAATAAGATGTGGAAATGATTTCATCCTAAAAAAAAAAGCAACTTACAGGAAACATACAGAGTGATCTGTTCAGATTTTGTATGTAGCATGCTTTATTGTTTTCGAGATATTGACAATTGAAAATTTGATAGGCTGTAAAAGCTAAACGGTTTGATTGAGGGCAAAACGAATTTGCACACTGCTATCTAGGGTTTTTTTTTATGGTCCTTCCTATAGCTTTAACTTTTTTTAAGAAAGACAGCATCACAGGGCGAATATTCATAGATTTCTCCAAATTATGTTAAAACATGCATTTGCACTTCCCATATTTTTATCAGTCTTTATTGTAGCAATATAAAAACTACTACCTGTTTTTAACTGGGCTCAAAGTTTCTTAACATTAATAATCGTCTTCTATTTTTGAATCACTCCAAGTCAATGCCAAACTATCAGATCTGCAGATCATTGTGTAATGACGGGGGCGTATGTCATGATTCTTGTATTTTTTTCATAAAATTATCTATATATATATATGCCATTGTGATCGGACACATGACTAAGATCAATTGGTTCAGAGCAGATAAGAGAGGTATCAATATTAGCAAATATATTGTCAAGGCATTTGTTATTACGAGTGTTAAACTTGATCATTTTTTTAAGTTAAATGTTCTAAAGAAATTGCACAGCTCTAAAGCTTGATTATCCATTTCATTAAAGTGAACGTTAAAGTCACCTGTAACCAGAATGGGTTTAGAAGTGTTCAATCTGTTCAAAGCACTTGAAATTTTTTCCAGAAATATCTCGAAGTTGCTATCAGGTGAACGATACACTGTAACAACCTGCATGTCAAACTTTCTTATTATTACACCAGCGATTTCACAATTTAGTTCCTCAGACATACTCTCAAGATTCAAGGAATCTGAGATTAAGTTGTTTTTAACATATATACTTACACCACCATGACTCCTAACAGACCTGCAAAAGCCAGAAACCACCCTGTAATTTCAATTCTTATGGTTGCCACACTTTCGACAAAAAATTTGTTAAAACTATTTGCTATATTTATTTCACCATGTACTACTTCATTTTCATTTTCAATTTTTATTACATTTTGATTAAATTCTTTGTTACTGTTCTTAACAAGTTATTTTAATATTTTCCACATTAATTTACTATTGTTGCGATTACAATCTATTTTTTTGTAAAAATATAATTCTTTTTTTTGTTTAGAAATTGAGACAAAGTGATTTCTGTTAAGTTTATATTCTTCCCACAGTACAAGTTTTTCATTTTCTGTCCTACTTTTTTTAAATTTTATGTATGATTTATTTTTTATTTAACTTGCTTGTTTTAATTCTGCGTCATACCAAGGTAGATCATTGCCCCTAACAGATGTAGTTTTTATGGGTGCTATTCTATGAATAACCTCCGAGCATCTCTGCAAGATATGACTGAGAATAAAATCTACATTTGTAGAATTAAGCACATCATTCCAGTCAATATCTATCAAGCTGTAAATGATATTTTTATATGCATAAATATACAGAACTCTAAACTGTGTTTGCTCATTTTTTATATTTGACATTTTTTTATTATTCAAGAAATTTATTGAGATTATATAATGATCTGAAATTTTAGGGCTTTTATGAACTAAACACCTAACATCAAAATTACCAATTACCAGGTCTATCATAGTGCTACTATTTTTTGTACACCGTGTTGGTTTTGTGACCCATTGACTCAATCCTGAAATATTGAGACTATGCTTAAGTTTGTTTGTATAAAAATTTTCACAAATGAGATTTAAATTAAAATCTCCTACAATTAATAAGTCTTTTCCATTTCCTATTAAATTCTCACATAATTCTTCGAAGTCATTTAAAGATACAGAGTGACTTAAACTTGGAGAGTGATATATAACTCCTATACACACACCCTTATAACCTATTTTAATTTCAGAAAACACTCCCCAATAATTTCCGTTTACTACAATATGTTTTATATTTTTATATATCAGACCTTTTCGTAAATACATTAAGAACGCCTCCCGTTTGTCTAGTTTCTGCATTGCACCTGATAAGATTGTAATTATCTAGAAGGCATTCCCCATCGGGAACATCATCAGTTGTACGTGTCTCGTCTCTCTTAATAATATAATTTTTGGTAACATACTAACTATATAAAATACAAAATCATCTTTATAGGCCAAAAAACTTTGTATATTTGTATATATAATATCCTTTTGTTCTAAAGTCTCCCTATCTGTCATACACTCTTGTTGGACGGCCATAACCTGGTTTATTGTTTCGATATCCCATATTTCTGTGTTGGCTGTTCTGTCTATAGTAGATTCTAGGCTTATATTCGGGCTTGTTAACGTTTCGACGAAAAAAGTATTCCGCCACCTCTATACCTACAGGCCACAGTTTTGGATCCGTCAGCTCCAGAATAAGTTCCTTGTCAACTGAAACTTTAAGGCTGTCGTATGTTTTTGCTTTATTTGCAACGGGTTCACAGAAAAAATCACGATCTGAAAATTTATTGGTCAGATATGTTTGTAGTTCTTCAGCTGTATATGATAACCGATATTTTGACACATAGAGCCATTTCTTTCTTTGGCGGCATATTCTTGATCATATTTTTGAACTCCTATTACTTTTACAGGCATGTCTGGTTGTTGTTGGAATGTGCTCATTATAGTTTGCTGTTAAGCGACTGCTATAGCATGGGATACCTGTTTATCGGAGATGGGGTGCTGAATGGCTTGATTATTCCTTTTGCCGGATTTTGTCTGATTGCCTCTCGAGGGTTCGGGCTGTGATATATTTACCACTGCATGCATGCATAGTTGTGGATGCCTCACTAGGCTGAGTATCATGAGATAATCTTTGAATTTCACTGACAGATTTGACCACTTTATCAATTTTGGATCTGGATTGGTCTTGTTCTTCTTTAACAGAAAGTACAGTTTTTTTTTGAGCTTTCTAGGTTTTTGTTTTAATTTTTCTGCTGACTCTTCATATCTAGAAAAGAATCCTTTTATCTCAATTTTGAACTCCTCAAAGCTTTTTTCAACCGTTTTTGTCAGAGTTTTGATGTCATTTCTATAATTTTCTTCAGTTTTTGATTGGATGCATTTCTTGCATTTATATATAACACAGGGTGATCGTTGTTTAACTGTTGCTCCTTTTAGTTCTGATGCTGATAGTTTTGAACAATCCAGGCATTATCACATTTGCATTTGCAATTATAGGTGGTATGTGGTATAGGTGCCTGTTTCTTCCGCATTACACTCTTTACAAGTCGCCATTTTTACAGTTCTGACGCGAAAAACAAATTAAATATGTCGTTTTTTAACCACTGGTCAATGCCACTACTAGACCATAAAGTTTGTTTACAACTTTCTTTAATTACGATTTAACTCAAAACATTGATAAGCAAGGAAAGTGATTTTTTTAAGCTTCACCGTGTTATTGTTCTTTGGTTTTTCCCTATTTTTACTAGTTACTTACATAGTTGTAAAGGGAGTTTTTGGAAAAGCATTGTTGAACTTTTTTGCTTATATCTTTTGGGTTTCAAATAAACAACCTTGATAAAAACTAACCGACACAAAACGTTCGGGAATGTGTTTTTGCACATCCAAAATCATATAAATATGAAGGTATATATATAAGTATGCTATTCGTTTAAATTCTTTTAAATATCAGTTTCGTGTGTGAATAACAACAGCATATATGAAGGATAAAATGCCGCAAATGTTTGAAATTTTGCATAAAGACGGAGTTTGAAGCAATCAATATAAATAAAATTTCCAAAAACTATATAAAAAATCACTTTCCTTGCTTATATGCACATATATATATATATATATATATATATATATATATATATATATATATATATATATATATATATATATATATATATATATATATATATATATATATATATATATATATATATATATATATATATATATATATATATATATATATATATATATGTGTGTGAATAACAACAGCATTGTTGACGCTCGTCGAAGGATTTGATTTTGGTGAAGGATAAAACGCCGCAAATGTTTGAAATTTTGCATAAAGACGGAGTTTGAAGCAATCAATAGTTCGCGTAAATAAAATTTCCAAAAACTCCGAAGTAACTAGTAAAAATAGGGAAAAACCAAAGAACAATAACACGGTGAAGCGTAAAAAAATCACTTTCCTTGCTTATCAATGTTTTGAGTTAAATCGTAATTAAAGAAAGTTGTAAACAAACTTTATGGTCTAGTAGTGGCATTGACCAGTGGTTAAAAAACGACATATTTAATTTGTTTTTCGCGTCAGAACTGTAAAAATGGCGAATTGTAAAGAGTGTAATGCGGAAGAAACAGGCACCTATACCACATACCACCTATAATTGCAAATGCAAATGTGATAATGCCTGGATTGTTCAAAACTATCAGCATCAGAACTAAAAGGAGCAACAGTTAAACAACGATCACCCTGTGTTATATATAAATGCAAGAAATGCATCCAATCAAAAACTGAAGAAAATTATAGAAATGACATCAAAACTCTGACAAAAACGGTTGAAAAAAGCTTTGAGGAGTTCAAAATTGAGATAAAAGGATTCTTTTCTAGATATGAAAAGTCAGCAGAAAAATTAAAACAAAAACTTAGAAAGCTCAAAAAAAAACTGTACTTTCTGTTAAAGAAGAACAAGACCAATCCAGATCCAAAATTGATAAAGTGGTCAAATCTGTCAGTGAAATTCAAAGATTATCTCATGATATTCAGCCTAGTGAGGCATCCACAACTATGCATCCATGCAGTGGTAAATATATCACAGCCCGAACCCTCGAGAGGCAATCAGACAAAATCCGGCAAAAGGAATAATCAAGCCATTCAGCACCCCATCTCCGATAAACAGGTATCCCATGCTATAGCAGTCGCTTAACAGCAAACTATAATGAGCACATTCCAACAACAACCAGACATGCCTGTAAAATAGGAGTTCAAAAATATGATCAAGAATATGCCGCCAAAGAAAGAAATGGCTCTATGTGTCAAAATATCGGTTATCATATACAGCTGAAGAACTACAAACATATCTGACCAATAAATTTTCAGATCGTGATTTTTTCTGTGAACCCGTTGCAAATAAAGCAAAAACGTACGACAGCCTTAAAGTTTCAGTTGACAAGGAACTTATTCTGGAGCTGACAGATCCAAAACTGTGGCCTGCAGGTATAGAGGTGGCGGAATACTTTTTTCGTCGAAACGTTAACAAGCCCGAATATAAGCCTAGAATCTACTATAGACAGAACAGCCAACACAGAAATATGGGAAATCGAAACAATAAACCAGGTTATGGCCGTCCAACAAGAGTGTATGACAGATAGGGAGACTTTAGAACAAAAGGATATTATATATACAAATATACAAAGTTTTTTGGCCTATAAAGATGATTTTGTATTTTATATAGTTAGTATGTTACCAAAAATTATATTATTAAGAGAGACGAGACACATACAACTGATGATGTTCCCGATGAGGAATGCCTTCTAGATAATTACAATCTTATCAGGTGCAATGCAGAAATTAGACAAACGGGAGGCGTTCTTAATGTATTTACGAAAAGGTCTGATATATAAAAATATAAAACATATTGTACTAAACGGAAATTATTGGGGAGTGTTTTCTGAAATTAAAATAGGTTATAAGGGTGTGTGTATAGGAGTTATATATCACTCTCCAAGTTCAAGTCACTCTGTATTTTTATATGACTTCGAAGAATTATGTGAGAATTTAATAGGAAATGGAAAAGACTTATTAATTGTAGGAGATTTTAATTTAAATCTCATTTGTGAAAATTTTTATACAAACAAACTTAAGCATAGTCTCAATATTTCAGGATTGAGTCAATGGGTCACAAAACCAACACGGTGTACAAATAATAGTAGCACTATGATAGACCTGGTAATTGGTAATTTTGATGTTAGGTGTTTAGTTCATAAAAGCCCTAAAATCTCAGATTATTATATAATCTCAATAAATTTCTTGAATAATAAAAAAATGTCAAATATAAAAAATGAGCAAACACAGTTTAGAGTTCTGTATATTTATGCATATAAAAATATCATTTACAGCTTGATAGATATTGACTGGAATGATGTGCTTAATGCTACAAATGTAGATTTTATTCTCAGTCATATCTTGCAGAGATGCTTGGAGGTTATTCATAGAATAGCACCCATAAAAACTACATCTGTTAGGGGCAATGATCTACCTTGGTATGACGCAGAATTAAAACAAGCAAGTTAAATAAAAAATAAATCATACATAAAATTTAAAAAAAGTAGGACAGAAAATGAAAAACTTGTACTGTGGGAAGAATATAAACTTAACAGAAATCACTTTGTCTCAATTTCTAAATAAAAAAAAGAATTATATTTTTACAAAAAAAATAGATTGTAATCGCAACAATAGTAAATTAATGTGGAAAACATTAAAATAACTTGTTAAGAACAGTAACAAAGAATTTAATCAAAATGTAATAAAAATTGAAAATGAAAATGAAGTAGTACATGGTGAAATAAATATAGCAAATAGTTTTAACAAATTTTTTGTCGAAAGTGTGGCAACCATAAGAATTGAAATTACAGGGTGGTTTCTGGCTTTTGCAGGTCTGTTAGGAGTCATGGTGGTGTAAGTATATATGTTAAAAACAACTTAATCTCAGATTCCTTGAATCTTGAGAGTATGTCTGAGGAACTAAATTGTGAAATCGCTGGTGTAATAATAAGAAAGTTTGACATGCAGGTTGTTACAGTGTATCGTTCACCTGATAGCAACTTCGAGATATTTCTGGAAAAAATTTCAAGTGCTTTGAACAGATTGAACATTTCTAAACCCATTCTGGTTACAGGTGACTTTAACGTTCACTTTAATGAAAGGGATAATCAAGCTTTAGAACTGTGCAATTTCTTTAGAACATTTAACTTAAAAAAAAAAAGGTCAAGTTTAACACTCGTAATAACAAATGCCTTGACAATATATTTGCTAATATTGATACCTCTCTTATCTGCTCTGAACCAATTGATCTTAGTCATGTGTCCAATCACAATGGCATACTGTTCACTTTGTTAATCAAAATAACTTGATATAAACACAAAATTTAAAATGTTCATTGATATTATTTCCGATGCAATGGAAATCTCTTTTCCACTAAAATCTAAACTTACTAATAGAAATCAAACTAAACAGGTAAATTGGTTTAATGATAACTTGAAGGATATGCGTAAGAGGCTTAAATTTTTAGTTTCTTTAAACAAAGTAAATTCTTTAGCTGTACCGAAGAAAATGATAAATAATTATAGGAAAGAATATTGTAAAGCTATAAAAGTAGCTAAAATAAATGCAAATGATAATATTATAAGACATTCAAACAATCATCAACAGGCAATGTGGAATTTAATAAAAAACAATAATTTAAATGAACCAAGGCAAATCACATCATTAGATGCACATAACTTCAATTCTTTCTTTTGCTCTATTGCTGAAAATGTAATAAAAAATCTTCCTGGTTCTCACACTCGATTTGATGAGTACCTTAGTGAACTATCTGATATGGAAATTCCTCAATTTAAGTTTAAATCCACAAGTTTCATAGAAGTTAGAGATACTATTACAGCATTAAAAAACTCTAATAGTAAGGATCCTTACCATATTAACACCAAAATAATCAAAACACTAAAAAATCTTATCGTTTCACCTTTAACTAAGTGAATTAATGAGTCAATAGCAATCAGTCTTTAAAACAGCAAAGGTGGTTCCCCTGTACAAAGGGAAAGGTTCGCCAGATGATTGTAACAATTATAGGCCCATATCTCTTTTGCCAATCCTATCAAAGGTATATGAACGAATTATAAAAAAACAAATCAATGACCACTTTGAATCAATTACTCTTTTTACCATAAGCCAATTTGGTTTTCGCCAGAATAAAACAACAAGTTTAGCAATAGATCATCTTACTAGTAATGTCTTGGAGCCCCATATTATTTCTTATTTACATCAATGATCTTGTTCATTATCAAAAAACAGCAAAAACAGTATTATTTGCAGATGACACTACTTTTTACCAAAGCTACCATCCATCAAAGATATGTATTATGGACTTTGCTGACACAGAAGCAAATTTACAACAGTGGTTCCTAGCCAATAGTTTATCCCTCAACAATTCTAAATCCCAGGTCATAAATTTCTCTCTTAGACATACTGAACTTGAACATCTATATTTAGCTACTTGTGTCAAAGAGGTCAAATTCCTGGGGGTTTATCTTGATCCAGGCTTGAACTGGGAAAATCACATTATACATCTGTCTAAGAAATTGTCGAAATATCTGTTTTTGATTAGAAACCTAGTCCAAATTTCCTCTCTGCAAACCGTCTTAATCGCATATCATGGTTACTTTCATTCTAATCTATCATATGCCATACTATACTGGGGTCATTCCACTTACATTGGTAAGGTTTTTGGGCAACAACGCAAGTGCGTCCGTATTATAAGCAGTTTGGGTTATAGAGACGATTGTCATCAATCTGTTGTAGACTTGGGACTTCTAACCATGCCAAGCATATATATATACTGCAATGTTTACTGTACATTAAGCAACATTTGCACATCTTTAGAATGCATAAACATGATCATAACTACCTTACTAGAAATAATGAAAATCTTGTCCATGACTTTGGCAGACTTGAGAAAGCCAGAAATAGCACTAGGTATTTTGCAATAAAGTTCTTTAACAATCTACCAGCAAATGTCAAAAATTCAGATTTTTCCCAGTTTAAAGAAAAAATTATTTCTTCAGCTCTGATGAGTTCTTCATGTCTAATTTTAATGTTTGATCTGCTTCTTAAAAAAAATTGAATTGTAAATGTGTATCTTTTAAAATGTGTAATCTTGTTTTAAGTCTAAAATTTTAAGTTGTATTATTTATATTTAATTTTATATATAACTATTTTTGACGTGTAAAAATGCAAAACTTTGTATACTTTTACTAATAAACTGAAATTGAAACTGCTATAGAAAAAATTCTAGAATTGGCTGTTTACAAACAAATGAATGAATATTTCAATTAAAATAATTTACTTTTTCCAAACCAATCAGGTTTCAATCAACATGGAATGACTTAATAGATAATGGTAATTTTGTAATAGCTGACTTTCTTGATTTTAAAAGAGCCTTCGAAACAATTGACCATGCAATTTTATTAAAAAAACTTAGGTATTATGGAATAGGGGGCAAAGTTTTCAAATGGTTTTGTTCAGATCTTGAAAACAAAACAAATAACAAAAATAAATTTTAGTGTTTTAGATGAAATAGATAACAGTTTTGGAGTACCGCAGGGGTCAGCTTTGGGTCTCTTGCTTTTTATTATTTACCTAAATGATATAAATCATTATATAAGACCAGATTTTCTCAATCGTAATAATAAAGATGTAAAAACTGCTATAGAAAATCTTAATATTGAAGATTCAAAAGTAGAAATTATGTTCCCAACCTGTTTGTTTATGAGGTACATATATTTGTAGTTCCGCGTTTTTCTGTATTTTGTGAATGATAAAGTTCATTTTAAAATAAGTGTTTGGTGTCAGTTTGTTCATGGAATAATTCTGCATTTGAAAACTCACATTTTATTATCATCAGATCCTTAATAAAGTTCTTAAGGACTGAAAACAAAATATATTCTTCACATTTGGATGGTCATTTCAAACAATACCAAGAAAAAAAAAGCAACATAAAAAACCCAATCATATCCATTGTTGGCAATTTAGTTTATATATTTATTGAAGAACCGGTTGTGCCGTGTTTCTGTATTGTACTAAAATTTGTACAATACTGATTGTTCTCAATTTTTGAAATTTTTGAGATTGATTGATAAGCTGTTCAAAAATGTCAACATTGTGCAGCAAATGCAATAGTGAAGAAACAGAAACATATGCTCATGCGAAATGTCATAAATGTAGAAGGGTTTTATGTGTAAGCTGTTCAGGTCTTTGCGCTTCAGAGCAAAAGGCTGTTACTGTCAAAAAGCGATCACCGTCAGTTAGATATACTTGCAAATATTGTTTCGAAAAGAATATGACGGCAGAAGATGGGAGTAACTTGGAAAATTTAAAAACACGTTGATCAAATTCATCCAGAAAAATGTTGATGATATGAAGGCATCAATGGTAAAGAAGGATAAAACGGAAAAGGCTTTGAAATACATGGATTCTGTATATAAATCCTTGACCAGCCTCAAAGATCAAAACATATTATTGACATGAAAAATAGATGAGATGGCTAAAAAAATTGTTTCTTTGGAGGATCTTCCACCAGAATCAGAGGTTCTTGTTAATATACCACTAAAATACTTAAAAGACAGAAGTCAAAAGAAAAAAGTATTCAATGACCCTAAAAATTTGATCACCAAAATAACTTTGAGCCAGGTGCAAACAGCTGTAAGCTCTGCTATGCCAGATAATAATGATAAGAATCAATCTCAAGCTAGTACCTCCAACAGAAAAAAACAAAAACATTGATTCTGTTTTAGATCATCCTAATGATTTTAATGGAGTGAGAAACAGTCATCAAGGAGATCAACAAATCACTACGTCTCACAGTGGTTCATTTGAGCAATCTAGCCGATGAAAAGGTATGAAATTCGTATTTCTTATTTTTTACCAAAACCGAAAAAAATCGATGCCCGAATAGTTATCAAAACGTCCTTCATCAATATCTTAACGCGGTCTACTTTTATCAAGCGTGCGTGTGTCTGCAAACAAAACAATAGTAGGCCGTGCGTAATGCTGCCTATTTACGCAGCAGTGGTCATCCATCTTTTTACTAGTGTGTGTCTTTGTGTGTGGAGCAGAAATTACCTTTGCTATTATGGAGACGATACCTCTGGGTAAGTAAATTATTTTAACATACTCATTCTCCATACAGCATTTATGTATTTATAATATGCACCCATTAAACAAACGTGTGCATTTTACGTAAATTTTCGGAAATATTTATTTTTTATTGGGCTAGAACTTTTCAGATCAATCCGGATCAATTCTATTTCTATATGTATAACGTGAATACACTAGCCAAGTATAAAATAATGCTAGATTCGATTGCGGCTGCTTGCGGCTGCTATTCAATTTTAAAGATTTTATTTAGTTGTGCCTATCTGTAGGAATGTAGGTGAGATAGTAATTAAATCTTACAACTGAATTCTGAGCCACTTTCGCTCAGCCGATTTTTCTAAAATTTTGCTTTTACCTTTAGTGCAGGTTATAATACATTATGCATAAGCAATACTGACTTTTTTAAACATTTTCAAAATGGCCGCCGCCACATGATGGCGGATGATGTATGTGTTGTCAACCCCCTTAATATGGGCATCAAATAAAAGGGCTCGAATAGTAGAATCATCACACAAAATTCAATATGGTCGCCGCTCTAAGATGGCGGATTACACTACCAAACCAAATCAAATAAAAGGGCTTGAAGCTTGAATAGGATAGAAAAGCATAAATTCTAAAACGTAAAAAATAAATATATCTAATAAATAAAACAAGGCTTTATATTAAATAGTAAAAAATTTTAAAATTTTTAACGTGTATTTTTCGTCCTCTTTCAGACCTGCGAAATGGCGTTAATCGCTGCATCCTTTACCATATTTGGCGGAGCTCTACCGGGAACTCTGGTGGTGAGGCTATATGTAATCACGTGTTAAACCATATTAATCTGCAAAAGTTTAACGAAGTTGAAATTGGGAGAGTGCGAAAAACTCTTATAACTTTCACTGGACATTTATCACAAAAGTGGAAAAAATGTTATCGTTCCAAAAATAAGTTTGAACGCAAAAACAATGCTTGGTTAAATGGTAAAGTGTTGCTTAATTTATCTATACCTGCTAGACCGCAACTGCCTCCAGATCCCGCAGCACCTGTAGGGCGCCCACGAAAAACATTTGTGGAGTGTAATGAGTCCTCTAAAAGAAGAAAAGTTCAGCATTTGATGAATACATCACAAGACGAACTTATCATGGCCATGCAGATGAAGTTAAGACAAGAAGGTAAGCGCGATGCAGCAAAACTTGTGCAACTAGCTTCGGATCCAAAAAATTCACCGGCAAGAGCAACTAAAATAAAGAAAATGATTTAATAAAACGGCTTGGAATCATCCTTCGAACAATTTCTTGTGGATTTTCTGTTAATATAGAAGCATACGAACAGTATTGCTTGGAAACTGCACAACTATATATAGATTTATACCCATGGTATTATATGAAGCAAAGCGTGCACAAAGTTTTAATTCATGAAGAAAGTATCATTAGAGCAGCCGAATTACCAATCGGACATCTCTCCGAGGAAGCGCAGGAGGCTAGAAACAAAGATGCACGAAGATAAGTTCAATACAAGAAAATTCTCCAGAACACAAAATGGAAGATTTGCTTCATATGCTTCTTATCTCCTCAGACCCACTCATCAGCAGCCTGCGTAAACGAAAACCTAAACTTAGTGGAATTTTGCCCCCGGAAGTAATGGCCTTGATAATATTGGATTCATCCATGACTACCGAAGAAAACGAAGAAGATTAATCCACTCTACCAACATATTTATACCTGCTAGTGTTCTTGTTTTCATATATTTATATAATTTTCAATACTCAGGTTTACCTTAGTAAAATTTGTAATATTGTTGTTTAGTTAGTCCCATATCTTCTTAGTTACAGAGATACCTACGATAAAATGTTAAATACAAAATTGGTATATTTTAAAACCATTTTTAATTATACAGGATGTTTCGTACAAAGTATTGGTGATTTTTAATTATGGTACATATCGATTCTACATAAAATTTTTTGAAATCCCTTCTCGTATGTAAATTTAATTATTTTTGCAATATCAACATATTATAAAATCTTAAATTTTCAAAATTTTAACCAAATACATACTTAATTCAAATGATTTAAATTGGAGCAAAATGCCTTGAATTCTCTTATCGTAGTTATATTGGTTTTAATTATCTTTGATATGACAACTTTTGATTTAATCGGAAGTCAAAAATTGCGTTGTTGGTGCACTGAGACAAATAATTAAAAAACTGAGATAGGAAACTGCAAGCAATTTAATTAAAACCGTTTAAATTTGACAGATAGGTAAAATGTCCAAAATTTCGCATGTTTTAAATACATGAATTTAGATTTGATACATTATTCATAACTTATTCCGAAAATTTTATATAGAATCATAATATACATTAATTTACATTTTCATTAATACATCTTTTCAATTAAAAAAACACGGACCCTAGGTTTTATCAAACACGCTGTATTATTGAAAATATTTTTTAAATATGCACCCAATCATATCTTACAACCTTTGTATTAAAATTTTTTTTTGTATCTCTATAAATAAGGAAGATATAACATTTTGTCACGCTCATAGTGAGTCACGTTGTACATTTTTATTTCATGTATTAATTATATATTTTAATGCTATTTTTTGCTAGACTTCGTAATTTTACATATTTTAAAGGTTTTAAAAGTCATAAGACGTTATTTCTTGTGTAAATTGTACTATAAAATATTAGCTGGCAAAAGGTTGCTTATCGAAATAATTTTCATCGGCTAGATCGACCCCATGAACCACTGTGCGTCTGGTCAATTAATTGGTGTACCAAATAAAAAATGGTTTTTTATAAGTCAAGCTGCAAAATCCACGACATGTCAGGCAATAATAAATTATATTAGGAAGAAAGCTGAAATGACTGAAAATGAACCTATAATTGTAAACCACCTTTCATCAAATCAGAACACCAGAACCGTTAAGATTGGTATTGATAGCAAATATTCGAACGAGTTTGAGAAAGAAAACTTTTTGCCGCCATTTGTGAATGGCAGGCACTTTGTTTTTCGCAGGATGCAGTCACAATTCCAGCATAATAATCAAAGCACTCGCCAGAACAATTTTAACAACAGAAATTTTATTTATTTATTGCCAACAAGATCATACTTAGAATGAAAAGCAACTTCACAAAAAGAATTCATACAGAGACAATAATTTATACTATATATATAACCAATACAATTTAAAATGTCAAACATAGAACTTAACGAATTAACGAAAATCTAACATAAATGAATAAAATATTTGCATTTGTTTAAAAAAATTTTCAGGCTACGACAAGATGTTTCACATATAAGGCAAACTAACACAATTATACTAAGTTCCATAAACATCCAAACTGAAAGACTAGAATCACACATACTAACAACGATATAATTAAAAGTAAAATTTAAATGAATAAAAACATTTTCCTTTAGGATATTCAGTTGCAGCCTTTTTGAATCTCTTCGCTCCCTCAATATTTCTGATTTCAGGAGGCAAAAGCTGGAATGCTCCAATGCACCGTTAATATGGACCTCTCTTAAAGTAGGCAGACCTGTGACCAGGAATACATATTGCGGTTTGTTACAAAAACATTTGGATATTTTTTTACAACGGTGACTAGAGCTACGAAATATAGGAAGGAGGCTGTAAGGATTCCTTTGTCAATGAAATAGGGTCTGCACGATGTTCGAGGATGCAGTCTCATTATACACCTAATCAATCGTTTCTGGAGTCTAAACACCCTGATCGAGAAGTGTGATGCTCCCCAGAAAATCATTCCATACCTCAGAAGTGACCGCACATATGAAAAGTAGAAAATTCTGAAGCTCTCAAATGACACCATACACCTCAGCCTACGAATCAGTGCACATGCAGAGTTAAGCTTCGTCTTTAGATGTGAAACATGTCCCTCCCAACTCAGAATTAAATCCACATGCATTCCAAGGAACTTAACAGATTCTGTATTTTGAATGGACTTAGAATTGACTCTTACATAGAGAGATTGAGACCTGGAGCTTTTCGTTTTGCTGAAAAGAAGCAATGCCGTTTAGTCTGCGTTTAGTTTAAGAAAATTAAACTCACACCAGGCAACCATCTGTCCAGCTCCAGCCGAACAACTCACCGAAAGGTCATCAAGGGTAAGCTCACACTGAATGACAGATGTATCATCAGCATACTGGCAAACATGCCCGCCACACAAAGCTTCCGGTAGGTCATTCACATACAACAAAAAGAGCGGCAGCCCTAGTATAGAACCCTGTGTGACACCCATTTTAACAAGATTTTGTTCAGAATAGTGTTGTTGTCCTCCATGAGAAACATAGATAACCTGATATCTATTACTTAGATACGATGATATCAGGCTCAAGCTGATACCCCTTATGCCATACTTATCTAACTTATTCAGTAGCACTTCATTATTGATGGTATCGAAGGCCTTTGATAGATCAAAAAATAGACCACCAACCTTGTTTTTGATGTCAAGTTTTTTTATTATGAAATTGATTGTTTGAAAGATGGCCATTTCTGTTAATTTGCCAGGAACCAAACCATACTGGCTAACATTAAGTATGTTGCAATTTAAGAGGAAATTTAATGATCTCTTATACATTATCCTTTCAAATACCTTCGACACCGATGGAAGGATAGACACAGGCCTATAGTTTAAAGGGTCATGTATGTTACCTTTTTTGCAAACAGGGACCACCTTTGCAATTTTAAGTTGGTCAGGAAAGATTCCCAAAGCCGAAACAATTATTTATTATAGTTGTTAATGGGATGCAAATTCTATCAGCTACGTGCTTTAAAAGGAAAACCGGAATTTCATCCACTCCTGCAGAATACATGTCTGGAAGGCTCATGTAACATCAAAAACCACTATCTCGTTTGTCAGAATAAAAAATAGTGATAAGTGATTTTCAAATGCAATATTAGTATTATTAGAGGACGAGTCACTCATGACTATGTTAGAGCATAGACTGAACTGCTTTTTGAAAATATCTAAAACTTTTTCAGGATCTTCTTCTATTTTATCTTCACCAGTCTTTAGAGCAAGGTTGTGTTATTAAATTTTTTGCTGAAAATCTACCACATAGTTTTATTTTTGTTTTTAGAATTGAATATTTTGTTTTCAAGAATATTTGTTTTAGTTTCAGAGAGAAATTGGCGATAGGCTTTCCGTTCTTGTTTATATTGTTTTTGTATATTTTGGTTTTTAGTTTGTTTAAATAAAATATATAAGTCCTCTACATAGTTTGTCCGCCTTCTAGCTTCTGCACTCACCCAACTAGGGGTCGATTTTAGCCAACTTACAGAGAGTGGAAATGATAATTAAAAATATTGGGGAAGTATGTCTTTAAAGGTATTTCATTTATTTCATTTCATTTCAAATTCATTCAAATAGGTGATGAAATTCTATATATTTAAAATTGTATAAAACCTTTTTTTTTTAATAGATTGGTGGTTTATTAGAAGATTCAATTTTAAAGATTATTTTTTGTCCAAGATGGTCAGAAAGATCTGTGTAAATTGGATAGAAAGTTACTTCAGATGTGAGAAGACTAGTAAAAATGTTATCAATTTGTGAATTACATGTAATTCCCATTCTTGTTGGTCCAACTACATGAGGCTAAAGGCAGTAGCTGGTCAGAAGCTGAAGAACATCTAATCGAGAAGAAGTAAGACTAAAGAAATCGATATTGAAATCCCCGCACACCACGAGGAACCTATCCGGATAGTATACCTTACTCAGAAGAACATCGAGCAACCGAAGAAACTCATCCAGGTCTGCATTAGGTGATCTATAAACACAAACAACAATAAATTTCAAACCATTACACAACATTTCTACCAACGAAAACTTAAAAGTCCTATTTACAGGTTCTAAGTCAGTTGACACGTTCCAGAAGGAACGAATTTCTTTGGAGAATATGGCGGTCCCCCCTCCTTTGATATCTTCTCTTGATGAGAAATTCAGTAGCTTGTACCCGTCTAAACTCAGGTCATTGATATTCTGGCCCTGTAGCCAGTGTTCAGATATGCAAAATACATCAGGTGATTCCATGTCCAAAAGAACCCCCATCTCCAAAACTTTATTATTTATACTTCTTACATTTAGGCATGCAATGCTGAATATTTTTTTAATATACATTCTTTTTTGATGATGATCTTGATGCTTGTTGGTTAAGCGGCCGTGAGTACATAGACTAGCAGCTACATTCTCAGTCAGTTGTAGTTTGTCTTTTCTAAAAAAGATGTGGATTTTCCCATTGAGGATGTTCTATTCAAAACTAAATTTATCATATTTTTTATATGCTAACGCACAAAGTTTTATAGCAAACAATGATGAGATAATGCAAGAAATGTTAGTGTGAAGCCATATACGGTTATACTTAGTGAGACCAGAGCAACAGATCTCATGGAAGATACAGAGTTGGACATACCTGGTTATAGTATAATACATTTGGATTCGTCAAGTCGATATACTGGTGGAGTTTTGATGTTTGTTAGAAAGGATATCCATTTTGAACATGGTGAGAGTTATGTAAATGATAGTGATATGTGGTCTCAGTTTGTGAAAGTGGATATAGATGGATTAGCATGGTTAATTGCAGGTCTCTACCATTCACCCAGTGGAAGATTAGCACCATTCATGGAAGAAATTCAAGATATTTTAGAAGATAGTATTAGTATGGATAAAAATTGTATATTGGTTAGGGACTTTAATATAAACTATAAAGATACTGAAAATATCTACTCTACACATATATATATATATATATATATATATATATATATATATATATATATATATATATATATATATATATATATATATATATATATATATATATATATAAATATATATATATATATATATATATATATATATATATATATATATATATATATATATATATATATATATATATATATATATATATATATATATATATATATATATATATATATATATATATATATATATATATATATATATATATATATATATGTATATATATATATATACCACGGCCTACTTAAAAGGGTTTCTAGATATCTTGTATATATAGGAAAATATATATATATATATATATATATATATTTAAAACATTTTAACAAGAGTACCTTTTTTATGTAAAATTAATCAGAATTTGATATTTTTGATGTATTTTTTAGAAAATATATATATATATATATATATGACAAATCTGACAAATATATATACCTATATATATGATATAAAGAAAATGCCAAAAAACTATTTTCGCGTGTCATCTTCGAGGGGCTGTAATATATATATATATATACTTATTTTTTGATATATATATTTTACCTTTTTACCTATATGTATATATATATATATATATATATATATATATATATATATATATATATATATATATATATATATATATATATATATATATATATATATATATATATATATATATATATATATATATATATATATATATATATATATATATATATATATATATATATATATATATATATATATATATATATATATATATATATATATATATATATATATATATATATATATATATATATATATATATATATATATATATATATATATATATATATATATATATATATATATATATATATATATATATATATATATATATATATATATTAGCCTGGTATATTCACATTAAACCTTTCTTTATTTCTTGTACAGTACTTATGATTAATAAAAATATGGGATTTGTCTTTTTTATAGAAATGGATGCAAGTGGTTAAAAATTATAAAGAGTGAACATTAAGTATACTTGCACTGTATAGATCACACGTTGATGCTCTTTTGGTTTTAAAATGTATTACCTTAGGTATATAGTTCTGAGTGACATTGAGAGTTGACAACGTATTCTTGTAAGTGCATCCCCAAACTAAAATTCCATAAATTAGAATGGATTCAATCAGTGCTTTATAGACACTGATAAGTAAACTCCTTGACATAATATTATGTAGTTGATAAAATTTGTATATACAATTCATAAGTTTTTTAGTTAGATTTAACATATGAGTGTTCCACTTCAAATATTTGTCTACCCATATGCCGAGATACTTGGTGTTTTCAGCCTCTTTAATTGTGTAATTATTAAAAGTAACTGTTGAATAATCCGGTCTATTGGCTATATTCAATGAGAAGGCAATATATGTGGTTTTTTGTATGTTTAGTGATAACTTGTTATGATTTAGCCAGTTCTTCACTTTACTCATATTTCTTTTAACCTTTTTTTCTGAGTTCCTGCCAAGTTAAGCCCTCACAAACCACTACAGTGCCATCAGGATATGAAATTATAGAGCCCCCAATATCCAAGTGAAGTAATATATTAATATATGCACTGAATAAGATTGGACCCAGTACTGTTCCTTGGGGGATTCCCATTTGGATATTTAATGGACCACTCTCTTCTTTTCTGATTTTTACTATTTGTATCCGATCTTTAAGATAGTTTGCGAAGACATGTAGCACTGTACCCCGAGATACTCAAGGACATTAAGCAGTTTGTCATGGGGAATAGTGTCAAAGGCTTTAGCCAAATCTAAAAAGACAACAATGCATTTTTTGTTTCAATCAAAAGATTGTCTAATGTCATTAATTAAGTCAAATATTGCATCAGCTGGTCCTATACCCAACTTAAATCCATATTGTCTATGACTTATATTATTTTTGTCAAAAAATTCAACTAACCTGGTCTTTAAGCTTTTCTCAAATATTTTACAGACATTATCAATTAGGCTTGGTCTAAAATTAGAAATTAGGCTACTCTCACTCGCTTTATAAATTGGTATTACAGTCGATTTTTTAAATTGTGAAGGCACTTTCCTAGAGATGAAAATTTTATTCATGATGTGAACTAAGGGTGCCAGTAAGTTCTGATGACACTCTTTAATTAATTTAATTGTAAACCCATTATTGTCTATTGGTCTGAGAAACACTGACTTATTTACTTTGGGAATATTACAAGTGTACGGCATGTTGGGAATTTGAATGTTATTTGCCATTGTAGTACCTATGTTTATAAAATAATTATTGCAGTTGTTGGCCATGTCCTTATCATTTTTAAAAGAGAAAACTCCATTATTAAGTATCCGAATTTGTCCTGTTGATTTTTTGCTTCGTTTGTGGTGTCAGACATGATTTGGTAAATTTTTTTCATGTCATTCTTATTTTCATTAATTTTTGTTTTGTAAAAATTATTTTTTGCTGTATCTATTATTTTGTTAAGTCTATATCTTTAAGTTTTATATTGGGCAAATAAAAGTTGATTTTTAATTTTAATTGCTTTTCTTTTAATTATATCCCGGTGTTTAATTGAAGTAATTATACCAGTACTTACTCTTTAGAGTTATATTTTTATTATTAGAAGTCATTAAAGACGTTTCTCAAAATTTAAATAAATTGTACATAAGCATCTTTCAGATGTTCTAAGGCAAGAACATCATCCCAGCTTTGTTGACTTAGAATTGTTTTAACTTTTCATTATCATATATTTCTTTTTGATATATTACTTACTGGAGCAGTTTTAATTATTTTTTTATCAAACAGTATTGACGGAAACACTGGATAATGTTCCTTTACATCAGAATTAATTACAAAAGGCTTGAATTGAAAAGTGTCTTTTTGAGTTTTTGTTCTTACAAAAATATGATCTATACAACTTGCACTTTCAGGTGTTACCCTTTTGTAACTGTTTATTAAAGATTGAAAACTCAAAGATGACATAAATCTCAGGTAGTTACTTGTGTGTAGGTTATTTGCATCCAGAATATTAATGTTGATAACCCCTATAAAAATATCAACATCGTTTGCATTATTTGTGGTAAGAAATATTTCAAGGTTCTCTATAAAAAAATCTGTTTGTGTTGCTGGTGATCTGTAGCAAGCAAATATAGAAAATGTTATCTCATCTACTTTTATTAAGATTTTGCTCAGAGTCACTTGAGAGGTATTTAAAATACAATGTTCAATATTATAATTGTGCCTGGAATGTATATAAATTAAAACAACATCATTGTTATATACAGTATGGAATCCTGGTATAGTAAAGTTTTTAGTTGAAATTATGTCCAAAGTTTCCCCCAGTATAATTAAATCTACTTGTTTTAGATTATGTCTCTGGGAATATGAGAAATGTGTCGAAGTTTTTATTTATGCTTCTTATATTTAGATTTATTATATTAAGACTTTTTTTAGAGAGACGTTTCCTTAATAAATCCATTACATTCAATAGTATTCCATTTAGCACATTGATTTTCATATTCCAACAAATCAAGGATATCTATTATGTTATTATCCATAAACATAAACTAATAAAGCAAATTGTAGGAACCTACTTAAAATTGTGAGTGTAATTACATGGAATTCCATAATTTGTTCGATTTTTTAATTTATCTATATAATATTTTAGAGTACGACAGTTTCTATCTCGGGCTTCATGGTTTATATTTAGGTTTAGGTTAAACTTTATAGTAGCCATAAAACAATATACATATTTTTTATTCACATTTGAGTACAGGTTTTCTTGGTGTTCTTCTGCACATACTGAACATCTCCAGTTAAGTTTACAATTTGCAGTTTTGTGTCCATATGCTTGGCATTTATAACAATGTAGTCGAAGCCATCTTATGTATATCCTTTTCATATGTATAAGCATATGAAAACTACTGTCAGGGGAACACTCAGTAAATGCCGTACTAGTTTGATTTTGATTATTTCTATTTGGTTTCCTAATATATGTAGTTCTAAAGTCCCTTATACGTTGTTCCATAGTTGATTTAACCATGGCTGGTGGGCAACCAATAATCTTAATACGTGGGTTTCTTAATTGTGACATCTGCACACTATAACTGTGGCTCAGTGATTTCTCAACTTCTGTTATAAATTTTTGTGTACCTGGTATATTCCAGCATGTAACTAGAACATATTCTGATTTAGCCAGTTTCACTGATTTTATGCCAACCTGTATTTTATCTGGGTTTATAGCTTTAAGTAAGTCTTCCTTCGCTTTCTGGAAGTTTTGTGGTAGTTTGGGTTTTATGATGACATTAGGTAGGTTTATTTTAGTTGCCAATGACAATATCACTGCAGACTCCAGAATTATTTTGGTTTTTTCATCATAGGTTATGTTACTTTGTCCAGTGAGTTTATCCTGCAATACTTGAATTTTTTCATTTGAATCTTTTATCATGGTTTTCAGTAACTGTATTTCATTTTTCATCACTTCATTTTCTTTTATAGCACAGATGATGTTTATAAGTGATGTTGGTTTCAAAGTTTCATTTTTCCCAAGACAACAAACAACTTTTTCTTGTGTAATGCGTTCTAAAAGCATTACACATCTTTTTGAACAGCTTTTATGATGTGCCTTATCACAAATTACACATATCTGAACATCTTTGGTAACTTTTTTCTTGCAGTAACCACACAAATAGTCATTTTCAAAGACGATTTTTCGTCGCCGTCTTGATCGGAATCCATATTGTCACATTCACTATTACATGCACCTTAGGACCCAGTTGCTTGTACTTATATATATATATATATAATATATATATATATATATATATATATATATATATATATATATATATATATATATATACATATATATATATATATATATATATATATATATATATATATATATATATATATATATATATATATATATATATATATATATATATATATATATATATATATATATATATATATATATATATATATATATATATATATATATATATATATATATATATATATATATATATATATATATATATATATATATATATATATATATATATATATATATATATATATATATATATATATATATATATATATATATATATATATATATATATATATATATATATATATATATATATATATATATATATATATATATATATATTTATATGTATATATATATATGTATATTTATATGTATATATATATATATATATATATATATATATATATATATATAAATATATATATATAAACATATAAATATATATATATATATATATAAACATATAAATATATATATATATATATATATATATATATATATATATATATATATATATATAGTTACTAGATTTTTCTTGGGTTATAAGTTCATAGCATTAAAACAATTCTCAAAAATTATTAGTCATCTATTCATTTTAAATTTGACGTTTCGGCAGGTGGCTCCGTGCCTTTCTCAAAAATACTTTCTAAAATAATTTAAATTAGAGAACCTACACACTTTAGTAAAACAAGACAGACTTACCATGAAACGTATATTAGTAATTAAATTATCCAAATTTTTTAACAATACACACATGAGGGACGACGAACAGTTATTGACTGAAGAGCAGATACGTATGATAGGTAGGATGTTATGGTTTTTTTTTTGTTTTTTGACGTTAAGTTTTTACCGGGCGGTTCAGAAAATAATTTTATTTTGTCTAAGATTATTATTTTTAAGTTTTTCAAATGTATGTGAGAAAATAATTAAATAATGTCAAAATAAATTTTGCTTACAAGGTTGATATCTTTTTTGTCGTTTACTGAGTTTTTATGTTTCTTAATTTCAATAGACTCGTAATATATATATGTATATATATATATATATATATATATATATATATATATATATATATATATATATATATATATATATATATATATATATATATATATATATATATATATATATGTATATTATAACTTTTTTATTAGCAGTTTTACGGAAAAAAGTTACTCTTTATAAAAAGTTCTGCTTTCTGCCAAAATAGTATTAAAATATTCAAACTTGAGATTGTATATACAAGGCGGTCAAAAATTCAAAAAATCGAAATTGACTCAAGAGAAAAGTACCTTTAATTTTTATTTTATAGCAAAACGTAATACAAAATCTTACTTAGAATAAAAAACCATATCTAGCACTAGATTCGTTGTTTCCTTTCTGAAATCACTTCTTAAGGAATGTAAAATTTTGGCTTCTTACTGGCAAGCCCAGTTTCTTACTTTTGTTCCTACCTACATACCAGCAAAATATCCTTATTTATCGATTGTTGATAATGGCATTGTCACTGCCATTGTCAACCACAATATTGTATTGCTTTATTGAAACATCAGTTTGAATATTATAGTAAAAAGAAATGCCGCTGAAATTAAGCAAAGAAGATAAAATTGAAATAATTTTAATTTTCAGAGAAAATTATAAAACATTTCGAGAAGCTGCAGACATTTTTAACAACAGACACCCTGATAAAATTATACATTTCACAACAGTGAGGAATATTCTAACTAAATTCAAGACTTTTGGAAATGTAGAAAATAACTTCACTAATTTTAATTCTAATAAATATTACATGTAAATGACTTAATTAACAATAAAAACTAACTGTTCCGTCACTGCACATTTGCCACAACATATCCACCATTTCTTTCCATACAGGTAACCGTTCTTACAGAAAATTCTCTTAAAACTAATCATGGCAGGCGTTATGGCCTGTATCTCTTCCCTAATTACCCTCTCCAAATGATCAACATTCTGAAATGGCCTCTTTAGATACACTTTCTCTTTTAAGTAGCCCCAAAAGAAATAATCAAGAGGGTTCAAGTCCGGAGATCTTGCTGGCCAGAAATTATCAGAATACCTGTCATACTTACATCCCTTGCTCCGTGGCATGGTACGCCATCCTGCTGATACCATATTTGGAACCTCTCACTTATGGGTAGTTCATGAATAAAATCTTACAAGTAAGTATTTAGAAAATCCAAGTAGCGTTCACTATTTAAATTATGTCGAAAAAAAACTGGTCCAATTACTCTTTCTTTATAAATTCAGCACCACACATTTGTTTTGAATGAATACTGATCACGAGTTTGTATAACAAAATTAGGATTAACGTCACTCCACCAATGACAGTTTTGCGAACTTACAGTCCCCATTGGAAGTAAATGTTGCTTCATCGGTAAAAGTAATGCATCTTGCCATAAAGGATCATCTTCTAGCTCCCCTTGTATCAGACAGCAAAACTCGAACCGTCGCTCAAAGTCTCCTGGTCTCAAGGTATGTATAAATTTTGGTTTGTAAGGTCGAAAACTGTTTTCTTTCAATATTTTTGAAACTGTATCTTTACCTACGTTATTTGGCAATGTTGCTAACCTGTTGCGTAGGGACTTTTTAGGGTCTACTACCACAGAGAGCATTACTTGATTTGTAGTTTTGTCATTCGCAACCCTTGACCTCCGTTTCTTGTTAAAGTTATTTTCTACATTTCCAAAAGTCTTGAATTTAGTTAGAATATTCCCCACTGTTGTGAAATGTATAATTTTATATCGAGGAGTCTGTTGTTAAAAATGTCTGCAGCTTCTCAAAATGTTTTATAATTTTCTCCTACAATTAAAATTATTTCAATTCTTTTTACTATAATATTCAAACTGATGTTTCAATAAAGTAATACAATATTGTGGTTGACAATGGCAGTGACAATGCCATTATCAACAATTGATAAATAAGGAAATTTTGCTGGTATGTAGGTAGGAACAAAATGAAGAAACTGGACTTGCCAGTAAGAAGCCAAAGTTTTACATTACTTAAGAAGTGATTTCAGATAGGAAGCAACGAATCTAGTGCTAGATATGTTTTTTATTCTAAGTAACATTTCATATTACATTTTGCTATAAAATAAAAATTAAAGGTACTTTTCTCTTTAGTCAATTTCGATTTTTTGGAATTCTTGACCACCCTGTATAAGCAATCTCAAGTTTGAATATTTTAATATTATTTTGGCAGAAAGCAGAACTTTTTATAAACAGTAAATTTTTTCCATAAAACTACTAATAAAAAAGTTTCCCATATGTAGAGAACTTGAGTAGACACACTGTATATATATATATATATATATATATATATATATATATATATATATATATAACAGAAATTATTATATATATATATATATATATATATATATATATAACAGCAAGTTTAAAAGAACTGTAGAATTTTTCTTTTTTGGTATTCATTTTTTCCAGGACGCAGACCAAAATTATTTTCCTTTGGGAAAGTAATAATGTTTTCAGGGCTCTCTTCTGAAGCTGATCAACTATTTTTATTCACTTTTGATTTTTTTTTTCTATTTCTAACCTCAATCCAATCGCCCAAATTTTGTTGCTTCGCACTACTTTCATCGCCATCTGGAATCTCCACAGTTTTTACTTGAGACAAGCCTGGAACAGGTAATGGATCCGGATTTGTTCCATAGACTATTGACACATCTCTAGGATTTTCAGTATTTGGGATTTCGCTTTCTGGTTTAACGTCCTTCACTGGCTGTATGCTAGATGGCGCAGTAATTTCAGGTTCCTTTATTTGGGTAATTTTCGACTGAGTAGTTGTCCGGTGAGTACAGCAGGTTGCTTCAAACAGGCTGGATGAAACACATTAACGTTTACGATATTTATTTATTTCTTGTTAAGTATACTCTCTAAAGATTTATAGTTTGTATTCTCAAACACCCCCAGATGCTGATTTTTAATCAAATCTGCCCAAATGTTCCCCATGTTGGTGCTACAATTTTGAATTTTTAAATGTTACTAAGACTAAAAATTCATAATTTGCACTCTTAAATAAATACTCCCAAATACTGATATTGAATTCAAACTCAAGATCACAAACATATGATATAAGGTTCGTCATAATTCGTCAATTGAAGCAGACCTCAAATAACAATACTTTTCTGCCATATTCTACTGTCAAATGTATAAGCATGCCACATTTCAATTAGTGGGTGAAAAATCCATTAAAAGATTTGAACTAGCCATACAATTTACATACATACCTCCAAACTGAACAATGAATCTAATAAGAGTGGTTAAAATTGTATTTAACCAAACTGACCCATCCAAGCATAACTTATGTGCAAATACCTTTTTTGAGAAAAAGTATTTTTTGAAGGAACTCTTGTCAATTGTGGCTAAGACTCAAGCCATGGTCATTCATGGTAGACATTATCAAAGCAGCCAAATCATTCAGATAACAATAAATATAACATAATAGTTTGAAAAACAGAATCTTGTAATTTTTTATTGACTCTTTAAATTCAACATGAGAGTTATTATTAGGCAGCTTAAGACATGTTCTAAAAGTTTTTTCTGTTGACCATATGATCTGGTAATATTTTAATCATATATATTACATACATTTTATGAATTAACACAGATTTCACAAAGGTTTTACGTTTCTTTAGATTCTTTCAGCAGTTTAACCCCTGGTGTAAGCTTCATACAAATACAGTATTATAATGTCATTGAATTATAGTAAGAATATTACTTTAAGCATTTCTGACTTGACATTTGTTTTCTTTTTTCTATTATATTTATACATGTATGGTTTTTATTATATTCATTGATTGTTGTCTATTATTTTATTATTATATATTTTTTATTTGTTTCATATGTTTTTCTAAACCTTTTTATGCATATTTTTTACTTTCTTTGGCTCTTGTAAAAAATTTTACCGATGGAATTTGACAAATTTAAAATATATGTTTAAAAGATTGCCTTTTTTTAATAATTCTTATACACACAAAATTATGGATGAACCACTTTCTCAACTTATATCCACAAAAACTAAATTTTTCGAAGGTAATTATCAACTACACTAAACCAATTTATGAACTACGTGAAAGATTGATTATATTATAAAGCTCTATAACACAAAAAAATTGTTATTTCTAACTAAAAAATAAAAGTAATTAATATATTAAAACATTATTAAAAATTTGCCATCTTTCATAGTTGCATGGCACATAATTGCCGCTGCTAAATAAATAAAGAGCAGAAGTGTCGCACATCGGATGGAAATCCAGTGTTCTGGGGATGCTATGCTGTCAAGTTTATTTTATATATGAACTAAATAAATTATATAAAAAAAACGGAATACAATTTTTCAATTGTTTTGAGTTTTTTTTTTATTAGTGTGTCATTAAATTTATTTGTCATACCAATGTTTTTAATTTAATAGAAATACTCTCATTAAATGAACAATTTTTGAGACTACTAAATAATTATCTGCTAATAAATGCAGCTTGCAGCATAGAGAAGGGATTACTTTACGATTTTATTTTTATTGTGGAATGTGTCGAGTGTGATACCCAATTTATGAAAATAATAATGTGCCGCCCCAAATAATTTTTTTTTATGAGTGGTCGTGCGAAATCCAGAGTGGATGGAAGGTCTATACCTATGGCTGAAAATATTAAATTCCTGGGTGTTTATTTGGATCCTCTTTTAAACTGGGCGCCACAAAATAAGATGCTTATATCAAGACTAAATAGTAACTGTGCTTTATTGCGGAGACTGAGGTGTGTGCTTACTGTTAAAACCATTAGGATTTTTTATGTCCTGTATACAGTCAATTCTGAGCTATGGCATACTATTCTGGGGCGCATCTTCTACGGCCATGGATGTTTTTAGGACTCAAAAACGAATTATCTGCACTATATGTGGAATTCGTCCAAGAGACAGCTGCAAGCCCTATTTTTCAAAACTTTCCATTCTAACAGCTCCTTCTTTATACTTTTTGGCATTAGTGATGTATGTTAAAAAACAGCTCAACCTTTTTGAAAGAAATATAGATCATATTCTCTGCAAATGACCATGATAACTCGGAATAGAACTGAACTTAGCATCCCTTCCCACAATACCACTTTTTTCAAGAAAGGCCCCGTTTATCGAGCTATAAAGGCGTTTCACATGCTGCCCAATCAAATAAAACAAATTGAATGTATAGTAAAATTTAGAAAACACACCATTGAATTTCTGCATGCGAGATGTTTTTATTCCTTTACCTTTGGTGAATAAAATATTTTTTAGAATGTAATTGTGATAGCTTTGTCTTCTGCTTCATAATATCTTGTTTTTAAACTATATGTATTTATTTTTAAACTAGTTTACTATATTTTTAAATCCTATATTTTAAATCTGATAGGTACTATTCTTCTGATTCACTTGTCTATCTGCTATATAGTGTGTATGGCTAATTATGTTGAGTGAATACTTAAGATATCTTAAGGGTGTCGTAGACACCGACATTTTTGACGTTGCTTTGTGATTTGTTTCATGTTGTTGGCAATTAAAGGAGATTATTATTATTATTATTATTATTAAATTCGTGCCGGCTACAAAAGGTGAACAACAGAGAAGTGCATCACTGGCGGAACATTCAGAATCAGCTCCTGAAGCGAAGTTAGAGTTCTGCCAGTGATGCACCCCGCTGTTGATGAGTGTTGGTAGGTGAATTGGTACCAGCAGGAGCCCAGAAGCACCAGGTGGATTGGTACTAGGTTTGCACCAGGTTAGGCGCCCATTAGGGGCATCATCGTTAAAGCCCTAACATAATAGGCGAACAACAGCGAAGTGCATCACTGGCAGAAGTCTAACATATGCCATCGGCACAAGGGGGCCAAATGTGTTACTGCCGAGAGACAAACATGAAAAGTTTAAGCTCCATACAATAATGTAAGTTTGGCAACAATGTAAGATAGCCTTTCTCAGTCATATTAGGGAATATTGTGCATTTCTTTTATTTTCTTAAAGCAGTTAAGTGAAGGTCGAGTGAAGGTTTTGTGAGAAGTGGAACCGCAATGGCGGCAATATCGGCAATATTTTCAGTATTGAGCAGTAATAGGCAGTTTTTTATAAAATTGGGCAGTGCGTGGCAGTGTTAAGTAAAACCTGGGCAATAACAGCAATTTTGGCAGTAATTGAGCAGTGGTGAGTGAAGACAGTGTCACTCCCAACACGCCTCATAACACGTGACAATCTTGCGCCCAATCAGAAAGCTCAATTATTGGTCTTGTGATGATGCTTCTGCCGGATTTTGCGTCGCGTCGGGTGGCTACGCGACTTAGAAGATGTTACATGACATCACAAAAAATAAACTATTTATAAAGTAGACACAAAATTCACAATTCTAGACTTAAACACAAAATTCACAATTCTAGACATAAGCGATGATTTTTTAGATCATGTTTATTATTTTCCTCTGTATCGAAAGCTAAAAAACCACATCGAAATATAGAGTAGGATTCAACTATAAAGAAAATTTTAAACGTTAACACTAATTTTTATGTGATGATATAAACTCAAAGAAATAATTACGGGATATTGATATTTCATGTCTGTATTTAAACTTGAATGAAAAAGATCGAGTTATCCGATCTTTAAAAACTTTCATATTCCAAGTAGGTGTATGCTTCTACTTTTATTTTTTTTGTAAATTATTCGCAAAATTGTGATTATTATACAGGATAAATTCAAATTTAAAGATTTTTCTTTTTTTTTTTTTCAAAGTCGCAGTGGTCTACACAAAAAGCTTTTTAGCTAACCTCTACCTTTGCATGAATAAAGCAATCTATCATTAATATTTAGTTTTTTATTTTTGTTTTTATTGCTTCCCATGAGAGAGATACATAGATTTTTTTAATTGCACGCGTTTATGTTTTTTTTGCATTAAGGTTGAGGTTAAGGTTACTTTAACTATACTTTATGTAAGGTTCCCATTTAAAAATAAAGAGGGTTTTCACGTAGATTTTAATATACAGGGTTGCATAAATACAGGGTGCTCCTAAGTGTCGAGTAAATATTAAAGGAGGTGATCATTTGGATCAAAAAAAAAAAAGTTTATATAAATATATCTCCTCAAATGCTTTATTTTCGAGATCAAGGTGTTAAACCTTTTTTTTTAGTAATTCCATAAGAGTAAGAGCTATTAGATTAAGATATGGCACAACCTCAACGATGGGCATATGTATGGGTAACCATCCCTGTCTTTCTTAATAAAAACGTGATAAGCCACTGATTTTTTAAAATTTCATGACCAGCGTCGTTTAGCGCAAGTAAAAAATACACAAAAAAAAGTGTTTTTGTATTTTGTGATAATTTGGAGTTGAAATTGCTCATAACTCTACAATATCTACTACATACCTCTACTATTTCTTGGATCGTTTTAAGAAAAAACGTTTTTATAAATATTTATTTATTTATATTTATCAATCAAGGGGAATGCCCAATTTTACATAGTAAATGCAATTTTATTCAAAAGAATTTAAACATAATTTAAACAACAACATTTTTACATTTGAACTGAAATCGCAAAACAAAAATTGCAACATGAACAATACTACACTACACCATATGACAATGCTATTCGCTAACTAAATTTGTTTGACTTTACTAAATTAAAAAATCTGGTCGCTGGCATAGAAAAATCGAAATTGTCCATCCTAACCGAATTAGCCAGTCTACACAATCTAGGAAGAGGTGAGAAATATCCATAATTTGTGCGATGAAAAGGTACATGGAAGGTTTCATGGCTATGGGTCACCCTTGCCGGGATGTGCAGGCCTATGTCCTCAAGGAGTTCGGGACAGTTCAGCTTGTAGTTCAATAAATTAAAGAGTAATTTAAGATCTTTTTTTACTCTCCTCTCCTCCAAGGTGTCAATACTAAGCAGAGTCTCAAGTTCAGAATAAGTTAAGTCAGGATTAAGGTTAAACTTAAATCGTATGTAGCGGAGGAATTTATGTTGAACTTGTTCAATCCTACTTTTGTGGACTTGGTAATTGGGAGTCCAAATTGAAGGAGCGTACTCCAAGTGAGGTCGCACAAGGGTGGAGTAGAGAAGCTTAACTGAATTGATGTTAGAAAAGTCAGTGCAAGATCTTTTTAGAAAACCCAAAAGTTTTAGAGACTTTAATGCAATAGCATTGATGTGCTCTGCAAAACTAAGAGTTTTGGTGAGCAATACACCTAGGTCATGAATGGAGTTGACAAGAGCAAGTTCAGTGGACTCAACAGTGTATGGAAAAATTATATCATTTCTAGATCTATTAAACAGCATAAAGTGACACTTTCCAGCATTAAGTTGCATACCATTCTTGTCACACCACATGACCAATCGATCGAGGTCTGATTGCAGGTGGAGACAGTCGACCTCTGATTCTATGGTCTTATAAAATTTCAAATCATCAGCAAAGAGGCAGAATTTTGAATATTCAAAACAAGTACCAATATCATTAACAAAAATGTTAAACAACAAAGGCCACAAGTGGGACCCCTGAGGAACACCAGAAGAAATTTGTATGGTTTTTGATTTAAAATTATTATAGCGCACTATTTGTGTCCTACCGGACAAGTAACTCTCCACTCAGGCAAGTGTAGGTCCATTCATACCGATCCTCTGCAATTTGCATATAAGCAACTTATGGTTGACTTTGTCAAAGGCCCTGGAAAAATCTGTGTAAATTGAATGAACCTGACACCCATCCTCCAAGGCCTTGGACAAGTAGTTGGTATAAGACAGAAGATTCAGTTCTGTAGACCTTTTTGGAAGAAAGCCATACTGTTGGTCAATAATTGAACTAGTTAACAAACTTGACAGGAAATCAGTAACAATGTCTTCAAACACCTTAGGAATAGTACTTAATATGTTGATAGATCTATAATTTTGTATGAGAGATTTGTTTCCGGATTTAAAAATTGGGGCTACAAAGCTGGATTTCCAGATAGTCGGGAATATACCTGTCTTTAATGATAGTTGAAAAATTTGGAAGAGCGGCCGAGATAGAACAAAACTACAAGTTTTAAGAATTGGGTGCACACCATCCGGCCCGGGACCCTTGTTTACATCTAAAGAGCTTAATTTCTTATAAATATCAGATATGCTTATATCACAGAAGTTTACATTAAGAGTACTGGTAGATATCACAACAGTTGGTATATTACAGGTTTTTGTACTATAAACGCTGGTGAAGAAATCTGCAAAATAATTTGCTATTTCCTGACCATTAGAGCTAGTTAGATTGTTGTAAGTAAATTGTTTTGGTAAATCTTTAGACTTAAGTTTGGAATTTACAAAATTATAAAAGTTTTTCAGTCTATGGTTCATCATATCACTCTCCACAGTTGAAACATAGTTACAGTAAATGTTTTTTGTTAAATCCTTACAGAGACGTCTGAGCCTACTAAATTCTTGGTAGATCTCACCAGAAGGGCGTTTTTTGTATTCTTTATGAGCAATTTTTTTGAGAAAAATAGTATGCTTTAATTCCAGTGAGAACCACCTTGGAAACTTCCTAGAACTTATTCGCTTAATGGGTACATAACACTCAATTCCCACATTCATGACACTGTAAAAAATGTCCACCATAGTGTCAAGTGATTTATTTCTAAGTAGGTCATCCCAGTCAACATATCCAAACAGCTGGTTAATCGAGCGATTTGTTGGTAACCAAAGATAGTAAGCTGTGCCAAAGGCGTGCATCAAAATTTGTAAACCACTTGTATCACAAAATACTGCAAGGCTTTTTCTGTGTATTTTTAATTGCTCTAAATGATAAAGCTGATAATTTTTTAAAAATCCGTGGCTACTAACTTTTTATCAAGAAAGTCACAGAGGTTACCCATACTTAAACTTATGGTTGATAAAAACTATTTGATGCTGTTAAAATGTAGATTTTAAATACCTATGAGGTTGTGCCAAATCTTAATCAAACAGCTTTCACTGTTATGGAATTAGGTAGTAAAAATTTAATAATGTTAACACCCTGTACCTATCTCGAAAATAGGGCATGTCTAGAGCTGGAAGACAGCAACAACAATGATATAAAGATCTCTCTGGCTTGTTGCAATATGATGAAATAGATGTACGTAACTAGAATTCATCCTTAAGTAGAATATAAGATCAGTATTCCAAATATTCAACTAAAAAATGGCACTTCAAAACTAGTTAGATATTCAACACTGTGCTAGCTATTTTTTGATAATAAAGGTCATCTTTCTACAGACAGCCTTATAAGAGTTTGTGGCATGAAGCATGAGCAAACACCTGATAAGCAAAATAAGGTGATAGAAAAAGAGTTAAGACAACAGTCTATAATACAAGTAATATTGTAAACAGCGTAATTTTAATTAAAGAAGAATATTCTATATTCCATGACTTGACATCAAACATAATGGGTAATGGCCCTTTTCGAATTCCTAAATGTACTAGAGAAAGAATATTAAACATACTTGATTTACTTTTTACATTTTAGTATTTTGAATTAAAATAAGATGTTTTAACAGTTAACTCCTTTTTTTTTTAATGACAAGCCCCTATTAACTACCTTATATAAGGAATTTCCAGAATTAAAAACATAAAAAATATCAGTTATTATCAAATATTAAAAATCAGTTAAATTCTGTGTTAAATAAAAATATATGATCCTCATTCATTAGTGCTTATTTATTTGGTGTTGAGAGACTTTAGATATCTTATATACTTACTGTGATATTTATAAAAAAATAGATTTTATGCCTTATAGTTAGCTATTCTTGTACGTAAATTCCTATCTGCTCGAAGTTTGCTCGTTAATTTATTTATTTATTCAGAATACACTACAGAAACAAGATTCTAAATGGTAAACAAATTAAAAAAAAAAGAAAAAAACTAAAGTATATTAGATTAAACTAAATGAGAATACTAAAACTAAATTAAAAAAGAAAACAAAAAAGTTAAACCTAGGGTAAACATAAGGTTAAAGGTAGGACTGGACTACTGAGGTACAACGAAGGCTTATAAATAACTAATGTACAATTCATTAATGGTGAGACCATAGGGAATACCAAATTCAAATTAGTGAAATAATATAAAATGAATAAAATGGGTGAATTAAAATAGAACGAATAAAAAGATCAAGCTGCGCTGAATTTCAAGATTTTTTTGAGGGGCAGGAGGACTAATGTTGAAGATGTCGCAGTCATTATAGAGTTTATTATGGTCATGACATAGGTGGTCAATGTGTGTCTTCAAACGAAGAAGAGGAAGGTATGTCGCGTATGCCAAGCTGGGACTAGAAAGCTCATCTGACCCAGCAAGGATGGATGCCATATGGTAGAGGTAGAGGTAACAAAACAGTTATAAAGTGATATGATGGCTCTAGTGTTGTTAAAATGTCAGGATGGCTCTTGATAAATCCTAGCACTCGAAAGGCCTTGCATACAATGAAATCGATGTGCTCATTGAAGAGTAATACGCTGTCGAATACTACACCTCACCTGTACGTATTTCATATAGGGTTCGAGGATTGTCTTGTACTAAAAGACAAAACGATCCAAGTCATAAAGAATTTGAAGTCATCAGCGAATAGAAGACAGTTGCTGTTAATAAAGCAAGATGTGACTACAGTTATGAATAGCAGAAATAATATTGCATCCAATATGAGTGGATTCTTAACTGTGTCATAGTCCTCATTCTCGTCTAACTTTACACTTTATTTATTATCCATGTACAGGGTGGACTTTTATATTTCGACATGCATTTTTGCAATTAATTTTTTTAGACAAAAAAAGTGTAAATACAAAACTGACAGTTCGTTTCTATATTATCTTTTACCGGTATCAAACTTTTAAAAATAAAGTTAAAAAGTTGAATAAAAAACTTAGGTCGTATTTTTTTAAATAGAACACTCTATATCTTCTACTTTAAATAGATAAATCTCTTCTTTTATCAAGCACACACAAACGAAATACATTTTATTTATTTATTTATTTATCAAATCATACACTACACAGCAACAAACTCCAAATGGTATTACATGTCATAAAACGTTTGAACAGAAACTAAATATAAAACAAAAACATACAAAACAGTTCAGTTAGTCAATATACATATAAAATTAATATACTATAAATCTGGACGATGATGAACCAATATGCATAAACAAGTACAATGCATTAACATATATAAACGATACCGCATAGTTAATACCAATAATAAATTAATGAGAAAAAAAAAATTAAGTGTTTAAGATAATATTTTTAAAATTTGCAAAGGAACAGCTGAATATATCACAGTTAGTATAGAAATCATTGTAGGTTTTTAACAGGCGGTCAGTTACTCCTCTAAAGCCATAATTTGTATGGTGTGGTCTTTCATAAAACAGATGTCTGTTACGAGTTATCCGGATCGGAGCTCTTAAATAAATGCGCGATAGAAGTTCACTACTTTCGATCATTCCATTTCACAGTTTAAAAAGGAAAAACATCATCGCGTTACACCTTCTCCTTTCTAAAGTGGCCAAACCAACCAAGAGAGTTCTTGTTTGATAAGGAATATCTTTGTAAGAAAAATGCATCTTTAATAAAAGGAACTTACAGAACTTATTTTGTACGTTTTCAAGGCGTTTAATATGTAAGTTATAATAAAAATTAAAAAACCACCAACGGTATCCCATTTGCATCACTTGCTGTATATCTCAATTATTAGTAAGATAGAGGGGAAATAGCATTTATAATACACTGTCATTTTTTTTTATAAAATTTAAGATGCCAGAAACAATTTTCATAGCTTTCTAAGTTTTAGAGGTATAGGGTGAAATTTAAAAAATGATGTTTTTAACAATACCGCGTAACGTGTTTCAAGGGATATATGAAAAAATGTATTAATAATTTTTGCTTAATTTATTATAGTATGTATCACTCTCCCATTAGATGTTTTTTTAAGAGTTTTTTAAATAAATCCAATTTTGGACTATCTTTAATTATCTGTGGCAGAGTTAAATTCAATCAAACCTCTATGGTTAAGTTCTTTCTCAGTACTCCTCTTATTTTTTGTATACACATAAAAATTTTTGTTATTTCTTGTTGGATAGGTAGGAGTATAGACTTGTTCGTGACAAGTTTTTCTGTCAGATAGTTAGGAGTTAGTCCATTTTTAATTTTATAAATAAGGATTAGTACTTGATATCTCAAAAATGATTCTATACAGAGCCAATCTAATGCCGTTAGCATATTTCTTATAGGTGTTTCTCTTTTTTCCACCAAAATTAATCTCATACATGTGTTTTGAAGTTTTTGCATCCTGTTTAGTTCATTTTTGTTAGCAAAATAGAGCATTGAGGAGCTAAAGACCAAATGTGGAAGGATTAATGTGTTAAAGACAGTAGTCTTGGACCAGCGAGTAAGATATGGTGAAACTCGTGACAAAAAATTAACATTTTTGGTTATTTTTCCAATTATATACAATATGTGTTCTTTAAAACTAAGATGTTTATCAATAATAAAACCAAGATATTTAATATTTTCTACTACTTATAAATTATCACTACCTACTATTATATTTAAATTACTTGATATGAATTCATTTTGAACTTTATTACTTCCTATAAGCATAAATTTTGATTTTTGTATATTTAATTTTAGTAAATTTTTATTAAACCATTTATAGAGATGACTTAATTCTAAATTTATTGTGGAAGTTAAGTGAGTTAAATCCTTTGAATTAAAACACAGCAATGTGTCATCTGCTTTGTTTTGCTCTAAGTTAAACTACTTAAATTATATGTAGATTATACAGGGTGTCAAAATAGCACAATTGCCACTTTTCAAGTGCCACTAACTCAAGAACAAATCAGTTTTAAGAAAACATGCTTCAAGTTCAAGTTCATTTATTGGTGCAAGTATACCACAGGTATACAGGGACAAAAAAGAAAAAAATTAACATTACAAGAGGTCCTTAAAAAAAGTGATACTAAACTTAATAAAATAACATTACAATAGATTAAAACAATTATTAAAAATACAGTACAGTATATAGCCCCATATATCTGCTCCTATACAAATATGAAATTTAAGAACTCGTCAATGGAATAAAATGCATTTCTAATCAAAATTTGTTTTATTCCATTTTTAAACCTTGAGAGGGGTAACTGAATGTAGCTAGCAGGTAGCTTGTTATATATCTTAACAGCCAGAAACCCTGGACCACTCTGACATCTTGTCAAGCGCTGGTATATCGGAATCAATTTGTTCACACTTCTGGTTTCATAGTTATGAGCATCTCCGTGCACCCTATACTGATCCCTATTTCGCCACCCCCACAGCAGGTTCTCAAGAATGTACACTGATGGTAAGGTGAGTATACCAATATTTGAGAATACAGCTTAACATTTTCATTAGCTTCGAAATATCGAATGAAACACAAAGTAAGTTTAGCCTACAATGTTAACTAAAGATATTAAAAACAGTCTTAGGTGTCTAAAAGTGGTTTACGATTTTAAAAACTTTGAGTTTTGATTAAATTGTCAGGCAGTGTAATCGGCAGTGTGGCAGTAACGAGGCAATGACCGAAAAAACGGTAATTTTTTCAGTAAACCGGAAATAACGGCAGTAAGCTGAAAATATAGGCAATATAGGAAATATACAGCATTTTCCAGTGAATACTGCCGAAATCGGCAGTGGTGTACATATTTTTAGGTAAACTTTCTACTTTATACTCAAAAACCAAATCCCAAGGGTTTAATTGTTTACAAGACTCCTTTTTATAAAAACAATGCAATTTATTCCATAAGGTATTGTTGAACATTTCTATTTTTAAGGTTTGTTTGGCAATGAGGCTTGTTTCTTTTATGGTAATAAAGCTTAACACACTTAAAACACTTTTTTTAATTCTACTTACATTCTAGAAACTTACCTAATTACAAACTTACCTTGTCAACTATAAAATTCATTCGCCTAGCTTTAGTTACAAATTCATCTCTTATTTTTGTGGAATTGTTAGTGACAAACATAATTTTTTTGCCCATTTCTCTGAGCCTGTTAACGACTTCAACAGAACCGGGAATTACTTCATTTTCAAGCCACAGAACTCCATCACAATCAAAAAGGAAGGTATCTACAGAATCAAAGTACTTCTTAATTTCTTGTTTTGACAGTTTAGAGAGATTGGTGAGAGACGAAGGTAAGAACATTTTTTTTATTTAAATCTTCTAATATATACAAAAGTACTTAAAAATCACAGAGATATAAGAACCACAACCCTCAAGAGAAGTACTTCAAAACCACAACAAATGACAAAAAAACATTATCCTTCTTCTTCATTCCTGTTTAGCCTGTTACATAACAGGACTTATTGGCTTTGCTACGAGGCAGTCGCCAGATTGCCCTCCGTCCGGGGCTCAGAGTCGTTAAATCGGCGACCCTCGAAGTCGACCCTGCACCTTGGTCCAGTTTGGAGGCGTTATCGGTAGGATATCCGGATGGCGAGCTCTAGGCTCCCGAATACCCCGAATCTTTCAAATAGTTTAATAATTCCTCTTTAAATTTTTGAAATGCATCTAGGCTTCCACTAGGTGCCCCTTGAGAGTACTACTGATATCACGAGATGACCCTTTCTTTCAAGCTATCCCCTTACCCCTCCCACTCCCGCCACGTAGCGGCCGTTACGCTAATATTCTATAGAACTGCGGCAGACGAACGGGATAGAATGCAGGAACAACTAGGCCTCACACGTTCACAGCGTATGCTCCCTTTCTAGCGGGGTCGTAAGTTTCCACCTGAGCGGTTGAGTCTCCCGTTTCCCCCCGAAATAAAGCAGCAAAACCGAACACGTGGCACCACTTATGTTAACAACACAGAGGTCTGCATTCGACGAGACGAACCGGAAGACTGAACATTATCCTTTATTTCTCCTTGAAATTATAACCTTCAAATGTCTTACTTCTTTTTTTTTACATGGGCATACAGCCAGATTGAGTTTGAAATTAAAATAATAACAATAATAAAATACATGACCATTTTTTAAATGTAATTTAAAGCTAACCATAGTCGATTTTTGTGATTTTTGGTACATTTTAAGCGCTGATTACGAGTCCAAACTCAGATTTTGTGGGCCACGTTTCATTTTTGACTTATTCATCATCATCGTCCATAATAAATGTTTTAAATTTCTCCCTTTTTTTCACAAATATTTCGGCAAGTTCTGTTCAAAACCGGTAGAAGTGACAATTAAGCTATAAAAATTATGGCTATCCCATTTATTTTTGTCTCTTTTTGTTTTTATCCGCCATTCTAGCAGTCCAAATTAAGAAAATGTGTGAAAAACTCTCATCAGCACTCAGAAATTATTTTAAAATGTGATTATTATACAATTTAAACGTAATTTTGATTTCAAACATAATTCCTAGTGTTGCCATCGCCATGCTTGTTTTTAATGTGATATGCGGCGTTGCCATATTCATAGTTAAAGAAACCTATAAGTGGTAATACACATAAAATTAAAATTTTTTATAACAAAACTTATAGGGCACTCCAACAAACTGTCAGTTGAACGTCACCGATCAGCTGTTTTTGACAGACGTAGGACAAACAAATCGAATTTTTACACGGGAGTATATGGGACTTTTGTTATTTATTTTTACTTTTTTAATTGGAAATTGTAGATGTAGAGGTATAAAAGACAATGTTACTTTCAATTGTAAGTTTCAAAAATTTTCAATTTTAGACATGAAAAACGATTGAATGGACTTTCTTCGATGTGGCTGAAGTGGATACTGCAATAAGAAGAGGATTTACGTACTACTAAATTAAGATCTAATCGTGGTTTGCAAAAGTTATGTTACATTTTGTACTCTTACATATTTCAATGCTGTATTATTTTTTTATGTTTTAGGGAACTTAAATAATTATCAGTATTTGTATGTACCATCTTGAAAGAGATTTGTTTAATAATTTTAACCTTTATGCAACTCCGTAATTATTTTTTTGTTTGGGAAAGCGAGGCAATCCTACTTAAAAGACTCATAGTTCTTAAATTCATTATATGACTAATAAATATTTTTTTTACATTCTATCTTAAACTTAACGAATTCATCGTATGTGGCAGTTGGAAGTTTATTACATACTTTAGACACTAAATAATGTATGCTTTTTATATTGATATTATCCTAGTACGAGTGTGGTACCTGTTGTCTACAGTTTTTACAATTTTTTTATGTATAATAAATGAAGAGCTACGATAACCATATACAGGGTTATTACTTACTTAATACTAAGATTTGCCAAAAGTGTCTGTTGGCAAAACCTATGACCAAATAAAAAAATCTTGTTATGCATTCAGGACGGAAGTTCTTAAATTTTGAAGGGTGAAAATTCCAGAGTCATTATTACAAGTACGCTAAAGGCACGGACACTTTTTTCAAAATTTTGAGTTTCTCGATAACTTCTGAAAAAAATAAGACAGGAATAAAATATAACTATTTTTTTAGGGTCTCTACGGTATAATCCTGTCCTAGAGTGCACGTATATAATTTTTTCTGGGCATAAGTAGGTTTAAGTCTAGTAAATAGTAATGGTTTTATTACGCTGAAAAAAATTGAGTTCTTGTACACTTTTTATTCTTATTATATTCACTCTGAAAATGTTATATATTGTTTCGCTCTGACATGCATGACAATTTATTTAAATAAAAACAAGATTGTTTCATTGATATATATGTTTTATTTATAAAAAAAGGATATGTACTGAGTGCCGTACTAAATAATGAACACACAGATTGAACTAAGTTTAACTTGGATATACCTAATTTAAATTGCACAACTAGGTAACTAGCAATGTCCATATTTGTCACTTGGTGAAAGTCTTTTGGATCTACATTACAAAAGTATCTAATTTTTAATTATAAAAATATTTTGTTTGCACCGCTCGGCGACTTCGGCCTTCTTATTTGGAAGCTTCAAAACGTATTCACTTGTCATAACTAAGTTTAAAGCAAACACACAATTGTCATAAATGGTCCTGTACAAACAAATGCACTAAATATATATAAAAATATTTGAAATTTGCTTTTAAATTACCACGGACTCATATGGAAGAAAACAATGTTTATCCTACGCCAGCCATATTGACAGCAGTCAGCTGTTTTGTTGGACCGCCTAATAATAAGGCAATCTAAGAAGCTGTCAAACAAAATCCAATATGGCCGCCTTAGGACAAACAAAGTTTTGTTTACGGTATGGTTTGCATTAGAGAGAAGTTAATTATCCAATATATTTCGTAATTTAAGTTAGATTTTTCTAATAGAGACTTAAATATGCCTTCGTTTTGCTGTGTTGTGAAGTGTGGAAGTAGGGGTGATCGCGATAAAGTAGGATTTTTCCGTATTCCAGCGGAATTACATTTTCCACACAAACCAGACCTGAACAAACTTTCAAAAGATAGACGACACAAATGGTTATCAGCTATAAAAAGGGAGGATTGGACTGAAACTAAATTAAAATATGCATCAGTTTGCAGCAAACATTTCTTGAGTGGTAAGTAGCAAAAACATTAGGTGCACTAAAACAAAAAAAAATGCTGTCTGTTTGATTTTGCCAAATTTGTTTTATTCTCAGATATTAGTGGTTATCCTTTTAGAGGAAATGTTGGCTAAGCTAAGTTAATTTAATCTGTACATGTTTGTCTAATTGTCAAATATCATTATACCTTCTTTTTCTGGCTAAATAGGATTAGCTAAGATTTCTTGTAAAAGGAAAGACACTATTATTGAAGTACTGAAATAAATCTTACTAAATCTTTGGTTTCAGGAAGACCATCCAACCTGTCTGACATCCAAAATCCAGATTGGGTCCCATCACTCCATATGGGATATGAAGTATCAAATAAGCCTTCGACTGGCGCTCAAGATCGCTATGGTAGAGCTGTAAAGAGAGCAAAACTAGCTGATTCAAAATTTGAACAGAGTTCCCCTTCCCCAGCTTCAACTTCAGCTATAACTCCTGTTGAGGAGGATCAAAATGCTCCAGATGCATTTAAAAATAATAAAAGTTGTCAAACGGACATTTCAGCAACTGAGTTTTCAGACATGGTTGTTTCACTAAGTTCGGGGCGACCTCTGGGACATACTTGTTCTTCTGAGATTACGTATAGATCACTGATGAACGATGACAAAAAAACAAAATACTATACAGGCTTTAATTCATTCAAGAAACTTGACCTAATAGTGAAGTGTTGTGAACCATTCATTACTGTTCATAGTAATACACTCTTGGACGCATCAAATCAAATTTTGTTGACATTATTTAAACTGAGGCTAAATCTGGATTTTAGAGACCTCGGGTTTAGATTTAATATTCACCCGAGCACAGCATCAACATATTTCCGATCGGTTATAAATGTGCTGTATTCACGATTTCAAAAGTGTATTGTGTGGCCAGAAAGAGACGTTTTACAGAAAACTACCCCTTCGTGTTTTAAAGAAAGTTTTGGGACAAAAGTGACAGTCATTATTGACTGTTTTGAGTTGTATATTGAAAAACCAAGCAATCTACAAAAGGCAGCACAATGTTGGTCAAATTATAAACATTCGTACACCCTCAAATATTTGATAGGAATAACACCACAAGGAACTATTTGTTTTATTAGTGAAGCTTGGGGTGGACAGCATGTAACGATGAATTCAAAATTTTTGGACAAAATTTATGTTTATTGTTTACCTTGACTTATACCTACAATGTTTTTTATGATTATTTCACTAGAGTGTATTACACCAGCAATAAAATCTGTAGTCCCTTAAAATATTTCTACTTTGACAAAACCAACATCATAGACATGGTATTGCCAAGACATTTTTTTTAACACGCCTATTAATCTTTATTCTGTTTCTTTTAATAATAATAATAAACACATTTATTACTCCAAAATAAAGATTTATAAATACCAAAAAAAAAATACATAGAAATAAGTAGATAAATGGAATAAAAGGCAACTTATCAGCTTCCCTTGCAAAAGAAAGAGCTGTTGAATGAATTTGATTGAAGTTGTTAATTTCTACTCTCGTAAAAATAGTCATGCCAAATACCACTCGAGAAAACATTCTGTAGGCAAAATCATTCTGGTTCAAATTTGTTGCCTTTTGGTAATTTCGCTCAAGAAATTTTTGATGTAATCAATGGCCTGGCGGCTTGTTATTTTGTCAAAAATGTTATTCGCAAAATCAGTCGAAATTTTTTTCTCTTGTGGTATTATGTATGAAAATAAAAATATATAAATAAATTTGCAAGAACCTTCTAATTTTAAGTTGCAGAATGCAATCGACAATTGAGCAAAATCATTTTTGTCCTTCTAAGGCATAGTTCTGAACTTCTATTAACAGGTATAAATAGTCATTAACAGAACTGTGCTCGGGATAGTGTGTTTTTAGTACCTACTATATTGTTATTTTTCTAGTAGCTATCTAATATTTTGACTCTCGTAAAGCATCGCTGTACTTGTATAAGTTAGCAATAGATAGTTTTTTTTACTTCTAAACAAACTAGATATTGTTTTACTTTTTAGGTGACTTGATTCTGGCTGACAGAGGATTCCTTGTAAAAGATTATGTCAATTTGCTAAATGCCAATATAAAGACCCCCGCTTTCACAAAAGGACAGAACCAACTGCATCCTTATGAAATTGAAGAGACCAGAGCAATTGCTCACGTGAGAATACATGTGGAAAGAGTGATGGGCTACATTAGACAAAAATTTCGTATATTAGCAGATGAAATGCCAATAACTTTTTTGTGTGTTGGAGATGATGACCCAATCCTAGATAAAGTGATGGTAGTGTGTTGTGTCCTGATCAATTTAAATCCCCCAATAGTTAATTTGTAAAAAACCTACTTTAATAAAAATAACTGTATATGATTAACTTTTACGAGTTTTATTTCTTTTAAATCACATAACACGTGAAAAAGCCAAAAGATTTTGTTAAAATAAATTTGTACTTTAATTTTTATTTAAAAAATTTAAATTTTTAACACATAAAGCATAAACTAACTAACCTATTATGTAGGTACTTGAAAAAAGATTAAAATAGTTTAAAGAACTCTCTTTAAATATTTAAGAATTATAAACTATTGAGAAACGTCTTATTTTTCAATGCACTTCTATTATAGAATTTCCACAATTTTTTTTTCATATTTTTTATGCTATTTGCGTAGTCTACTTCTTTAACTAAGGGGATTAAAAGAAAAAAAATCAATTAAAAAATAAATTTTATTTTTATTAAAAAATATATATAATAATGATAAAACTTTTATTTATTAAATTAAAAAGTACACATAATACAATAATTGGACAAAAGTTCAAGTAATCTACGATATAATATAAACCAAAACCATAATACATTGCATACTTATCTAGAAATAAAAAAGATTAAAAAATAGAGTTACCATACCCAAAACAAAATGGTTTTATAATAAATCCAAAAATGGCATTACATTAGTCGCAAAGCATATTTGAAAAAAAAACATTTTGACGTACAATAAGGTTCGTATAAAACTTTGTCAATACATAAAAATACAAATGAAAATAAACATACACGTCCAGGATAAGAATACATTCTACATGGATCTCGTCAAAACTTTCATCAAAAAATTTTACATCACATAGTAAACATGACAATTGAATGATTTAGCATCATATACAAGAAACTTAGAGCTAATTACAAAGACTAACTAAAAATTAAAAATCAGAAGAAATATGGTGTAGGTTAAATTAGAAAAAAGAACTGACTTTATTTAAAAAGATTTTAAAAAACCAAAATAATATTTTTAATGCAACTTTTTCTGCTTTACAAGACATCACAATAGCAATTTAATTTTTTTAAATAAAGCCCTTGATCTTTTATTTCATTCTTTAAAGCGATCAACCCCCTAAACCTTAGCAATAAGGTAGAGATGGAAAACAATAATTAACTGAAGTCATAATGAAAAAATAAATTACTTTATAAGTGTGGTACATTGTTGGTTTAGGGAAGTTGAAAGCTTTCCAAAAATGAAATAAAAAATCCATATTTTAAAAAATAAAGTGAATGGTGGGTCTCGAAAGACGAAACATCGTATTCAAAATCTGATTAGACCAACTTACAGAGCAGAAAAGTGGCAATAAAATTATGGTTTGCTTTTTTTTATCCTTTCAAATAGTATAACATTTACAATAATTAAAATATAATACAAAGTTTTAAAAATATGTCAAGATACATGCAGAAACGTCAGAGAACTGATAAAAAAATATATACACACTAAAATTAGAACCAAACAAAAATTTTATGGTCAAATATTTTTTAATATACAATCTATACGGCAGCTGATAAAGTTCCAGGAACTTCTTCACTGCATTGAACGCATGTCCACAAAGTTTCTGGAACCTCTGAGAGACCAACACATCCTAAATGAAACCACTGGATACTACAATTATCGTTTTCACATTGGATCATTGGACGATCTTCTTCGAGTTGATTACATATACACCAAGTCTGTGCCATGTGCCTTCCTAGCGTAAAATATTTTCCTAGGAGTTCAGGAATAATTATGTTTTTATGAAAATCCAGGGCTTTTGGAAATTCGACACTCCAAAAATCTTCATCCAAATATATTCTTTTTTGGAAGAATTTCTTTGGAGACGAAACTATAAAATCACAGTACTTTAGACCAGATAGTTTCAACTGTATCTGAACTTGATAATAATACGAATGATCTCGGTTTAAAGCAAAGTCATCACCATCATATATTAGACACGAGTTCTTAGAGTTTATGTATTTTGACCATTCCATATTTTTAAGAACATATGGGCACTTGACTTCTATACAACCTTCTCCACAACAATCGCATGACACTAAACTATCTGGGGTAGCTCCAAACGATGGGAAGGCTGGATTGAGTAATAAACCACAATTTTCAAGTTTTAAATTTACGTGTTCAAGTGTATTTGACGATAAATAATTTTGAAGAGCAAGCTTTTCATTGTTTGTTCCCCACTGAGTTGCTTTGGTTTTGAACAGAAACTTTAGAGGATAACAAACACTCTTAATTAATGACAGAGATGGTTTTGAAAGTGATGTCCTGCATGCTCTTTTAAAATTTGAACCAGTGATGCGTCCAGTTCTTTGCCTAAACCATTCTTCGGAATGAGTTTGCTTAACTGTGGCTTTACAGATCTTTTGGCAATCATCAAAAGATAATGACTGGTCAATTTTCTCTCCAATTGAGCACAACTGCTGATACGAGAGTGACTCATAATACTCACATCTCACTCATTTTCACAAGCTGTCAACAGTTCAATAAGTTCTTCGCCTTCAATGGCAGGTATCGGAGTAAATAAACTTGAAGAGTCTGAGACAACTGTTTTAGCTTTTTTTGTTTTGAGCTTAAGGTCACATAATCTTACAATGGGTACATCTTTTGTAGAAGGAGCAACCCACTGAGCTAACATATCAGTCGATGAAGTAGAAGTAAGCGAGTTGTAAATATATTCTGTTGCATATAGAACAGCAGCAACATGGCTACAGACTTCAGATAAACCAGCCATACAAGTACAGTGGCCAGTGTTAATACTTCCATTATCTTGTGTCAGGACCCACACATTTAGAGGGGGTTCCCTAGCACGCTGACTATGTCGAACCTTTGCAAGTATAACGGAAAGCTCATTGACCTTTTTCATGCCACGCAGATGAACAAAACCAGCCTCAAAATACTTGTAGCCACTGAGACTTTTATAAGCTTTCATTTGCTCTTTTGTGTAAAAACTATGAGTTAGCACTAAATACGTCATTACATCAAAGGCTTGAACAGCTGGTAGGGATGCAAAGTCTTTATCAAGGTCTTCATCCATGATTTTAAAAGGATCAATGGAATTTATAAGACGAATCTTGTTCTTATACCTTTGAGCAACGTCAGGTTTTTCACTCTCTAGCTGGACAAGGTAGTCACTCTTTTCAGACTGTGGTAAATCCATGTTAATTTTTTATCACTTTATCTACTAGGTCACTAAGAAAGTCTTTTAAATGTGCACTTATCACTCTTCTTAATTAACACGAACTAAACTAAAAGTACATCTGCTTGCTCCCAATATCAACTAATTTCATGACCAGGTACAGGTAGCCAGGTAGCTAAACGCAATCGACCTTTCTAGGCCGTAAAACATTCCAAATCATAAACAGGTACCTATGAATATATTAGTGGCCTTTCTTAAACCACTTAATAACTAAATCACTTTAAAATATATAAATTAAGCAATAATATCGAGACACAACTGCTGTTATAACCCTGAACTTTCATAAGAAAATAAACATCAGCTGGCAAATGTATGTCCTAAGCCGGCCATATTTGATTTGACAGGTCACGTGTTTTAGATCGCCTAATTAGGCAGTCCAGACGAACTGTCAGATTTGTAAACAAAACTGACGTTGGTTGGCACACATGGCGGGTGGCTTCATAAGAAAAGTGAAGAAAACTATTGCATTTAATGCATTTGCAAACGTAGGAAGTGATTAGAAGACGTTTATCGAGCTTTGGTGTGTTTTTTTGATTATTTCTTTTCTGTTGAACCCTTTTCTTGGCATGGAGAGTGAATATTTAAAAAAGCTATTGGTTGAACATCCAGATGTCGGCGAAAGGTAGGCTTAAAACTATATTTTTTCTATATTTTCGTCAATAACAGCATTTCTTTGTTACAGATATCGCACTAAACTAAAATTAATAAACGGTTTGGACCCGTTTCTCCTTAATACTCTGGACCTAAACTACAACATTGATGGAATTCCACCAATTACCAATATGGATATTGTTTCATACTTAGTTTTGTCCCATAGTTTCTACACAAAGGAACAAACGAAAGCTTTTAAAAGTTTGCAAGCTTACAAATACTTTGAGTCCGGCTTTGTTTTGAAAGTTGGAAGTAAGATAGTCAAGGATCTATACATTTTAGTTGGAAGTGTAAGTTTTTTTAGTAATTTCTCTAATAATTGAAGAGCCAGGAGAAAAAAATGCAATTCAAATATTAACTACAATGCTATTATTTTGCAGTAAAACACAACTAACATTGCCAGATTTTAGGTATTTCTCCAAATACGGGATGCCAAAAAATAAACATTAGGCAGAATAATACAATATTGATAAGTGATGTAATGTGATAATACTAAAAACACAATAATAAGTATTGATTGTTATTTTTGAGTCGTAAAAATTTTTATTTTATGGACAACTTGTGAAATACAGAATATGACATACCTATGTTCTCGGGACACTGGGATTAGGTACTGAAACACGAAACAATCACATATATACAGGACATCTGGCAACTAGACACAACTTGAAATAACTCATGCTTAATTTATTTTAATATATTTTTTTTAATTTCAGGTAAAACATTCACAGAGGGCAAATTTAAAACCATTGGAGGTCTGGGTAATTGTCTCAAAAGACGGAAGTATATGTACGGCACACTGTACGTGTATGGAGGGGACAAGTGAGGTATGCAGCCATGTAGGAGCAGTACTTTTTGCAACAGAGTATGCTTCTTCAAAGAAGGAAGCTATGTCATGCACGGACTTTCAATCGGTGTGGCCAGTACCCAGTATGTCTACCAAAGTTTCAATTGTGCGTGTTAGGGACATGAACTGGGGAAAAACCAATATACGTCAAGAGAATTCTGCTATACCGCCAATATCAAATGCAGAACTGGTGTCTATGCTAGAAAAATGTTCTGAAATGGGTCAAACTTCTACACTTATGAGGGTCGTGGAACCATTTGCCACGAGGATTTCAGAAGAAATAAATAAAGAAATACCATCAATACTGGATATATATAAAGAAGAGAACCTTGACAAAACATATGTTGAATTAATGAAAATTGCAGGAGCAATTTTACTATGAATAAACAACAAATTAGTCAAATTGAAACTGCAACAAGAAGACAGAGCGAAAACAGAAACTGGTACACCCAGAGGGCAGGCAGGATTACTGCTTCAAAGTTTAAACTCGTATGTCGGACAAATAAAACCAATCCTTCGCTTTCATTAATAAAATCTATATGCTACCCTACAAAGATACTCTTTACAACAAAGGCGACTTCTTGGGGTTTAAAACATGAAAATGATGGAGTAGAAGAGTATAGGCATTATATGGAAGAAGAAAACCATACAAACTTTATTATTAATGAAGTTGGGCTTTTGGTAAGCGAAAAATGGCCTCAGTTAGCTGCGACTCCTGATAGAATAGTGTATTGTGAGTGCTGCAGAGGGGGGTGCCTAGAGGTAAAATGCCCATATTTATTATTTACCAACAATGTACAGGACATGGAAGAATACCTAAAAATGGCAAGCTGCTGTTTAGTAAAACAAAATGATAAATTAACACTTGATAAGAAACATTCTTATTATTACCAGGTGCAAATGCAAATATTTGTGAGTTCCTTACAATATTGCGATTTTGTCATTTGGTCACCTGGAATCTTTTTTAAAGAAAGAATTTTGCCAGATTGGCAGTTTTGGAATGAAAATTCTGAAATAGCACTAAAATTTCATTCTGAGGTAATAATGCCAGAGCTCTTAGGAAGGTTTTTTACTAAACAGCAAGGTATGGCAAAAATTATTCATTGGTGTCAATGTAATGGCGTAGATGATGGGAGACCGATGATAAGATGCGAAGGAGATGAGTGTGAAACTCAGTGGTTTCATTTTGAATGTGTTAAGCTGGACGACTTACCAAATTCACCATGGTTTTGTAAGAACTGCCATCCTCCACATCAAGAAGTGTAATTTTTACTGTTTGTGATAAACGAAATAAATAGTACAATAATGGTGATCATTGTTTTATTTAACAGCAGGTGAAAACTCTGGAAATAACCAAAACTTAGTTTGAAATCTTTTTCACATTTTTATGTTCCAGGTTATGTATTTGAATTTTTTTATCCATTTATATATAATCATATAAAATTATGTCTTCATATCTGCGTTTCCTATCACATAATTCACATATAAGTAATTTCTTGTTAAAAAAATAGACATTAACTAAACTTGAGTAAAGCTATCGAATATTGAGTATATCTCCTGTAAAAAATCATGCCGTGCAAAACTTGGGAAAAAAATAGCCCATAATATAATAATACTTTTGTTAAAATATATTTTTAAAAGTGGAGCTATATCACATCTGAGTAGTTTCAATGTCAAAAATGTACTCTTAGTTTAATTTTACTGAACGCAAGCATAGGAAAGGTATTTTTAAATCTAAAGTCAAAAGTTGTAACTTAATTTTTTTTTGGCTGCACCTTTACGAGGCTGCATTTCAGAAACAAAGACTTCGTGCACCCAAATATATACAATCTCTTTTTAAAAAATAGAAATTAACTAAACTTGAGTAAAGCTATCAAATATTAAGTATATCTCCTGTAAAAAATCATGCCGTGCAAAATTTGGGAAAGAAATAGCCCATATACTCTTATACTTTGTGAAAATATATTTTTGACAGTGGAGCTATATCATATCTTCAAACTTCTAAAAAATATCTGAGTAGTTTTATGTCAAAAATGTACTCTTAGTTTAATTTCACTGAAAACAAGCATAGGAAAGGTATTTTAAAATCTAAATGTCAAAAGTCGTAACTTAATTTTTTTTGGCTGCACCTTTATGAGGCTGCATTTCAGAAATAAAGGCTTCGTGCACCTAAATAGATATACATACTTTTGAAGGGAACAATAAATTAAACACCAAAATTATAAATTTTATATGTTTATTTCATTTGTAGATATTTAAATATATATATTTTAAAGGCTATTTAATGGACAAGACAGGTTTCATTATTTTACACTATTAATATATAGTAATAATAATTATTAACAAATAGTACAATTTTATCTAACAAGAAAAATATTTACACATGCGTTTCTTCCATGCATTATTCTTGACAATTGGTATAATCAAAAAACAATTTTATTATTCAATTGTAATTATTTAATTTACAATATAAACAATAAGCAACCCATCAAAAATGGCAGATCTACACTTAATTGTTTTTATTTTATAATGGGCGGAGAAAAATTCCCTAAAGCGCAGCAAACAACTATAATTTTATCTAACATGTTAAGGCCCTCAGGGTTAGGTTAGGTTAGCTTTTTTTAGCATGCTTATCGGAATGGTCCCCTTTAAAATTTTATATTTATTTTTTATCACCCCGATGACTCTTTCGACATGTATTCTTACATGAGCTATTTGCCGAGTCTCTTCTATATCTAAAGGATGCAACTGTGTTTTACCCTTTGTAAATGCAGGAATATGCAATTTTGCTTGGAGGACACCCAATGTTTCTTTTATTAAAAATCCCCTATCAGCCAAAACAATATCTCCAGGTATAATATAATTACAAAAGCTGCTATTTTCAACTATGTGTTTGTCAGATGCTCTACCTCCCCAAGCATCACTTATATAACTTATGCATCCCTGTGGAGTGATTCCAATTAAAAATTTAATTGTATGGTGATGCTTGTAATTTGACCAACATTGTTGTTGGGTTAATAGCGATGGCGGCTTTTCTATAAAAACTTCAAAGCAATCTACAATTACTGTACATTTATCATGAAATGCTTCCTTAAAACAAGATGGTACATTTTTTTGTAAAATATTACGTTCTGGCCATATAATAAAAGCTTTAAATCTTCTGAAAAGGATATCAATAATATTCTCAAAATATACAGATGCTGTAGTTTGTGAGATCTTAAAGTTGTACGCTAACAGCTTAAAGTTCAAATCTAGGCGTAGCTTTATTAAAGTTAGTAATAATTGGTTAAATGGACTTAAAGCTGTTGTGCTTAATACTGATATATATTCTACTACTAATGGAAATAAAATATAATTAAGAGACTTATAATCGAAACCACAATAATACTTCCACTTTTCAACATTTGATATGTCATCCATTAATCCAAATGGTGAATTGTCCACTCTTCTTTGCAGAATTTCAATCTTTTTTGATGCAAAGCTTAGCCGTTCAAAACGCTGTGCTAGTTCGTCCATAGTTAAGTCAGTTTGGGTAGAGACACCAGTATCTACCTCTTCAGATTCGGCTTCAGGTGGGACGTCTTGATTTGAGTCACTTTGCTCCTATTAAAAGAAAAATTGTTTGAGTCTACATATAAATTAGATTAATTTATTAATTTGCATGGTGCACTAAAATCAAATTAGGTTTAGTAGGCTTTTGTTATCATTTGACATTTATCGCCTGTCATCTGTAATCCAAAAACCCAGTTTGATTCTTATATTTTAAATTTTATGTTGTTATAAAATCAGACATTTTTACATTTACAATATCCATTTTCATGCAGCTAAATCACGATTCGATCTCAGAAATAACAAAGACCCGAAAATGGTTGTTTTAGTTTTCAATTAAAAAATCCAATTGATTTAAATACTTCTTGAAAAAGCAATTATATCAAGTGGAAAAAAAACATGCCTACAAGAAAAGTATATTATGCGTCCAATAGGATTTCAAAATTTTATTTGCCTTACCCCTAATAGCTGTATCTTGTGTCTTTTGTCTAGCCGTTCTTTTCGGTCAACATCATGAGGTCTCTTTATGACACTTCGTGCTGTGTGTCCCATATTTTGGGAGGGAACCCAGTCTGGATGCCCTTCGTTCTCTAAATCGGCAGGCTCACCTAAAGAATTGAACAATTTTATATAAAAAATGAAATTACATAGACATGTACACATAAAGATATTTATAGTTTTTTTAGCTGCTTGTAATGATATTTTTTATATTTTTATTTTTTCCAATGATTATTAGATAATAAGTTTAGTCCCTAATACTCATATATAAAAATTTAAAATATGGACAAAAACTATATAATACTCTATTAGCAATAAAGCATGTTTGAGATGAGCTTGAGCATCTAAAAACTCTAATAAATATGATACATTGATACTATTCTTACCTGTAATAAAGTGCCTGCTACAGACTCTTTGGTACTTTAATTTGGATTCTGTCAAATCAGCACGCTTTATAGCAGCTATCCACAGAGCCCTACGTTTGGAAGACAATGTATTTTTCTCAGGTTTCTTTGGAAGATTTAGAACAGTAGGAATTCTAAAAAAGGAAATATTGTCCCGATCGCGACGACTTCCACAGCCAAACACAATGCAAGTTACAGGCATTTTAGTCAGTTTTATTGAATAAAACGCTTTTGAAAAGACAACTTTATAAAAACACGCCGAAATAAACTTATGAACTCAAGAGTCAAACAGATAATTGATATTTAAAACAATAAACTCATTATTTACGCATGTTTGTTTACGTTTTGTGTGCCAACCACTGTCATCCGAAAATGAATTTGACAGGTCGCTGGATTGCCTAATTAATAAAAATGCGTATTAGGTTATGTTAGAATTGGTTAAGTTTTCCGTAAAGAAAACCAAATAGGTGAATCTGTCCCGTTAACGTTAGGTTAGCCTAGGTTCGGCAACAAAATCCTCATTAAAACTATTACAATAACCATAAATAATTACAATTCAGTTGTCCAAATAAATTTCAGGCATTTCATTTCTTTTAACAAATTGGTAAATCTAAAATCTGGCAACGTTGCTAAATTGTTCGTTTTAAGGCTTTCAAATTGTGACCGAGTGTGATTTTTAATTAATTTTTATTAGGAAAACTCTAGCATATTCCGCAACTTTTATTTTTGAAATATAATGTTACAAATGGGTACTTTTTGGAAAAAGAATACAATATGCAAAAATCGTCTGTCAGGATAGTTTACCGGACCCAAAAATTATATACGTTATTTGATTTGTTTCGATATTTTACACAAAAAACCATTATGAGAAATTACCATTTAGCATTTAGGAAAAGGATTAAAGGGAAAACGAGAAAATCATACAAGAACTTAAATACCCCTGGACTTTACCAATCACATCATTTTAGAGTGCGTATTTCAATTCTGTTTTCGATGTATTGAGGTGTGATTTTACAGCTTTAATGATTGTTTTATCAGCTAACTTGATAAATCCTAACGGTAACGGGACAGATCTGCCTAATAATGTAGGTTTTGTTGAAAAATTGAATTTGGTTAGCGTGCTACCCCGCGTTTTCTTTACGGCAAACCTAACTGATCCTAACCTAACCTAATACGCATCTTTATTAATTATAAGTTTTGTTAAAATAAAAATTAAAAAAGTCATACGCCTGAACAGGTAGTCAAACACATATATGCCACATCCAAAGCCGGGTATCCTACCACCGAACCAAGAAGCCCATGTTGAACGTTCTACAAAGTGTGTTTAGACTCCTCGGAAATAAGCGACGAACCAATAGGAAGCACGTTGAGCAATTTGTGTTCTAATTGGTAGACTTAGATCTACTTACGGTCTTGGGGAAAAAGCCTGTGAACTACAAGAGTCTGGGGAAGAGATTTGTAGGAGCTCCGAGTTTACACGATTGGCATAGACAACGCATGTAACGCTCTTGTGTTGTTCGACCGTGTAGAGTACAGAGAATACTTATATTTTAGTGTTTTAGTTTAAAATCTGTTGCCAATTAGATTTTAGACCACAGAACACTGTTAAGTACTAAATTAAATTAGATTTGCTTTTATAAACTAGTTTTGGCGGAAGTCATTAACCATTCAGAGGTGCGTATTATTATTATACCTAAAACGCTTTCAGTTTTCCGGTACAAACACTTGATCGCCCAATAATTTTTTCATTGTACAATAATTGAAGGCATAGTTTATGCCATATAGGTGAGTTAAAAAACCTAAACTAATATTTTTACCCGGAGATTGTGCCTGGACTGCCTACCAATCGTGTTTATTCCATTATGTTGATAATATTCGTTAATTATGGCTCCTTGAGGTTTTGCAACACCATCAATGAGTGTAAAAGTGCAGTATTTACCGGTTCCTTTCCTCCATCGACCGCCGTTATTTTATGTGTTTATATTTACATTTACATGTGTTTCCTATTGTTTCACTTGTTTGTAAAGTTTTAGAGACCCTGTTTGATACAGTGACTATTCGTGTGTATTTTGAAGTAATACGAATAAATGGATTATCCAAAATGCTCTTTTGATCAGTAAGTAAAAATATCGCAGCAAATTCTTACTTTGCAGACACACATTTTGCCCTAATTCGGGGATGAGGCTGTATCTAGTTATTAATTAACGAAGTTAAAATCTGTGTCTCTGCCTCACTCTTAACTTGTCAAATTTTTATACAAAAATTCCAAACTATTTTTCCGATATCGCCTTGTAACACTTAAAAATCCTCACACGTTATTATTGTTAAAATTATTTATAAATACACATTATTGTACTACTTTTAAATTTGTGTCCTTTCATTTCGTATTTTTATTATTTTTTTATTATGTTACTTGTTAAAATTATTAATAAACAAACATTATTCTACTACTTTTAAATTTAATTAGGTCCATTCATTTCGTGTTTTTATTATTTTCTTATTATACTTCTTGTTATAAGTTAATAGATACACTTATTTAACTCGTTCTTTGCAAAAAATAGTTAAAACGTCTATTTCCCTCGCATGGTGCATGATCATGCACACAACATTTCAGCAAAATCTACCACTGGCACTCTGACTACAAAAGTATGATTTACCTTTTCGGAGCTCTCACAAATCTGTTCCCCAGGCTCTTGTCTGTAAAGTCTAATAGAATAAACTAGGCGCGGGGTTCTTGGCAAGGGGAATGTGTAATGCGGTAAAGGTAAGTGGCGTAGTCGGGCGACCCCAGTCAACACCGACTCCGACTCTACTAGAAAGCCTGGAAGCATATCGACGAGTCACCATAAGTAGTTTTTCCCGCAGTGAATAGCTGGAGTTGTGACGTCCGGCGGCCATATTGTTAGGAATAGGCACTGTGATGTCAATATTAACTTTTGGAAGTTTGTTTAATCGTGAAATAAGTTCTTTTTTCCCAGTTTTTCAAGTGAATGTTTAGTTTTTGTTACATGTAAGTATACTTAAATTACAAATGTATATTGGCGATTTCTAATAAATAACGTTTGATTTTTACTTAAATAACTATATAGATATATTTTGCCTATGATTCCTTTTTTGGTAACAGTGCCGTATCCGGTTTTCTGCTATTTTATCGATTTTTGCAAAAATATTTGTTCACAGAAACTACCAATCCGCTTGCGATTTTCAAACAAATTGCTTCGTTAATTAATACAAAATTGACAAACCACAATAAAAACGTGACAAATTAGATTTTTTCAACAACATTACCTCAAATGTACAAAAATATTTCAATTTCAATCTATGTTTTTGGCACTGCACTTTGCAACTTGCCAGATTACTCTCCGTCCAGGGCTTATTTAGAGCTAGAGCGACCCTTCCAGATAATTTACACTTTATTCCGGTTTGGAGACGTTGTCGGTTGGATGTTCGGATGGCGAGCTTTGAGCTCCCGGTCACCCCGTGTATTTCAATATCTTTAAATTTGTCTTTCTTTATAAAACCTTCTAATGCATCTTGGCTTCCACTAAATGCTCCTTGACTACTGGTCTCACGAGATGACCTTTTCTTTCAAGCTATCTCCTTACTCCTCCCACTCCCGCCACATAGCGGCCATTACGCTAATATTCTTTGTAGAACTGCGGCAGACGAACGGGATAGAATGCAGGAACAACTAGGCCTCACACGTTCACAGCGTTTGCTCCCTTTCTAGCGGGGTCGTTAGTTTCCACACTGAGCGGTTGAGTCTCCCGTTTCCGCCCCAAATAAAGCAGCAGAACCGAACACGTGGAACCACTTATATTAATAACACAGAGGTCTAACCTCGACAAGACGAACCGGAAGACTGGTACAAAAGTATTAAATATTGCACATTGCACAATAATCACGTCAGTAAAGAAGTTGGAAAATGTGGCAACATCGCAAGATTAAGAAAGAAATGTATACGGGTAAGAGTAAATTTTCCCCAGTTTTTCTCGGGTACATATGAAAAAATGTTTTTGAAATTGAAAATTGCTGGTTGGAATATTTTCTCGTTTTCGAGATTATAATCTTGAAATTAAAATCATAGATGCTATAGCATTTATCTCCTAGATGTATTATACTAATATATTACGCTAAACTAACAAAATTTAACCTATCCTAACCAAATCTAACCTATCCTAACCAAACCTAACCTAACATATGCTAACCAAACCTAACCTTACCTATCCTAACCTAACCTATCTTAACCAAACCTAACTTATCCTAACCAAACCTATAATCCATCCTAACCAAACTAACCTTAAAAATCCATAGTTTACTTTCTCTAATTAGTTATAAGGTGTAAAATAAAAACGGTTCGATGTATTTGGCCCCAAACTTCACTGGCCCAAACAGTTAATACCCCTAAAAGACATTTGCCCTAACCTACATTACACATAACCGTCATTGGCGCTAACAGTCGAAATCCCGACACATTGGAATGCATGGAATTCGTCGTTCGCCTTAAACGTCGAAATACATAAATATGCACGCCAATGACGTGAGAAACTTTTGTCACTGTTGCCAAAGTGCATTATTGTTCAAATAAAGTACATATTTCTGACAATATTAGTAATATTGTGTTTTTTATTTATGTTTGATAACATGTTATTAATATTCCTGAATAATAAGTTTTAAATCGTTCTCAAAGAATTACCTAAAAATAGCAAATAGCTACGTATTATATCTACTGCGACCGTATCAATGTTAGGATACAATAAAATAAGTTTTACTAACATGATGAAAAATTCCTGTAAATTGTTAGTTGGTACTTGGTTCGGTTGTGAAACGTACAGAAATAATATGCAAGCTTTTACTGTGTTCCCGATACATCCTGAATTCTCAGTTTTTCGGCCATTTAAATGCGATTTCAAGAACGAAATTAACAAGTAAGTTAGATTTAGCAATTTGAAGGAACTATCAATATTAGGACATCAGAAAGTATATTGTAATGTACAAATTTCATATTGGTAAGCCACCTAGATTTTTTTTGTGTATTCATCTATTTTCTTAAATGTTCCTCTTCGGATTTTCTACAATATATCGGTTTTTTAATGTAAAGTGCAGACTAAATGTTAGTTAAAAGAAAAACCTCGACAAAAACATTTGTATTTGGTTGATAACATGATTATGATATATAGTTGTGTTTGCATTTTTAGAAAAACCAAGTAAATTCGTGGATTTATCATCCACAGTGGGCTCCATCTTGGCAAATCGGGGTATGAATCTTAGACAATAAAAAATGAAAATCAGATTCGCATATAAAATTATGAGTAGACAGACAAAGCAGTGAGGAATGGTTCCATGGTCCATCTGAGAATAAAATATTTTCTTCTTACAAAGATAACTTTTAGAAAAATTTGTTAAATGGGTAGTAAAATAAAGCACTTTGAAGATTTATTTCACATGAAGAGGATCCATATACTTATCATTTTTAAAAAGATAACTATTACTCTCATTACAGGGCCATGCTTATCCTTGTCTTGGCCTGGGACAAAATTTATTTCGGTCTGTATTTTCAAAAAAGGCAACCCATTTTGTTAATGTTTACATTGTGTCTTCGATGTTAGAAAACCCTAAGGTATTTTGATGTTTTCTAGTTCTTCAATGATTTAAATGAACAGTTCATTCATACTAGGCTCTACACATAAGCAGGGCGTAATCTGTATGTAAAAGTTAAAATAATTATCTGGGGAACAGAATTCTCTTTCAATAAGAATTTTTTGGTTTACTTTTATGCTTTGAATACATTTTATGTTTAATGGTAATATATATAATTTTATACATCCGACTAGAGGACCCTTATGAAATTTGGTCTAGTGTTATAACCCAATCATTCCTACCCCTGTGTTGATATTATTGGAGATATTCCTATTTCTAGAAATTAAGTTTCCATTGTTTATAAAATACATTATTTATACACTGAACGAAAGCATCTTGAAAAGAGTTGATACTGTTGAAGAGTTGGGAGTGCTGTTGAATTCCAAATTTACTTTTGCCAAACACATAGAACGAATAGGGCAATAAAACTATTAGGCTTTATTTTAAGATGTCTTTGAAATTTCAGCAATGTGTATATATATATATATATATATATATATATATATATATATATATATATATATATATATATATATATATCTATATATATCTATATATATCTATATATATATATATATATATATATATATATATATATATATATATATATATATATATATATATATATATATATATATATATATATATATATATATATATATATATATATATATATATATATATATATATATATATATATATATATATATATATATATATATATATATATATATATATATATATATATATATATATATATATATATATATATATATATATATATATATATATATATATATATATATATATATATATATATATATATATATATATATATATATATATATATATATATATATATATATATATATATATATTTATTTATATATATATATATATATATATTTTTTTTACTTGTTTTATATTTTGATAGGTTGCACTTTGATTTTGTAATTTGTTAAGTCTAAAAATGTTAATGGCTATTTTCTGTTCATATATTTTTATTTATTTTAAAAAAAGGAAACATTGTTTCTTACAAAAACAGAAAAAAATACACAAACAAAAAGGAGTGTTATGATAATTAAAATAATTTAAATTTTCCTCTACACTCTACAAGTTTTTCTATGAGAGATGCATAATAATTTATTTAGGGCACAAATAGAATTGAAATTTTAATGTAACTTAAATGCTTTATTGTCTAAGAATTCTATCTTATTGACAAAGCTGATTTAGATATTGAATTAAATTTGCTTATATAAGTAAAAATATTGAGCTCAATTAAGATGTTAAATGAATGGGAAGAGCAATTGTATGTGATTGTCTTGTATGACCAGTTTGGATGAAATAGGGAATATTCAGGATGTTACTGGACTGGTCCCATAGCAAGCATATTAAATATATCGGAATGATGCCATATTTAACATGTTTTACATGTAGTCACGAGCGCGAATGACAAGATATATCGCGTTCACCATATTGCCAGGAAAAAAGTATGCATGTTAATATGGTGATTCTGGCAAAATTTCATATGTAATGGACTCAGGGTATTCAAAATTTTAACTTAAGTTTAGGCTTTATAACTTGAAACTTTGTATAAAGAAAACTAACAAGGTTGAATTAAATGACTAAAAAAAGCATTAAAAAGTAAACAATAATATTTTATTCCCATATATGTAGGTACTCATTATATAAATATCTGTTTATGATTATGTTATTAAGAATTAGTTTGAAGATGACTTCATAAAGTCAAATTTTCAATGTGGAATAAAATATTTTTTACTTATTAGTGTTTTTTTTTTGAAGTCGATTCTATTTTTTATACAAATTCTGTTTGGAGAACGCTTTGTGAAGTAGATATTGTGAAGAAACTCATCAGAAGCGAATCCCATACCCTGTGTCTGTGAAGTCGAAGCCAAACTTATTCTTAATTACCTAATCACAAAAATATATTTGTGTAATGAGTGTTTTGTTTTACTACCTCTATTCGTTTGGAGACTAAAATTTTCCAGATGGAATATAATATTATTTTCCAATTTTAGGTGTATTTTTGAAGTCGGTTTTATTTTTTTATACATTTTTTTTATTTCATCCTTTTTAGTTCTATTTATATGAGTTTTATTTTAAAAGTCATATTTAACAAATAACCATATATATCTATGTAAATTCCTGATAAAATGGTGAACGCTTTTATTACGACGAGTAAATATTTAATATAGCGTCATACTTTTTTACAATAGGCTGGCTGTGGGACCACTCGAGCAATATCCCGAATATTCCTTGAAAATTTCATCCAAATTGTTGAAACCATCGCAGAGTAATCGTTGTACATACTTAAAAAAAAATGCATAGGGTAAAATTGATAACCTCCTTTTTTGAATTCCGTTAAAAATTGCATTAATATTTGTTACATGGCCAGCTAAACAAAATCAAGGAAATGCCTGTAGATCCACCATTTTTTGTCCAATTGTAAATATTTAAAAACTGACATTCATAGAATTTAAAGTTTTATCGGAATGTAAAAATGCATAGATGGTACAACTTCTTATATATTTATAACATGCCTAAGATAATGCTAGAATATACTTCCACAAATAAGTATTTAGTATGATCAATTTTTTTGAAATTATATGGGCTCATTATTTAAATATAATATGTAGTTTTATTTTTTCGTTTTTTTTTTAATTCAAATAGCATAAGTTCACGAGTACCTGGTTATTTTCCTAACTAGTGCCATATCTATTTCATTCGTTTCTTTTTTTTTTTTAATAAGAGTATTAATGTTTTTGAAAGTAATTAGGAATTTTTTTTATTTTTAGTACGCCCAGGGTCGACCATTATGTAATAAGATCACCAACAAGATATAAGCTCTAGAAAGTAAGAAAATAATATCATCTTGGACTGTGTCATTGATTAAAATCTGACTTTCTTACCAACTACACCGATTCAATTATTGCCAGGGGCGAGGCAAGTGAAAACAACCCCTTTGTGAGTTGAGAAAACTGATTACATCATAAGAAGATAATATTTACTGTAATGTGTTTTAAATAAAGTTTATGTTTAATATAATCTTAGTTGTAGATTTATTCTGAACATAAGCTATGTAAGCTGTCATTCACCATTTTGTGAAGTAGGTTTTATTTATGCCATTACAATGTGTCTGACTTATTTATGAATAGACTTTTACTTCTTAAAACTTTTTATTTCTTTAAACTTTTTATTATTTTTGCTTGCATTGCATTATTTCCTAGCTGTAACAGAACACTGAAATAATCTATGCTAATTTATTTAAAATTTGGATGATTAATTGATGTAATTGAATAAATTAGTTTTCTTTACATTAAGAGTCAGTTTAAAATTATCCAAAAACCATTTAACCTTATTCATGTCCTTAATTAATAAATAATACAATTCTTCCCATGTATTACTGGGGAAAATCAAAATGGGGTCATTAGCGTAGAACCACTTTACCCCCTTGTGCCAAGATTACAAAGAGTGTTGGATATACATGTTAAAAAGCACAGGACCCAGCACTGTACCTTATGGTACTCCAATTTTGATTTTTTTAGGCTGACTCAAAGGTCCTCCTACTTTAACATAATTAGATACATTTTGAAAACATTCAACACGGATCCTCCACATCATATAGCTATCCACAATGTCCAGTAGCATAGCCGGAGGGATTGTGTTAAAATGCCTCACAATAATTAGAAACTTACACACATGTATAACTTTTAGAAATATTTGTGATTAAATACACAAAATGATTTAAAGTATATCATTTTTTAAAATATAGCTATTATTATTACATCCAGGGTTAGGCTAACTTCAGACTGTACTCAGAAAAAATTCATACAAACTCTCTACATAAACTTAATTAAAGTTATCATATCAAAAATACAGTCTGTATTTTAAAAACAAGACAATCTATCTTGTTAATCTTTTCAGAATTTGAAAGCTTGCTTCTTTAGCTTTAAGAAGCCCATTATTTTGATTACTTCTTCAATTTGTTAAAAATAGTTCATTCACACCTTCAATCTAGCTTCAAAAACCACCTATCATATTTAGTCAAAAAGAGGGGTTTATTCCTAGTTATTATATATTATATTTATTTTAGCACTTAATTTTTTCTTTTGGAGTTAAACTTATATTTTACTTCTAGTTTTAGTATCTGACTTTTATTAACTGACTGTATTAAATATTTTAAGTTTCATTACTTAACTATTTTTCTAGGTTTTGTTCTGTTTGTGAATATTAAGTGTATTTTCTTTTGTAAAATTACGTTTTTTTGTTTATATAATAATATATTAAATAAATACAAACATTGTGAATTTGTAAACTAGCAAAATGCTAAATAATATAAATAAAAAGGATAATAATATAATATACTCAATATACCATGGTCTATATCTGTATGTGCATCATTTTAAAATTATCATATTAAAACTGTGACAATTAAAATTGAAGACAGGTTGTATCAGAAATACTTTTACCAGGAATAAAATATAATAATAATGACAGGCAAATAGTATTTTTATCACCTAAAATGATCAATTATCATCTAACAATGTACAGGAATATTGCTCATAAATTGGACCCTCTATTGTTTTATGGGACACCTATGTTATTACATGTCCATTAAGTAGGCATCTTTTTGCTAATCATAAATATGTTAGATTTAATACCTTTACAGACAATTGAGAAAAACCATGTAATAAGAGGCAAGTTATTCATATCGGTGTTATGTTTTCTCTAACATCTCTTATAATAGATATATTGTCAATTTCCTCAGTTGTTTTTCACAATAAATGTGTCAAAACTAATATAATTATAATTAGCAAGAAGAGACCCATTTGATGGACATATACAGGCTGTACCATCAAAACAAAAAAAAATTGTCACGCTTTTCCGAAAAACACCCAGTATACATAGAAAATAATGGATTAAAAATCTACAACTTCTGCGTTTACCAATGTTTTCTACCTCTTTCAACAAAAAAGTTAAATGGAGGTTAAATTATTAATTTAATAAGGGATAATGCTTTCAGTCAATGTCTATCCGTCTTGAAACACTGTCTCAACCTTAAGTATTATTAGCCTTATAATATGGTACCTTAATGTACAGCTGATAATTGTGATATGCCGGAATCTATATATAAAGTTATTGTACGATACCTTTTTACTCGTTTGGATCTATTTATTTAGAAAAATTAACATTTATTTGAATAAAGACTAAAAGATATACCATAATTTTTTTAACAATACGCAGTCTTATAAGTTTGGCGGCCAGTTCCCAACATATGGTAAAGTCAACGATAAGATGTAATATTTTTAAGAAATTCTATAAGATTAGGCTATAAAAGTTTATATTTTAAAATTTAATTGATAAATTAATTTACAAGATCTAAACTACTTTATACCAGTTAATACACTTAAGAATCTGAAAGCATGAAATTAATTGAGGGTATCTTCGAAAGACTTTTGTCATTTATAATTATATCTACCTAACTTTTTCTTAAACCATACTTAGATTTTAAGAAAAATTGAAGGTGTGATGTGCGATGTCTGCCATACTTACTAAATTAACTTATTACTGAATTGTGTATACCAACTGGAGAAAATATACAAATAGGCCAGTTAATATTTTTAAAATATGGGGAAAAATTATTATTTCTAATCCACTTTAGCTATATATCTTTAATCAATATATAAAATATGTGATATACTTTACAGCAATAAAAAAATTTATTCAACCTAGATTAAAAAATAAAGTTGAAACTACGTTTATCATATGGTGCATCTTTTTTAATTCTCAAACTACACACTTTCTCAGCAACAGCAATTATAAATGAACCACTTTATGTGACAAGCATATTTAGTAAATTTAAAGGTGCAGAATTTGAAGCTTCTATATAACAAAGAGGCCCAATTATTACATTGACGGAATCCGCTATAATTGGGGCTATATGACACTCGGATCAATACACATAACTAAAGTCTTCTTTTTTCCTATGCAAACAGGGCAACAAAGAGTACTCAAGTATGACTATAATATACACGTCTCTACTATTTGCAATGCATATATGAGCTGAACTAACTTTCTAAGCCTTGTCTACGATACCCATATCAAACATCAAGAAGACTTGCATCAGTCCTAAAACAAATAATAATAAAGTACCTGCATGACTAACAAGCTTAGGGAAAATCATTAACAATCTTATAAAACACTAATCACCTATCTAAAAACTTATTTTTAGATAGGTATTTGCTTAGGATCAGGATAGAAAATTAAACACTAAAAAAACTTTATAAAAAAGTTGAAATTATGTGCCTCAAAAAGCTCACAAAACAAATCAGTTAAAATATATATGTTCAAGCTTCAAGGATTTTGGGGATTTTTATATGGTCTTTTGTGTAAAACTATTTTATCTCTGGGTAGGGAACAACATCCACATTAATAACAGATGGGGACTCAATCCTATATACTAAGAAATAAGATTATCTGAGTGTAAGAGTCCAAAAACTGAAATGGTTGCAACTTTATACCATATTCACACTATTCCAAAATAAACATACCCACTTGAGAAGTAGAAGGTTAAAAATCATCTCAACGCAAACAAGCAATAACCTCTTCCTGGGCTTTCCAACAATTTTTTTTTTCGGTATTCAATCTTCATTATTCCATTAAATAGAAATTATCCTGTGATAAACAAATGCTTTATAATAAACAAAAAAAACAGTCAAAATATTTTTACTTCAAAGTTAGAAAGCAGGCAAATAAGCTAACATAATTTTTTAATGGTGTGATTTGATTAACAATAAACAATATATTTATTTTTATCAATAAAACTTGACAACACAGCAGGCCTATTTAAAGAATTTTTAGCCAGTAGCGTAGCTCGTAGTGGTGTGCGAATAGTATCTACTCGATACTTTAATATCTGATACTTGCGTAGATACGAAGTAATCGAATCCTTCGACGCCAAATATTCGTTACTCGAATCCCGAATCAATGTTGCCTTTTCGTTACTTGTAACTTGTAATCATTTTGTACTAGTTTGTAGCGGCACCGAGAGGACCGACGGACGGCGACCCGAATACGAACCCGGGCTGTTTATTTATTTAACATATTTCATTCTTATGGCATGTGATATCTGAATTTCCTGGCGCCATGGCGGTTTGGTTTATTCTAATGGGCAGCCGGGGGCCATAAATCTGATAAGGTTTAGAACCTTATTTGATCTTTTTCTAGCATTATTTTTGTGTAGGTAAGGTACTAAAATGCCGATTATGTTTATGTTATTTGTCGTCGCTCATAATCGAGCCCAGATGGATTTATGCTTGTTGCACATAAAAACTAATAGTTTTTTTTCTATGTCTTTCCGTATAACCCCTTTCATTTTCGGTCATAAAATACTGGGTAGTTTTTAGTTTTACGCGAGACACCGTCGCGTCTTGTTAAAAAAGTCTTGAACGTTGTAGTTTGAATAAATAGCGATTAAGCGATGTCTGATAGAAAAAAAAGTAAAGTTTGGTTGCATTTTACTGTAGTTAGTGGTGAAAAAGCAAAATGTGATATTTGTAAAAATGTGTTATCTTACAAAGGTGGGGCCACTTCAAATTTACAAAAACATTTAAAAGCAAAGCATTTATCTCTGCTCCAGCTCCATGAAGATGGGAATTCTAAACATCACCAACCTCAATCGGCCAGGATGACTATTGATGTACCTGTAGCAGGCCCTTCAAGTGCTTCAGATGTAAATTATGACGACAGTAACACAAACATTACTTCACAATCTCTAGTTAATGAAACAGTACCGACACGCAAATTTACTCAAACCAAAATGTCCGCTTTTTCTGTACGCCCAGCATCTGTGTCTCGAACAAAAATGTTGAATGAAATGGTCCTAAATATGGTTTTACAAGATCTACAACCATTTTCTGTAGTCGAGGATAATGGATTTCAAGCCCTCATAGCTGCCCTTGATCCTTCCTATCAGCTACCATCAAGAACAACTTTTAGTCGAGATTTACTAAACAAAAAATATGATGATGTTGTATTGAAAGTGAAATCTCTATTGAATGAAGCCGAGTTTATAACTCTCACAACTGACACTTGGACATCACGTTCCGTTGATAACTACATGGCGGTAACTGCGCATTATGTGAATAGTGAGTGGACACAAAAATCACTGTTGTTGGGTTGCTTTCATTTTCAAGAGAATCATACAGCTGAAAATATTAGAAATAAGTTATTGCATATTTTAAATGAATGGAATGTTTCCAATAAAGTAGAAGCTGTAGTAACTGACAACGCAAGAAATATTACAGCTGCAATAAAGCTAACTGGCTGGCCAAATCTACCATGCTTGGCCCATACCTTAAATCTTGTGGTTCAAGATTCTCTAAAATTATTGCTCTCATTACAGAAAAAAGTTAAAAAAATTGTAGAATATTTTCATCGGAGTACCACGGCAGCCGAAAAACTTAACGAAATGCAAACGCAGATGACTGGTAAAACTTTAAAATTAATTAATGATGTTGTAACCCGTTGGAATTCAACCTACTTTATGTTTAGTAGAATTTGTGAAGTTCAGATACCCCTTGAAGCGGCTATTGGTGTCTTGCATAACCCTGTTGACGCACTTACCGCAGCTGAATGGTCAGTGTTAAAACAATGTTGTGTCCTCTTAAAACCTTTCGAGGAAGTAACTAGAGAACTAAGTGCTGACAAAAATGTGTGTGTTTCAAAAATAATACCATTGGTTGAAAGCTTAAAACAATTTTTAAGTGACCTTCAAATTGGTGACGTAACCGCTTCGGATTTAAAAGACAATTTGATAAAGGGCTTAAAAACAAGATTTCATCGTGTTGAGTATAATGTTATACTTGCGAAAGCTTCCTATTTAGATCCCAGATTTAAAAAAAAAGGTTTTAGTGATGAGAACGCAGTAATTCAAGTGAGGGAGCTTTTAATGTCCGAACTATCACAGCTTATTAAGAAAAATAATGAAGCTATGGAAGTTGACAGTACTTCAGTGCCAGAATATGAAGAAGAGACTATTGAAGAAGATTCAGTATGGAAAAGCTTCGACGCAAAAATATCGAAGAATACATCGACGGTAGCCGCTTCAATTATTGAAAGCAAACAGTACGCAGAGGAACAAAACATTAAAAGGAGAGATGACCCTCTGAAATGGTGGAAAACAAGGGAAGCAGTGTATCCAAATTTAGCAAAGTTAGCACAAAAATACTTGAGTGTAACAGCAACATCCGTCCCAAGTGAAAGAGTGTTTTCTAAAGCGGGTCAAGTGGTTTCAGACCGTAGAAGTAGACTTAAGCCAAAAAATGTAGAAAAGGTGGTGTTTTTGAATGGCAATTCACATTTATTTTGATTTTTAGATTTTTGAATCATTCACTGTTTTTTAATGTTTTTTTCTATATTTAAGTACTTATATATATGTTAAAGTTATTTTGTTTTTTTATCTTGTATTTTTTATCATTATATTTAAAACGTTTCAAACGTTTATTTGTTAAATATAGTTCTTGTTGATTTCATAGTTATTTGTTTTTTTTGTGAAAAGTTTTATCAGATAATATTATGTTGTTATTAACTTATTTTTGCTTTATTTTTTAAAAGACGATTTTTTTTAAGGAAATATTTTAATAGTAGCTACCTCTCTCTTTTTAAAAGTTACCAATATACTTTTTATTAAATTATTCATTTGGACACATTTAAATTATTATTTCTGGTAGGAAAACGATAACAAAGAAGCAGGTACATTTTCAAACCCACAATAAAACAACCCATACAATTAATTTTTTTCTAAATAAATACTAATTATTCTATCTGTTTCATAAAAATATGATTTTAATTTTGAATAATTTAATCATCAACTGACTGAGTAGCCTATATTGCTTTATATATACGACTGATTACATAAAAAATCCCAATTATCGCACGTATTCAATAAATAAATAATGATTACTTAGTAACGAATACAAAGTATCTGATACTCGGATATAAAGTATCAGTATCTACTCGATACTTGAAAAAGTAATCGTTGCACATCACTAGTAGCTCGCCAATTCGGTATTATGTGTCGGGCTAGCGCCGCATTCCACACATTCCAATCTGTCCGGATTTCGACTGTTAGGGCTAGTGAAGTTTCAGTCCATTAACTGTTTGGGCCGGTGTTGTTTAGGGGAAAATACGCACTACTGTAAAAACAATAAATAATTTTATATTTATTTATTTAAAACAAAAATTAACAAGTTTTAAAAATATTTAACCTAAATTAGGTGGATATAAGTGAGCTATTTGAATAAAAAAATTATGGATATCATCTGAAAATAAAAATGAACGTTTAAATAAAAATTCTGCTAAATATCCAATAAAATGTGTTTCCTTTCTCCCATATCGTGGAATTGCACCTGTTACGTCCCGCCACGTGCGTTCTATATTTTGGGTATGAATTTGTGGGTTGGTAGGATCTACAAATTGAAGTGAATGATTAATTTGTAGGTGTTGCAAAACATCATAAGATTTCCAGCAATCTGACACATAATGGAGCCTGGAAGTATCCACTGTTTGATAACTGCCAGCAAAGATTCTGTAGTTCTACTTTCAACAGGAACTAAAATAACTCTTTTAGAGTCTCTTTCAAATCCTCCAAACTCCCACTTGCCTTCGATTCTACGTCCCCGATTATATTTTCTATTTCCAAATTTGGCTTCATCAATCTCTCCAATTTTTCCAACTCCGCCGATTTGTCGCGAATTGGTAACTACCCACTGAGTGCATACCTCCCTGCAGAATGAAGACCAATCAACTACAACATAACTATTACATTAAAGTTCTTTCATAATGAAACGTTGTCTAGGAAATCCTATCCTCAACCACAAAACCGTAAAATAAACTACACTCTCCAATGGCAACTTCGACTTATCAAACCAAGTTTCCACATTTTTCTTAAATGTACACTTTTTTCTCTTCGATTTATTTCGTAGCTTCTCCCGCAAGTGGGGTAAACTCTACAGTGATTGGCCCCCATAAAGTGATTGGTATATTAGTAGTATTTTACTATTTTCAATTATTTGCGCCAAGAAAATTATTTGACAACTTCTTAAAAATGTAGCGGCAACACTGTGGAATCCGTATCTCTTCTCCGCGTCGCGTCCTAACCTTCAAAAGTTATATGCTGTTATGTGAAAGCGTGCTTGCTACTCCAGTGTTTTTGTTCAAATATATATAAAATTTCTTAAGATGAAGTGTGTTTTAAGTGAGGATAATTCTCAAGGTATGTTTCTTTATATGAAAATTTTATTTTTTTTATGTTTTTCCATGTTTATAGTAAGTATTTTTGCACCGGGAATCAAGTATATTTGCCTTGACTTTATTTAAATTAGTATGCCAATTATGTATACATATTTGGTGAAAAATTAGTTATTGGCCAGGTGGCCAATAATTGTAAAATGTATTTTATATGAAATTCAATCATTGGCCACAAGTTGTTAGGTACATTATTCCTAGCCGTTTTAATTTTTTTGCAGATGCCCAATGTGAAAGAAGGTGCGATATATCAAAAACAATATTCCGAGGAAGATGTTTTGTCAGCACTAAACGCCATAGAAAATGGAATGTCACAAAGAAAAGTATCGGAAACATTCAATGTTCCTCGTCAAACTCTACAATGCAGGAAAAGTAACAATTTTATGAATAAAACTACTTTGGGGCCTAGTACTGTTCTAACGAGCGAAGAGGAAGCCATTTTGGAGAATGGATTTTAACAAGTTATAAAAAAGGCTTCCCAGTCAGAAAGTTGGATATCCAAGCCTCGGTTAAAAAATTTTTAGACTCAAATCCCAGGGAAAATAAATAATAATAATCTACCCGGAGATGGTTGGTATCGAGCTTTTTTTAAGTGTCATCCAATCCTGACTCATCGAACACCAGAAGCAGTAACGTTAGCAAGTTCTGTAGTTTCAGAAACCGATATTCGCAAGTGGTTTTCTTCTATAGAAGAATATCTGAAAAGCAAAGCACTAGATCATATTTTAAAAGATCCTACCAGATTATTTAATGGAGATGAGACATGTTTGTCTATGAAGTAGACTCTGGGCAAGCAAAACTAAATATAACCGTAATGTTTATCTTCTCGGCACCTGGTCAAGTAACTGATCCTATCGTTATTTACCCATATAAGAGGTTACCTGCGTCTATAGTGAATTCAGTTCCTAGTACTTGGGGAATAGGTCACAGTGAGAATGGTTGGATGAAAGGCGAGCTGTTTTATGTATTATTTATGTTTTGTAAAAACGAATGCAAAAAACACGCAGTAAACGAATTTACAGCAGTGGCGGCTATTCACGTGAAGTGCTACTTCACCAGGAAAAATAAACAAGCAAACATCTAACTATATTATATATATCTCTTAAAATTTTAGTTTTTACATTCATTTATTCACCTAATTGGAAAAAAATAAACTGTACATCTCGAATAAATATTTTACTTGACCGTTGGCGGCATGTCTTTTTAAAACTTTCAATCGAACTTTATTATAACAACTATAACAGTGGCGCAAGCCGCAAAACCGCTTTGACTTTGCTGGAGGTGCTATGTTTATTTTATGATTTTCCTATTATGTTGCCATGACAACGCTATCCGATGACGTCGAGCCCAGCGTCATACAACGCACTGGGTGAATTGCAGGCGCAGTACACTACAGCCACGTGTCGTTCAGTTTGCGGTGGTTGTTTACTTTTATTTTCGCGAATTTCGCTGCAACTGGTAAGTTCCTTTGCAATTAACTTGACTGTTTTGCAGTGGCGGCTCGTCAGGGTAGGCCTCTGAGGCCGCGCCTCACCCCCAAAATAAAGGAAAAGAGAATTTTTTTATATAACTTTTTATCTATTACCAATTAGAAATATACTTTTTAACAGTTTTACAACATAATAACATTAAAAAAAAAACAAAATATAATCCCATAATAAATATTTTAGAAAATAAATTCTGACCACATCAAAAAACCGACCGTGCAATCCGTGCAAACCCATTCCTAAAGAAAGTGCTCTCGAATGAGGCGAAATAATTTTAGCTTGGAAAGTTTCGACTTCTGACCTATTTATCAACGGCCGGTGCCGATGCCGGCGATTCACCTGATTACGACAGAGCGGGATGGCGATTGCCGATGCACGCGTTTTCTATTGCATTCTTGAGGCGGTAAATCTGTAGCTTGGATATGCTTTTATTGGTTATTTAAATCACATGACTAGCGAAATATTCCAACGGCTTCTTTTTACGTGGTGCGTGCGGCTGAGAAAGAAATAGGAAATAGATTGCGATAATCGCTGATTGAGGGCGTTCTGTCTTTTAAGGTGAATAAATACGCGTGAGTAAGTTTTTGTTTTGTTTTGATTTGGTAAGTTGGACCGTTCCATTTTTTGTATTTGCTTTTTGCTTTTGAAATGAATCCTATTCACGACATTATTGCTTCATTAATTGAAACGCCTTTTTTAAGAAGAAGCGAAACTGAAAAGAAACAGATATTAGGTAGCCGTCCGACGCCGAAAATTTTAGCAATATTTAACGATAAGAGGCAAGGTAAAAAATATTCAAGAACTTTTCAAATATCTTGGTACGAAACTTATAGGTGGCTATGCAGAAGTATTTATAAAGAAAGCTTATATTGTTGGCCTTGTATTTTATTAGGTTCCGTCAAAAATAATTGGAGTTCAGGGGGCGGATATTCGGATTTAAAAAATTTTTCACGAGCAGTAAAATCGCATGAAAGTTCAAGAGAGCATATTAAAAATTCGGTAGCACTTACAAGACTGGAGCAAAATAGGGCGACTATTGCGGATGCACTACAAGAAAATGCAAGTCTTAATAAAATTGTTTATAATGAAAATGTTCGAAAAAACCGTTTATTATTAAATTATTTAATTGATGTTACTATTACTTTGGGTAAACAGGACTTGGCATTTCGAGGTCATAATGAAACAACAGATTCTTTTAACCGTGGCAATTTTAAGGAAATATTTGCATGCTTAATAAAAAGAAATGCCGAACTTACTGAACATTGTGCTAAATTTAGTAATATTTTTACGGGACAATCTAAGACTATACAAAATGAACTAATTGGTTGCATACATGACTATATTCAAGAATATATAAAAATAGTACTGATATAACAGAAAAATCACAGTGTTCGATAACACTTAGGTATGTGACCAACGGATCTTTAAAAGAAAGATTTTTAGGATTTTTTGACGTTAGCGATAATAGAACAGCAGAGAGCCTTTTTCATTTAATACAAAACAGCTTTGAGCCTTATGACTTTAAAAATAAATTGGTCGCGCAGTGTTACGATGGGGCTAGTGTTATGGCAGGTGAAATAAATGGGCTTCAAACAAAAGTTAGATCTATTGCTCCTTTAGCTATGTTTACTCATTGTTGCGCCCACAGATTAAATCTAGTTTTACAACAGGGAACAAAACTGATTACCCAAAGTCGTATATTTTTTGCCACTTTATTAGGAATACCAAATTATTTCCACCAATCACCAAAACGGTCTTTTGTGCTTAATCAGATAGTAGGTAAAAGAATTCCGCGAGCTGTAGAAACGCGATGGTATACACGGTCTAAAATTTTAAACTTAGTGGCTAATGAATGGGACAATTTAATTATAGTATTTGAAACTATTATTAATGACTTAAGTTCTGGAACAGAATCTATTAATGGTGCAAAAGGATTTCTAAAACATTTTAATGATTTCGAATTTTGCCTTTTAACGCATATTTATAAACAAATTTTTAGTTGCACTGATGTACTGTTTCAAATATTACAGTTAAAGCATTTAGATATAAATTACTGCATTTCGCAAATAAACCTTGCCAAGCAACGAATTATTGAATTTAGAAACGAGGACCATTTCAAAGAACTTTTCAATATTGCTAAAAAAGCCACTATTCTGCCAACTAACACACGTCGAGGGCAATGTTCTAGCGACTTTGATATTTTTACTAAATATAAAATATTATATTTCGAAATAATAGATTGTATAATTCTTCAATTAGGGACGCGGTTTGAAAATTTAAATAATTTAAATTTCTTTGCTTTAGTCGATTGCACAAAATATTCGGAATATGTTAAATGCTTTCCAGACGACTTATTAAATAATTTATTAAAAAATTATCCAAACATTTTTGACAGAGATAGATTAAAGAATGAGCTTTCTGTATTGTATAGGGATGAACAATTTTCAAATTTAGATGTCGAAAAAAGTCTAGCTTTGTTATTTAAAGATTTTAAAGCAATTTTTGCGGAAGCATATAAACTTTTTAATTTAGTTTTAACTATTCCCGCAACAAGTGTATCGGCCGAACGAAATTTTTCATGTCTTAAACGGATCAAAACCTACCTAAGAAACACAATGACACAAGAACGGCTTTCGGGTTTAGCAATGATGTCAATAGAGCAGGAATTACTGTCAGAACTTAGTGAAGACCAAAACTTTTACGACCAAATTATAGATAAATTTGCAACCTTAAAAGACAGACGTATAGATTTAATGTACAAAAAGTAGTTTTTTTATCTTATTTCATACAACTATTTATTTTAAGTTTTAATAAACTAAATTATGTTTTTATTATCGCAATCACCGCTATATTTTAGTGATAGGTGTACATATTTTACTTGTTTTGTTTACTTTTTATTTACTTTTTTTAGAGTTTATTTTTTTAGTTTTTAATGGTTTAGTAGGGCTATTGGCGATGACCTCCATTAAAAAAAAAAGGTCAACGCGTCGCAGAATAATACCTCATGGGTGACGTGGAAATTTATTCACATTTAAACAAAATTAACCTCATGTAGCCTCACCCTTCAATATACTCACGAGCCGCCACTGCTGTTTTGTGTTATATTTATTTATGGTGTTTTTACAACTTCAAATTCAAAGTTAGAAAGACGTCGTTGAATTTATTTTAAACTGACAAATCTGATCAAAAATCAATCCGCCTTGCGAAAGAATTTTTAGGTGAGATGAACGATTTTGAATTCACGTTTCTGGCATTAGTGTTTAATGACATTTTCTCAATCATGGACATACTCTTTGACGTTCTTCAAAAAAACCGCTTGACATTCATTTTTGCATATCCAATATAAGACGCTGTCGTGAGGCGCTCTGCAAAAAAAGAAATGAACATTTTTTTAATACCATGTTTGATAAAGCAAATTCTATCTATTCTACAAACGTGAGTTTCCTAAGCTTTCACCTGAAGAAATTAGGGCTAAGTATAGAACCCTTTTTTTATGAAATATTGGACCATATTTTAATGGAAATGAGACTAAGATTTCAAGACTGTGAAAAACTTGCATTTTCATGTATGGCAGGTTCTGCTAAATTTTCCAAATATAGTTTAAATTTTTCGACTGGCCCGTTTGAAAATTCGTTACAGTTATATGGGGAAATATTTTCAAAAAGTCAACGACTTAAAAATGAGCTTTGGCTTATTTTTGCCAATGAGAGTAATTGGAATATATCGCTGCAAGAGCAAGTGAAAAAAATAAATAAAAATAAATATATTTTTACCTAAGCGTATAAACTGTTTTCCCTTATTTTGACAATATCGTCGACAAATGCTTCAGTGGAAAGAAGTTTTTCTTGCTTCAAATGTGTAAAAACTTGTTTAAGAAATACAATATCTCAAGAAAGACTTACTTCTCTTGGCAATATTTCAATTCAAAAGGAATTTCTGGAGGAGATTAGGGCAACTCATCCATTTTATGAGGATGTTATAAATAAATTTGCTGCTGTGAAGGATAGGAGAATTGATTTAGTAGACAAAATTTAGGTAAGTCTTAAGAAAATATTCTACCCCCTCTACATATAAAAAAATTCAGGAAAAAAAAGTATTGCCATATTTTCTTGCTTCATTTGCACTTCACTTACTTTTTCACCCGCGAGCCGCCACTGATTTACAGATACCAATTAACTACTAGTGATAACTCATCGCAAGCTGTCAACAGCCGTTTCCAGGCTTTCTGGTAGAGACCATGATATAATAAACGAAAGGTATGATATCTAAACGGCCCGAATTGCGTCCGGCGCGCGCAGTGACGTAATTGCATGCGTAGATTTATAATTTACTTATGGAGATGCATGTCGTTTCTAGCGTTTAGACATTATATTACCATTTTTTTCAATTAAAAATGTTTTTCTAACGAAACATTGATATATAACTCACTAAAATAAAAAACTTATGACATGGTAGTTATATATTTATTTAATAAAATAACAAAAAACACGCTAAAGAAAGAGTTAAGGTTGTATACAATCCGATAGTATTTAATTTTATTCTGTTATTTTGTTATACATGTTTATATTTAGTTCAATTTAGAATTAAAAAATGCTATAATATCTGTGTTTCTTGGTAAGTACAGGGACGTAACTAAGTCCCATTTGAGGGGAGGAGTTCTAATTTTAAAAAAAAATGCAGGTATGATAGGGAATAAAACAACACACATTAAACAAGTTCAACTTTTATATGCACAAGCTGCCGTTTGTTCCTATATTATATGTAATTATATAAACAAATAAAATTTAAATAAAATATAGCCTTATTCTAGTTGAAAATCTCTTTTTTTATTAAAAATGTCGACTATTTCGTCCAAATTTACATTGTTGTCTTTTTATATATATATATATATATATATATATATATATATATATATATATATATATATATATATATATATACATATAGGCATATTTAACAAAATGCCTTGAGCATATCCGCGGAAAATTTATTAAATTTAGCTTTGCGTTTACACAAGCTTGTCCATTTGCGTAAACATTTTTTGTCTCTAGGGAAAGTAAAAGACCTTATATTCCTATCAAAATTCTTTGCCTGATTATCCTCGTCACACTCGAACACAGCACACCTCATATTTATGTTGTTTAATTAACTCAATACAAAAAAGGACACAGAAATCTGAAAACATTTTTAAACACCAACTGAAAATGCACTGAAGTTATATGGCTGAAGGTCAATTTCAGCCGGCGTTAATCGCGCGATGACGTAGCAGATCGATGCGCGATATCATACCTTCGGTTTATTATAACATGAGTAGAGACGGTGTTGCCCCAGTTATTTTAATCTTTATTTGATCCATTCAATAAATACAAAAAAAGTACATCTGTCCAAAGTGGATCGTGTCTTACAATAAAATTAAAATTACACATATTACATACATTTATACCCTTATTCATGGTGGGAAGAAAACAAGGTGTGCTCGCCAGCCAGCGCATCTACGTCAGATGTGAGGTAGCTTTCGAAAAAAACGTAGTATGCCCTGGAAATAAACGTCAATAAAAATTGTAGGTTAGGTTACTAGTTGACAACAAATAACAATTTTTATTTGTGCAAAATAAATTTTACCTTTGGAAAGAAAAGAATTTTATTGTTAGATTCATTTGGGTATTAAGAATCAAGAACAATATGTCTTGTGACGTTACTGGTTGCTTCAGGCATAATAAAACGAAGGACAAATGTAATATAAGGTTTCATAGATTTCCTAAAACCCTCATTTTTACAGTACAGAGGTTTCATGCTTGCCCCAAATATCAAAAAATTGTTAAATAACGGTAAATATTTGGTTAAACATTTCTAAATTAAACGATTTTTAGTAGTTATATGCTAAGCTAAGCATTATGAAAATAAAAAGAAAAATTAATGATGATACACAGAGCAACCTGCTCCAGACTTGTTTAAAAACCAATAATTGAAAAAATAAAAAAATATTACAGATGAGACGAGGATCGGATTTTGGCAGGCTTACCTGATAATAGAAGATTTGAGTAGACTAAATCACATAAAGATTCAGCTAAAATGTGTATAAATAGTAACATACTGTGTGTTAATAGTATTCTCACATACCTAGTGTAACCAGATGTCCTCTTTTTAAACATGTGTGTAGGCAACTAGTATATATTTTGCAATTTATCCGAATTGTTCTCTTTTTGTTCATGAAAATTACATAAAACAAAGCATATAATTATTTTTTACATCCGAAATAAAAATTTAGGACCTTTTCTTTTAGTCATTGGTTTAGATCATGGTTATTAGTACTCAGATACAAAAGAGGTGATCTTAACTTCTAGGTCTTTAGTTCTATAAAAAACAGCTAAAAAGTTACAAAAAAAATTAATTTTAACATTGTTTTTAATTTGTAGGCTACAAATAGTAGAAAGAAAGCTTATGCTGGAAAACTCCTATATTGTCAGATACACAACTAAAAACAACATGTTCTTAATCTTAATTAATTAAATGCATACCATGCACTGTTTATATCAATTGAGATACAGTCTTAGTTAAGGGTCTACTGCACGCTATATTACGAATCATTTGTAAGCCTTCCGCGGTTGCAGTATTGTGTAAAAACTAGAAAAGGTATTAATTAGCTTCAATGTGATTTTAATAGGCAAACATGTATAGTTGGGCGCAAAATCCGTATTTTTTTGAATAAATCGAATTAAAATTAGAAGTAAAGTTGTCCATTTTCGACCATTTTTTGACGCAAATGCCGCCACATATAAATTGCTTTCCCGCAAAATGGCTATTTACCGCCTTACATTGATCCTTTGTCTACATAACTGCAAAATTTGAAATGTTAAATTACACTCATGTCTTTGTATTTCTGCAGCGCGTGAACCCTTTTGGACAGGTTTTTAACCGAAAAGTATTTTAAGTTGCCTACCCATAGCACAATTTTTCAAGTCTTGGCGTGCAGGAAGCGTCTCGAATTGTAGTTATTACGTTGCGTTCGATACACTGAAAGAACTGCGACGAAAATATATTTATGGGTAATGTAAAAGTAAAATAAAAGCGAATTTCTGTTGATTAAAAATAAAAATGTGGAGAAGTATTATAATCTTGTAAAATGTAAAACAGGTGGAATTTTAAGATAAAAAAAGTTTGTATTTGCGATTCCAACAAGATTTTGTGTTTTTCAAAAAATTGGTTTTAGTTCCCTCGTAAAGGAATCTGATTGACTTCAAATTTTGGTTAAAAATTAAGGACTAAATGGGGATTCCCTGGTAACATTTTGGTACAAATTCAATATGGCGAAAGAAAATAACGCCCTAGTAAAATACTAAAGAAATTAATTCTAAAAAACTACTTTTGCACAAAAATCAGGTAATTTGTGGAAATCAACTGGTAAAATTTTGGTAGGAATCAAGGATGGTGAAACAAAATGGCAACTCAATAAAATATTTTATAATTCATCCTACCTAACGGATTGATTTGACATTTTATGCAATAATTATGGTATAGAAAACTGGTAAATTTCTTTCAAAATCAGAACGAAATGGCGGCCAAATAAAATATTTGTAAGTGAAAAAAAGTCACCAGGTTTTACATATATTCACGTTTAGAATGATGCCAAAAACATGTTTTGTATTTTTCCATCCGTCTGCCAAGGCATAGCTTAAAAAATTTACCCGATTGATATATATATATATATATATATATATATATATATATATATATAAATATATATATATATATATATATATATATATATATATATATATATATATATATATATATATATATATATATATATATATATATATATATATATATATATATATATATATATATATATATATATATATATATATATATATATATATATATATATATATATATATATATATATATATATATATATATATATATATATATATATATATATATATATATATATATATATATATATATATATATATATATATATATATATATATATATATATATATATATATATATATATATATATATATATATATATATATATATATATATATATATATATATATATATATATATATATATATATATATATATATATATATATATATATATATATATATATATATATATATATATATATATATATATATATATATATATATATATATATATATATATATATATATATATATATATATATATATATATATATATATATATATATATATATATATATATATATATATATATATATATATATATATATATATATATATATATATATATATATATATATATATATATATATATATATATATATATATATATATATATATATATATATATATATATATATATATATATATATATATATATATATATATATATATATATATATATATATATATATATATGTTGTTGTTTTCTGTTGTTTTTTAACTTAAGGTCTTTATAAGTATAGTCAACTAGTTGAGAGACGATTACAAACTTAATAGAACCAAACCACACCAGAGTCACCAACAGGAGCAAAACCGACATTTGTGGTTGCCAAGAGAACATGCGAAATCTTCGTGGGTTTTGCTCCCGTTGGTGACTCTGGTGTGGTTTTGTTGTATTAGGTTTTGACGTTAGTTGTATTCGTCTCTCAACTAGGACTATACTGGTGCAGACCTTAAGTCAGAAACACGTCTATAGTTGGCCAAATTTCGATGTGCCTTAACGGTCTTCCCAAAAAAATTCCTTTTGCTACTATATAGTTCCTGTCGCGTTAATCTTTTTCTACTTTACACACCTAATTTCGAATAAATCTCTCTCCCTGGAAGTTTACGGACTGAAGATCGCCAGCGTATCAGTGCCAATAAGATTCCGAGTATACCAGAAACTGAAATTTCGCGGCTGTGCACCGATAATTACGTATATTGGTGGATATTAAGCAATTTCTGGTGAGTTGCTGGTGTTACAGTAAGATAGGGTAACCACTTTCACCTTTTCTGGTGGAGTTACTTATGACGTCAGAAAATACTTTAATAAGGTTCAGATAGTAAAAAAATGTAACCTCATCATACGTATCTCAGGGTTTATGTAAGATTCGGTTAGATACCGCATTCGGTTTTTCAAACAAGTTAGGTTAGGAATGTTAGGATATTTGACTTGTGCTATGATATCCGCTATTATTTCCCTAATGAGAAACAAATTGGACATTTAACTTGCCCTATTAATAATTATTTAGTATTATTTCACTATAGAGAAACAAATTGACCCACTAAATTGAAAACAATGGAATCCAAAGAAACGCACGTTTGAAAGTGTTTTGACAATCAGCTAGTTGTTTTCTCGGTCTAGCTTCAGTAGGAAGCATTTTAAATGCAGGTAAGTAAAAACCAGATTAAATAATTTTTAAAACTGATGAAACATTTTTATTACATATCTACTTCCAGTTTAATATTAATAATAACAATTGTATGTATATTCTTTTTGATTTCCGGCACCTACAGTTGATTACCTTTTGTGAAGGCATATGTACGACGCCATCTTCATTAGTTTGTTTCCTACAAATTGCTTTGGTTGATTGCTGGTCGGGTGAGCAATTAAATATCAAACCAATCCATGACGTGCGGCTATTTGCTTATATATTTTGATTATTTTGTTATAGATACTTTTTTATATCAATCCAAGGTAAGGCTTATCTAGAACTAACCACGCAGTGGATATTTAAAACAGATTTTACATACAACATTATAGGTTTAGATTTTGATAAGAAAAAAACTAAATAAAAAAAACATCGCCCTACAGGGATAGAACAAACATCTTTGGTAATTTAGCCAAGTGCACTACCGACCAGGATACAGAATTTCTTACCGCGACCAGAATTCAGTTTCTTATACATAAACGTGTGATTTGATTGATTGCTGTTGGCGGAAGGTAGTGTATAAACAATTTTTGTTAAACCTTCAGCATGGCTTCCTAGTTCGTTGGTAGGATACTCGGCTTTGGTTGCGGCGCATATGTGTACGAATCTCCGTTCAGGCGTGACTTTTTTTAACAGAAAATATTTAATATTATTAAATAGGTTATGTTAGAATTGGTTAGGTTTCTTGCAAAGAAAGCGAAATTCTGTTCAACCAAAAAATAAATATCTCCCGATAGTAATGTTTTTGCTCTACTGGTTCGCCATTTATTTCGGCGAAGTAAAAACAAGTTATTTGAATGTTCATTGTGATCTTGCTGGCTCAGTGGTATGATGTATGGTTTTGGATGCAACGTACGTGTGTTCGAATCCCCGTTCGGGCGTATGACTTTTTTTTGTTTTTTTTCAACAAAACGTATAATTAATAAAAATGCGGATTAGTTTAGGTTAGGACTGATTAGGTTTTGATGCAAAGAGCGGATGTAAAATTCTGAGTCTATATTATAATATGTTTTTTTTTTAAACAAAACCTATACTGTTAGGTGGATCTGTCACGTTAGCGTTAACTTAGCTCAGTTTCGTCACCATTAAAGCCATCAATTATCATTAGACACGAGACACCCGTCCCAAACATCGTGGAATTTATTAAGGCCCAACCAACCAATTTGCATTTGCCCCAAGTAGATTCAATCATGTTGCAGATTTGTAATTAACAATCAACCCTATTCATCCATAGGAATTCAGAATGTTAAAACGCAGAGGTGGGTAGAGAAAATACTATCATATATATTTTAAATAATAGGTAAACGTAATAAATTAATTTGAGGTTTTATTTCGTTTCCTATCGGCATCAGTAATATCACATAAGAACTTTTGTGGAATTATATGCTTCTTAAATATTTTAACGCCACCGATCAGCTCCCATCATATATAATTTTCCATCTTGTTTTAGCCATAAAAATAACGGTAATTGCTTAAAAGCTTTAAATTAGTAGCCTAAAGTAACTTACAACAAAAAGATCTTTTCATATAAATAATATTTTGTTAATAGGGCTATCCGTCTGATTGCAACGAAATTACATCTTTTGGTGGCCTTAAGCACTGCCCAAATCTTTTTGTGTTTTAAAGTTTACTAAAACTATCTACAAAAATCATCAATATCGGCGATGGTGTAAAACTGATGACAACTAAGGTAAAATTTCGTTAAACTAATTACTGTCGGTTTTTATGATTTTTGGCACATTTATGTATTTTGAGGCGCTGATCACGAATCTGAAGTCAGATTCCGTCAGCGATGTTTGGTTCTCGAATTTTTCACTAACAAAATGTATAACCTCATTCCTTCCTTCTTTTCACAAATATTTCGGCAAATCTTGTCGAAAATCGGTAGAAAACACAACCGAAATGTACAAGTTATAGATATATGACATTTAACAGCGTTATGTTGCATTAAAAAGTTACAACAAAATAATAATAATAATAATAATAAGACGTTTAATCAGCTTCCATTACGGATGCTATCCATATATGTTTGAGGTAAAAAAATAAATAAATACATAAATACACAATTATAAAATCCAAGCTTAATGTTAAAAATAGAAGCAATCATTATTCACGTGCTAAGTTGTCAGAATAGAGAATCAGCATATAAAAAAGGAGAGGAAATAGCAAAGAAGGGAAAATAGAGGGAATAAACCAAAAATACCAAAGCAATTTCAATGTTGCAGGTCAATCCAAAAAAATACAATATCTAGTGCTCCTGAAGTAACATACTATTTAGATGCTGTTTAAATGTAATAAGAGATAATGACAAATTTACAACTTGAAACTTATTAATGTAATATGCTATTCGCTAGGAAAAGGAACTTTTTAAATATTCTTTATTGTGGGCTGGTACTGTTAAAATATTTATTCTTCGGATATTTAAATTGTGAACGTCAGTCCTGTAAACAACTCTATTTAAAAATATGGCAGACATTCATTCCTAAGTAATTTGTAATAGAAACAGGTTTCGTGAAGAATACGTCGATTATGCATGCTTAACCACTTAGCCTCAGCCAATTTGTGAGAAATTCTTTCCCTACGACGTATAGCAAAAATTAACCTCAAACATGAATTCTGGAGAACTTGGATGCGACAAGACTCCGTCGAATCCAAGCAAGGACCATATACATTGTCACAGAAATTTAATGGCGAAAATACCAAAGACTCACAAAGCATTTTTTAAATATCTTTATTTAGATAATGTCTATGTGGATATATCATTTTTAGCACTAAGTCCCCTAATTTTAATTTAGAATTTATATGCTCTTTAAACTTTAATTTCTTGTCGATTATTAATCCAAGATTTTTTGCAGAATTTTGAAATTCTATTGCAGTGTTATCCAAATTTATATTCAAGGTTTCCATATTAGTATTTCTAACATTATATCCTTACAAAATAATATTGCTTTGGATTTAGTAGGACTGATTTTTAAAAGATGTTTTTTTTAGTTTCAATCAGATGATTATTCGAATCGTCATAAACACAGTCATTAGCTATTTGAGTCTCTGTTGATGGAAATGGAAAATATGTTTGAGTGTCGTCAGCATTCATGTGGTGACGGCAATGTTTCAGACAGAAATTTCTCAAACTATGATGTGTAGAGAGTGTACACCAGAGGACCAAGAATGCTTCCTTGTGACACACAGGCCACAACATCAAGAGCCTCAGAGACATTTTCATGAATAATCACTCGCTGTTTTCTATTGGACAAATATGACAGCACCATACCCGAAGTCCGAGGATTAAAACCAAATAGAAATTAATATTTTATGGTTCACCATATCAAATGCCTTAGTAAAATCCAGCAATATTAAAACACAGGCCCTGTCATTGTCCAAGAAATTAAAGATGTCGTCTGTGATATTAGAGACTGCAGTAGAACAGCTATATCCCGCACGGATACCTGACTGGTGATAGGGAAGAATATTATTTGCACTCAAAAAGATATTTATCTGTACGTCCATTACTTTCTCGAGAACTTTTGACAAAATTTGGTGGATAGTAGCCGCATAATTTTTGCTTGCTTCCATTTTAAAGGAAAATATGTAGTTTCAATACAATAGTTAATTATATGTGTCAGCGATTTAAGAATAATTGGACAAGTAAGCAAAATTAACGTTATATTTAGTTGATCGATTCCATAAGCTTTGCAATTAATTTTATTTAAAATATTCATAACAAAATCTTCTGTAACTGTAGCAAAAGCAGTGGTTATTAACCAGCCTGTTTGAACAATAAAATGTTATTAAATTTTCATCTGGTAAATTGGCATTTTTAGATACTTCGGTAAAATACTTTTAGCTTTATTTGCAATACTTATTTTTCTTAGTTCCTGCCATCTTTGTTTTTGATTAGTCCCTAAATTTAAAATTTAAATATGCTTTTTTTTCTGATCTTAAAGCTGATGTTACTAAATTACGCATTTGTTTATAATATACCCAGTCTGCATTAGTCCTCATTTCCCTATATTTTTTCAATACTCTTGATCTGAGCTTTTGCATGAGCATTTGGAGCCGAATATTTGGGATTATCCAAGGCTGATATGATCGTTTCTTACCTTTGACAGTTTTTAGTGGCGCATGAATATTCAGAGCTTCTAAAATTCTATTAGTAAACCATTCCAACTTATAATCGACATCTACCATATTTGCTTGCAAAATTATTTACATTTTTAAAAAGAGAATTTTCCCTGTATATTCCGACCCTGCCGCCCCTGAGGAGCCGTCAGTTGGTAAGTACGTAATTAGTATTATATTATGGTAGAATATTAGACAATGTGACAGGGTGACTAGTTTTACGGCGTATCTCCCTTATTGGTGAAGATAGAGATGCGATTTTCGTGGCACAATGCTACTTATTTGTAAAATGAAAGACGCCATAAAAATACATACCCCCTAAATCCTTCCATATTGCTTTGTACACCCTACCGTTATGCGGAAACTCATTCACAATCCCTTTAATTCCAACTAATTTATCTACAACAGGCGTATCTACTAATACTCCGTGCTGATTTACAATATCAGTTTTAATTTGGACAAAATTGTCACTAAAAGTTTTATTAAGACTAACGCTTAATTCTGTTAAACAATGAGATAATGCAGATGTAATAGTAATTTTTTCATTATGACAACAGAAATATCCTATTTATAAAACAAACTATGTCCAATAAATACAGATTTTGTCAATAAAATATAATCTTAATATTACCAGCTTAGCTACAACATGCAATAATCACAAAAAATTAGAACTATCCAACCTGAAAACATTATTCACTAGCCACTAAGTTGCGGCGCCAAATGTTAAATCTCAGGGTTTGCCAGATAAAGGTGGGCCCTTTTTAGCCAATGAAATAACTAGTTGGATAATTCTGAACTACTTTAATAGCAAACGAAACAACTAAAACTGCTGATAATAAATATAACTCGACCCTGATACAAAAGAGTATTTGAAAAACACTGGATTAATTCGTTAAACAAAAAGTCTTTCAGTCATTGATAAGGGGGTAACTATCAAGTAGCGAAAAAGTCAGTTTAGTCACAATCTTAATTTATTTTAAGAACTTAGCTTGATTAGTTCTGCCGCAACCACAAGGCCCATAAACAGTCACCAGCTTTACTACGGTTTCCAACAGTAGTGCTCCACCTCTCACACCCAGTGTGATCTTTTGTTAAAGCGCACCGTCTACGGGCCGGATGTCGTCCCTCAGCCGTCGTTTCGGTTGCTCTCCAATACTCTCAAGTGTTGCCATCGGTTCACCAGGAAATGACTGGAAAAATGGGCTCAAAAGGCTGGCAATTACGGGCAAAACATTTTCTATTACTGGCAATATAACATGTTGAAACTTTATAGTACCTAGGAACAATTGGGACCAAGAAAGTTGCAATTTTTCAGTACTTTACTTTCTCGATCCATAACGGCATCCATAGAAAATTCTTTAAATTCAGATAAAGACTAAATACTGATTAATAAAAAATTGACAAAGCTATAACAAATAAAAAAAATTACTGAAAAACGTTTATTTACAACATTAAATCTAAACAGAAACAGCTAATATATTACATTTTATAAATAAAACATAAATACCCCAGACTCATTAAATATGGAGCATACAATCTTAGGAACTATAAAATATAAATGCAACAGGAACATATAGTTAATCACAAACAAAATGAAACAAAACCAAAATATATACTACAAACTTAAATCTATCTGAAAACAGCGAATGCTTATTTAATTATTTTTTCCAGATGGAGCTTTAGAACATTTTGGTTTCAGGTTGGTACTTTAAACATCCACCTTGATTTTTTATTCCGTCTTTTGTTGCTAATAACGCAACTACAGTGTCAGTCTTTAAATGATTCCGATGTTCAGTCTTTAAGTTATTTAAGCCGCTAAATAAACGTTCAACACTGGCGTTAGAAAATGGTAAAATTAACAAAAAACAAATGACTACGTTTAAATTTTTAAATAATTCACTATGGGCGCCATTTTTCAACTGAAATATTTTGGACCAGTATTGTTCGGCTGTCAAATCAACAGATATATTAAATCTGATAAAATCTAGAAATGCGTGGTCTCGGCACTCATCTACTTCTTGAGAACTGACAAAAACTTTTAAGATAGGAAAACGTTGCAAAATAGGATTTAATGTTTTGATTTCATAGTTTTGTGCAACTTTAGGTTCTATTACTGAAATTATATTAAAGACCTCGTCATCAAAAGTTAAACGGCTTTTAATTTCGCTTAAAAGCTTCAAATAAAATTGATGATGTTAAAAATGTCGTTATCTCTTTTTGGTCAAAATTTTTATCGGTTTTCATTGCCTCTATTGATTCATACACTGATATTCCTAAATACATTTTGCCAAGAGGCACAAAATTCTTCGGGTTTTTAAAATTCAACTTTAAAACATTTTTTCATATATTTTTTTTCTGTGAAATTACTGCAAAGATTTACTACTAATTTTTCTACCTCTGGTTTTAATTTATACAAAAGTGGTGTTTCTGATTGAAACATGGTGTTAAAATTATTGAGCATATTTAAAACATATGACATAAATTCCAAATATATTTTTGTATACTTATTAGTAAGAGTTTCTAATATTTGGTCATTAGTAATTGAGGGGTCCTTAAAGCATATGACTCTGAAATATTCAGTCAATGAACACTGGTCCAAAATTCTGGAGCAATACTGCTCCAACGAGAGCCATCTGGTTTGACTGGCTAAAAGTATTTTCCGCATTTCGCTATCAAAAAATATTTCTAATAAATTCTTTAAATTTATTTTGTCTAGAAAAACTGCGACTAAAGTGTGCCCCTATGTTCCGAAGAACATCCTCTACTCTACGAGGTAACTCTTAACAAGCTTTGCTTGCACACAAATGAATCATATGACAGGAGCATATGATGAGAGCTATGTTAGGTAGTTCTGATTTAAGATGAGCAAATACAGAATTATAATTTCCTACCATGACATTGGTAGTGTCCGAAGCAAAACCCACTAGATTTGTTCAAGGAATTTTTTTATTTGCTAAACATTGTTTTAAACAAAACAACCTCTACCAAATCAAAAAAACCTAGTCACAACTTTATTTTTAGATTTGCAGAAAAAAATAACAGTGAATCCACACTGTTTAATAGTACCTACACCGGTCGTCTCGTCCATAGTAAGTTAGAAAAAATCACCTGGTTTTCTCAGACCGGAAAACAACGCTTCTTGAAAGTGCTTTCCCAGGTTTTCTTTAATAATTGAAGTTGTTTTGGTTCTTTTTCATGCAAAATCTTTTGCTTCTTTGCTATCAGAAAATATCTGACCGCATAATGGACTCAAGGTGTCCATAAAAGAAAATGGTAAATTGCATTCGGCTATTGCCCCAGCAATTTTTAATTCCGCAAATCTTTTAAAAAATGGATGATGTGGTCCAAACTTTGTGTTTGCTTCACAGCCCTAACTAAATTAGAATGTTTCTCAGTCTTTTCGTGTCTCAGAAGATCTGCTTTATTTGGATATATCTTAATATCGCATACCTTGCCCAGCGCATACTCAATTAAATCTTCCTTATTATTTCTAAGAGACTTTATAGCTCAGCCTTTAAAATTATCAATCTCGAGCCATTTTTGACTAAATTTATGAGACCTGTTAATAGTTTTCTTACAGGTTTTCTTTTTTTTGGCAGATCTCGCCTATGTACTGTCAACGGATTCCTCGACAGACTCGCACAAATGTGTTGATGAAGTATCCTGGAAAAATATATTTTTAATTAAATATTTGGAATAATATTAATTAGTTTAAATATTGCAGATACCAAGTCTTTGATCTCTTCACCTCCTGTATCCTCTTCTTGCTCCTTGGTACTTTCTCCTCCACTACAAATATTTTGTTAAACAACTTCAGTTTTTTCTGATTGCTAAAAAATATAAAAATAACGTAGTAATTCGCGCCTTTAATTTCAAATTTCAATTGGCGCTTTAGCGTCTATGCCCTCTGGTGGCTCAACTAAATAACTTCCGGTGTTCTAGCCAATCCTGACAAAGAAGAGAGTTGGAGGCAAAAAGACCAGTTTAAAGTATAGGACCTTTTAGGAAGGTTGGGGCCGTCGGAGATAGGCAGGTTGGGGGTGTAATATAGTTATTACAATAAAGAAATAATTTAAAAAAGCTCTAACGTGGCCATAGTCAGTGGCAGCTCATGATGTAGTGCCACGGTGCCATGACACCACGTTGGTTTTCTGTCAAAACATTATTTTTATCTTTAAAATATATTTTATTTTATGGATTTCTTATCATTTTGTTAATACAAAAGATGTTTGGCAACCCCGCTTACACTAATTTAGATCAGATAGTGAAGCGATCGGCTGACGACATAGATGTGTGACAATTTTCAAGCGGCGCAAGTAAAAAGAGCTAGATCTAACCACTTTCGTATGAAAGCGAATAATATAGGGCTATGTTTGTGCCTGGTGCAATTCAATAACCACTTGTTCAGTAGTGATGTGGGCCGTTTAGATTTGGTTAAATTGTTAATATGTATATGTCGATATATAGATCGTTTCTTTGAGAGAAGCTGCTTTCTTTGTGAGATTTACTAATAAAAGTCGAGGCAAAAACAATAATTAATTATTAATTAATACGTGGGTGGTCGTATTTAGTTAGCGTTTAGACTTTTTAGTGTGCTGTAAATGGGTGTAGAGTATTTTTTAAGGTATTTTTTCCTAGTTTTTATAATTAAAGTAATATAGTGATAATGAATAAAATTAGCACGATTCTTGTAGTGGTTCCTCGCTAGAAAAAATACAAATTAAAGAAATAGAACGGCCAATGTTCTACTTAAAAATCGAAATAAAAAAATTATATACGGGCTAAAATGAAAACCCATTAAATCTAAAGTACATATGAACATTGTTTTTAGCTTCTCCACGATTAGTAAGGTAAATAGGTATATAGACTCGGTTAAATACGGCTTAACGTGTTTCTCTTATACATAATAATCAAGCGGATAAAAATCGCTATATTTTAAACCAAATTAGTAATTGCATTAAGGGGTCATAACGAAAAGGAAGATTCCGAAAATAAAGAACTATTTAAGAAGTAGGTTAATTCCAGCACCGAATTAGGTAAGGAATTAAACATTCATATTTAAGAGCATGCTAGATGTTTAGAAAATTTTTGTTGGCTAAAAACAGTGACTTTGCGGATCAAAATACACCTTTTTAGTTCCGTATTTGGTATAAAAAAATATATTGTGCGTCGTCCAGTTGGCTTTGGCTACGGTTCTGGCACTTACCTTCTAAATTGGTTCTAGCCTCCACTAGCATAGTATCAAAAATTCCAAATAATTATTTACTAGATACTTATCTTTGAAGTACCAGGTTTTCCTAGCTTTATAAGCCACTTATCCATAGTGATTATCACTATTACCCTCTCTAGATTCGTTAATTCAAATCTGAACTGGGCGTCAGCGTCGAACCTATAAATTTTAGTACTTTGTAACAAGAAATTTGCGGCGCGCGAAACAGAAGCTGAATGTCAAATGTCAATCTGAGTTTGATAGTTGAACTAGGAATGATGGCTAGAATCGGCAACAGATATCGATATTAATTTTTATGTTTAAAGAAACATTGATTTCACACATTTTGATGAAAAAGTATTATATTATTATATATTATACTGACAAAAAATCATTACTGGCAGTTTGGTAACGCTGTACTCTACTGTCACGAGCGGTGAATAGCCACCTTGCATACGCCGCACGGCATCAGCTGACATACTTGACCTTCGGGCATTTTTCTTTCGAACTTCGGCAGTGGTGGGTCGTTTCAATAACTAGTAAATATATAATAGACCATGCGTGCTACAGCAATGTTTTAATTTTTAATAAAGAATTTGCATTTTCTGACAAATCAAATTCTGTTTTTTTCCCTTACGTAAAGGGCCTTTTGGCCTCCTATGCCGAATCCCCCATTAAATCCTCTTAATTAAGAACTCTGTGTTTTTAACATAAGTGGTTCCACGTGTTTTGCTGCTTTGTTTCGGGAGGAGGCGGGAGACTTAAGTGCTCAGTGTGGAGACTAACGACCAGTGTGTTCAAATTGGGCGAATTATCGCAAATTGGGCAGTTATTAGAAATTGTAACCCGCAATTTGGGCGATTTTTGATCTATAGAAAAAAATGTTAAAGTCGAACTAAAAACATTAACAATTTCGTATGCGAATTAAAAACCGACAATCCAGAAGTCGGAAATTCGAGGAAATTATAAATCTTTGTGACGATATTTAGTACTTATATTTTTATTAAAATGAAAAATAAATAATTTTATATACCTACATATATTTCTTATACTTTTCCTAATCCCAATTCATGCATTCACAACTTAGTACACACTGTATAAATGAGCTTTTGCATGTTCTATATATCAACCCCTAGAGCAAGCAAAAACATTATTTTATAAGACATTAACACGATTTTATTTCCTCTCAAAATGGGGGGTTCTCAATTCGACCTTCTAGGGTATTTTGCTTATTATAAATCTTAATGTATGTTTAAAATAATAAATAACGTTATCCTCGGTACAAAAAAATGATCGTGCGTCATAAGTAAACTGTGTGGCGGGAGGACAAAGGGGGAAAAGAAGTTTTCTGAAAATATCTACTCGAGTTCTCAGTAAGGTATATTTTTAATGTAAAAAAACAATTAATTGATTTTTCAAAATGGCGGTTGTGAAGTCATTCACAGAGCATACCTATTTTTCTGCCCATTTGAAAAGCTCTTATTTTTTTTGAGAAACTGTTATTTGAAATAAAATTCTCTAATTCTCTTTATTTTGGTTAACCAATGAACCATGGAAATGAAGTGCCATTGTAACAGTTAATGAAATGAACTTATGTTAGAGACTTCTATTGTCCTTCGTTTTAATATTTTATTTAAAAATGATTACACATATCTAGCAAACAATTAACAATCTATTACCCAGTAATAAGTAGTTGATAAATGAGTAAGGAAAAAAACAATAACTAACCTAATTCATAATATTTACAATAATGTCCCCCTCCGACTTCCAAACATTTTTCTAGATTTTGCCTGAATTTTCTTACTGTGTTCTTTCTGAACATCTCTCTGATTAAACTGTAACACGCATTCGAGATTTTTTTGTTTCAAATGCTCTATATATGTAGATAGAATCTTGTAAAATAAATAAAATACATTTTGTAAAGTGCCCCATACAAAAATCAAAGTGCGTTAAATTTGGCGACTTCGAGGGTCACTGCGTTGGACCATTAATTAATAACCATTTCCCCATAGGTATTATCTAAGTATTCCTTTACGACTCTTGATTTATGTGAGGGGGCGCCATGATGCTGAAACCACACTGCCGATCGTAGTTGCAATGGAACGTCTTCGAGCAGTCCTGGCAGATCTCCCTGCAAGAATTTAGCACATCTTCATAAAGGAAAGGCCCAATTACATGTTGGCCGAGTATACCAAACCAAACATTTATACCAAAATGTCCAAAATGGTTTTGAATTTCGTTAACGAAATGTCGATTTTCTGTACTCCAATGTTCATTTGGTTAATCATTGCATATATATATTACTATTTGCAAGACAAAATCCTAGAATATCTAAGATGTTCTTCAGTACTGCAAATCTGCCGCTATTGCGTGATCAACACAAACCCTTTTTCTGAATTATTTTCCTTTTCTGGAAGTAATGCATGAGTAAATATTGAGTATCCAAATGAACAACAGTAAAAATGTCTTAACAAGTTCAGTTTCATTAACTGTCACAATGCGGCAATGACCCTTTTGATATTCGATCTATACAAAAAAGAGGATTACTTAAATATAATATAATATATATATATATATATATATATATATATATATATATATATAAATATAGATATATATATATATATATATATATATATATATATATATATATATATATATATATATATATATATATATATATATATATATATATATATATATATATATATATATATATATATATATATATATATATATATATATATATATATATATATATATATATATATATATATATATATATATATATATATATATATATATATATATATATATATATATATTTCGTTTATTTTTCTTTAACCATATATAAATATTTTCTTAATTATTTTCTTGGGCATAGGTTAATTTATTGAGAAGTAAAACTATAATTCAATCGACATTTTGTTCATTATATTGAGCTTTCTCAAGATATTTATTTTCTACAATAAAAACATGTATAGTAAGTATTTAAACTTTAAAATGGTTAAAACATTATATATATATATATATATATATATATATATATATATATATATATATATATATATATATATATATATATATATATATATATATATATATATATATATATATATATATATATATATATATATATATATATATATATATATATATATATATATATATATATATATATATATATATATATATATATATATATATATATATATATATATATATATATATATATATATATATATATATATATATATATATATATATATATATATATATATATATATATATATATATATATATATATATATATATATATATATATATATATATATTTCGTTTATTTTTCTTTAACCATATATAAATATTTTGTTAATTATTTTCTTGGGCATAGGTTAATTTATTGAGAAGTAAAACTATAATTCAATCGACATTTCGTTCATTATATTGAGCTTTCTCAAGATATTTATTTTCTACAATAAAAACATGTATAGTAAGTATTTAAACTTTAAAATGGTTAAAACATTATTAAAAAAACATCACTCAAATATAAAATCAATAAAACTGTGATAATGAACTCTTACGACTGTGATACAAAAATTAAAGAATTGCTTAGTGACGTAAATACTTACAAAGAATTAAAAAGTGATTTAACGACCTCTTATCACAAACAAAAAACGTGTTCATAAAAAAATTGTTAAATAAAAAAGTTATTTCTGATAAAGAAGCAAAAAACCTAATGATACACAACGCAGTAGCACCCAAAATATACGGTCTTCCTAAGTTTCATGAAGCTAACATACCTTTAAGGCCCATTGTATCATGTATCCAATCTCCTTTTTATAAACTGTCGAAATATTTGTCTAATTGTATGTCCAAAATAACAGGAAAAAACGATTATTTTGTTAAAGATTCATTTGAATTTAAACAATTTATTGACAAGGTAAACATTCCAGACAATCTTATACTAATATCTCTTGATGTCTCTCTATATACAAATATACCAAATGAACTTTTATCTGACATAATAACACCAAAATGGGACGAATTAAAGGGTCACACAACACTTCCATTAAAAGAATTTATAGAAGCTATTAACATTACTCTAAATAATAATTATTTCCAGTATGAGGACAAATATTATCAACAGTTAGATGGTTGCGCTATGGGTTCTCCTACTTCCTCCATTGTCGCACAATTAGTTATGGAATATTTGGAGGAGAGTGTGATAAGTGAACTTGATTTTAACCTTCCTTTTTTTAAAAGATTTGTGGACAATTGTTTAACTGGCGTTTCAAAAAACCATATTAATGACCTATTAAATGCTTTCAATAATTTTCACCCCAAATTAAAATTTACCATGGAAACTGTAACGAAGTCACTAAAATTTTATTTCTATCTTATGCAGAAATGCCTTACTTCGTATTAATTCTATTGTAAGTAGGAAGAAATGTTTTATTTATTAAGATAGCCGTAGCTTTCTTATTTTTCATGCTAGAGAATCCATTCATGGATAGATGTAAATTGCATAAATTACCCAAAATATATGTAATATTAAAACTGTCGCGAAAGGCTGGGAAAATATTTTTCCATTTTCCTAAGGCAGATTGCATTGTCAAACGCTGGTTGCTTTATTCGGATGAACGCATCGAGAATTTCCCTGCCACGCGTTAGCTCAACGGGAGTCCCCCACCCTTCTCAAATTCATTTAAAAATATCGGACGACAGCAAGTCACATCACTTGGCCTTCGGCGAAAGATCCCGGGGCCCACAACCGAGGACGACTGAGAAAATACCTAGCCTAGAAATCCGTCCTGGGTGAAATTATTAGATGTAGAAAATGTCTGCATCTATGATTTTACCGACGGGGACTAAGATCTGTTCTCTTTCATGTTAAAAGTAATGCGACCCTGTTTATTTGTTTTCCGCACAAATTGACATTTTAGCGATCCGCCTGTATGTCCGTCCTTGATGAAATTTTTAGATGCAGTAAATGCATCTATCATTTTATCGACGTCGATGTCCTAGCTACATATATTTTCCGTTTATTTTGATTGATTGTTTTCAATTAACACAGCCGCCGACCATAATTCTGTAAATAGTTTATTTTGCTTTAATAGAGGCATACGTTACACGCTCCTTAAAAATTCAGAGTTACCTTTCTTTGTTTAACTAATTTTGTATAAACTAGAATTAATGTATAGAAAAGCGATTCCTTGTAAATATTAAACAAATAGAATTTAGTTTAAGATAGGGTTACTTTCGTTAGTAATAGGATTAGCAGTATTATAATCAGATTTTGATATTTTCAGAAGTATAAAGAAAAGCTCAGTTATAGATATTTAGTGGAAATAAATTTCTTATTTATAAACAAATCCCTGTTTCACTTCTCCACTGTCTAAAAGCTACCTTGCGGTGAAGAGTTTCCCTCTTTCTCTCTATAAAAAAATTAACGTGGGACCATAAATGGACGTCACAAAACTGAAGACAAAAACAAAATTAATTTTCTAGACTTAACCCCAATTAGAAATAAGAAAGATCAAAATATAAAAACCAAGTGGTATACAAAAAAAACATGGTCAGGGCGGTACTTAAACTTTAACTCCAACCATCCAAAGAATCCAAAAAATAGCGTTATTATAGGTCTAACCGATCGTGCCATCTCACTTACTTCCCCAAAATATCGTCCTGAGATTTTAAAGAAGGTTAAGGAGACTTTAATAAATAACCATTATCCAGAAAAAAAAACATACTACGAGTTTTTGAACAACGAACTCATGTTTTTTATAATAACTTAAAGAAAGCAACAGAAGAAAAAAATGGTAATTCTAAATACGTTGCAATGCCCTACACAGACGCGACGGTCTATCAGAAAAAATAAATCACATCTTGTCTAAACACGACATAACTGTCTGTCATAAAGCACAAAATTTACTAAACGGTCTTTTCACTCCCTTGAAAAGCAAAGTAATAAAAAAAAAGAAATCAAACCTAGTTTACTCAATTCCATATTTAAATTGCTCAAAAAAGTACATAGGAATGACAACACAATACTTAGATAGTCGATTAAACGGCCACAAATACACAAAAAATGCATCTACTGCACTCCACAAACACGAACATACAGAAAAACATGAATTCGATTTTAAACAAACCAAAATTTTAGAGCAAGAAACTAATTATCGAAACTCACAATAAAAGAAATGATACAAATTAAAAAAGAGAAAGATGCCGTCAACGATAAAAAAGACATCAATAACTTAAGCCAAATTTATCATAATCTGATATCTAAGTAAATTAATCTAAATAAATAAACCACTCCATACATAAAACCCTGTACATTTCAGTAAGATCATAAACCCAAACTTGGTATAGCAATAAAAATCTAAGTAAATATAAAAAAAAGAAAAAATTGTCTCGTTTTTATCTACCAGAATTCCAGACGTGTCGAAATTATTGCAATCGCAAAACATTCGTAAAACTGACATGTTTCCAAGGTACGTACTCTGTATAATATTAATTTTGTTTTAAATGTATTTTTGTTTTCACGATCATAGTTTGTTTTAAATGTAATGTTTTTTTGAGTGATGTTTTTTCAATAATGTTTTAACCATTTTAAAATTTAAATACTAACTATACATGTTTTTATTGCAGAAAATAAATATCTTGAGAAAGCTCAATATAATGAGCGAAACGTCAATTGAATTATAGTTTTACTTCTCAATGAATATTGTCTTATAGCTTTCGAAGAGTTTTTTTTTTAAATAAGAGTTACTTAATGTGCAGAAAAATAGATAGGTTCCTGAAAAAAAAAATGAATGACGTTACAATCGCAATTTTGAAACCTCTAAAAACTTTTTTTGCATTAAAAATCTACCTGTGACACTCATTTAATACCCTCTATCCATATTTTGATCTGTACTTTCAGTTTTCTCATAATAAGCCAGAATTTGGGACACCTTATACGTCGGTTCCTACGAGAAAATTTGACCAACTTGAACGAATTTTTCAAGAATACGTATTTAGGTTAAAGCCGAGGCGTCACGCCGCCATTTGAATCTTTTTCTTCGGGAGAGTTTTCGCAATAACTTTGAAATTCTATGATAAATTTAATCATTTGGACATAGCTGGAGGTACAGAAGGGGATGATGCAAAATATCATGTTTCATATGGTTTTCTCGAATTTTAGATGTACTAAGTTCAGTTCTACTTATCGTTTTAATCTTTATCAAGTGGTATTATTGATTCTCTATAAATAAACTAGTCAAAACGAATTAAGGGTCACTTTTAAAAATGCCCATTTATATTTTTTATAATTGTTTTTTTAATCTTGCAAAAATCGCTTGCCTAGAGAATAATCATGCTTTAAAATACTGTTTACTTTTAGAAAATAAAATAAAAAAGACTGGTGTATGAAATACTAAAAAACTAATTTTTTTCCCAAAAAAATTGTTTTAAAAGATACAATATAAAATTTAATAATGCGTATGTCCGCCTCTGGCTAATAGGACTTCTTGACAGAGTCTGAGCATAGAGTTTACCAGAGGTTCAATAATTTTCATTGGAATATTATCCCATTCCTCCTGGAGCATTTCTACTAGATCATCAGCCTTCTCTGAAGAATATCCCAAAGATGTTCTATTGGGTTTAAATCGGGGGAATTGGCTGGTCGTTTAGACCTTCCTCTGTAGGAAATTGAATTATATAGGGTTCTACAATGTCTTCTACGTATTTGCGAGCATTCAAAATTTCATCATGAAACACATGCAAATTGGTGCGCCCTGTTAAAGAAATGCGTCTCGAATTGAGTTATTATGATACACTGAAAAAATTGGGACCAAAAATATATAAATATATTTAAAAGTAATGTACAAGTGACTTAGTAAAATAAAGGAACTTTTCGGTTAATTAAAAATAAAAATGTGGCGAAATATAAAAATGTTACAAAATGTAAAACAGATGGAATGTTATGATACAAAATATATTTACACTACGTCTTTTAAATTATGGCAATAAATATAATTCTACTACTTCCGTGATCGACTTGACCTAGAAATAAGCATCATATCTATTTTTAGAATTATAAGAAAATCAATATCCCGAACCGGCTGCAAGGAACAAGTGATTATTTACTGAACCGAATTGGGTCCCATTTCACTCATACTTTACTATTCCCAACAAAAAATCATAACGAGCGAAGTTCCGGGTAAAGGAAATTTACCGATTATTTATGTATGAACCTCGATTACACTTAGTGATACATTGATGGCGGCATAGCGCCATTTTGAATCCCTTCCCACGGTAACTTAATTATATTGACTTAAAATTTAGTGCATGAAAGGGGGGGGGGTTTCAGAGACACAAAGTGCAATTATACTATTTGAATTTTTAAACGTTGGGATTGCTGATTTTCTATGCATGTCAAGATATCGTTTATCCATAATATTAGTTAATGTGGTTTTAAGTACACCGATTACTTCGGGGAGATTGTCACCAACATAGATGATTTTTTAAAGAAGTTTTTAATGTGGTACCGGGTTTATTCCATAGAAAATATGTTAAAAAAATTAAAAATGTAAAAATTCTGCTAGAGAGTTTTCGCACAAACTTTTAAATGCTTTAATATATATATTGAAATTTGGAGTATGAAACTGTAATGAATCAAAAAATGTAATTTTGACATAGCTGGAAGTAGAGCCCTGATCTAGTGGGAGGCAATAATTTTCCTGGTCAGGTTATTTCGCTAGGTAATTACAAATCTTAATGAATGTTAATAATATTAGATAAGTCTATTCTCGACATAAAACTTTTCCTATATATAATTGAGGTGCGTGGTGGGAGACGAGTAGAAATTAAAAAAATATATGTTTTGAAGTATCATGTTTCATATTTTTCGTAGTTTTTAAGAAAATGAACCTTATTTCTTCTAATCATATTAATTTGTGGCAACGAAAATTTGTATGTATTTTCTATAATTACGTATATACTGCGCTTTTATATATACACTAATTAGGTCTTAGTTGGAGTCAAATTTCTGTGATGGAATAAAATATAATTTTTTGACTTCCAAGTGTTTTATTTTTTACAGTTATTGACTACTACGCGGGAAAGTTTTGGATTCATAAGAAAAATTTTTTCTAAACTAGCAAAATGCTAAACGAAGGATTAATTTATTATGTTATGTAAAAAAAATATAAAAAAATTAAACTGACCTAATAAAATAAGAAGCAAAACATATTTTATTCCATCTTAAAAATTTGACTTTTTGAAATCGGCGTCAAACTAATTCTTCATTATTGCATATCAAGACATATATGTATGCGTGTCTTGAATCTAGTACCACGATTATAATGTCTGTTTGCTGTCTTTATTAGTTTGACTCCGATTTCAAAAATTTTTTATAGAAAATCAGCAATACACATTGACAAAAAATAAAATTATTAACGAGGTTAATACAGGACTATCCTGCATAATGGACAAAAAATTATTTTGCATATAAAAAATTGATGTGTTTCGTTATTTTTTGACACATACACACACACACACACACAATTTTTCAATGTCAAAATATTAAACCTAACTATTCATAGTTTTCAATTTGACTGTTGCGTTCTCATGTATACGTTTTTTTTTGATTTTTATACCCTTAAAAATATCGAAAATCTAAGACCGTTCTCAAATTTTCGTTGGTTGGCGCAAATTTTGTTTACATATATACAGACGCACACAATCGAACAGATATCATAAAGTTTTGTTTTAAAAATATATTTTTCGTATTCTAGGGACTCAACGTCAATTAAACCCAACTTTAATTTTTTAGAAAAAAAATTTGCGACTTTAATACTTAATCTGTATAGCGTACATAGTGTATTAATAATAAAATATATTAGCTGTTATATGGGACAATAAAAATAACTACATTTTAATCGCTTAAGAGTGGAATTTTAAAAAATTCTGAAATTTATATTTAAATAATTATTTTTAAAAGCCATTGACGAAAGAATCTTCGTTAAATATTTTTTATGTAAAGGGATATTGTAAACAATATATAGACATATTCCACCCCTATAAGGGTTAAATTAATTTTTGTACAAAATTTGAAGCAATGAAGCCAGTTAGATTGAATGTTTATTAAATATTTTATTTGGCCGCCATCTTGAATTTGTACCACAATTTTACCAGTTTATGTCTAAATCACATTTAATGCTTGCATAAAGTTTGAATTCAATTTAATGAGTTGATTTTTTAAATATTTTATTAGGCCGCCATTTTGTTTTTCTATCTTGGATTTGGACCAAAATTTTAACAGTTCACACACTTGATTTTGTGAACAATTTGAGGTAAATTATATAACTAATTTTATTTTTTTTTAACATTTCACTAAAGCGCCATTTTGTTCGGCCATATTGGAATTTTACCAGAATGTTTTCAGGTCATCTCCATATTATCCGTAATTTTTGACTACCTGAAGTCTAGGGACGCTAAAATATGAAGATATGTAAAACCTGGGAGGGTGATATTTTCACGATTACAAACACATCTGGCTGCCATTTTCTTCCGCCATCTTGAATTCGTACCACAATTTTAACTGTTTACTCTATATTACACTTCTCGCACAAAAATGGAAATCAATCCATGAAGTAGTTTTTCCAGGCTGATATTTTTAATATTTTATTAAGCCGCCATTTTGTTTCGTCATCCTGGGTTCGTACTAAAATTTTACCGGGTGATTTCTACGTAATACTTGATTTTTGTGCAAACTTTGAAATGAATTGGATAAATATTTTTTCAGTAACAATTTTTTTAACGCTAGGCTGCCATTTTCTTCCGTCATACCATACCAAAATGTTACCAAGTCATCTCCATTGACCCTTACTTTTTGACCAACATTTGTCAACAAGTCAATCGGGCGAGTAATTTTTTAGCTATGCTTCGAACAGACAGACAGGCCGACGGAAGTAAGAAAATATCTTTTACGGCCTCTAGGTGAAGAGTGCAAACATTTTGGACGGTAATTTTTCCACGATTACAATACCTCCCTTTTACGAGGAAAGTAAAAATCATCAAAAATAAATTTTATTATAAATTTGCAAATCACAGATCGAAAATCAAATGAGAATCGTACAAGGAAATAACGAATAACGATCCGCACATCGAAATCAAAGCTGATAAATTCTCTGGCAGGATAATGGTTTCTTCGCAATCTTTCACAATATCCCTTCCCAAAGCATCAAAAATATTCATTGTATTGTGAAATCAAGCAGTGTACTGCAGTAGAATAGTGCAAAACCAGAGACTATAATATTTTAAATAACATGGAATTTTTATAAAAACATATGAACAATTTTATGGCCACCTCAGATGATTCATTTAAAATAAGAGATTCTATTACTTATTACTGATCTATTTTTGCTATTCAACATAAAATCATATAAATAGTGGATGAGAAATACTCATGATTTTAGTCATTAAGTATTGCTTGTCCGATTAACTTATATTGTATATGTACAAGTCTGGTAAATTTGTAATGTTGTTATTAAAATAAAGTTTTTAAAAAAACAAGTTACGAGTTTAAATGTAAAATTGAACCAGAACATTTTTTTTACATTTTACAACTCTGTTATTGATAAGATACAGATATATAAAATTAAAGGAGACTGCTCAAAAACTTAAATAAATGCGTTTTAAAAAGTGGTCCTTAATTGGTTTCGACTAGTTTATGTATAGATATTTATAGATGGCGCTTTTTATACAAAATTAGTTTCCTAGTATTCGTGATTCTAGCAAAATTTTAAGTTCAATGGACCCAGTACGTGTTTATATAATTAGAGGTGTTCAAGCCTCAGAAACCTTGAGCCTGGCCATTACAATAACACATCGTACAAATGAAACTAAAAAACTTGAAATTTTGACTTTATGAAATCGGCGTCAATACTAATAAAAATGTAAATAGACGTTCTATTTGAAGTATTAGGGACGTTAACTAGGACTAATTTGGATGCCGACTTCATTTAGTGAAAGTTCCAAGAAAGAATAAAATATTATTTTTTACTATTCAGTTATTTTTTTATGTAACTATAAATAATAAGGTGGCCGTAAGGCTAATGTAACTACCTTCAATATTGCCGCCATTCTGAAATGTTTCTTGTAGTACATCGTTAAAAATGAAAAATAAATAAATAATAACTAAATAAATATACCTATAGGTTTTTGATTTAAAGTATGACAGTCCATGGCTCTTCCTGTTAAACTGGAAGTGAATTGTATCCATTTATACCTAAAACAGTTTTCATTGTTACATATTAATCGATATCTCAACAAAATATCTTAAAGGGTAAAAAATGGCTGACTATATCCTCTGTTCATTGTCAATCAGTATATTTAAAAGAAAAAAAAAATAAAGCAAACAAAACATTTAAAGAAGCATGAGGTGCCCAAACAGAAATACTAATATGAAATACACTGTACACCTCTCATATGATTTCCTTCATTACATGAGGTAACATGATTTTTACTGTAATAAATTACTAAATATGTCTTCAATCTGTTTTACTTTTCAATTCACTATAATAGAGACGATTTTTCAAAATATTTTTAAATAAATGCTGTGTTAATTCTGATATAAGGTATAAAACCATACTATGGTAGATAAGAGTGAAGACATAAATGTGGTAAAAACGTTCAAGATCGTAACAATTTTTTTCTATAAAAATAGGAAACATTAGATACTTTAGAACTATATATTTTTATTTTTAAAGCCAAAAAAATTAAATTCTACTAGAAGGCATTTGCTTCTTCAGAAGCCATGTGAAAAAACAAGTTTATAAGCAGAAAAACAACCGATTTCTGAAAAAATAACATTAACTAGAACATAGATTATATAGCTCCAGAACGCTTTTTGCAAAGAGGTGTATAATATACAAATTGTACAGTAAAAACAAAATTAATTAAATTAGTTAAACTAACATATACTTTACTATGTAAGCCCAAAATTGCAGCTAGAAAAAACAAAAAGCACTATTCCAAGTCAACCGCGTTTCTTCATTTACACCAGACCTAAAAAAATCTTAATTCCTTTCTAGTGTTTCGATTGGATTTACTATATCCTTAATATCTATATTCTAACCCTGAATCCTTAATATCTATATTCTAACCCTTTTTGTATGCAGTAAGTAGCAGCTATTTGATTTTAACATGCAAAAAATAGCGACCTGTTAATAAATAACATCGGTCATGTAAATAAATAATGCTACTGCAGAAATTGAATCGAAGTACCGCGCTTCGTCATCATACGGAAATAAGGGCAAAAGCCTATGTTGCCAATCTTATCCCTATAAAGCCAATGGTCAAAGTAAGCCGGTGTTGAGCAAGTCTTGACCATTTAAGGTGCTATAGTTAGGCCTACTGTTCAATTGTAATAGTCAGACTTTCCTGATTATATGTAAGTATGGTATTTGTAGTATAGAGAGACCGGGCACGGTCATTAAGCCATATTTTTTATTTAAGGGTCTACAAGTTTCGATGGATTGCTTTTTCCCCAAGATTTTGATAGCAGACTTTTGCATTCTGAACACTTCTAACCAGTTGGTTGAGTTTCCCCAACAGAGTCCGTAAAACAACTTAGACAAAAAAAAACGTGTGGTTCGAGACACCTCGAATACCACAGCAAAAAGAGTTTCTTCACTAAATGGGAGCTGTGGTCTTTCCACGTTAATTTGTTATGTAAATAATAAAACGGGATCAATATTGACCCCCAGGTTGATAATGCGGAAGACATCAACCCACCGCGATCAAACACCTTTGTGCGAATTGTAAGATATTCAGTTGTAGAGAGTTTCATCTAAGATCATAATACTCACGCCTGCTTAACAAGATGTGGTTACACACAGTTGAAGGCCTTACAGAGATCGCATAATGTCATCGTGCATTTTTCGCTGAGTCCAAACTGGAATAGAAAAAGTAAATTACTTAAAATTGAGTTAACATATTATTTAGACTAATTTCAATAGCTGAGACTGGTACGATAGATATAAGGCAAAGGTTACCTCAGGCTTCATAAAAAGTCCTGAGAGAAAACAAAATTTTAACAACTTAATCAGTGCCGGATTTACGGAGAAACAACCGGAGCACTCGCACTCACCCAATCCCAATCTCAATGTCAAGGAAAAATTATTATTACTATTTTACGACGTATTTAAGGGTGTTGAATTTTCCAAGCAACCTATTGGATATGTAAAACTTAATATTGTAAACCTCTTAGTTTGCAGAAAAAATACATAATATTCAATGTTAATTAAGCATGTAAAAAATGAATAGGCAAATATTATTATTTCTAAAATAAAAAGTTCGATTTCATCATATGAGGCGTGAAAGTAAAAAAATATATTTAAATATTAGTTTTTGCAACATCCTGTATATATTAAATTAAGCTTTATTACGTTTGTAAAATCTACATCATACCCAATTTTTGCAGATTCTCGATCAACTTCAACAAATTTTCAGGCGGTTCGCAATAAAAAAATATAAAGGGATCTTGTATGTGGTTGGCCTTAGCAGACGCACGTCAGACTGCCTGGTTCTCCAATAAAGCGAAAATTACTGTAGTAAAATGTGTTGTTAAAAGCGGAAAAGTACACAAAATACATAACAAGACACGGCACGTATGTACATACCATTTATTTCAGTAAATGTAAAATAATTATTAAAATAAATCCAAAATATCGGCCACGATAGCCTACAATAAACAATATCTAATATCCTTATCGCGGAATAAACAAACTTTTTTCGCATGGAAATAAACAAAAACAGAACGTCTTGTATTAAAAGGATTAAATTCTGATATTTTAATTTCTGAAGAGCCAAACTATGGGAGAGAAAGAAGTTACCACAAAACAATTATACGATTTGATAAAAGGAATACTCGTGTCAAACCGAGAAATTAAAGAGCAAATTGCGCAATCCAAGGAGGAGATTAAGGCTTAAGCACAGTGAGAGAAGAATTGTCAAAAGAGCTACACCAAGTAAGACTAGAAAACGAAATACTGAAACAGGAAAATATAAATCTTAAAGAGAAAAATAGAGAAGATCGAAAAAACCACAAAAAAGTACAATTTGATGGTATATAAATTTAAAGAACACCAAGATAAATCCACCGACCTCCAAAACTTCTTGAAACTATTGAACGACCACGCACAAATTTCTTGCACATTTCAAGATTTCAGAAATTTCTACCGCCTGGTAAAAGTCAATAATAATACAACCCGCCCCATATCAATAGAGTTAACAAGTTATTTCTTAAAGGAAGAGACCCTAAAAAACGCCAATAAACTTATAAATCAACAAGTGTACCTTTCAGCTGATTATACCCAAAAGGAATACCAGAACAGAAAGCTTTTAAGAAAGTATTTAAAAATTGCCAAGGAGAATAAAAAAACAGCTGAGATCAAAAACTACTCTCTATTTGTGGATGGAAAAAAGTTTACCATAGAAGATTTGGAAAAAAAAGAGACTGAAGAAGATTCTGAAAGTGAGGAGGTGGAGAACCGTAAAAACGCAAATAATCCTGTTCATAACAAAGGAAAATCTAAAGAGACGCCAGAAAAACTAAAAGAACATAATCCAAAGAAGACTCTCAGAAGCAGAAGAATGTTTTCGACAAATGAATAATTATTTCTTTTCTTCTTATTCCAAAAATTACAGTTTGCACTATTATATTTAAAAAAGGGACTTCTTTTTCTCCTTTAAATACAAAAAAAAAATAATAATTTGTTTTGTTTAGTGTTTTACTTTGCAGGTTTTTATTATTGTTTGTTAGTGTTACTAATATTATTAAATTTTTAAATAGTTTTAGTTATACAATTATTAATATAGGTGTATATGTGTATTTATAGGTTTTGGTTAGGCACATTTTACGAAATTTCATGGAATCTGTACTATATTATTGTTTATTATAGATAGCCCTTCTCTTGAAATTATTATTTTATAATGAATAATTACTTGAGAGACTTTAGAAGTAACAAAGTAAAGAGCACAATAATAGGAAACTTTGATGAATACACTAACTTCCCAGACAAAAAAAAATCAATATTTTCAATCTACCACGCAAACATAAGGAGTCTTGAAAAACATATTACTGAATTGCAAGTATATTTAACAGCTTTAAAAAATAACTTTGAAATTATTATATTAACAGAGACCTTTGCATTAGATGATATTTCTTTGTTGAACATCCCTGGCTACAAACTCATTTATAACTACGGAAAAGCTAGCAGCCACGACGCGACGGCACTGTCATATATGTTAAAGATAATCTAAAATATGAATTTAGTATTGACTCCCTGGATAACAGTAAAATAATTAACCTGAAAATGAAACAAAAAAATGAAAGCTTTAATGTACTGTGTTTGTATAGGTCGCCTTCAACTAACATCGATAATTTTAATAAAAGTCTAGGAGATTATTTAGAGCGAAATAAAAATCGATTTAAAAAAAATAATCATTGCACGTTGATAGGAGATATTAACATAGACCTTCTTAGTAACGAGAATACTGTAGAAGAGTACAAGAACTGTTTAGTTGAAAATGGTTTCTTATCTGCAATAAATGGCATTACACGACCTACATCAAGGACTTAGATAGATCATATCTTCATAAAATCGAAAAATCCAGCTGACCAATTACATTCCTTTATATTCCAAAATAAAATAACTGATCATTGTCCGATAGCCATACATATACCATACAAGAACCCGACCAATGAAGGGTGAGAAAGAACTGACTGAACTCGATAAAATATACATAAATAAGAATAAATTGAAAGAACTGGTAACACATGAAACATGGGAATGCGTATACGAAGAAATAGACGTAAATACAAGTACCGATATATTTATAGAAACATTACAGACACATAAAATCTGCAACAACAATAAAAAAATTTAACAGCAAAAAAGTCAATAAAAACCCTTGGATCACGCCCGCCTTGCTTAAGTCAATAAACACGAAGTATAATCTACTAAATAAATCAAAAAAGCATCCAAATAACCCAAATTTTGCGCGCCAATATAAAGAATATAGAAATAATTTAAATAAAATTCTCGATGAGGCTTAACATTAGGTATTACAAATCTAAAACGGACAAAAATCTTAAAAAATCCGATAAACTATGGAAAAATGTAAAAAATATTCTTAATAAAATTCAAATAAAAAAAGATTCAATTTGCGAAATTAGAAATGAAGATAAAACTTTATATAAAGAATCTGAAATAGCTGAATGCTTTAATACCTATTTTAGTAGCGTCGGAAAAACTATGGCAAAAGAAATAACTTTAAACAATGACCTTATATACCCCACACCTATAAATGAGCACAGTATATTTTTAACGCCTACAAATACTAACGAAGTAAAACAAATAATAATATCTTTCAAAAATAGCAAAACCCCTGGAATTGACGGTATCAAAAATGAATCATTCAAAGACCTTAAAGATTTTATATCAGCACCACTTGCCCACATAATTAACAAATGTTTTGAAACAGGAACTTTTCCCAAAACCCAAAAAAGAGCAATTATTACACCTGTATACAAAACTGGAAATAAAACTACACCTTCAAACTATAGACCAATCTCACTACTTAATACCACCAGCAAAATTATAGAGAAAATCATAGAAAATAGGCTTTTCAATTTTTTTTAAAAAATACGGGGTTCTATCCGAAAGTCAATTTGGGTTTCAAGATAATCTTTCAACTGAAGATGCCTTGGTCAAACTCACAAGAACTATAAATGATTCATTAGATGGTGGAGAAAGTGTTGGGTGTTTTTGTTAACCTAGCCAAGGCATTCGACACAGTGGATCATAAAAAATTGATAGGTATCCTTGAGAATTCTGGTATACAAGGCACAGCTTTAGAACTGTTTAAAAGCTATCTGTATGATCGCACCCAAAGCGTAAAAATTTGGTGCAAGTACAAGTACAGAGGCTAAAGTTGAATACGGGGTTCCACAAGGGACCGTTTTGGGCCCGATATTGTTCATACTTTATATGAATAATGTGTTCAACATCGACTCTTCAGGGGAACTGATATACTTTGCTGATGATTCTGCAATAATCTACAGGGAAAAAAGCTGGAGGGCGCTTAAAAAAATTGTGCAAATTGATCTTTCAAAAATGTTTCAATGGTTCAATAACCATGTTCTTACCATTAATTATGAGAAAACTTATTTCATGCCCTATGGTAGTTACCGCGACTCTCTTCCAGACTATAATGAAATCTCTATAGAAATAAATGCAAATACTACTATCTCTATAACATCCAAGCCTAAAATAAAATACTTGGGCGTCATACTAGATTCTCATCTGAAGTGGAATGAGCATACCAACTATATCAGCAATAGACTAAGATGTTTAATAAGCAAGAATTAAAAACATATTTTGAAATTCCATATCTAAAAACACTTTATCTATCACTTGTGCAGCCACATTTGACATATGGCGTAATAGTTTGGGGTGGTGTACTTGACGTTCATCTTAAAGTATTAGAGAATGTTCAAAAATGGATACTAAAAGTTGTATATAACAAGAACCGATTATACCCAACTGATTTATTGTTTGAAGAATCCAAAATTTTTGACGTAAGACAACTATATGTTGAAAGTATAGCCCTAAGGCAATACAAGAAAAAAGACACCCTTAGACCTATCCAACATGACCATTACACCAGACATAAATCCCAGACAGGCACTCTCCCGAACATTAAAACCTCATTAGCCCAAAGATATTTTACATCTATTAGTCCACACATACATAATGAGCTCCCACCTAGTATAAAAACTCTAAATTCTATTAATCTATTCAGATCAAGAATACAAATATGGCTGCAAAATCAGGGAAGGAAAAAAATAAATGCTCTTACAAACAAAAAGTATGGATAATTACACCCCTTTTCATAATCTATTCTAAGTAAAGAAGAAAACTATTATCTTAACTTATTAAATAATGCGACAATAAACATAACATAACCCAATTGTGACACAACTTCCCGAACATAACTTTAACCCTGGCTAGGAAAAAAAAAACTTATTTTTAACACAAAAGGGCCTGATCTAGACACAAAAACCTAAAGAAAACAAAAGAAAATTACACAATTCTTAAATCTAAATTTTGTCACTTCTTTGTCCCCCTTGTTTGTTTGTTTATTAGTATAAATGTTTGTTTACTGTTTGGCTAGGTAATATTATGTAATAATTTTCTCACCGACAAGATTTACTTCTCTGGTGAGTAATTCAGTTTATTTGTCAAATTGAAACATTTGTAATACTTATTTCTTAATATAAACTATTATTATTATTATTATTATTATGGTTGAGTTTCAAAATGGCACTAATCTTGCAAAATGTAACTCGTGAATATGTACTAGATGGCCTCAATTAGAATGTGTTTACCTTATTGGAAATACTGTATGTGTAATAATGTCTATAAATAAATATATAGTAAATGTAATAGCTTATAGCTTACAAGTTACAGCTTAACTATAATATATCTTCAAAAATATATTAATTAAATTTAACTCACAGGTCTTAATCTTCCAATTACCAACCCTAAACTCTCTCTATATTCCTTATAAATCTGGAATTTGTTTTATAAATTCAGGCAAGTTATTATATAAATTCAAACTTTTATGAAATTTTTTCTATTTTGACTATAATTTGTACGAACCATAGTTTTATAAAAATTATCCCTGTTTATGTGTATTATGAGGGTGTATATACAAATGTTCAACAAATGTTAACGAACGAATTTATTTTTTAACTTATATATAAATTTTAAAGTATTTAAAGTTTTTACCTCTCCACCAATCAGACCAAAATACAAGCCCCCAAAAATTGTAATATTGCATGCGTAATACTTCTGCCAAATTGAAATCCAGATTGGCAAGCATCTATGATGTTATTACTCTTAAGAAATGGCAAAGCTCTTAAACTAATTTCTCAATTACCTTTTTAAGACATGCCATGGTATAACCTTAGTGTTATTTAAGCTCTCAGGAAATATTCTGACAACGCAGGAGTGACTGACAGCCTCAGGCTACTTGCTTCCTCAAGCAATGAAAGGAGAATCTTTAATAAGAGCAAATACTGTTTTTTTTAGGCAAGTTACCAGCCATAGAACAGCAATATTGGGAGACATATCAGAAATGCTCAACACAGACAGACCTGAAGATCCTTTAGTTTCATTTACAGTATAAAAATTTTCCCTTTGAGTGTTGCTGGATATAAATCCTATAAATTGCTCTATACCTCTGATATTTAAAAAATAAAGCATTCAGTACATTTTTTTGTTGTTTGCAAATATGTCATATTTGCCACCAAAACTCTTTTTTTTATTAAAAGTTTACCCTTGTTAACCCAAGGTTTTTTTGTTGTTTTTTTGATTTTTTTTCTTATAAATAAATAAATTGAATCAAATATGGAAAATATTATGTTTTCTGAAGGACACATTTTTAAAATACTTATTCATATTCACCAAAGTGTAGATATACACACAAATTTACATAATTCTGTTATTTCTTTTTGTTACTTAATACCTTTTTGTGAAAACAAGTATGATTCTAGGATATTACATGATAAAAACGACTAAAGAATTTTAAAAGATATTCTGTTTTATTTATAACTTACAGTTATGTGGCCACCTGGGAAAAGGTATACTATCTTTAATGTTATCGATTCCTAAAACAAATTGTAAATATCTTTCAAAACCCAACCCAAAGCCACCTGTAGGTACATTACCAAATTTCCTTAAATCTAAATACCAATCAAACTGAGAATTGGTAGGTATTCTGGAATTTAGTTTTTCATAACTGTCTTCACGCAAGCTTCCTCCAGCAATTTCTCCTATTTGAGGGGCTATTAAATCAAAGGCTGCAACCTAAAAAAAGTTTAAAAACAAGTTATATTTTTAGCAGAAACAGAAAATCTGAACTAGACAGAAATGAAAATGTTTGATGAATTTATTCTCTTTGACAAGTTTTCCTGGTCACTACTCCGACAGTTATATGTTTAAGAGAGAATTTTTATTATTGTTATATTTTTGCTTTTTTTGCTGACAATAAATATTACGGAAATTAAAATCTAAAAAAAAAACCAATAAAAGGGAAGTAATAAAACAAAAATATTGACATTTCAATTGTAGATTTTGATAGGCTTTATATATGCTGCTTTTAAGTAATATGTTTTGCTATGTTTACAGATGTAATTGATAATTATTTGAAATAAATTTAATGAGTAAACCTAATTTAATGAGTGGTAATTTGATGATCAGCAAAAAAGAAAAATATCCGTAGGTTTCAAAAATCCTAGAGCTACTAAAATTGGCACAAATCTGTACTAGAGCAAGCCTCATAAAACTGCTGAGTATCAACTTTCTAGCCTCTCAGATTGAGGCACTTCCCTCTTGCAATTTTTCATAAAAAGTGAATGACCGGGGTGTAAAGTATCCTAAAGCTACCAAAATTAACTGAAATTTTCACTAAAGCAAAGAACATAAAATGGACCAGTATCAACCTCTAGCCCCTCAGATTGGCAATTCCCTCTTGCAATGTTTCATAAAAAAGCGAATGATCGCAAGTTTAAATTTATCTTAAAGATACAAAAATTAACGGAAATCTTTACTAAAGCAAACAGCATAAAATGGTCCATTATCAACTTTCTAGCCCCACAGATTGGGGCACTTCCATCTTGCAATTTTTCAGAAAAAGTGAATGACCGGGGGTTTAAAGTCAACTTAGAAGCTTTCAAAACCGACTCAAATCTTTACTAAGATGAGCAGCACTAAATAGCTTAGTTACAACTTTCTAGCCGCTTAGATTAAGGCACTTCCCTTTCGCAATTTTTAAAATAATATGCATGACCGGGGTTTAATGTCATCCTAAAGCTAACAAAATTCATTCACATCTTTACTAAAGTAAGCCACATAAAACGGCTTAGTATCAACTTTTTAGCCCCTCAGATTAAGGTACTTTTCTTCAGTATTTTTAGTAAAAAGTGAATTAACGGGAGTTTAGAGTTATCCTAAAGCTACCAAAATTGGCTTAAATCTTTACTAAAGCAAACAGTGTAAAATAGCCCAGTATCAACTTTCTAATCCCACACATTGACACACTTCTCTCTTGCAATTTTTCATTAAAGGTGAATGGTCGGGAGTTTAAAGTCATCCTAAAGTTACCAAAATTGACTCAAATCTTCACTAAAGCAAACAGCATTTAATGACTTAGTATCAACTTTCTAGCCTCAGAGATTGATGCACTTCCTTCTGCCAATTTTTCAAATAAAGTGAATGACTGGAGGTTTAAAGTTATCCTTAAGCTACCAAAATTAACACAAATCTTCACTAAAGCAAAGAGCATAAAATGGCCAGGTATCAATTTTCTTCCCTTCTGTCTTTTTTTATAAAAAGGGAATGACCGGGAGTTTAAAATCATCCTAAAGCTATCAAAATGTACTCAAATTGATACTAAAGGAAGAAGCATAACATAACCCAGTATTTACTTCTTTTTACTAAAGCAAACATCATAAAATGGCCAAGTATCAAGTTTCTAGTTCCTCCGACTGCGGCACTTCTCGTTGGAATTTTTCATATAAATTGAATAACCAGGGTTTAAAGTCATCCTAGGGCTACCAAAATTGACTCGAATCTTTATTAAAGTAAGCAGCATAAAATGGCCAAGTATCAAGTATCTAGCCATATAAAAGTTACTAAAATACCTAAAATTTATAATCCAGTTTTTTAACGTTTCGACAATATTTAATAGAAACCATCTTCAGAGGGGCTCATTATCGGGGCTGAAACAATTTGCAATATATATCTACATATCTTAGACTTTTTTAAGACGTGGATTATCCTGTTAAAATATTAAACCTAATTTCGGGACACCCTGTATATATTGCTGACTTCATTCTCATCTAATTTTAAGTAGGCATGTTTTGTTTAATACAATAATGTTCTCATAAGGGATGAGGAAATCTTAAGACTGTATTATAAAGGTTATCTCTTTTTACTTGGCATTATTCCCTTTAAATCAAACATTAGAAGAAGGAAGTGCATTACTTTGAGGGGCTAGAAAGCCGATTTTAAACCATTTTATGCTGCTTGCTTTAGTAAAGATTTGGGTTAATTTTAATAGCTCTAGGAGGAAGTGCCTCAATCTGGAGGGCTAGAACGTTGACACTCAGCCGTTTTATGCGGCTTGCTCTCGTAAAGATTTGTGCCAATTTTGGTAGCTCTAGAATTTTTAAAACCTCTCCGGATATTCGTTTCTTTGCTGGTTTTTCCAAATTTACAAATTTTGTATATTTATTTACTGAAATATATACTTATTTCAAAACAAAATGCAAATACAAAGTATTACATTTTTGAGTACATTCAAGCTAAATTCTCCTAAAACGATAATTCTGGTTACGCAATTTCCCTTAAAAATTTTGTTTCAGAAAACATGACTTCATCTGTCATCTAATGAACACATTCTGTAGCTGAATAACAAGTTAACTCTGCATGCTTTGCCGTAAAGTCCGCTATTCACTATTCGTTCATTCGTTCGCATAGTGTGAAGGGTCCCGTTCGTCTATGCGACCGCGATTTCGCCTTTTGGATCAAGTAGGCTTTGACTACGGCGAACCATTCGTTAGGATCAGGTCTTTTGTGTATTGTCATATATTGAAATGTATGAAATCCATGTGAATGACTTAAATAAAAATGTATGAATAGTATAGATGAAATATTCGTCCATTTGTTGATTGATTTGATGATCGAACCGAATAATGAGTAGCTGGCTTTATAGTGTTAAGAAACCGTGACTGACTGGTTGCTTTAAAGATCTTTTATCTTCCTGATGTTAAATCTAGAATGTCATATGGAATTATATTATGGGCATCCTCAATCATCCTCCAGACTCTTGTTCAGAGATCTTAAAATATTGTCAGCGCCATCTCTCTAATTTCTTTAACTGTACTGTTTGTAAGAGGACAACTGTTTCAGACAAACTACGATCTCTATGTTAGGGGTATGGAGATTTTAACAAGACACTCTCACGATTTAAGAACACTTTCCCCAGCACTGCTTTTTTTGCTAAAAGCTCATATTATAGGCCTATAATCTATAATCTTGAGAGCCTTTAAGAGCTCCATTATCGGTTTGCTAATTGATAAATGTTTGTACCAATTTAAGTTCTGGGAAGAATTTAATAATGATATTTAGTTCTAACTTAAGATCTAGCAGGTTCCAATTTAGGATCAATATTTGCAGATAATACTGGTCTGGTGATGTCAGGTACAAATCTTAACGAAATAAAACAAAACAACATTGATCTGAATACCTACTTTAGGTGACTTTGTTATCAAAAATTATCATTAACACAGACAAAAAGATGTGGATGTTAATACAACAAAAAAGCATATTGGTGAAATAAACATGAATCTAAATAAAAAAAATAAGTAACTGGATGATACAAATATTTAGGTCTAATTATAACAAATAATTTAAAGTGAAATGTACATAATGAGAGTGTCATAAAAAATTGTAAGTGCCATCAAGAAATATTCAAACCAACTGAATAAAACAACTAGGAAATTACTATATAACTCCTTTATTGAACCACACCTCAGATATCTACTACCCTGCTGTGGAAATGTAACCATTTTTAAGATGAACTACTATACACCAACAACAAAAGTATATCAACAAACATCACTATTAAATATTAAACATAAAAAAAAAACTAGATCAAATAAAGCTAATTCAGGCAATTAAATATAATCTAATTAAAAATAACTCAGTGATAAAGCAGGTGTGGCACTGTCATAGCTACAATGTTCAAGAGAAAGACTCCTTATGTAACCGACCTAAGAAGAACAAAGAAAACCCTAAATTCACCACTATATGAAAGCTTAAATCCTGGAAATAAGATACCAGAAGCAATAATGGTTATAGGAAACCAAAAGAATGTTGAAACGTTCTGCTTAAAATTTATATTGTATTAATTTCGTTAAATAACTGTATGCATTATAAAACATAAAAATGTATAAAACTTAAAGGCACTGATAACGAAAATATCCTTTTGATTCGAGGTCTAAAATAAATATATTTCAGATTTTAAACTGGTTTTAACAGATTGCGTTTATTTTTCCCCAAATTTAACTGTATGTTTGCTATGTTAATTTTATAACTTTGGTTAGTTGTCATTTTATCTTTATATGGATATGGTTATGTGGTCACCTTTAGAAAACGACGTGATGTATTGTGATCTTAAAAATAAACTTAAATTATTTTCTTTTGTTCTCAGGTGTTGATTTTTTGTGTATCTATAAAATCAATTGGAATAAACTATTACTTTTGAGTCAATAATTGTATATTGCTTTAGAATGTCAACTCTAAATTGTATAGTCTGTTAAGCAAGGTGAATATTCACAACAAGGCCTAAGCAGCATGAGCTCTTTAACACACTTTGTGAGTTGTGTAAAAATGTCTGTACAAAATTAGCGCATAACTGAGAGCAGGAACTCGTTTTGTGGGGTCCATATTTTCTGATCTGTCTCGGGCCTTTGACACCATAAATTTGGATTTTATCTCGCAGAAACTAAACGGAATTGGAGTAAGTGGAACAGCAAACTCATATAATGTAATTTCTTGCTGAGAGAAAACTTGTTGTAAAGATAGAAGATGAATTATTTGAAGATCATGGCTTGACTATTGGAGCAGCACAAGGATCTGTATTGCCACCATTTTTATTTTTAATATAAATAAAATCATTTTTAATATAAGGATCTCCAAATACCAAACATGAGCGTTAAGTTCTCTGACGATACTACATCTGTTGTCTCAGCAGGGAATGAACTAGAATTGAATAAATAGATTAACCAAGTTCTGACTAACATGAATAAACGCTGCTTCTCGAATCAACTAGTCCAAAAGAATAAAACTACTTCTTTAAATTGAGATCATTAAGGACAGCCTTGGATGGAAGCGAGTCGGTAGAAAAAAACTTGGGCAGCTATGTGTACTCAAAGCGCTATCATGGGAAAATCAAACAGAACATGTGTCTAACAGACTGAGCAAATCGTACTATGCACTGCTGAAACTAAAGCAAAATGTTTCTATAACATTATTGACAGCATTGTTATGGAATGGTACACCCTGATCTCAGCTACAATATAATATTCTGGGGACAAGTTATTGATATAAATCGAGTATTAGTAGCACAAAAATTTATTCGTCTAATAAATCTTTAATTTAAGATCCTTGGAAACATATTCAGGTCACATGAAATACTGGCAGTGACATCAATCTATATATACAAATGTATCTATCTATGTACATAAGAATAAGGAACATTTTACAAGAAACTATATATATATATATATATATATATATATATATATATATTATATATATATATATATATATATATATATATATATATATATATATATATATATATATATATATATATATATATATATATATATATATATATATATATATATATATATATATATATATATATATATATATATATATATATATATATATATATATATATATATATATATATATATATATATATATATATATATATATATATATATATATATATATATATATATATATATATATATATATATATATATATATATATGTCATGTAAGTCTAATTGTAAGTTCTTATTTTTCTCTTTTTTACCATTTTAATTGTAACTTTTCTGAAATTTTAATTTATTTCTTTTATTTATAGACCCAGCTTTTATTGTTATCACGAAACCATTGTCATGTAACTGATTTTATGGAACGCATAAATAATTACTATTATATTAGTGACGCGAATTATTGGATTCAAATAATCTCCTGTTACCAAAAAAATTAGCATCAAAATTTTAATCCTTTACCAGGATTCGAATTCTTGATTTAAATTCTTTTTAGGAGGATTTGTTCCAGCTCTGCATGGGTCTAAAATGGGGCAGTTGTCACGAAACTAGTGACATTCGATATTTTTCTGTTCCGGATTCTAGCATCCTCGAAAAAAAAATACATTTTTAGTACTCTAATACATTTTATCAAAGAGCTTAACATTATTTGCACCTGCTAACGTACATCCTTGTTATAATCTACATAATTTATTATTTAAGGTGTAAGGTGCATGATTTTCGCAATTTAATTATCTTCTGCATTTAATCCTTAGTACGACCTAAAGTTTAAAAAATGCTGAAAATCGGGACACTGCTGCCAAAAATGGGGAAACTTATCTTAAGTAGACAGTCACTTTCATTTCGGTTTACTTGCGATCACTTGGTAAATATTAAAACATACTTAACTTAGTTCTAATTATATTATAATTGAAGAGCACAGGGAAAATTCAATTTTAAAGTTTGAAACCGAATTCAGGGTAGGTTATAGACATATTTACTGAACTAATAATTAAAATAGTTTATATAACTACTTGGTAACATCCGTTAAAATTAAAAAAAAATTGAGATATGCAATGTGAGAAACCACACATAATATCATTTTCAATTTCAATTCATTTATTTTAAATAGGAAATCCTAATAGAAAGTATTAAATAAAAATAGTACAATAAAATCAGTCACTAATACTGTTAAGTATAGTTAATAAAATGCATTTCATAATTAGACAGTTACACTTAAGTTAAAAAGAAAAAAACAAAATCACAGTTAAAATTTTAGACATAATCAATTCAGATTAAAAATAAAATTAAGATTAGCTGAGGTAAGTTTTATTGGAAGTACAGATAACACCGAGGTACATTCTCATAGGAACTTAATATGTTTTTTAATCATTTTCTTAAAAATAGCATTTGTTTTGGCATTTTTGATATTTACAAGTATTGTATTATATTTGTTCAGACCCTTATGAAATAAAGACATGGTAAATTATATTGTGTTCTAGATATGTGCCTTTCTCTAGATTGTTCTTCTTTTTGGCTAAGGGCATTTTGTTTTTCTTTGTGGTAATTGTGTGGGGCAACTTGTCATAAAAGATTTTCACTTTCTCAGTGCTGCATAATTTATTTAAACCCAATAAATCTCTATAATTTTCTGCTGATTTTGGCTATAAATCTGAGAAGAAAATAACTTAGAGTAAATTTTATTGGAAGTACAGATAATGCAGAGATACATTCTATTAGAAACTTAATATATGTTTTTAAGTATTTTTTTTAATACTAGCATTTGTTTCGGTATTTTTAATATTTACATGTATTTTATTATTGTCGTTCAGACCATTATGAAAAAAAGACATCAAGGTACTACCATATTCTGTTCTAGATTTGTCCCTTTTTTTAGATTGTTTTTCATTTTGGCTAGATTTTCTTTTTCTTTGTGGTAATTGTGTAGGGCAACTTCTAATAACTTCTCAGTGCTGCACAATTTCTTTAAAATCTGAGAAGAAAATAACTTAGAGTTTGGGAGGCAGGACAAACGGTCTAGAAGTGTGGTTGTTTTTCTTTCCGGAACTGCAATGGTGCCACGTATCACTGAGGTAATCCAGTTCCATTGTATGTGTCCCTGGGCTCAATGAGGCAAGGATGTTCTTGGGAATTCTATTTTCTCTAATTGACTGTGATTTGTATATGAAGATTTGGCCATATAAATTAAGTCCAAAAAAACACCATCCAATTGCAAAGAAGAGTTGGCCAACTGCAAGAACATTAAAAGGATCTGGCTTATTCTGCATGACCTTGTTTCATTAAACCAATCTTTGAAAACTTCAGCAGGAGCTTTTTCATTTATTAGCCTCATGTCTCTGTCACACTCCATATAAAAGTGGCCTCTAAACAGTACATATACAAATAGATTAAAGTCCCTTAGTGCTGAGACTGGACTAGACCAACTGATCTCAGATATAACAAGACCTTCAATGCAGGGAGGTACTCTTAATAGATTTGGTTTTTACAAATATAACTGAAGTGGATTATAGAATATTAGAAACACTTAGAATAAGTGATCATTTTATTATTAAACTAGATATACATATTTTTGACTCAAAAAAGCCCATTTTTTGTAGAAACTCATGGTAAAAATGTTGATTTTAAATTATTTAGAGCTAAACTTTTGAGTGTTGAGTGGAAATTTAATATAATGAACATTGATAATAAATGTGACATTTTGCTTGACAATATTTTTAAAATACTTAATGAGGTTGCCTTTAGAAATAAAATTAAAATATTATCTAAATATAAGCCACAGTAGAATGAAAGAGTTCAGAATGTAGGGAAAGAGAGGGATGAATACTATAGAATCCGTAAAATGGAAAAAACAGATGAAAGTCATAGCTTGTAGAAACAAAAAAGAAATTCAGCTGTGAAAATTATCAACAAAGAGAAAAGCAAATATTTTGAGGAAAAAAATGATAATTGCAAAAACAATCCCAGGAAAATGTGAAGTGTTCTGAAAAATGTGATGCCGAGTAGCAATTTAAAAAATGATATTCAATTTATAGAGTTTGAAAATAATGAAACAGTAACAAATAAAGAGGAAATGTCTGGTAGGTTAAATACTTATTTTGTTGAAAGTGTGTCTGATATAATCAGTCAAATCAATTGTACTTCTAGTGTGAATTTGAGCTTAAATAATACAGTAGCCCCTAGTGATCAAATCTTCTCGAAAACGACTTAAAAAAAACTGTTTTCTTTTAAAAATAAAAAAAGTCCTGATGATCTTAACATAGAAACTATAAAAAATATTTATGCTGCAATAGAAGATCCACTAATTAATCTTATAAATTGTTCACTAGAACAAGGTGTTTTCCCTAGCAGATTGAAGTTGTCAAATTTTAGGCCTATTAATATGTTAGCTGCTCTAGAAAAAGTCTTCGAAAGAACTGTCTACAATCAGATTATTGATTTTGTAGATAATGGTAATTTACTAACAGACAAACAATCTGGTTTCAGGAAAAGACATAGTTGTGAAACTTCTATTCAGTGTGTGTTGGATGAATGGAAAATCAGTATGGATAATAATTATAGTACAATTGCTGTATTCTTGGACTTGCAAAGAGCATTTATGACTATTGATAGAAAAAATCTTTTAACTAAATTATATATAATAGGAATATGGAATAATGTGTTAAAATGGTTTGAAAGCATCTTAACAATAGAAAGCAAATAGTGATTCTGAATGGTAAGGTTTCTGATGAAATGGTGTACAGGGAAGTATTCTGGGACCCTTATTATTTATGTCGTACATAAATGGTATAGTACATGTTGTCAGTGCAGTCGATATTCATTGATTTGCATTTGATACCCTCATTTATACTTCATCGAAAGATCTTGAACAACTGGTGGTTAACATTAATGGTGCTCTAACTAATTTACATGAATTTACCTGTCAGAACTTACTTAAAGTTAATATCACAAAAACAAAATTTATGATTTTAGGAACTGAAGAAAAAAACATGTCATACAGTTTGGTAATTGTTCTATAGAACATGTTAAAAAAATAAAATATTTAGGAATAATGGTTGATGAACAGTTAAGCTTTAAAGAACATGCCAAGTCTGTAATATCTAGAATTAGCTATAATATTAATCATTTATCAAGGTGTGCTTCGTATTTATCATTTTGGCAAAACTTACTGTATACAATACAATGGTTCTTCCACACTTTAACTTCTGCACAAATATTCTGTATTTACTAAACAAAAATGAAATTAGTGTTTTACAAAAATTACAAAACAGAGCCATGAGAATATTTTCATGCAACAGATATACACCAATTAGATTAATGCAGGAATGTTTACGGTGGTTACCAGTGTCTGAATACATAACTTTATGTATAATAATGACGTGCATAGCTATAACATTAGGCACCAGAATAACTTCTTTATTGCACCTATAAAAAGAATGGGTTGAAATTCTATTTTCTTCAAGGGATTTGATATGTTTAATAAGCTACCAAATTTCATAACATTGTTAATCTGTTTATTGTTTTAAAAAACAGCTCAAAGCATATACTTTGGAGAAATGTAATTTATGTGTTATGCCTTAAGTGGCACTTATTGTTAGTTTGGATTTTATTTTATATTTGTTGTTTCTGTCTTAAATGTTTTTTTTTCTGACTTTTAAAATTAGTCTGGTTGTGTGTAGTTTATTAAGTTTAACTTAATGGATTTTCATTTATGTTTAATTGACTTCACTATTACTAGTGGAATGATTAGATTTATTATTATAATTATTGTTCTTGTGTTAAATGTTTTCTTTTTGAGTTGTAAAAATGTTTTGTCTTTTATAAGTAGTTTGATTTAATTAATTTTATGTAGTTTTAAGTCGTTTAACTTACTCTACTCGTGGAACATTAGTTACATGTGCATATATTTGTCTTTTTACTTAAAAATTGTATATTTGGTAATTAGTTTTTATAAGCTAAATAAACCATTCAATAATAATAATTGGAAAAGTGATGGCAATATAGACCGAATAATGAAAAAAATGTAAAGTTTTTATTCTGACCACCTCACAAATTACAGAATATTTGAAAATGTCTAATGTTGCTATTCAACTGAACAAAAATAAAATAGTGGGGCAAAGACATTAGTTTGTTAGAAACTTTTCCCCTGATTATTTCTGAATAACCGTAGAACTCTTAGATACTTTTCCCCTGATTACTTCTGGATAACATAACAGGTAGCACTGTTGGTTGATAGCACATGAATGTTAAAAGAATGCAGGGTTTATTGTATTTTACAGTAGATATCATTTCTAAAGGCATTTGGCATTAATACATTTTTATGAAAGTCCATGCTAATACTTAACTGCCTTGCTCATGGCTTGCTTTCTTGTCATTCTTTTTCATGTGTAAAATACTTCTGCTTTAGCTTTATCTAGGCTATTCTCCACTGTTTTTTTTTTGTTTCTCTGCATCAATACCCTTTCTAATGTTATTATTAACAACTGTCACATAGCTTAAGTTCAGTTAGAAACTGGTCACAAAAGTTGCATGTATCGCTCCTAGTATATCCATAGCTTATATTAAAATGTATATTGAAAATATGGCAGTAGTATTTGTACGAAACGGGAGGAATCTTCCAAATACATCATGCACAGTTTTCTTGTCTTAGTTCTGATGTAATGGCTATTTTGTCCTTTAAAAGTTGAAATATGTGTTTTAATTTTACCTTATATATTCTCTGGCAACTTGTGCTTCTTAATGTTATAGCCACGCTTGTCTTTCAATACCTTACTATAGGTTTTTGAATGATTTCAATTCTCTTTTTTTCCAACACCTTGCAAACTTAAAAATGCTTTATACAATTATTGTTTGATCAAACTGGATTCTAACCCTAAATGCTTGAGAAGCATCATGCAATGCAATATCTTCAGCTTTTTTAGATCTTCATTGGTTTATGGATAATACCTACATACAAGAGTATATATTTTATTTGTTACGATTTAAAGAATTAAACTAGGTAATTATCAATGATTAGTTTCAATCATCAACATTATTAAAACATTTTAATCTTTTGCAGTGACAATCTTCAACCACCTCATAACTTTGTTCTTAAATGTTTATTTATCACATCACTGACTCTTTCTATAACTTTTCCTGGTTTTGGGACAAGAATTTGACACTACAACTCAAGTCTGTATGACTACTACTATATCTATATTACTACTAGCTACATTTGACATGAAAATTTAGTTATACACAACAAATATTATGAAAAATAAATGAAATGTATGTGCCTAAATTACTAAAAACCTTGCCACACTCGTAGCAGTTTAATACTAGAAGCAAACTAAAGCAATATGTTATCAATTCAGTTCATGTCTTAAATCAAGTAGCATGACATTCCTTTCTTCATTTTACATATAAACCTTCCCCTTTTCTTAGCAACACAGGGATTTTTTAATATGATTTTAAATGTGACAATGCTTGATTCTTGTATTTTAACTTATACCCTGATTCTGCTGGTATTTACCTACACATTGCTGCCTTTAACTCATTTTGGCTAAAAATTGTTCTCTCCCCTTTCTTCTCTGTGCTCTTCAATTACATTTCTAAGTAGTTTCTTACCTTATCATTTGCAATTTCCTTCATATAGAAAGGTTTTTCACCTTTTGGCCAATCTACAATAAAAACTGGTACTTGCTGAAAAAAACTTGTTAAAGCCAGTTCATGCTCCTTAGAGATGTCACCTGCAGAATTTATCATCTTTTTCAGTTTTTTTGTCAAAATATTGAATGCTTCTGTATATGGTATTTTAATAAACTTTTTATCAATCCATGTATAATCAAGTTTATTCTGAGTACAAACCTCAATATCATCATAATGTTTTTCTAGCAATTTAGTTGTTACATGTTTTATTAGGTTTTCTACAATACTTAGAAGATCTTCTAAGTTTTGTAGAAAAGCCTGCTCAAGTTCAAGCATATAAAATTCTGATAAATGAAACCTTGATCTTGAGTTCTCTGCTCGGAAAGTTGGACCAAAACAGTAAACTTTATTTAAAGCCTGTGCTGCTGCTTCTAAATGCAATTGCCCTGATACTGTTAAATATGCCTTTTTGTCAAAATAAGCTGCATCCAAAGTACCATTTTCTTTCATCATAGATTTCAATAACTCTGCATTATCTGGTAAGACTTTAAATATCTCTCCTGCACCTTCACAATCATTTGACGTTAAAATAGGAATATGAATATTAAAATAGCCATTTTTATTTAAATATTTGTGTACTTCTAAACTGGCAGCATGTCTTAGTCTTAAAACTGACGAAAATTTTCGAGTTCTTGGTCTAAAATGCAGATGTTCCCTTATGTATTCAGGTTCATACTCTTTCCTGGGAGCAAAAGGATAACCCTTTGAGAGATCACATCCTCCTACAAGAATGATTGTCTCAGCAGATACTTCATTTTGTCCTTTGGGTGTTTTCCTTAATACACCTGATGCACTAATGGATGATCCAACACTAATTTTAGGCTCTAGTTTTTGTGATAATATAATCTGTAAATTTCGGGTAGTTGATCCATCATTGAGATCAATAAATGTAATTTCCTTTTGTTTTCTTAGTGATCTAATCCATCCCTGTAAAATGTAGTTGTTGAAATTTGTAGGTAATATAATTTTCTTTACATACCTGTACGAAAACCTGTTGTCCTATTTGTCCAGTTTTTATAATATCTGATATGCTTTGCGAAATACTGTACTTTCTGTAGCATGGAAAAATTAATTTGCCAACGATACTTTTAAATGTTTTAGTATTCATTTTAATACCTATCTAAAACCACGATACTAGTTACATTTGTTTTCATTCCTATTCCTGTTTGTAGCCACTTGGAGCTTTTCAATTATGTTTACATGTTCAAGACTTCTTCTTCTTTCTTTTTCAAAATGGAGTCGGCTGCCACTTTTTTGCTTTCAGCGCCATTCTCCAGCCCAATAGGTAGGATGTCCGGATGGCGAGCTCTTAGCTCCCGAACACCCCTTTCAAAAAACTTTTTAATTTTTGAAATGCATCTTAGCTTCCACTAGATGCCCCTTGAGAGTACTACTGGTCTCACGAGATGACCTTTTCTTTCAAGCTGTCCCCTTACCCCTCCCACTCCCGCCACATAGCGGCCATTACGCTAATATTCTATGTAGAACTGCGGCAAACGGGATAGAATGCAGGAACAACTAGGCCTCACACGTTCACAGCGTCTACTCTCTTTCTTGCGTGGTCGTTAGTTTCCACTCTGAGCGGTTGAGTCTCTCGTTTCCCCCCGAAAAAAAGCAGCAAAACCGAACACGTGGAACCACTTATGTTAATAACACAGAGGTCTGCCTTCGACGAGACGAACCGGAAGACTCATGTTCAAGACTTGTGTCTAGCCTAGACTTAGTTAGTTGATGGTTTGACTGTGGGCTCGTGAACTGGTAAATTGAGATACTATCACCGATCCTAATGTTCATCCATCCTACTGTGCATCGGGCATCATCGTGTGCTCCTCTGACGCGAAGAAAGCTTTATTTGAGCTACAGTCCACAGTACCTACAAAACATATGTTCGTTGCGTTCAAATGTCAACATCATAACATAACCTATTATTTTGGCAGGTTAGAATTAGATGTTCCTTAGATCCAAATATATATAACAAAAATGCAATAAAAAACGAAGTTTAACAGTTCAGAATTTGAGTATGTAGCCCGCCGTCAAAATGCACCCCGAACTAGTGACGTCGATTGTGATAGTTTTGTCGCGTATTAAGGTATTTTCTACAGGCTCTAGAAGGTTTGTACTTAAACGTTTTCAACGCTTTTATATGTTATCAATTTTGTTATTTTTACATTTTTTCAGATTCCCTGTAGGTATTTACAGATTTCCATTAATTGTATGGAAGTATTAATGTATTTTTTCTCCATTGAAAAGTGGATCCCCAAGAATTGGACAACTTTTTTCCCCAAGATGGATTTTTGTACAAAAATTGATATAAGGTAAATATTTTTGCATACATAATTTACAATCATTTTTTGAAGATAACTAACCTCAAAACTTTTACCTGTAAACCTTCATTCAAACCTTTATATTTGATTATACATTGAGCATTTATGTCTGTATTTACTTCTAGTTTTCACGATGAAAATGTGTGTATCATTTCTTTAGTAATTTCTGAATACAAAATCAAAGACCTGGCTGATATGTTGTCCAAGAACTCTGGATAATAATTACAAAAAACGAATTTTGTTCTCAATCAATACGGAATTATCTTTAAACGCAGGCTTCAACTTATTTTTGATTTTTTTAACGGTTTGACTTTCTTTTTGTATGCCTTTTTCTTTCACCAGTTAAAAAACAAGTATATATTTAATAATTCGGATATACACTCTATACCAAGTAGGTACTCAGTGCTTTAATCGTGGTTCTTGAGAATAGTATACTATACTAATTGTACAATTCCTAATTTGTTTGGTTGTATCTAGTGGGGTCAGTTGGAAAGTTTCACTAATAGAAAACAATAAGAAAAAGAATATACCCTAAAATTTATTTGTTCACTAAATTCTTGATGCAATGGTGGATTTAAGTTCTACCTATTTTAATTTAAGGTTCTACTTTCCTGAAAAAAGTTGTATATAATCTTGATAGGTGTTAGTTTAAAAAGAATATTTTTTCATTTGAAGATGATACGAAATGTTAATGTACATTTGTACAGTGAATAAGACATGTAACGATGTTTAAATTGAAGTAATTGAGGGTTTAACTATATTTTATTTTACCTGCTTTTTAAATATTCTATATGTAGTGAATACAACCTAACGCAGTTAGTGTAGGCACACCTTAAGATTAGTTCAAAATGTCATCCGTCAATAAGTTCTTGAGTCGAAAGTAAGCTGTCAACGGGCTACTCAACTGATGTTCTTAGTTTTAAGTTTTGTCCGGCTTTGTTGAATAAAGTGCTACTTAATTAGTCTTATGTGTATTATTTGAGAATACATAACATTGGCGACGAGTTAAGAACAGAATCCATGTGTCCAAGTCGTAATATTGTCGCCTACATATCACAAAAGTTAGTTGTGTGAAGTTCCCGGTCTTTTCCAGCCAGCCTTTATCCGTTGTCTTGTCGCTTAAACGGGTGTGAGTCTTGAAGTTACTGGTTCACTGATAAAAATGGCAAATTTAATTGGCAGTATAGAGCATTTTGACCCGAAAGTAAGTGATATTGTAAGCTATTTGGAGAGATTAGAGCAGTTGTTTGTATGCAATGTCATTGAAGAGAGGATGAAAGTCTCTATGTTAATTACTCTAATCGGAGGGAAGGCCTATGCTACATTAAAAGACATTTTAACTCCAAATTTACCGAGTTCAAAAAGTTTTGATGTCCTTAAAAATAAACTTATTGAGCATTATAGTCCAAGAAGGCTACAAATTGCTGAAAGGTATAAATTTTGGATTGCTGTCCAGCAGCCAGGGGAAGACATCAAGGCATTTGTGAAAAAACTGAAAAGTCTTTCAACCCATTGTAGTTTTGGAGCTTTTTTACAAGAAGCCTGGAGGGATAAGTTTGTCTGTGGGATTAAGTTGCAAGCAATCAAAAGAAAATTATTGTCATTAGACAGATTAACATTTGATTTAGCTTATGCAGAAGCATTGTCTATGGAACTTGCAGAGGGGCAAGTAAGGTCCATGAATATGGATAATACAGTGTCAACAGTGGCAGAAAATTTGGATAAAATTGCTTTTAAAAAGTCGAATAAGTCCAATAGTACAGTTGTCAAGAACAAGGATAATCGAGCAAGTCAGTCAAGTTCAAAGGATGTCAAGGCCTCGTTCAAAATTAGTAAAGTGTGTCACAGGTGTGGAGTAAGAAAACATGATCCAGACAGCTGTCCAGCTAAAGATTGGGATTGTTTTAAATGTAAAGCCAAGGGACACACTAGCAGGGTCTGTAGAAGTAGTAACCTTAGGAGAACAAGCTGAAGAAACTTCAAGTGCTGAAGAAGATGACATGGTTTTGGGTTTCTTATCATCCATAAAAGTTTCAAGGAAAGAAAAACCAGCACAGGTAACCTTGGAAATCGAAGGTAAGCCAGTTTTCTTTGAAATAGACAGTGGTGCTTGTCGAACTGTGATGCATGTTAAGGACTTTAACAAATATTTTATAGATTTGCATTTATTTAATGTAAAATTTAAGTTAAAAGTTTTAACAGGGGCAGGAGTAAGCATATTGGGTGAAACTGATGTTTTTGTTAAAGTTAAAGACCATGTTTTAAATTTACCACTTGTAATTTTAGATAGTAGTCATAAATTTACACCATTACTTGGTCGTAACTGGTTGAATATTTTAAATCCAGAATGGAAACAACAGTTATTGTCTATTAATTGTTTACATTTGTCAGAAAAATGTCAGTCTAAATCTGAGTCAAACGATCAGTCTGTAAGTGTAACTCTGGTAGAGTCTTGTCAGTCGAGTTATTCATCTAATAGTGTCTTAAAAGAGTCAACTAGTCAAGATATTGTGTCAAAAGAGTCTATTAATCAGAATAAATGTAAAAATTCAGGTCCAGGTCTATCAAAAAAAATAAATTTTGTAAAAGAGTTGTCTGAAGTTGAGTCAAAAATAAAAAGTTTGATTTTGTCTTTAAAAACTAAGTTTAAAAATGTTTTTGATGAGAATGCACAATCTAGTATAAAACATTTTAAAGTAGAGCTAAACCTTAAGAAGGGTGCAAAACCAGTTTTTCATCGAGCATATGATATGCCATTTTCTTTAAAAACAAAAGTAGAGAATGAAATAAAAAAAATGTGTGATTCAGGCATCTTAACAAAAGTATCTTTTAGTAATTGGGCAAGTCCAATAGTGGTAGTACCAAAGAAAAATAGTTCAGAAATTAGAATTTGTGTGATGATGTGAGGATATCTATGCTGGTATGGCGGGAAATAATTATTTTTCAGTCATAGATCTTAAAGGAGCTTACCAACAGCTTGAGCTTAGTAGTAATTCTCAAGAGTTGCTTGTCATTAAAGTTTCAGACCATAATGGATAGTATTTTAGCTGGTTTGTTAAAAACCAAATGTTATTTAGATGATATTATTTGTTATGGGTCAACATTAGAAGAATGTAATAAGAATGTTGTAAATGTTTTAAAAAGACTTGAACAGTACAATGTTAAAGTTAATCACAAAAAATGTAATTTTTTTAAAACTAGTGTAGAATTTTTAGGCCATATTATTGATTCTTTTGGTGTTCATCCTACAAAAGAAAAGATTAAAGCTATAAAATCAGCGCCTTCGCCAAAAAATCTTACAGATTTAAAATCTTATTTAGGGCTTTTAAATTATTACATTAAGTTTATTCCTATGCTATCTTCCAAATTAAAACCTTTGTATGATTTATGCAAAACGAATTTAGATTTTTTAAATGATTGGACGGAAGAATGTGAGGATATTTTTCAGTTGAGTAAAGATTTATTAACATCTGATAATGTTTTAACGCATTATGACCCAAGTAAACCCATATTTGTAACGTGTGACTCAAGTAGCTATGGTGTTGGGGCAGTCCTTAGTCATGTGGTTGACGGTATAGAAAAACCAGTTTTATTTGCATCTAGCACTCTTACTGCAACAGAGCAAAAATACAGTAAGTTAGAGAGGGAAGCATTAGCTATAATTTTTGGAGTAAAAAAGTTTCACAAATATATTTATGGGCGTAAGTTCGTTTTAATTACTGACCAACAACTGCTGCCTCAAGAATAACTCGATGGGCATTTACTCTGTCAGGTTATAATTATGACATCATTTATAAAAAAGGCAAATCCATTTCAAATGCTGATGGATTATCTCGTTTGCCATTAGACCAACAAACTAAAATAGATGAGTATCTTTTTTCTTTTAACTTGATTAATGAAATTCCCTTAAATTCAGATGATATTAGAAAAGCCTCCTATAGAGACTTGTTGTTTATTAAAGTAAAAGATTTTATTCAGTCTGGATGGCCAAGTAGTGTTGAGGATGAAAATTTAAAATCTTTCTTTAAGCGTAAAAATGAGCTTTCAGTAGAACAAGATTGTATATTATTAGGAAATAGGGTAGTTATACCGGAATCACTAAGGTTAAAGGTTTTAAACATTTTTCATGAGCAACACTCTGGTATTGTTCGCACTAAAATGCTAATTAGATCATACTGTTGGTGGCCTTATATCAATAATGATATAGAAAAATTTATAGCTTCTTGTAACATCTGTCAAGAAAATCAAAATTTTACCAGAAGTAATGATCATGTTTCTTGGCCAGAAGCACCTCATAATTTTTTTAGAATATTCATAGACTTTTTAAAACTTTTTAATTTTACATTTTTGCTTGTCTATGATCAAAAATCAAAGTGGTTAGATGTTAAGCTTATGAATAATAGTACAGTGGCCTCAGAAACAATAGCAAAATTAAAAGAAGTATTTTCAAATTTTGGGCTTCCAGTAGAATTAGTCTCTGATGGGGGACCACCATTTAATTCAACTGAGTTTGTTCGTTTTTGCCAAGCAAATGGCATAACGCCAATTAAATCTCCTCCTGGGCATCCGCCTAGCAATGGTTTTGCTGAAAGGGCAGTACAAATAGTAAAAAAAGATTTAAAAAAAGCTTTATTTACTGTTGATAAAGACAATGTAACAGAACAAACAATGTTGCTTAAATTATCAAGTTTTCTATTTTCATACAGAAATACTCCCTCAACAATGACAGGTGTTACTCCTTCTGAATGTGTTTTAAAATTAAGACCTAGAACCAGGTTTGATTTGCTTAAACCATCTGGACGTAGTAAGTATGTTAGAGGTAGTTCTAATAAAGTTTTAAAGTCCCGGAAATTATTTAAGTTAAATGAATTAGTCTATGTAAAAAATAATCAAAACAAACAGTGGCAGAAAGGTAAAGTTGTTAAAATTTTAAGTTATTGTACTTATTTAGTCCAAGTAGATTCTGTAATTAAATTTGTACATGCAGATTTCTTAAGAAATGACTTAAGTGATTCAGTTTATTTACAAAATGATGTACAAGTTGCTACAAATATAAGTAATGATAATGTGTTTCAAAGTGCAACTAAGGACATAATAAGTGCGCAATCTCCAGTTACTGGGTCACCAGAATCACGAAATATTGAAGTCCCTTCTACTTCTGGGTCACCAGTACTGGAAAATGTTTCATTAGAATCTAGTGTGACTAAAGTTAGTACTCCAAGGGTTGTTAATGCTACTCCCCAAATCTCAAGATTTGGAAGAGTTATTAAACCTAGGTCTAGATTAGATCTCTCATATAGAAGGGGGGAAATGTAGTGAATACAACCTAACGCAGTTAGTGTAGGCACACCTTAAGATTAGTTCAAAATGTCATCCGTCAATAAGTTCTTGAGTCGAAAGTAAGCTGTCAACGGGCTACTCAACTGATGTTCTTAGTTTTGTCCGGCTTTGTTGAATAAAGTGCTACTTAATTAGTCTTATGTGTATTATTTGAGAATACATAACATAGTTTAATTTTTTATACAGTTTATTATTTCTGTAAAACTTACTTTTAATTTTTCACATCTATTTGATTTTTACCTGTACCTGTTTTAGATATGATTTATGCTTGTTTTTAATTATTTTTAGTAGTTTATAGTCTACGAAAACCAGGCGACACCTTGCGAAAGAACTCTCTGTATAAAATCTCACATTTTCTATTTATATAAATTAATTAAACAAGTGTTATTTATATTTTTTATAGTTTCAGGTGAAGATTGGCAAGCCCCCCCCTCCTTCTTTCACTGCCTTATGGACAGGTATAAAAGTAGCAGAGCAGTAAATTAAAATTAAGAAAAAAGACTGTTAGTCAATGTTAAAAAGCAATGAGCCAAATACAAGTTTTCAAGTGGTTGTTCATTTATTTCCTCTAACTCTGGTTTCTCAAGTTTTCAAGCTTAAAAATTTTATGTTTTTCTAATAAAAGTATGTGCAAAGTGTGAGCAGTATGAATATATTTTATACATTTTTCCTAGTCTGGTGTACTATTTCCCCTGTAAAAGAAAAGCATTATTCATCAAGCATGTCCTACTCTAATTTGTTGGTCAGTTTCAATATAGAATATATTTATATACCTACCGCTAGGAAAATAAATAAAGTTTCATACTTTGAGGTGCATAAGGGAAAATAGTGAGGTAGCTAGAATCAAGTCTATTAACTGACAAAATCTTATTTCAAAATATAAATTCTTTTTATTTTGAAGCAAAAGTAATGCAATATGAACATTACTTTCCCCAACTGTATTTTATTAACATTAAGTTGATTTTTTAGGTTTTTTTTGTTGTTAAAAAAACATTTTTTTTCTTATTTCCGATTTAAATCAAAACTAAATGTAATACATTAATTATATTTCAATAAATAAATCATAGAGAAAAAAACTGCAATAGTATTCATGTGGAAATCATACAACAAGCCTTGTATAGAAGGCAATGGAGTACCTAATTTTCAGGGCATTTCATACTTTTTAAAACATTACAATTAGTAAAATAAAACCCAATTTCTTTAGGAAAACACTTTAATTTTTCATAAAATGTATGTTTTCTATTCAAATATTGATTACATATATATATATATATATATATATATATATATATATATATATATATATATATATAGAGAGAGAGAGAGAGAAGAGACAGAAATTTCAATTTCTGTGCGGTTCTTGGTCGTCAAAAGTTATACAAACAAAATAACTCACGGTAAGGATTACTCCTTCACCATTTTGTCGAGAATCGACCAAAAACATGACGCTATATTTGTTTCCAGGGCCATCTGCTACCGTGGTATCTGCCCTGGCAAGGCTCATCAGGCCTTTTCCTTGGGGAGTATCGGTATTAAAACTGAAATACCCAAACCCTGAAACAAACAAGGCGTCACGCCATGAGTATACATATATATATATATATATATATATATATATATATATATATATATATATATATGTATATGTATATTTATATATGTATATTGATATACATTTTATATATATATATATATATATATATATATATATATATATATATATATATATATATATATATATATATATATATATATATATACATAAGGATTATATATATATATATATATATATATATATATATATATATATACACATATACATGTATATATATATATATACTCATGGCAGTTATCAATAATATGACAAAAAAAACTATATAGAAAAAATCTAAAACATTCTACATACTAAAATACTCAAAACACTGCACTTTATATCCTATGTTACTAGACCTTATGTTATTATAGTATCCTGTGTTACATTTGTTATTCTATTTTATAAACCAGACAGTGTGCAGCCATATTTTACTATGATGGTCCACTACACGAAGAGTTTTATCGGTAGGTGCTTGCCTACCATACCTTGTAGCATCGAAAGGCAGCAAAAAGTTCAAAGTATTGAGAGTGATAAGTCCAAGCATTTTTTGGAGCCCTGCAAGCTTATATTGGAAATATGCTGAAAGAAGCCCAATTTCTCATGAACCACATACTCCAAGGTCCTTCACTGATTCAGAGAAACTGAGGTTGACACTGTGTAGCTTGTAATTTGAGTTAAACTTTATGCCCCCTATGAAATCAGATAAAGCAGCATTTTCCTATGTTGAGTTGTAAGTTATTTGTTTGCAACCACTCCCATAGAGCATCCAAATCATTCTGGAGCAACAAAATGTCACCAGTATTGTGGATCCTTTTATACACTTTTAAATCATCCCCAAAAATAATCACCGTGGAAGGTTTTATGATCTTTATTGTCATTCACAAATAATGTCGTTTACATTATTTGTGAATGACAATAAGGATCATAAAACCTTCCACGGTTATTATTTTTGGGGATGATTTAAAAGTGTATAAAAGTTTCGGGCAGCAGTTTTACTCTCCAAAAACACAGTATTAGGAAATCTATTATAGTTATAGGAATAGGGGATAGGATTAGGATTATAGGATTCAGTTTCACAAATATACAAAGCATAACATATATCATGCTCCTCCCTACGCAATGTCCTAAGGTTTGCAAATGATTCATAATCCCAGTGGAATCGAGATGACATATACTTTCTGTGCATTCTTTTTTTCTTACAGATAAGATGTTTCAATGTAGGACTAAACTGTTTCAAAAATGAAGAACTTTTAATGTGTTCTTAGGGAACAACCAGTTTATAGCCACCTAGATTATCTGACTCAGTCTTTCTGCAGCTAAGCTCATACTCAGGTCTCAACATTTTGCTCAATCAATATTGACTAAATAATCATTTATCATCATGAAATCAGCATTACTGAAGTCTCAATAGAATTCATCATATTGTAAATACTTAGATTCGGTTAAATAATTAACAAAATATGCTAAATGGTGCACATTATTTGGTAAGATATTACTTAAAGCAGGACATACATCAATACTTGGTACATTGGAAAACAGTAAAAAGGAAATACACTTCAAGCTGGGACCTGGATAATCCTCGCAACATTGCACTGCTGTCTGCTAGTTCTTTAGAGTTATTAGGCCAGATTGCATTTGGGAGATTAAAAATAAAAACATGGCATGGATGTTTATCATCTATCTTGGTACCTTTTATGCCTACAAAATAAAAATTAGTATAATTCCACTTTTTTGAGAATATCTTCTACAAAAATAATCTAAAATAAAGCAAATATTCGTAAGAAATACACAATCAATAATTGCAGCAATAAATATAATCAGTAATTAGTAATTACTAATTAGGTACGTCATGTTTATATTGTTAAAAACAACTTCTGAAAAAATTCCCACATTATCTATATTCTGCACGTCAGCACATTTGATTGTCCATAAATCCATCTTATCTTCTATTTTTGTCAGACAAGGGTCCGTTCGGGTGGTAGGATAGATGAACATTAGGACAAATGCGATAATACCTGTAAAAAGATACCCATATTCTAATTGTTCGTAGATGTTCGGGATAATTTATGGTTCAGTCTTCCGGTTCGTCTCGTCGAATGCGGACCTCTGTGTTGTTAACATAAGTGGTGCCACGTGTTCGGTTTTGCTGCTTTATTTCGGGGGGAAACGGGAGACTCAACAGCTCAGAGTGGAAACTAACGACCCCGCTAGAAAGGGAGCAGACGCAGTGAACGTGTGAGGCCTAGTTGTTCCTGCATTCTATCCCGTTCGTCTGCCGCAGTTCTACATAGAATATTAGCGTAACGGCCGGTACGTGGCGGGAGTGGGAGGGGTAAGGGGATAGCTTGAAAGAAAGGGTCATCTCGTGATATCAGTAGTACTCTCAAGGGGCATCTAGTGGAAGCCAAGATGCATTTCAAAATTTAAAAAGGAAACATAAAACAGCTTTGGGGTATTCGGGAGCTTCGAGCTCGCCATCCGGATATCCTACCGATAACGTCTCCAAACTGGATTAAGGTGCAGGGTCGACTTCGAGGGTCGCCGATTTAACGACTCTGAGCCCCGGACGGAGAGCAATCTGGCAAATGGACTAGTATCTGTGCCAATAATCTAGCATAAATAAATAATTTATGGTTAGTTCTTTGTTTGATAGCTTTGTTGTAAGGTAATCGCCAGATTGCTCTTCGTCTGGGGCTTATTCAGGGCTGGGACGACCCTTCCAGATGATTTACACCTTATTCTAGTTTGGAGACGTTATGTCTGTACGGCGAGCTCTAAGCTTTCGAAACACCGCGAATCTTTCAAATACTTTTTATATTTCCTCTTTTAATTTTCGAAATGCATCTTGGCTTTCACTAGGTGCCCTTTGAGAGTACTACTGGTATCACGAGTAGAGATGGCTAGTGAGTGAGTGATTCGGTTCACGTAATCTTTGATTTTAATGAATGACCTGAGTCACTCATCTTAAAATCACCCGAGTCTCGAATCTCAAATGACTGCTAAGTTCACTTACTACATACACTCTCTGACTCTGACGGGGAACAATCTGTGAACCGTTCTTTGTTCCATGCCTGGCAGTCGGTCCCGGATGAATTAAATATTATTTAATGTCAATATTTTTACATAACTGATAGACGGAGGGCTTTTTCATCCGCTTATTTTTTATTATTAATACTACAAGAAACATAATTTGTTTATTTCGATGCTAATCAATAAATTGATTACAAATGAGTGTAATTCATACTTGCACCCCAGACTTTCAGATAATAATAGAATAAAGTTAATAGATTATAAATAAAATATAATGACGATTAGAACATTACAAAATATATTTATTTAAATATTTATAAGTTATAAAAGCAAACAAAACCTATAAGCAGTTATACGTGTAAAGTATTCCCACAATACACTCGTTTGTTTTTCTAACCTTGACATTGCTAGTTAACTTTTAATTTTTAAAATATTATCCAAGAGCACACTTTTAATAATTGCGAATAATACCAATGATTAAAATATCATATCAACTAAACACATCTACGTAGCAGTCAGAATCCATGGACTTACTAGCCTTAATAACTTAATAACCTTTAACCAAATATACATAAAATTCCATAAATGTTCATCAAAATTCGTCGTCTACTAGTTAGGAGCAAAAATAACTTATCCGTCCGCATGCAAACCAAGAAATCTGTAAATGAGAGTGATTCACCGAGGATCCAGCGAATCATCAGCAGTACGCCGTCGCTCGCGGCAAGCAAGAAATCACAGGTATGCTGTGAACTGCGCTACGATAAATGACACGATGACTCGAGTCAGTGACACGATTCATTTAATGCTGATGACTCGACTGACTTGACTCAATAAAAAGATTCGTTTTTACCATCTCTTATCACGAGATGACCTTTTCTTTCAAGCTATCTCCTTACCCCTCCCATTCCCGCCACATAGAGGCCATTACGCTAATATTCTATGTAGAACTGCGGCAGACGAACGGGATAGAATGCAGGAATAACTAGGCTTCACACGTTCACAGCATCTCTTCCCTTTCTAGCGGGGTCGTTAGTTTCCACACTGAGTGGTTGAGTCTCTCGCTTTCTCCGAAATAAAGCAGCAGAACCTAACATGTGGAACCACATATGTTAATGACACAGACATCTGCCTTCGACGAGGCAAACCAGTGATGGTTCGTACTCTAAAATTTAAGGTCGGCCGAGACTCAAGGCCAATCAAAAGCGGTTTTACAGTGAAGGGGTAATGAGGTAATTGCCCCACCCCCCTCCTCCCGCCAAAGACCGCTCAAACATCATGAGTAATTTACATATTTGTACGTAGAAATTACGATTAAAAACACTATAGTACAAAAGCGACCTGTTGGATTGGGTCTCTTGCATATCCATAGATAGAGTATTGATGTACATATAAACAATGTGATTAAAAAATTTGCTGGAGAGAAAAAATTGTACGTTATTCTATTACTATTTATTAGAGGCTTTTTCATTTATGCCACAAGTATGATAAAAAATATAGGTATTTATGTTGTTCTCATACCATTTATAAAAAAATATATTAACAAACTTTTTTTTTTAAATTAATCCCCCTCACCCCAGAAAGGTTTCCGAAAATCGTCCTTGAGGCCAATGTGGTGTTAATTAGTGCCGCGTCCAAATATGGTCAAATAGTAGTCTTTTATTTTGTTTCCGTTTATTTCTTCAATGATAAATAAGTATTTATTAACCTATATATAGCAGATCTAGGCTAGAGTATAAATTTAATAAACCAGAAAAAAATGTTAGTAAAGCGCAGTCAGTCAATTTAATTTTTTGATATTTTAATGTATCTTGCCTCAAGAGGAAAAAAAATAGATGCCAAACAAAGTATAAGCTAGATACACAACCAAAAAAGCACATTGTCCAGAAAGAACCACGATGCGGCCGGCCGAGGCCAAATTATAAATGATATTTTAAAATATTCACTTGCACTTATTTCCTCACCACACTTAAACATGTAACATGAAGTAAAACTGGCTAATATAATATATTAACCATCATTAGTCATGACTAAAGCAAAGAACTAACTAAAATTAATTTTAAACTAAGTAGCCTCATTTTAAAATAAATAATTACAATTAATATCTGTAAAATCGTAGTATTCATTTGAGAAAAATTCCGGGGATACGTGATCGTGCCATCTCACTTACTTCCCCAGAATATCGTCCGGAGATTTTAAAGAAGGTTAAGGAGACTTTAATAAATAACCATTATCCGGAAAAAACGTTCTACGAGTTTTTAAACAACGAGCTCATGTTTTTTAAAATAACTTAAAGAAAGCAACAAAAAAAAAATGTTAATACTAAATACGTTGCAATGCCCTACACAAACGGTCTATCAGAAAAAACAAATCACATCTTGTCTAAACACGACATAACTGTCTGTCATAAAGCACAGAATTTACTAAACTGTCTTTTCACTCCCTTGAAAAGCAAAGTAACAAAAAAAAAAAGAAATCAAACCTAGTTTACTAAATTCCATGTTTAAATTGGCCAAAAAAGTACATAGAAATGACAACACAATACTTAGCCGATTAAACGGCCACAAATACACAAAAAATGCATCTACTACACTCCACAAACACGAACATACAGAAAAACATGAATTCGATTTCAAAGAAACCAAAATTTTAGAGCAAGAAACTAATTATCGAAAACTTACAATAAAAGAAATGATACAAATTAAAAAAGAGAAAGATGACGTCAACGACAAAAAAGACATCAATACCTTAAGTCAAATTTATCATAATCTGATATCTATGTATATTAATCTAAATAAATAAACCACTCCATACATAAAACCCTGTACATTTCAGTAATCGCATAAATATCTTGAGAAAGCTCAATATAATGAGCGAAACGTCGGTTGAAGTATAGTTTTACTTTGCTATATACTACTCTATATATATATATATATATATATATATATATATATATATATATTCACTACTGTCGTTCTGAAAAGAACAGTTTTGCTGACGTTTCGCCAAAATCACATTTGGCATTTTCGAAGCTTTCTTTCTCGCGTCCGAATAGAGACTGAAGTGTTGGTGACGCTTCTGTTGGTAGTTTTAATGATTCGTCCCTTTTATTTAAATCACCTTGCTTTTCAATTTCTATGGCTTCTCGGATGATTCTGGTCTTATAATGTTCTATATTGGCAATCTCTCTACACCCATCGAAATTTATTTTATGGCCGGTTTCCTGATGATGTAGGAATAAAGCTGAGGTTGTTTGTTTATTTCTGATGCTGAGTTTATGCTCTTCCACTCTTGCTGATATTCGCCTGTTAGTTTGCCCTACGTACAACTTTTCACAGTCGGCACGGAATACTGTACACTCCGTGGTTTTCCAGTTTGATTTTATCTTTTGGGTTTCCGAGTAGTTTACCTATAGTTGTTTGTGGCTTGTGTATTGTTTGTATGTTGTGTTTCCTCAGAATTCTTCCGATTCTGTCTGTTGTGCCTTTTACATATGGTAAGACTACTCGTTGCTTTCTCGGTTCATATTTTTTGTTGTTCGTTGTTCGGGAAACTTGTGCATTAATAGTTTTCTCTATGGTGCGGTTTGTGTAGCCATTTTTCTTTAAAGCACTAGATATTACCTTAAGTTCGTTTTGTCTCGTCTGTGTTTCAGTTAGTCGCACGGATCTAGATATTAGAGTATTTGCCACAGCTTGAATTTGTGCTGGGTGATGATGTGATTTTGCATTTAAATATCTGTCTGTATGTGTTGGTTTTCTATACACGGTGTATTCGAAATGTCCGTTATGTAGTTTTGTGACCAAAACATCTAAAAATGGTAGTTTGTTGTTTTCCTCTAACTCTAGAGTAAATTGTATTCTGAGGTGGATTGAGTTTACGTGAGTCAGAAATTTTTCGAGCTCTGCATGACGATGTTGCCATATAATAAATATGTCGTCCACATAACGAATCCATAATTTGGGTGTTAAACTTGCATTCTCAAGAGCTTCTTTCTCGAAGTATATCATAAATAAATTCGCGACTACTGGTGATAGCGAGGACCCCATTGGAGCACCATCCATTTGTTTATACATTTGCCCGTTGAAAGAAAAATAAGTATTTTTGAGGCAATGCTCCGAGAGTTCTATTATATGTTGGAAATTGTTCATAGCAATCTTGTCCAATGCTTCGACGATGGGAATACTGGGATATAACGATTTGACATCTAGGTTTGCTATGATATCGTTTTTTTCAAGGACGATATCGTATAATTCGAGTGAAATGCTCCGAGTTTTTTTGAATCAGCTTTTTCTACAGTTGGTTGCATAATTTCAGAAAGGTATTTCTAGTTTTTGTCGAATTAACAGCACTAACAATAAATCTGATAGGCGCCCCTGGTTTGTGTATTTTTGGTAAACCATAGAGTTTAGGACATCTGCTCGACTTTTCCCGTGGTATGATTTATTGTTGAATTTCGGGGTTTACTGGTGAACTTTTTATTTTACTTTTAGTTGTTTTTTCTAGGTACGTTTTCGGGGGCCCTTTGTTGTAGGATATCCTGCATTTTTTGCGTAATCTTAGGTTTTGTTTTGGTGTTTTGTTCAGTGGCATTTAGGTTTTGTTTTGGTGTTTTGCTTGATCTTAAAATTCTTGCCACCTCTTGTCGAATCTCCTCTGCTTTTGTTTCTTCAGAGTAGTCAAGGATAGCTTCTACTCCAGCTATTATTTCTTCTTTAGGGATTTCCTTAGGAGATATCGCAATGTTACTTAGTTTAAGGTGTAAACTTTAAAAGTTCTTTCTCTGTCTCGGCTAGTTGTTTTCTAGTTTGATGGATTTGTTTTTTTAATAACGCCTTACTAGCATTTTGAAGTATGGTGCTAATTTTTCTAGTTTTAGTATGATAAGACAACCGTGGAAAAGTACTAAGTAAATCGCTGTCACGACACTTAATTTGAAAGGTTAGATCACATAAAAGATTAGTTTTCTTACCTCTCAGTTTCTCATACATCTTGATTGTCTTGAAAATCTCCTCCCCGTAGAGGTGTATAGTGTTGATTTTTACTCCTTCACGGATGGAAAAATACAATGTGTTTTCATTCCGGGTGTACATCCGTTCACTACTATCGTTCTGAAAAGAACAGCTGACGTTTCGCCAAAATCACCAGTAGTCGCGAATTTATTTATGATATACGTCGAGAAAGAAGCTCTTGAGAAAGCAAGTTATGGATTCTTTATGTGGACGACATATTTATTATATGGCAACATGGTCATGCAGAGCTCCAAAAATTTCTGACTCACGTAAATTCAATCCACCCCAGAATACAATTTACTCTAGAGTTAGAGGAAAACAACAAACTACCATTTTTAGATGTTTTGGTCACAAAACTACATAACGGACATTTCGAATACACCGTGTATAGAAAACCAACACATACAGACAGATATTTAAATGCAAAATCACATCATCACCCAGCACAAATTCAAGCTGTGGCAAATACTCTAATATCTAGATCCGTGCGACTAACTGAAACAGACGAGATAAAACGAACTTAAGGTAATATCTAGTGCTTTAAAGAAAAATGGCTACACAAATCGCACCATAGAGCAAACTATTAATGCACAAGTTTCCCGAACAACGAACAACAAAAAAATGAACCGGGAAAGCAACGAGTAGTTTTACCATATATAAAAGGCACAACAGACAGAATCGGAAGAATTCTGAGGAAACACAACATACAAACAATACACAAGCCACAAACAACTATAGGTAAACTACTCGGAAACCCAAAAGATAAAATCAAACTGGAAAACCACGGAGTGTACAGTATTCCGTGCCAGGACTGTGAAAAGTTGTACGTAGGGCAGACTAACAGGCGAATATCAGCAAGAGTGGAAGAGCATAAACTCAGCATCAGAAATAAACAAACGACCTCAGCTTTATTCCTACATCATCAGGAAACCGGCCATAAAATAAATTTCGATGGGTGTAGGGAGATTGCCAATATAGAACATTATAAGACCAGAATAATCCGAGAAGCCATAGAAATTGAAAAGCAAGGTGATTTAAATAAAAGGGACGAATCATTAAAACTACCAACAGTATGGAAGACAATAATCGACAAATTTAAAATCGCAAAAACTCAAGCGGAATTAGCGCAACAACAACAGCACCATCCGGAAAACATAAATAACGACCAACGCCTGCGCAGATATAACCTTCGGCCCCGAGTGGGGATATAAAAGGAAGCGTCGCAGTCACCAACACTTCAGTCTCTATTCGGACGCGGGAAAGAAAGCTTCGAAAATGCCAAATGTGATTTTGGCGAAAAGTCAGCAAAACTGTTCTTTTCAGAACGACAGTAGTGAACGGATGTACACCCGGAATGAAAACACATTGTATTTTTCCATCCGTGAAGGAGTAAAAATCAACACATATATATATATATATATATATATATATATATATATATATATATATATATATTCCGTAACCATTAAAGATTAATGTGAGGACAATAGAATCAAATAGTGAACCTTCTCCTTTACTTTTTGAAAAGATCCATCATGTGTCATCATCCGGCTTGACTTGGCCTCAGATAATACATCTTGAAGTTAAGATGGGAAAATGTCTAACCTTATAACCATTTAGTAGTTATGGGGTTACGGTAGATTATCTTGGAAAATTCAAAAATATAAAGGGAACTCATTTGTCAAAATTAAGATTGTTTCCAACGGTTTTCGATACAATACCTTGTATAGATATATCCATTTTTAATAAACGCTATTCCAATTCGAGTAAATGTATTGTTGACAAAAAGAAATGTAAAAGACGTTTTATTAATTAAAAAAAAATATAGGAATTCCAAAAAAAAAACAAAACCTAAATGCAGTTATTGTTATATAATAATACAGAAACATGAAAAAATATGTACAATTTAACACAAAACATATGTAGTAGGCGTTTTTGTTCGATATTTTATTGGCGGACATTCAGCCCAATCCCAAGAACAAGCTGCTTGTTAGAAACGAATCGATCTGCCGATTGTAAGTAACATCAAAAAACGATTTTGAATTACTTCAACTACCGATGTTATATATTATCGATATGTCTAAATACAACACCGATGCAAAAAACATGGATCATCAGATATACAACATCGATGTTGACACTACATCGTAAAATATCGCCCACCTCTAGTTGCGGGGTCACTTAAGTCAGTCACTTATCAAAAGTGACTGTATAAAACGGGGAACACGATCAAATTACGTCTACCGTTTTGATTTTGTTTTTTTTTGTTGGCAACCATTGCCATTAGAAAAAAATCGAATAGGTATTTAACATAAAATTGGAGAAATGTTATCAAATTAACAGTTTTTAAAACGCTTTAGTATGTATATTAAATAACGGAACGGTACTCAGTTAGCAAATGGTCAGGCGCCGAGCCGCAGCGGAGCTGAGGTACCATATGTGGTACAAGAATGGGTGATAATTTTGACACTGCAACTAAATATATCCCTTCAAAAACCATATTTGAAAAATGTATCGGTAATTTTTTCCTTACACTTACTATAGCCGATTTTGATCACGTTTTTGAGGCACCAGTAGATTTTCGGCCTCTGATAACGAATCCGGAGTCAATTTTTTTCAGAGATATTCGCCAATAAAGTTATACACACAGTTTTTCACCTTCTTTATTATTTCCTCCAGTAATTTTTATAAGAAAACCATTGAATACGCAATTTAAATATTAATATTACACATATTTTCCAATTTATAACGTTATGTTACTCAAAAATCACATCAATTGAATTTTATCTGTCAACCACTACGAAACCTAACCAAATCACCACAACCGAACCTAACCAAATCAGCATCTTTATTAATTATAAGTTTTGTTAAAAAAAACTTAAAAAGGGTCATACACCCGAGCAGGGATTCGAACACATATGCGCCACATCCAAAGCCGAGTATTTTACCGCCAAGCCAGGAAGTCCATGCTAAACATTCCATAAAACTTGTTTATCCGTCGCCCAAATAAACGACGAATCAATAAGGAACTAAAACATAACGTCAGCAGCAATACATTACTAGACCCCCACAGAACGGTAACGTGTAGGAAACTAAACTAAAACTACCTTTTTTTTAACGACATGGTTTAATATTTTCATGTATGATGTTGTGTATCAAACACATTTTTCATTTCATTGAATGACGTTTTAAAATTCATTTTCCAAATCTCCCTATAAATGGGTATGCAAAATTTTATCTAAAGCCTCTGTTAAAGTATAAGAGCTTAATTTAATTTAATAAAAGTATATTATATTAAAAAAGTAAATAATTTTACGTCTGACACGACCGTAGGATTATAAAGACTATTCAAATATTAGACAAAGAGTTGTAAAACATTATTTTTATAATGTGTAGCAGTATTTCACTATAAATTTAATATTTATTTATTTATTTATTTAATTGAAATTAAATAATAAAAGCAGAAACAATATATAAATATATATATATATATATATATATATATATATATATATATATATATATATATATATATATATATATATATACAAAATTAAATTAAGATACCTGACTAAAATTAATCTCATATAAAGACTAATCACTCACTGATTTGAGGTTAGATTTTATAACTTTAATGATGGTTTTATCGGAGAACCTGGGCTAACCTAACGCTAACGAGACAGATCCATTTAACAGTATGGGTTTGGTTAAAAAAAAATCCTTTTTTAATATAGACTCGAAATTCGGTTGGAGCTCTACCGCGCCCTTTCTTTATAGCAAGCCTAACCAATCCTAACCTAACTTAATACGCAATTTATTAATTATTAGTTTTGTAAAAAAAGTAATACGCCTGAACGCGAATTCGAGCACAGGATTTTTGCGTTGCTCACCCGAAACCCTATCTCCGAGCCAATAACGTCTTACATGAACTTCAGCTAAGTTTGTTTATATTCGGATGATTTCAATAAGTTAAGCAAAAAGCTGCAACTGGCGCCACAGTAGGGTGTATTTTATAACAGGGTTTAGGAGCTATTATAGTCCGCGATAATATCCAAGAATTACTTTTATGTTCTGGTCCTGTCGAGTTTAAAATCTTACCCAGAGCATCAAAGATAATTAGCTTTTCGGTAAATATGCAGTATAGCGTAATTACTGATGTAATTTTGTTGATGTTATTTTTAAATAAATAAATAAGCTAACAAGTTAGAATTAAATTAATTACATATAACTTACAAGTCTTAATCTTCAATTTAACAACCCTAAACTCTCTCTATATTCCTTACAGCATATTTTCTACATTCACATTTAAATCTCTCTAAATTTGGCATTTGTTTTATAAATTCAGGCATCATTATGTTATAAATTCAAATTTTTATGAAATAAAATATTTTGACTATAATTTTTAAGAATGGTAGTTATATAAATATTATCCTTGTTACGTGTATTATGTCGGTGAATATATCTTATAATGTACAGGGTGTTCCAGCGAGGACTGAACAGGGACCTATTTTCGACCTTCCTTGTATTTTGGAAAAATTCAAAATAGCCAATCGATGTATTTTTTCTTGTAGAATCCAAAAATGTCATCGAAAAAATATTTGAACCAGAAAAAAACTAACTAAAAACTCATAATATCTGTGCCCATTTAAAGTCCCGTTACCGCGGCAACGTCGGTATGTGGTAGGGTGTTTACCGAATCGTAGACTTAAATACTCAGATGCGGCGTTTTTAATCAGTGTTGCCAATCGGTGTGTAATTACGCGGTTTTCGTGCAATTTGGAGTCGATGTGTGTAGAGTGTAATTTCCGTGCAATATGCAACACAGACAAATTATATTCTACGGTTAGCATCAGCCAACTGGTCAAGCCGAGTTAAACACGCCACTGGAAAGTTAACGAGTGACAAACGATGGAAAAACTATCCTTATTGCATTGCAAGCAGAAGATAGAAAAAGATGCGTATAGTTAGCACTTGGATTCGTTTGGCAATAGCAACCTAACCAATAAGAAAAGTTTTTTAAAGATTTTAATTATTTATTAGGCTGTCCAGAATGCTGTCAAATTTGACATCCAAAATGCTTTAATTTGAATAAATCTGGCTTCATATACGAAAAAAACTTACTAAAATGTATTATACGCACTGGAAAATCAGTTAAAACATAAAAATATGTTTAAAATAAATATAGTAGCGTGTATACTGTCAGGGATTGCCTAATGCAAAGCAAACCTAATTATGACAAACAAAAATCTTTTTTGGCCTTTTCGCAACTGAATAAAATTATTTAACTTTAAAATAGTTGAAGCTAATTTTGTTAGTTAAAAAAAATTAAAATCATGAAATCCATGAAAATGTTCTATCGCATAGTTCTATCTATGGAGAAGCAACAAGTTGTCTATAGGTCTATCAAGTTTTTTGTCATTATATACGAAGCCAGATTTGCGTAAATTCGTTGTGGTAGGCAGGCCATTTTAGATGTAAAATTTGACAGCATTCTGGACAGCCTAATTGGACCAATGATGAGTCGATGGTTAAAACAGGTACCTTAATATTATAATTAATAAAATTATAATAGTCACATTTTTTTCTATTTATTCAGATGAATTTTGATGAAGATGACTTCTTTTTAAATGGTGATTTGAACATATCGGATGTGATCGGCTTTGATTTTCCCTGAAAGATATATTAAACGAAAAATAATTTGGAATAACTGAACTAACATTTTTAGATGGTTTTTAACGAAAAACACTGTGTTCCATTTACTTGAATTTATAGAAGGAGTACATAATAATTTGTAAGTTAAAAATGTCTACTTGAAAAAACTATTTTTTAAAAATTATTTTTTTTGGTAAAATTTCGGTTAAGCTAACCACCGCCGATTTCTCTGATTTTGTACAAAAAACCATTCTGACAAATTAACGTTTGACATTAGGAACAGAGATTAGAGTAAAACAAAACATAAGTCAACATATAAAAATCGGCAGCGGGATTACGAAACTCGATTACTCAATAGATTCGGCTGAGGAACCAACGTTGGGGCATGAAATTCGAACGATCAAGTCAGGTCAATTAAATTTTACGCGTAGCCGAGTTTTTATTTTCCTATGTTATATTTGTTACAATTTTCTATAAATAGTTAATTTCAATGAGTTAAAAAAAACGTTTTAAAAGTTATATTGCTCATTTTCCAAGACTAATACGTTGTTGGCCCAATTTTCCCCATAATTTTTTGAATGTCTATTTTCCTTTTTTTTTCAATGGAAGCCTCTATTATAGTTTCCATCTCTAGGTATTTATCAAGATAATTTTCCAATGTTTTTTGTTTGATTTGAAAGACATAACTATTTTTAAATTGTTACACATTCCAAAAAATTACTGGTAAAAATATACAACGGAAATAAGTAGTAGTAAGTTAGCTGACATATGTTATCACGGTCGAATCGAGTAACTTGAGTGGTTTTAATCAAGTTTCGTGCTTGCTCTACAGCTTTAAAACATGACCTTGAATCAGTGACGGCTCTCGCCAATCACAACACGGGTTGTTCAATGTGCTTCCTATTGGTGCGCCGTTTATTTCTGCAGAGTATTAACAATGGGCAGTGCTGTGAAATCCTTCGTGTGGGTAGCAGCGTTTTCGTTCTCTGCGTTTCTAGAGTTATCCGATATAAGGGCCTTCTAATTACACGTTGTGTAACGTTCATCCGGTAAGTTGAGCATCATTTGTCTTTTGTTCCTCATATCATCTGCTTTTTTTTCATATTTGTTATAGTTTGATTCAAACAATTGGTGATACAGAGAGGGGAACATTTTAAGAATAACGCCACTAAGAGATCTTTTCAGCAAGCGCTTTTGTCTGACACCAATAAAAAACGAATTATTCAAAAAAGTTACGACCGTAGGGCAAATGAGGAAAATCTTTATTTTCCCAATTCGAGACCACAAATGTCATCACATTCTACGCTTAAACCCCTATCTCAAGATACATCAAATGTAACGAAAAATAACATGCCTTCTTGCAGTGCATTTTCAGAAATTCCTTGTGAATCGCAAAATTATAATTATGATTTAAATTCAGTCGTAAATTATTTGCGTAACACTTCAGAGATTAACAAGAAGGTATGTAGGGAGTTACTGCTCTCCAAGCTGCTTCCGGGATCATGCATGGACCTGGATCAGGACTCGGATTTCTAGTGGGGTCTCCATGCTATTTTCTTTTTACCTTTAATTCACTGCCGTAACATTTTCACTTATATATAAAAAAAAAACAAAAAAATGAACAATAAAACAAAATTGAAAATTATGCAATGGAACATTCGAAGCATTCGGTCAAACTTAGATAATCTCAATTATTTAGTTACGGAGGGAAAACCTGATGTCATTCTTCTTAACGAAACTTTTCTGTTACCTAACCGTACATTTACTCTTAAATCATACAATATAATTAGGCCAGACGGATATGGGGGTGTGGCAACATGCATTAAAAATAACTTGATATTTCAAGTATTAAAAAAAGTTTGTATAGCTAATATCCAATATATTCTGGTTAAAGTAGGGCAGTTAAATATTATTAATATTTATAGCAATTCAAACTTGGTCATAGATCAAACGATGTTAGATTCTCTTACAGAAAGTGTTAAGGACCAAAAAATAATTATCATGGGAGATCTTAATTCTCACCATCCTTTATGGGATAAAATGCCAATAAACAGTGGAGGGAAAAATATTAGTGATTTTCTTATAAATAATGACCTCGTAGTTTTAAATGATGGATCATCTACTCTGTTCAATAATTCTGGGAATAAAATAAGTGCTGTTGATCTAACGATAGTTAGTAATCATATAGCACTTTTTAGCCACTGGAGAATCATAAAAGACTGCGGGAATAGCGATCACTTCCCCACTCTTTTGATTTATAATAATAATCAGGTAGATATTAAAAATTCAATAATTAACACTTATCAATTAAAAAATTTTAGAAAAAGCTAACTGGGAAAGTTATTATAACAAAGTCTTGACTTATTTAACCATATCTAATAGCAATAACTTAAAATATAAAGATTTAATAGAGATAATGGATTTAGCAGTAGAAGAAACTATACCGAAAAAATCTTGTGGAGAAGTGTACAAAAAGGGTAATCCATGGTGGGATGAAGAGTGTACTTTATGGATTCAAGAAAGGAGGAGAAGCTTAGAAATATTTAACAATATCCCTTCTATAGAAAATTACATACAGGTTAAAAGAACCATAGCTATTACAAAAAAGAAATTAAAAAATAAAAAAAAGGAAAAATTTGTTAACTTCTGCCACACCTTAAATAGAAATTCTAACATTCCTTATATTTGGAATAAAATTTAAAAAATGTCAAATAATGGTAGTAGTAATCATAAAGAAATGGTAATCAATAATGATATTAAAAATAATATTTTAAAAAGAATGACTGCAACCAACATTGACCCAACTTTTCTAATGTTTCCACCCAATAACAATTGTAAAATTGACTCTTTTAATATTTCAGAGTTAAATCTTGCTCTCCAAAATAAAAAATATTCAACTCCAGGCATGGATGATTTAGGTTATATGATGTTTAAGCAACTCCCGCTGAAAGGAAAACTAATGTTATTTAATATTTACAATAATATACTTTTAATTCAATTCTGCATTCATGGAAAAAGTATAACATTATTTGCCTCCTCAAGCCCAATAAAGACCCTAAATTAGCAGAAAATTATAGGCCCATTGTCCTAGCTTCATGTGGTTGTAAAATTTTGGATATTATGATAAAAAATCGTTTGGATTGGTTTGTAGAACACAATAATCTTTTGTCAGAACAACAACTAGGATTTCGTAGATATATAATAACACTGTATATTGGTCATCTTATATATTTAATGCATTTCTGACCTCAGAATCAGTATTGGCCGTTTTTTTGGATATTAAAACAGCTTATGATAATGTAAATATTTATAAATTATATAAAAAAATTAATAACTTAAAAATACCTACAGAATTAAATAATCTCATTCATAAATTATTACGCAATAGATTGTTGTATACAAGAAGCGATGATGGGTCCTATTTAGGCCCAGTCCTAGCAACAAATGGTTTACCACAAGGGTCACCTTTGAGTACGATTCTGTTTAACATTTATTTGGCAGAATTGTTCAAGTTGGACCTGGGGGAAGTCAAAATTATAGGATATGGTGATGATTTAGTGCTCTTTGTAAAGGGAAAAGACATTAATAATATGGTTACGGTAATTAATAATGGCCTGATTCAGGCTAATGAATTTCTGGAAAATAATGACTTGTGTTTAGCCCCAAACAAATGCGAGGCGGTTTGGTTTACCAAGGGAGTTAGAAAGGTACCCCACCAATTATGATCAATAATGAAATTATAGAATATAAAACTTCAGTTAAATACTTAGGCATAACTTTTCAAAAACATCTTAAATGGGATATGCATATAGACAACATCTCCATAAAAGCAAGAAAGGTTCTTAATGTTTTGAAGGCTATTTGTAGAGTATGGTGGGGCTCTGATCCTTCCACCCTATTAATGATATTTTAGGCACTAATTATATCTCACTTATATTTTGGAGCTATTTTTTTAAGGCCGGCTAATCAAATCAAACTCGACCAATTAAATAAAATTGTTTATGAAGGTCTTCGTATATGTTTAGGTTGTATGCGATCTACCCCAAAAGTAGCCCTTTTGGCAGAAGCCTCTATGGTAGACTTGGAACAGAAAAGGAAAAATTTAACCATCAGTTTTCTAAAAAAGATTATTGGTATTCAGAAACATCCTATTCTAAATATTATATTGGAAAGCCGTAGGTTTTTATTATGTAAAATGGGTTCCATTGCTGATTTTAAGGTTACTTACTTTGTTCAAATGCTTCAAAATTTTTTACCATATATAAATAAAATTTATAAATCTAGGATCTTACCATGTTATGAAATAGATTTTGAAAACCTAATTTCTCCTATTAAAACAATTAATTGTAATTTAAAAAAGAATGAAAATATGACTAAAACAAAGTTTTACGCAGCCACCGAAAAATATAAAAATATTTTTAGTTTTGTATATACTGACGCATAAAAAAAAGATAATAGGATGGGGTATGGTATCGCTATTCCGGAGTTAAAATTCAAATTTTCAGCAAGACTTAACGGCCTGCTTTGCATTTGCAAAGCTAAAATAGTGGCGATACACGAAGCCGTTATAACCATTATAAAAAAAAATAAAAAAAGCTATCATATTCTCAGACTCAAGTAGTGCCATCCAAAAAATTAATAGCAATTTACTCAATATAAGAGCAGATTATTGGACTCGAAGAACTAAGCGTATAATTTTCGTAGCCAATAAAAACGGTTTTGATATCAGATTGGGATGGATCCCGGGACATTCTGGTATCCCTGGAAATACGGAAGCGGACACACTTGCGAACATTGGTAGGATCTTAAATGTTCCTAAAACTATGGATATTGATTCTTTTGAGATATATAATAAAATTAAAACAAATATCGGACATCCTACCTATTGGGCTGGGGAATGGCGCTGAAAGCAAAAAAGTGGCAGCCGACTCCATTTTGAGGAAGAAAGAAAGAAAGAAAAAAGAGTATTACAAGTTTTGTTGAATATTCAGTAGGCTTCCTGGCTCAGTTTTAGAATTCTTGGCTTTGGATGCAGCACATATGTGTTCGAATCCCCGTTCAAGCATATGCATTTTTTAGTTTTTTTTTTAAAGAAAACATATAATTAATAACAATGCCGATTAGGTTTGCTGTAAAGAAAACGCCTGGTAGCGCGCCAACCAAATTCCGAGTCTATAATAAAACAAGGATTTTTTTAGTAAAATCTTTAGTGTTAGGTGTATCTGTTCCGTTAGAGTTAGGTTAGCTCAGGTTTGTCGATAAGACCATAATTAAAGACATACAATCACACATTAAAACATCGAAAATCAGATTTGAAATACTTTTATGTAAGATTTTACTTTCTTAATTTAGAAACATTAAAATTCATCACATCTAACTATATTTATTATATATCTCTTAAAATTTAAGTTTTTACATTCATTTATTCACCTAATTGGCAAAAAATAAACTGTACATCTCGAATAAACATTTTACTTGACCGTTGGCGCCATGTCTTTTTAAAACTTTCAATCGAACTTAATAACTATAACAGTGGCGCAAACCGCTTCAACTTTGCTGGAAGTGCTATGTTTAGTTTACGATTTTTCTACTACGTTGCCATGACAACGCGTACGTGATGACGTCGACCGCATGAAAGATTAACGTTAACCAGCGCCAAACAACGCTCTCGGTGAATTGCTAACGCTGTACACTACACCCACGTGTCGTTCAGTTTGGGGAGGTTGTTTACTTTTATTTTCGCGGATTCCGCTGCAACCGGTTAGTTCCTTTGCAGTTTACTTGACTGTTTTGTGTTATATTTATTTATGGTGTTGTTACAACTTTATTTGGTGTCGGGTTTATTAATTTACATTATTGATGAATCCGATCACGGATGTGGTTTGCATTTTGTTGGAAACTCCATTTAATCGATGGAAGGAGAAGATCAGAGTTTTAATCGTCATCCTGGTTTTCGGCGTACAAATGGTTATGTAGTAGTCAAATATTACAAAAATTGTTTTACTGGCCTTGTTTACTAGTTTCCAATAAATATTTAGTGTGGAATAAGGAAGGATTCGCAGGTATGTTAAATATATGAAGGTTTTTACATAAATATGAAGACTCGGCGGAGCATTTAAAATACGAATTAATGCTAAAAACATTTGTAAAAAATCAAAGCACTATAGCTGACACAGAAAATGCTAAACTATAAAAAATACATTTTAACGAAAACGTCCGATTAAATAAACTATTTATGTGCTTGGTAATTGCCGCAGTTTTGTACCTTTCAAAACAAGAGTAAGTCTTTCGCCGCCATGATGAGAGCAGCGAGTTAATAAATAGAGGGAATTTTAAAAAGATCTTAGGTTTATTAATATCGAGAAAACGTCCGATTAAATAAACTATTTATGTGCTTGGTAATTGACGCAGTTTTGTACCTTCAAAACAAGAGTAAGTCTTTCGCCGCCATGATGAGAGCAGCGAATTAATAAATAGGGGGAATTTTAAAAAACTTTTAGGTTTATTAATATCAAGAACTAAAAGATCATCACAGAAAAATTAAAAATATTTTTACTGGTGACTCGAAAACTATTCAAAACCAAATAATTAATTATTAATTTAATTTAATTGAATGTATTTCTGATTATTTAATTGATCATGTTAAAAATGAAATAATGAACACACATTTTTTTCTGTGCAAGTGGATGACACCACTGATATCACGCAAACCTCCCAGTGTCCATAATTTAAAGATACGTTAACACTATAAGAAGGTTCAGTAGTCGAGAGATTCCTAGGATTTTATAATGTCAGCTCCGATAGAACGTCGGAGAATTTATATTCTCTATTGGATCAAATTTTGGACCAATAAACATAAATTCATAGGGCAATGTTACGATGGCGCAAGTGTGATGTCTGGCCATCTAAATGGCCTTCAAAAAAAAAAAAAGAAAAAGAGCCGTAGGCTGTATTTGTCCTGATGCAGCAAAGTTTAAAAATATTTCTAAATGTCGAATTTTTTTGCAAGCATTAGTGGTATTCCCTCATTTTTTCATCACTCCTCCAAACGAACGTATGCTCTTACATCTGCATCTATGAGGCGTATACCAACGTTTTTCTTTAAATTCGAAGTTAGTATATATATATATATATATATATATATATATATATATATATATATATATATATATATATATATATATATATATATATATATATATATATATATATATATATATATATATATATATATATATATATATATATATATATATATATATATATATAGTGTGTATCAGCCAAATGGAATAAATTCGATAATAAATAAATGGGGGCGTGTTCGGAAAAACGCTTGGACCCGTCGATTGGTATTTTTAGTTGCTCATTTTCTCCAATAAAAACTTTTTATACAGGGTGTGTCCTGTAACAGTGGTCAATGCCAACTTTCTTATTTCAAATGCAACACCCCAGATATTATTTAATTTTTGGATTCTTTAGGAGATTCTAAACATATTTTATGTTCAATGTCCTATACCTATCTTCAACTATTTCGGCAATATTAAGTGTTTTCAAATTTATTGCAAAAATTAAGATTAAAAAAATAAAATTATTTATTTCTTCGTAATGTATAAACAAAAGTAAAAAGTTAATTTAGGAACTGTTGAATATGCTCGCCGCGAACGTCTTGGCAAATTCCTAATCTTAAATAGAAATTTCTTCTAACGTTATTTAGCATCTCAGGCGTGACCGATCTAATCGCAAGCGTTATTCGTCTTCTTAAGTCAGCTAAGTCGAGGGGTTTAGTTTTGTATACAACATTTTTAATATGTCCCCATAAGAAAAAGTCTAATGGCGTCAGATCAGGGGATCGCGCTGGCCATTCTATCGATCCTCGTCTTCCTATCCACCGATTTGGAAATATTCCATTGAGGTACTGCCGGACATTAATTTGGTAATGGGGCGGTGCTCCATCTTGCTGAAACCACATCATATTCGCTGGAACTTGTGGGTTTGCTGGATCCGGATACAAATTTGTCAAAGTTGGCACGACATTATTTTGGAGCAGTGCTAAATAATTATCGCCATTCAAATTGCCGTCAATGAAAAAGGGGCCTATGATATGATCCCTAACAATTCCTGCCCAAACATTAACCTTTTCAGGATATTGAGTATGTTCTTCGCTGATCCAGTGAGGATTTTCCCTAGACCAATAGCGGCAATTTTGACGATTTACATGACCGTGAAGTGTAAAGGTGCACTCATCCGAAAACAAAACATGTTCTAATTGAATAACATTGTTATCTAACATAGCCATTATTTGTTCACAAAAATAAGTTCTCCTATCATAATCGTCTTCCATGAGCTCCTGAGTTGGTATCACTTTATAGGGATGCATTTTATTTTCTTTTAATGTTCGAATAATCGACGAATGGCTAATATCGAACATTGCGGCGGCTTGTCGACTAGAAATATGTGGGTTTTCCCCAAACTCAAGCATAATATCCAATTTAGTATCATCATTTATTGAATTGGCAGCTGCTTTTTTTATCTGCCTCACATGTCCAAGCTCGCGAAAGTGCTTTTCTATTTTACTAATTGTCCCTTGGGATATATGCGGCAAATTTGGAAATTTTTCATGAAATAAGCGAGCAACTTCCACTTGTGTTCGTGTGTTATCTCCATAACCAATCATTTGTAGAATTGTTATTTTATGCATTTCTGTTAAATGAACCATTTTTCTGATATTAGGTATTATGCAGTTAACGAAATTCAAAAGACTATGACACTGACACTGACAACTACTGTCTTGCAAAGAGAAAGGCCAGGCATTTTACACAAAAGTAAACAAAACTTAAAAGTAAACAAAACTGGCTCTTTTTGTTCCATATCAATAAAAAGGAACGCTAAAATGGTTTTTGCTTACATTCTTAATATGAAGACCTAAATGGTAAATAAGTATTGAGTGTGTTGTAGCGAATTTTTGTAATCAAATAAATAGTTCAGTAACCAGAGCCACTTTCATGAATAATAATAAATTCGAAATAAATAAAATAAAAATAAATTTGAAAACACTTAATATTGCCGAAATAGTTGAAGATAGGTATAGGACATTGAACATAAAATATGTTTAGAATCTCCTAAAGAATCCAAAAATTAAATAATATCCGGGGTGTTGCATTTGAAATAAGAAAGTTGGCATTGACCACTGTTACAGGACACACCCTGTATAAAAAGTTTTTATTGGAGAAAATGAGCAACTAAAAATACCAATCGACGGGTCCAAGCGTTTTTCCGAACACGCCCCCATTTATTTATTATCGAATTTATTCCATTTGGCTGATACACACTGTATATATATATATATACATATATATACATATATATATATATATATATATATATATATATATATATATATATATATATATATATATATATATATATATATATATATATATATATATATATATATATATATATATATATATATATATATATATATATATATATATATATATATATATATATATATATATATATATATATATATATATATATATATATATATATATATATATATATATATATATATATATATATATATATATATATATATATATATATATATATATATATATATATATATATATATATATATATATATATATATATATATTTCACCTGAAGAAATTGGGGCTAAGTATAGAACCCTTTTTTATGAAATATTGGCCATATTTTAATGGAAATGACACTAAGCTTTCAAGATTCTGAAAAACTTACATTTTTATGTTTGGCAAATTCTGCTAAATTTTCCGAATATAGTTTAAATTTTCCGACTGGCCCAAATGACAGTAATTGGAATATATCGCTGCAAGAGCAAGTGAAAAAAATTAATGAAAATAAAGATATTTTAACCAAAGCATATAAAGTGTTTTCCCTTATTTTGACAATACCGTCGACAAGTGCTACAGTGGAAAGAAGTTTTTCTTGCCTAAAACGTGTAAAAACTTATTTAAGAAATACAATATCTCAAAAAAGACTTACTTCTCTAGGCAATATTTCAATTCAAAAGGTATGTCTAGAGAGGATTAGGGCAACTCATCCATTTTATGAGGATGTTATAAATAAATTTGCTGTTATGAAGGATAGGAGAACTGATTTAGTATACAAAATTTAGGTAAGTCGTAAAAAAATATTCTACCCCTTCCACATATAAAAAAAATTCTGGAGAAAAAATTATTGCGATATTTTCATGCTTCATTTGCACTTCACTTACTTTTTCACCCGCGAGCCGCCACTGCTTAAGCTTAGTAAATTAAAAAATAAGTATTATTTGCTTTAATTTTGTATAACTTTATTTTATGGCTTAGGCTGAAAATATATTATGAGTGGCTAGTATGAATATATAAATAAACAACTAATTTTTGACCATAATTTATCTACTACTAAATATTTCTTTTTACTCAGCCATTTGGAAAGAAAAAAATCTGTAAATTCGCCTTTATCTGCAACTGCCCTCGAACAGAATTACTCTACATGTATAAATTACCTAGTAAACAGGGCTACAAGGCTTTATAATAACTTAATTCTACAGGGTGTCCAGTTTTCGTTGACATTATTAGCAAATATACGGGGTTGGGGTTTGCATTTTGGGAATCCCCTCGTACCTCGGGACATACTGAAAAGTAAACATTGATTCTGGATATTTTTATTTGAGATTCATTGACATAGTTACCTTTTTTCTGTTGTAAGCTTTAGCTTTTAAGAAACAGATCAAAACTATATTTTACTTATTTATGGGACAATTCCCGCCCATAAATGCGAAAAAATCTCTTAGGAACGATTGATCCGATGAAGCAAACTTTAGCCGTATTTAGTATACAAGTATTGGGCAAACATAATGGTAAAACCGCAATAAAGTATTCTAATCCGCTTTGAAAATTATTTGAATTTTGGCTAAAAATTTGCATATTGCATAGAGGAGGGAAATGCATGTTGGTCCGCAGATATTTCCCAGATATTAAGTTTCTAATTGGTTTTCGTTAACGATCCTCTTGTTGTTATTGTTAGAGTGGTGTGTTATTTGCGGTTAGGAACCAGTAAAAAAACAAAAGTCCTATTTTAAATTGTCGACATTTCGCAACTTTATTGTTGCATCCTCAGGACACATATATAGATTTTATATCCTGCATGAAACCCATATTATCAGTATTTATCTACTGTGTTGGTCCGAAGATATTTATCTGATATTAAGTTTTCATATGGTTTTCTTTAACGATCCTTTTGTTATGTTAGAGTAGTGTATTATTTGAGGTTAGGATCCAGTAAAAAAAAACAAATGTCTTTTTAAATAGTCGACATTCCGTAACTTTATTGTTGCATCCTCAGGACACATATATAGATTCTATATCCTGCATGAATGAAAAAAAAAACGAAAGTTTTTTTTACTGGAATTTAAATTTTCGTCGTTTTGCAACTTTATTTTTACATCCTCAGGACACATACCTATATAGATTTTATATCCTATAGGAAACCCATATTATCAGTCTTTACCTATATACTCCGTTGGTTCGCAGATATTTCCCAGATATTAAGTTTCTAAATGGTTTTCGCTAACGATCTTCTTGTTGCTATATTAGAGTGGTATATTATTTGGGGTTAGGAAATATCTGCGGACCAACAGAGTAGATAAGACTGATAATATGGGTTTCATACAGGATATATAATCTATATATATGTCCTGACGATGTAACAATAAAGTTACGAAACGTCGACATTTTTTTATTTGATCCTAAACCCAACACCACTCTAACATAACAAGAGGATCGTTAAAGAAAACGATTTAGAAACTTAATATCTGCGGACCAACGGAGTAGCTAAAGACTGATAATATGAGTTCACAGAGGATATAGAATCTATATGTGTGTCCTGATGCAAAAATATAGTTGAGAAACGTCGACAATTTAAAAAAAGACTATTGTTTTTTTACTGGATTCTAGTCGCAAACAATGCACCTCTCTAATATAATAACAAGAGGATCGTTAACGAAAACCATTTAGAAAGTTAAAAAAATTATTATTAAAAAAACTAATTATCCAATTTACCTCAAATTTTGCACAAAAATCAAGTGTTACATAGCAATGAAATGGTAACATTTTGATATGAATCCAAAATAACAAAATAAAATAGCGTCCTAATCAAATATTTAAAAAATCAGCCTGAAAATATTATTTACTAATTGTAATTTTTGTCCAAGAACAGAAGTGATATAGAGATAAATTGGTAAAGTTGTGGTACGAATTGCCATATTGGATTTTGCCAAAATGTTACCAGGTCCTCCCCATATGACCCTTAATTTTTTATCAAAATTTGAAGCCAATCGGGTAAGTAGTTTTTTAGCTATGCCGCAAACAGTCAGACAGACCGACGGAATTGAGAAAACAAGTTTTTCGGCATCTAAGGAGGTAAAGATCTGAAAAAAATCTCGGATTTTTTACTATTACAATTTATACTTCCCTTTTACGAGGGAAGTAAGAAAAGGAGGATATAGTGGAAGATGTTTAGCAGCCGCCGGTGCCGCCTACCTAAATTTTCGTGGAAATTTACTGCCTGTCGTATAGGGAAAAATTACAGGTCGAAGTCCGGGAAAACATTATTCTCTATTACTGACGAGAAAAAATAGAATACCATTAAGAACAAAGCAGAAAAAATCGGTAAATTTCCTTTACCCAGAACTTCTCTCGTTATGAATCTTCCCTTTTATTAGGAATAGTATTAAGCCAATGGGAATAGTGAAGTGTGAGCCAATTTAGTTTAGTACATAGTCATATAGTAACACAAATATACTATCTTTTAAAACATTTTTATTCGGCGCCATTTTGTTCCATCGTATTGGATTCCCACCAATATGTTACCGTTTTCTACTTATGCCACACTTGGTTTTTTGCATAATTTTAAATAAATTCAATTAGATTTTACATTAACACACACAGCCATTTTGTTGCGTCTTGTTGACTTCCTACCAGTACCATCAGTTTATACCTATCTCACATTTAATTTTTCTGCAAGTTAATTCAATAAAATTTTCTTACGTTGATTTTAAAAAAAATATATTTGGCTGTTGTGTTCCGCTATCTTGAATTAGGAACACAACTTTGAAATTAATCTAATAAGTAGTGTTTTCAGGCTGATTTTTTTAACATTTTATTAGTTTGCCATTTTGTTTTGCTATCATATATTCATACCAAAATGTTACCAGTTCATTTCTATACATATGATTTTTGTGCAAAATTTTAAGTAAATTAGATAATTAGTTTTGTCAGCAATAATTTTTTTAACGTTACATAGACAGCCATCTTAGTCCGACATATTGGATTTTTACCAAAATTTTACTAGGTCCTGACCCTTAATTTTTAACTAAAATTTGAAATCACTCTGATAAGTAGTTTTTAACTTATGCCGTGAACTAACAGACAAACGAACCTACGTAATTGATACAATATATTTTTTGGCATCTAGGGACACTAGAACGTGAAGATGTAAAACCTGAGGTGATTTTTGAACCATTACAAATATTATATTTAGCCGCCATTTTGTTTCGTCATCTTGAATTAGTAATACAGTTTTACTATTTCATCTGTATACCTCAATTATGTATGGCACACAATTTGAAATCAGTCCATTAAGTAGTATTTCAGGCCGAATTTTAAATATTTTACTAAGGCGCCATTTTGTTCCGCCATCTTGGATTCGTACCAAATATAAGTTGATTTCTATATAATACTTGATTTTAACCCTAAACCGTGAAGACATGTAAACAAAGATTTTAATTAGCCTCCATTTTGTTCCGCCATCTTGAATTAATACCAGTTTTACTAGTTTATCTGTATACCACAATTATTTATGGTACATAATTTGAAAGCAGTCCATTAAGTAATTTTTCAGGCTGAATTTTTAAATAAGCCGCCATTTTGTTCCGGCATCTTGAATTCTTACCAACATTTTACCAGTTGATTCCTACATAACATTTTTTTGCAAAATTTGAGAAAATTGGGTAAGTAGTTTTTTAGTAATAATTTTATTTTGTTTTATTATATTTTATACAAAACTATTGACAATAACAAAATTTACTGAAATCAATACAATTTTTTCTAAATGATACGGATTTTATGGGCGACACTGCATAATTAAGTTGTAACCATAAAATTTAAACAATATCCGTATTATGTACGAAAAAATATTTTATTTGAACAGAATATGTTCAATCGTTTACATTTTTTATATGAAAACCGAAACCGAATTTCTGTCGCACTCTGAATTATTTATGTTGCGTCTGCATCCTAAGTATGAAATAAAGATGAAAATTATAAAAAGTTTTTATTAAAAGTAAAATCGTAATTTTATGTCTATTTAAGTACTTTTATTTTACCCATAACCTTATAATAATGGTTTTTAACAAAAATATAGGAATTTTGACGTTCCTTTATTATTTCTAAATACGTGTTGTATATTTTTTAGAAGGAAAAAAATAATAATAGACTAGTTTATGAACATGACTTTAGACTGGTTTTTTTAGAAAATCGACAAAATCGTGCTAAATTTAAGGCGTATGTTCACCCTTAAGAACTGATCAACAAATACGAAACTTAAAAAAGGACTCCACAAAAATGGGTGATAATTTTGACGTTGAAACTAAATATAACCGTTTATTACCTATATTTAAAAAAAGTATATAACAAAACACCGAAAAACACAAAGAAAAATAAATAACGAATGACGTAAACATTAGATGTAATTTGATTGGGTTCCCCGCTTAAGTGACCGGTTTTGGAAAATGAAAACATAAAAGACTTAAAATGACTTATCATTTACCTTTGAGTGACCGATTTATAAGTGGCTGTTGAATAAAAAAAGCATTAAATGCCTATTTTATTTAACACATCAACTTTGTTTGGTGTTAATGAATGCTTAAGATAAAAGCAATTTTTTAGGCATACTTTCGAACGTTTTTAAAAATGACCGTATAAATTACTATAAGTGACCAAGCTATAAATGATGAATGTCATAAGTGACTAGGTTCACGAATTTATAAATGACCCGTCATTTGCCAACACTAGTTTCGTTCTATCAATTTTATGTAGAGTGCAGTAAGATATTCTCTGTCCATGTAATGTGGCGGCACTTGCAGCAATTTTGGCGACTTATGCGCAGGGTTGGGTCAGTAGAAAACCTAAGGTAATCTAACTGGGTAGAAAACCGTAGAAAACGTGTTTTATGTGTTTGTAGAAAAAATCGAAGTTTTCTACCAAGGTAAAATATATTGTTGCCTAGCTAGTTATATATTTGTTAAGTTTTAGGTGAATTTATTTATTATTTGTTATTTTAATGAAGTAGACTTACCTTAATTTTTATCCACGTAACGGCTATGATACTGTCAAAAATCGTTCTCGAATTTCTACATAGATGGCTACGACTCAAACCCTAAATCAATAAGAGGGGTCTCCCCCAAGGCTTTCCGTTGTCTCCACTGCTATTTAATATCTTTACCGCAGACATACCAAAAATCAGCACACTAAGCTCTACCTGTTCGCCGACGACACGGCGATAATCACAGTTAACAAAAATCTAAATTACATTCACAATAGGCTTCAAAATCATATAAATGTCATCCAAACATAGATGAATTCATGGAAACCGAGTCTAAATTCTAATAAAACTCAAGAGGTATTATTTTCACAATACAATAGGCCTGAAAACATCAAAAAAATCCAAATATCAAATGTCCAAGTTGAATGGACAACAAAAGCAAGAGTATCTGGGAGTAATATTTGACAGAAAATTGAGTTGGTCGGCTAATACTAACAATGACGTAAATAAAACAAGAAGCATAATATCTCTGTTATATCCCCTACTTCACCCCAAAAGTAAACTAAATTCTAGAATAAAAATCACTATTCACAAATCATATATCAGACCAATTATAGCGTATGTTCCCCCACGTGGAGCACTCACCATTGCAATCAAAAAAATAAATTACAATCACTTCTTTACTTCAAAGTAAGCTGTTAAGATAATACTTAATGCCGACAGGTTTGTGCGGAACTCAATATTACATAGGGACAATAAACTAATTTATTTTAATGAATTTATTACTAAATTAAATACCAGTTATTATATTAGAGCGGACTTATCTCTAAACAATTTAATACAATCTTTTCATATATTCTCTAACAATAGAAATAAATACAATCTCCCTAAAGACGGTTTGCTACCACAAGTCAACTAAAACACTAAATTTTATCTTATTCAAATGGGAAAAAATCGCTTTGCTACCGATTCAGAGTTTAAGAAACTGAGTAAAACAGTAAATATTTATAAAATACAATGATTATTGACTTGATATGCTTGTAAACAATTTCTAAATAACTTAAAATTTTATTCTAAAGCTGTCAAAATGTGTGCAGTACTGTGAATCTTTTTCTAACAAATTTTGCATAGAACTGCATGTTTATTTTTAATTCTAATTGGTAAAAATTTAGACTTATTTTATTGGCATTTCTATTTTAATTTACTATTTAACTATTTATGAATTGAAGGTTTAGCAGGGATTATCACGAAATGAGGTCTGGTGTAGACGCTAAAAAAATTCGACCGGGATATCGGCATTATCTGTAATAATAACAGGTATTACCAAATTACCCAAATACAAAACACATGTAGTACTTTTTTAGTCGTCAGTCAGTCAGATCCTTTCAAGGTGATGAAAACCTTGGTTTTTAATTAACAGGTGATGGTAAATTGTCGTTATGTTTTAGGTGTACCGAATTGAAATTTCTAAACCCTATACGAATTGCATGTTTTTTATTTTACGTAATTAAAAGTAACATAACTTTCAGCCTTAAAATGTTTGATAGTTCTTGACAATTGGACTTTTTCTACGTATTGTACCGTTTTCGCGATGTCGAAAACATAGTAAACTGTTTACTACATGTCGAGTACTAAAATGAAGGTATATACCCAACCCTGCTTATATGCAGGATTGGGTATCTTTTAGAAATTTCAATCCGGGACTCCCAAGAAATAACGACAATTAACTATCACCTTATAATTTAAAACAAGGGTCCTCACTTTGAACGAACGACAAATCCTTCCGGATTTCGGAATGCCTAAGAGAGAACGGCAATCAAGTATTAACTATCAACTGATGACTAAAACAAATCATTACCTTGAAAACATAAGAATAAGTGATGTTAAAGTACTACATGCCTTTTGTATTTGGGTAATTCGGTATAACCGGCGATTACAGGATAATCCCGGTTAAATTATTTTTTAGCCTCGACACCAGACCCCATTTCGTGATATTCCATGCTAAACCGGAACGGGTGGCAACCCTAGTTCATAACTACTTAAATGATAAATTAAAATAGAAATGCCAATTAAAAAAGAGCATTTTTTATTGTCATTTCTATTTACTAACTATGAATAAAAATAAACCTGCAGTTCTATGCCAAATTTGTTCGAAAAAGTTTCGCAATACTGCATACATTTTTGTTAGTTTTAGAAGAAAATTTAAAATTATTTAAAAAATGTTTATAAGCATATTACGTCACTAATCATTATTTTTAATACATATTTATGCTTTACTAAATCTTTTATAATATCAATTGATGGCAAAACGATTTTTTTATATTTGAATAAGATACATTTGTATTTTTTCATTTACAAAAAGTATGATTCTACTTACCCAAAATAAAATACAAAATTTCGTAAATAATATAAACATGTGAAAAAATGATGTTATTTATAAAGATGATGCTTGATATATTTTACCTCGGTAGAAAACCTGGATTGTTCCTGCACAGGAATAAAACAAGTTTCCTACGGTTTTCTAACAAGGTAGATTACTCTGTTTATGCGCAGGATAGGGTCAGTAGAAAACCTAAGGTAAGCTACCTTGTTTTATATACGTGTGTAGAAAAAAATTGAGGTTTTCTACTAAGGTAAAATACATCAAGCATCAAGTTTATAAATAACATAATTTTCATCATATTTCTGTATTATTTTCGAACATTTGTAATTTATTTTGAATAAGCAGAATCTAACTTTTTGAAAATGTAAAAAATAATTTGCCACTGATTCAAAGTATAAAAGGTTGAGTAAAACAATAAACATTTATAAAATACGATAACTATTGACTTGATATGCTTGAAAATAATTTTTAAAACATTTTAAATTTTTACTCTCTCTGTTAAAAGAGCTCGTAAGTTTCAGTAGCTGCTCGAGCCCAATATTCTGATTAGGATTGTCTAAAACGGGTACTTTCGAAGCTACACCCTACATACTATCTTATGTTTATACATGCCCTAAAATGGGAGAATTTGAAAAAAATGTATCTAGAATAACATATTTTCAAATTCTCAAAGGAAAAGCTGATTTTGATCAATTTTCATTTTTCACCAAAAAACGTCCGTACGCGACAAAATAAAATCTTTAAGGCTACGAAGATGATGCACACTTAAACTATACGTAGGGCACTATTAAATAATGCAACAATCCATGGACTAAATAGACCTGGTGATTTTTAATAGAATTTAAAAATCAAATTTTTGGAAAAAATCCAGAAAAAATCACAGGCATAGATTTTCATATGTAGAATACGAGAAAAATAATCGCAAGTCTATAAAACGTCAAAATAACTTAAGAAAAAATAAAAACCAATTTCCCGGGAGCTCCAATTTTCGCTGCTGCTTCTATATGTTTAAGACTGACAAAATTCAGAGATCCCGAAAATCCGATTTTGCTCTGATTGGTCCAAACGTGCATTAAGGCGGCTACCGGAAAAGCTAACGAAACTGGCTCGTTTTTGGATCCAAAAAGCAGTAAGTTCAATGAAGTTGTCAAGTTAACACGTACAGTACCGACGCTATCGATAAAGAATTTTCCTTCCACGGGGGATATACGACGGGGCTTCCATCTGAAATTTTGCATTGCACTTAGCTCTAAAGTAGGATTTTCGCCCATGGGTTCGCCTAACGGTCGTGCGTCATGATAACCATATATGCGCAATATTTACCCTTTGTATTTACTCATATTTGTGCTTACCCATTTGATCCGAAATTTCGCAAGTTATTTTAAAATAAAATAAAAGGCGAGCTATATATTTCAGTTTTAAACTTTAACATATCTCAACTGATTATTTCGTTTTTTAAAATCAAAATATTTTGCTATAATCTATCAGTGCTAATTTAAATTTGTTAATAACAATTTAAAGTTTTTAAGTTCTACCTCGTATCGTCACCTAATTGAGTCGAATCTCTCATTAGGACAATACCCCATTTTAGGGCATGTATCAACATAAGATAGTCTGTAAGGTGTAGCTTCGAAAATACCCGTTATAGACAATCCTATCAGAATATTTGGCTCGAACAGCTACTGAAACTTACCAGCTCTTTTAACAGAGAGAGTAAAAATTTAAAATGTTTTAAAAATAATTTTCAAGCATATCAAGTCAATAGATAGTCAACAGTAGTTTAGGGATACGAAGCATTTTAGTGGTTTTGAATTTTGAATGCACTCTTTAGAGCAGTACAAAGGTAGGGTAATTTTTGTGAATTTTTTAGCGAAAAGTTTTTAACACGAGTTTAGATAACAAAATGTAATTATTTATTATGCGATGAAAAAAACTCTATTCAGGACTTGTTTTAGCAGGGCAGTATATTCTCTTATCGTTTCAGCCGAAAAAAGCACATTTTTTTTTACGTGTGACGCATTAAAACATCGGAAAATATATGCCACAAACATGGACCATAATTGCTTATACTTTTTGTACAGTAATAACTAAGATCTGTTAACGTAGAAAATGTGTAACAAAATTCTTTAATATAGATTGATTCTTTATAGATAATGTTTACATGTAACTTGAATAGTTTTTAGAAATTTTAAACCTATTTAAAGAAATATTATTTATTAAATAGTATTATATCAAATTAATGTTTTACTTAAACCCTCAAAAGAACCTTAATATATATTTCGATATATCAAGAATCATTACATACATTCCGAAAAAAGTATTGGTGTATTGAAAATGTGTAAAACCGAATTTGGGACTCTAATTACTTTATTTACTTTTCGAATACGAGGGTGAATGGAAAAATGTAGCCTTTCAGTGCAAATTAATTTCTAGTAAACAATAAAATTCGAAAATTCGCTCAAATATATAAAAGAGTTTTGTGAATATACTCACTAGGTATTAGATATACAAAATACCTATATGGACTATAACATTTTCAAATTTATGTATAATTATTTAGTTTATAGTAACAGTGAGGCAGTTACTAAATTTGGCTAGTTATATAGTTACTGATTTTTACACAGTGTTCTAACACCATCCTGTCGAATAACTCTACGAGTTGGATTTTTCCAAATTTACATATCATACACTTTATAAAAGAAAGTTAATAAAATCTTTATTAATAGGGTGTTACTATTGAAAGTGACATAGTTTAAATCTATATTCAGTTTTAGTTCATAAGATACCGGCCTTCTTTATTAATGAAAATAACAATTTTTTCATTTACAATAAAATATACTGTTTTTTTGGTTTCTTCTTTTAGTCCATTTCACTCACATGAATTATGATAAACATATTTACTCTCTTCTTTCTTGTAAATATCAATTTAAGACTTTGAGAACACTCGAACTATTAGAAAGTTTCAGTTGATATAACTTTTTGTTTTCATCTCTCCAAGCTGCCTTTCTTTATGTTTGCTTGGTATGGAATGTTAAACAGACATTTTGCTTATGGTTTTTCATTATTTTAAGCCCATTAGTAATCTGAAACAAAATTGAACATTATAACTTTGCAGTTAAATATAACCTTTAAAATATCAAGACTTTTATGTAAATTACATTTTACATACCTCAATATGTTTTATTCATAATTCATTGGATTACATTTTGTAAAGTATTTTCAACTTCTCTAAATTAAGACAAAAGAAATTTGTTTTTGCTTTGTTTATAAATATTCGGAATTTGCCTGCCTTTCTCTTCTGTCACTATGGTTTCATTAGTTTCTTATTTTTCGGCATCCAGCCAGCTTTGACAGTGTCTGATTTTTCATTTAGTCATAATTTTGGTTCTGCTCGGGAGCAATTCGCCAGCTGTATTCGGGGACACCGAATGTTATCGGGTTCTTACTCCCTTCTACTAGTGGCGCCAGCAGTGAACTCCACTGTAATTATTATTTTAGTTTATGGCATTAGGTTGGCATAAGTCTGAAGTGAGGAAGAATGATGGAGGGGAATGTCAAACTTCTTTGAATTTTCTGGAACTGATTTTCTCGTCCCTTTCTATTGGCTCTCCTTAGAGGTGCAACATGTGTCCGGCTTTATAAAAGTGCCTTAATGGACCAATTTTTTAAAGTACTGAGAGTATGCCATAAATAATTATTTTAAAGTGCAGTGCTGTTGAAAGTCTAAGGCCTATTTATGGACATCATCTGGCCATAAATTTTGGTCCCATTTTGTTTGGTTCCACATTTGATCAACCACGTGGTAAGTCGATTTTCAAATTAGTTTCCTACTGTGAGCTAATTCGCAATTATCTTTTATAAACAGAATGGCGTCCTGAATTTTGTTTTTGGCTGTCGGTCCTCGAGAAGCCTTTCTAGATGTCTGGAAATTCCCTTTATTGGTGACCGTTGACGTCGAAGGAGCCCTCTAGATGACTAGAGGTAAGGCAATGTCTTTGAATAGTTGTGTTGTAAATAACTTGTTTTTGCACATTCCATGTCGATTTTATTGTAAGACAAACAATTGTTTGTAGGGTTTCAGGTTAAGAATACAAGTTTATGGTGTAATTTTTGGGGTACATAAACCAAGAGTACTACAATGGTTTTGGGGTTCCTTCCTGTAAGAGTATAAGGAATTAATTCTTAATTTTTATGTTTATGAATTTTATATAAGGTAGCAGAAAGGAAGTAAGTAACCTATTTTTTTGTAAAACAGCCTTGGCGAAACACTTTATATTTTTATAACTTTTTTCCTTGCGGCAGTATAAGAGAAAATTCATGAATTTTTGACTCCCTGTGCGCTATTTAATTTAATCTTCATATATTCATATTTGCGACATGACATTTCGCCAGATGTTCATAGGTTGATGATATAATGGTAATAACGTTCTATCACATTTCATATATTTGATATATTTTATATATTTTACATTTTCTTGATTTATTTTTTTATATCTTCATGTTAATTGAATATTTGAATGTAAGCTTCACATGTCAAACATTATTTTATAAAACAACTTTTTTTAAAAAAAAAAAAACAAAAGATCAAGGTGATCATTAAAATTTGACAGTCTGCACTTTATATAGTGTTTTATTGAAAAGCCCTCCAAATCTTTATTTTGTCTGCATTTAAATATCAATATAGATTTCTTCCTAATTGAGTCACAGTCAATTAGGTGGCGCCCATTTTAATTTCGAAAGGTGTACCCGAGAACCTGCAACCTACAGCTCTCCGAAAAGATGACTGGCTGCCGTTCGCATGTATTGGTAAGTTCATAGGGACTTTACGCCATAGGACAAAATATAAAAATATTCGTCTCTTAACGCTTAATAGTGGCGACTCGCCAGGGGACGCGGGTGAAGCGCCGCTTCACCTACATTTTCCAATCAATTTACTTAAAAACAAAAATATTTTTAAAATATTAAGCAATTTATAATCTATATTTTTATTATAAAAATGTAGTATGTTTTATATAAATTCACATTATTTACTTAAATATGCCATTATTTTCTATCAAAACTAGTGCGTTATATACTCAAAAAATAATAATGGCTTTAAAACGTAGGGCGCTGAACACCTTTTCAAAAGAGCGACCCGTTGAGAAATCATAATCAGCAGTAACAAATTCCGCATCAGACTCCCCCAGCATGCCGGTTTTCGCGCTTAGACTTGTTTACGGCAGTATGACAACGCAATGGTTAATATCCGTAAGCCAAATAAATAGAGATGGGAGCGGCGTAAAACTGCTGCTGCAGGCTGCAGGCGTTTGTTCGCATGTTATAGAATTAATGTAAATTAGTGGGTTCAGATCATCTGAGGCGGAAGCAGTTTTGCATTGATCGAATCGAAATTAGCTGTAAGAGATAGGTTAACTGTTTTTTAAAAACAAAAATATATTTAAAATCTTATACATTTATATTATTTCCCCTAAGTATTAAAAAACGCTCCAAAGCTATGGATAATTAATACCATAAAAAGGTTAAAAAAATACCCGTTTTAGGCGTGGCACCCCGAACTTTCGCCTGTGGCGCTGTGCATCTAGCTATGCTGCTCTTCACTCTTTCTTAAATCCACGAGCCGCCACTGTCGCTTAATACTGTTTTATAAATAGAAAAACTACGTTCTACGTAAACTAATGTTATAAAAGCGTATTCGAACAAGACATGTCAGGAGATATCTCAAAATTGTCTCAAAACGAACCAGACATTAAATTCGATATATTAACTAGTATAAAATAAATCTTCGCTTTTATTTAAAACGCAATTTTTTGGTAACAAGATTTTCAATGCTATTTGTGGCTAAACTTGTATTTCGTTTTAAATGTTCAAAAAAAGCTATTGATATTATTATAAATAAATATTTTATATTTATTTGTAATTAATGTCCCTGTTGTTAAATTCTAAACTTAAATATATAAGAACTCTAGTGTATTATTAGAAAACAAAATAATGTACTTTAAAAAGGCTCCAGAATTCCGTCTACCTATTGCAATAAAATGTTTGTAATGAATTTTACCCAGGTTTTTACTCAACTGTCATATATCTTTTGCTTGGGAATTCAAATATTTTAGGTACCCAGCTAACAAATGACAGGCAAATATTAAACAATACGTTTGATCCAATATTATCTAATATTTTCGGGATGTACCTACTCTTGCCGAAAATGTCGTTTGGTCCTCTTAATGTATTCAGCAGTTTAGTTCTATTTAGAGAAATATTAAACCATCTAGTTTGCATATTATCCTTTCTATGCGGCATTCAGAAAAAACTTATGATTTTTACAATTATACAGGTTGAAACTAATTCGACACTCACCATTTCGGAAAACATAAGAGATAAATAAAACTTTAAATGGAGGCAATGTAGTATAATTTAGAGCATAAACAAATACCTTTAAAGAAAATCAAAAAATTGAACCACCGAAAATCGCTTCTGATGGTACTAGTTGAGATATATAAAAACAACGTTTTACTTTTTTATAGCAGCTTTTCTCGTTAACAAAATACTGGATGCAGAATTTATATCCAACATTTCTTTTCCGGGGCCCTATCATCGAATATTTTTTTTAATATGCACCTAAATTTTATATTTTTTTAGGAGTTTGTGACCTAAAATCAAACATATATGACACTCATCAACGTTATTAGATTTTTCTATGCGATAAGATAGAATTCCCAATCTAAGAGTGGCGTAACTACAGATCCCCCCCCCCCTCTGCAATTTTTGGTAAAGGGCCCCCTGTCCCTCAGGCCCGACGAAAAAAAAACTGATAAGAAAAATAACCCTAAAGAGCAGGGCATAACTAATGAGGGCATAAAAAATCATCCATAATCTCATAATTTTCTTCGGCTTCAGCGGTGATCAGAGATCTGAAATAAAAAACTACGTAATTTTATTTAAATATAATATTAATTACAATAAAGAGAAAAGTACCTACCAGCACACAATAATTATTCTTGTTTAGGAAATCAATGTTTCGTAAATCAACATAATTTCCCAGAATAAATAGTAAAGAGTACAGAAATTTTACCAGGCCGCATTAAAGGGTATAAATTGAACACTTTAGAATCGTTGGTAATACATAAACATAACAATAATCCTAACTACAGGTATAATTTTAGAGGACCAAATAGCGGTAAAATAATCGTCCTTATACCCTTGTAGAACCTTTATGACCTATAATATACTCTTCAATATTTAATAAGTATGGGTATTCTTTTATTATAATAAATGGTCACTTAAATACCTTCAGCAATTATGAATTTGCATATATTTATTTACAATTGCAAAATCATGTACTTAATGCTCTATAATCTATAATAATGTTAAATATCTAATAAGATTGTTTAATTTCGGCATTTAGTATTGGTATTGTCCTTTAGTAGCTAATCTTTTATTGCAATCAAAATTAAATTTAAAAGCCTTCTCGTAGTGTTAAATTTCAGATTTTTAGGTACATTCTTGATAATGACTTTGTTAATGGAAATCTGGTTGGTTTTTCTTAAAACTTTACAGTATTTTAAACTACCATATACTTAGTACCCAACTGCTATTTCAATAAATTTTTGTTGCCCTTTCATTATGGGGCATCCTATCTGCTTAAGCGTTATATAATAATATACATTTTGTTGTTAATGTCAATTTATAATTAATTTTTTTTTTGTAGCGCTTAAGTTTGGTTGGAAGCCTTCAATAGACAAGATTTAGTATCAAAAATTGACGATGTACACAAGAACTATAGGCTTTGTGAGCGCCATTTTGAACTTAAATACATTTTAAAAGGACATACAAGGAAAATATTATCGATCAACGAATTACTTACAATATTTACTCACGAAATCAAAAGAAAGACAGGACAGCTGGAAAAAAAAATTTGGAAGAGCCTGCCAAAAAAGTGATAATTTTGTCAGGTGGGTGTCTATCAAATTATCATAGAATTCTTTTATAAGACATTTTAATTTAAGTATTTCCCAATTAATACATTTTCGCGAAAATATGTAACCAAAACCATGTTTTGGGACCTCAATAAAAAATTAACTAAACATTATTATCCTTTTACAGATATTATCTGAGGACCCATGTTCATATAAACTTTTCGTCTTATTTTCATCCGTAGAATTTCCCGTTAAGCGTTGGCGCATGTTTTCTGAAACACCCTGTATATATATATATATATATATATTAATTTTTTTTTTAAACTTTATTTTTTAAACTATTATTTAAAACGAAAAAATTATCTTTTTCTGGATTTGAATTACATCTCGAGAGGTTGGCTCGACAGAACGTTTAATCCTTGGAGGTGTCAAAAACGCAGAACTTATTACACCGCCACTACTTTCACCAACTGGTTCGACTCAAACGGAATCCTCATTAAGTAGTAACACACCCAGGAAACGAAAATAAAGGGCTAAAATAGGAACCTTGCGGAGAAGCACCGAAAAACTTACTTTACCTAAAAAATTAAAATTTTCTTCCCCAAAAGAACAGGAAACTTTGGCACTACAAGATTTTTAAAAAATGTGCGATATCTTTCTCGATCAGTCTTTATCTGATATTGTTAAAACTCATGTAGCGCAAAAAATAAAAAAAATTTCTCTGAAGGATAACTAATCAGATATATACAATTTGCTTTAAACTTTGAAAAAATTTTTTAAATCCAAAAGCTTACGATAAAGGGCGTGATAAAATCGTTGGATTTGAAGACATTGGTGAGGAAAAAAGAAGTAATTCTATATGTAAAAATGGTATGGTAATTATAGCTAGAGGGATATATTCTAATTGGAAGCAACCAATCGCTTATTTTTTTTATTGAATCGCAGATCAAAGCAAAGGATCTTAAACTTACAAAATTATTGCAAGTGACATAAATGTTGGTTAGTCTCTATAAAAAGTACTTATGGGAAACGCTTTCTAAATTAGAATGTATGTATCTGGAAACGAGACGTCTTAATACTGATTGCCTTGAAAATGTTTTTGCCAGCATAAGGTAACAAAGTAGAAATAGTGTCAGACCTACCCTATACAATTTCAGTGGGCATTCCGGAAGTTGTTTTGTCAAAACTATTTTCATTCCATCATGCAAATTGTAAAAATGATTTTGACGAATTATTAATTAACATGAAAATCACAAATGAATCCCAAATTATGATCGAAGAGAATGAAAATAAACCTTCTAAGGCCCTTGCTATTCGAGATGATTCCTATAAAAAACAAAATATTTTTGCTCAAAATGCATTTAATTATGTCTGTGGATATCTTTTAAAACGGGCTCTTAATGTTCATACATGTGATACATGTAAATCCTTCGGGAATGAGTACAACACACTCGATTTAAATATTTTACTAACCCATTTCAAAGCCTTTAAGACAAATGAGAGCAATTTTGGAAGTTTGCAGTCCCCACCAGAGAAATTCGTTAATTTCATTTATCAACTTGAATGTATTTTTATTTCAAAATTTGAAGAAATATGTACTGGACCATTAGTGTCCAATAAGTTATTCACCATAATGAAAGATGTTGATTTTACTCACCCATGTGTAGATTTCCCCAAAGTTCTCATAAAAAAATTGTTTATAAGACTGAAATTTTTTTATACTATTAAATATACAAATAGAGACATAATAAAATAGTAAGAAAGACACAGTGAAACAATGGTCCAGATGAATAAAAGGTAGCAAATGCTTTTACTATAATGCTAACTCTTTCTGATATTTGTGTTATACATAAATCTTTCTCAAAAAACTTAAGCAAAAGCACTTGCTACACCTTTATTCATATGGCCCAATATTTTTGTTATAAAATTGTTTGGTCTTAATTATAACCACACATTATTTTAAAACGTATAAACACCAATATATTTGTTTTATTTATATATCTGACAATGATTTAAATGGAAACTAATATATTTTATTAAGCCGTCATTTTTTCCCGTAGCATTTTGAATTTTACCAACATTTTATTGCATTTATTTTGGACCGCAATATTGTTCTGCCATCTTAGATCTGCATCAAAATTTCGCCAGCTCATCCTCATATTACTTTTAATTTTTTATTAAAATTTGAAATCAACCAGTTAAGTAGTTTTCTAGCTGTGCTGTGAACAGCAGACCAAGGGAATGGAGAAAACATTTTTTTGGGCATTTAGGGGCCCGGAAACGTGAAGATCTGAAAGATGTCGGAGGGGGACCTTTTTACGATTACAATAAATTCCCCAAGAAAATAAAAACAGTATATTAATATTTAATTATATCTTTTTTCATATGACCATGCACTATTCGAACATTGTACCGAATTAGGTTTTAGTGTATATTATCAGCATTCTCTCAGTGTAAGCAGAGGTTGTTGTAGTGTCAGATAAGACCAGTTGTAAACGGGCCATCCAATTACAAAGGAACCGACAAAGCTGTCGCTCCTCTGTGTTGGCTTTTCTCGGCCTATGCCCTGTTTGAAATATAAACAAAAGCCCTTTACAGGGTTATCCATATCCAGCTTAAAATTTTTAAACCAAATCAAGGTAGTCATTTGGTATATTTTTTTCTGAAGAATTTAAAAATATTTTATAAAAATCAATTTGACTTTTATTAAGAGCGCTGTGAGAAAAAAGTGATTTTTTACTGGAATAAACTATATTTTCTCCCTTTAAATATTTGCGGTCGGTAAATGGAACATTAATTACAGTATATGATACCGTAATGTGTTGCCTAGCAATTCTGCCACCTTAGTGTTATTAGGAAGTAATTATTTGGTTTGACATTTTTGCACTTAAACATTTATGGAAAAAAATATTTGTTTTACTTTAATTGACAGTGATAAGTAAAAGACAATCATAATTAGCTCTTGAAGACAATGGCTATAACATCGGTAAAGTGATGCGATTGTTATATTGCCAACTAATATTTCTTAAATTTTAATAAATAGAACTTTTTATTCGTTTTAAAAAAGATTATAAAGACAGTAGGTATGAAATAAAATATTATATGATACACGTTCGTTAGGTGTTATTACATTACTTATAAACAACTCGTACTATAATAAGTAACCCACCATTCTTATAATGTAAACTACTATTTTGTCATGTTGAAATATACCTGTTCTCAAATTCTTATTGTCATATTTATTATTATCTGATACCTACCTGACCAAATAAGCATTTACTTTTAAAAATGTTCTGTCCCTTTTTAATACCATAACATTTTTAGAGTCAACTGAAAATGTAGGTTAGGTCGGGGTGATTAGGGACACCGGCAAAACAGACATGCCTCGTTTTTATACTCCCAAAGGAAAGAAATTGTATCACCATTATGAGCCAGAAAAGCTGCCCTACAAGACATTATAGCACGAAAAATGATTTATCGTAACGCAGAAAAGTTTCATGGTATTCTTAGGTCAGTTTTATGTCGACACAAGAAAGGAAATGTAAAGAAACAAGGAGGTCAAACGGTTTTAAACAATGATAAGAGAATTTACTGATTAGAAACATAAACACATGTTCTGATTGGGGTTATCCAATCGATAGTTATGACCTAAGATTGATCGCCAAAAATTATTTGGACAAATTGGGTAGAAAAGTTGTTCGTTTTAAGGATAATCTTCCGGGGCCCGAATTTGTAACGAGTTTTTTAAAACGACATCGATCACAACTTTCGAAAAGAATGTGCGAAAACATTAAAAGATCTAGGGCTCAAATTTCACGTGACATATTAAATGAATATTTCACCAATCTCTCGATTGCTTTACAGGATGTGCCACCTTGCAATATTATAAACTACGATTTGTCAGATGATATTGGTAAAATATAATTTCTCTTGGTAATATTCACATAGGTAATGTCATCTTTTGTTTTTAGGACGTAAAAAAATAATAACTAGAAGGGGTTGCAAGCATCCAGAACGTATTATGAATACTACAAAGTTAGCCACCTTAATAATGTTCGCAGTGTCAGGAAATGGACAAATTTTACCACCTTACGTGGTCTACAAGGCTCAGAATTTATATTTTGCATGGACTGAAGGGGGACCACGTAACACTAGATATAATCGGACACCATCAGGGTGGTTTGATATGGACTGTTTTGAAGACTGGGTCAAAACAACTGCAATACCATATTTTGGACAACTAGAAGGTAGGAAAAAACTGATTAGAGACAACTTGGCGTCACAAATTTCATGTGACATAGTACTAGAATCGAAAAATCAAAACGTGGATTTGGTATTTTTGCCGGCCAACGCCACTCACTTGACTCAGCCACTAGACGTCGCCTTTTTTCGGCCTCTAAAAATCGCATGGCGTAATATTTTAGAAAAAAAGGAAAAGGAAAAAAAGAGAAGGGCGTAGTGAAGCTAGCATCCCCAAAAACGATATTTCCCCGTTTGTTAAAAGCATTATTAGAAAAAATATCGGAGAATGCCGAAACCAATATCATTTCTGGGTTTTGAAAGACAGGAATAATACCATTAAACAAAAAAGAAGTCTTAAAGTTATTGCCCAAAGAACAATTAGATGAAGATGAAAGAGAAGCATTGAATACTACAATGATCGATTTATTGAAAGAGATGAGATATTCAGAGAAACCAAAGAAAAAAAATACAAATAAAAAATTATCAGTTGAACCTGGCAAAAGTGTTCAGTGTGAAAGCTCCAGCGAAAGCGATCTCAGCTTACATGGGGATGAAATGCTTAATAATTATGCAGATAAAGACAATGTTTTAGCAGAAGAAGATTTTTATGATTCTCCCGAGCAAAGCGCCAATGAGATTAATGCTACATTAAGCGACGATAAAGTGAAGATCTTCCTCTAGCTAATTGGATGCGAAAAAAATCCAGTGAATCTCCAACCACTTCCCAAATCAAAGACTGTAATGATAATTTACCACTTAATGAGACTGCTAGCTTTAAGGCAAATTGTGATTTTAGCACAGGTGACTGGGTTTTAGTTAAGTTCCCAGTAGAAAGAAAGACTGCCTGCATAAAAAACAGAGTTTATATAGGAAAAAATATTTCTATTTGCGATGAAAATTTTGTTGGCTCTTTTTTACGAAAAAAAGGTGATAAAGGCAAAACTGGTCCCGTTTACACCGGATGATGCAGAGTTTAATAAGAAACAGATCATCAAAAAATTACAATTATTTAAAGAAAGACGTGGATTATACACATTCCAGAATGTGGATACCAACGGCATTCAATTAATTTAGGATTAAGCAGTTCCAGTATTATGAGACTGTTCCTTTTAGAGATTAGTTTTTATGTTTATAAATCTTTAAAAGAGTGTTTTTTAGTTTTCCTGTTGTATTTTTATAAGAGTTTAGCAAAATAAATATTTTTGCAAGATCATTAAGTTTTTTAATAAAAAAAATTATGTTATATTGATATTTAATGGTATCACACGATACATTTTTTTCTAAATGTTGTCCCTTTACACCTCAGCCGCATTTAAATGAGAATAACTGCTGAATAACATGACCGTCCCTAAGCAACACATTTCCAGGCGAAAAGGGACAACGCAGTTTTTTTAAAAAAACTATCATTTAACATTTTTTTTTTTAAATGCCAATATTTGGGTATGAAAAGTACACACCATGTTCGGAGTTTTGCCCTACAGAAATTAATATTAAAATAACAAGTAAAGCCTCAACATCTTCATAAAGTTGGCGGACTGTCCCTATACACCACGTTTTACGGTACCTCAAACTATATTAGTGAAAAGTAAAATTATTTCACTAAGAATAAATATCAGGCGTATCTAGGAGTGGGTCCAGACCCCATCCTGGAGCTTTTTATACGATAGCCGCACGGACAGCGCATATCTCTTTTTGGACCGAAAATATTTGAAATTTGTGTTTTTTGACTTTCTAAGTACCACAGATGGTTAACGGTACGTCGGGGAAATACGGTCAATTGTAGAGGATAAATAGGCGCTTCTTTTGATATAAACGCGATTTCGTTGGGAATTATAATAAGGCAGTAGCGACGTCCGATATGGGCACTCTTTTTGAAACCCCAAAGATTGAAAATGTAGGTCGCTATGATTAATTTTTTTTGGACTTCTCGTCCAAAAATCTCGGAAAAGTTCGTTAACGAGCCATATCGGACTCCGGGATGTGGCTTAAAAAAAAAGAAATAAAAAATGGGGTAACTTGTACTTTGTCAAGGTAAAAAAGGGGTTCGATGAAAAACATGAAGGAGAATTAAAATCAATATAGAATGCCTATAGCTCAAATGCCGAGAAAGCAGTCGAAATGCAAAAAAAAACTGTTTCCGCCTTTTCAATTTTCAAATTGTTTATAGGACCCCAAATGTCCCTCGAGGCATTGAAAAACCACGTCCTCAAAATGGCTCTCCAATTTATACAGGGCGAGCCATTTAGAAATAAAATTGCAATGTTGTTTTCATATATTTCCCTATGGTTTTACGTTTCGCCCTATAGCATATGAATGGTTGATCCTAGGCAAATCAGGTAAATGCACAAAGAAACGTCTTTATTTCTTCTAGAGACTTGCGATCAGGATTAGAGGTGACATCTGAGACATTTTTGAATTGTAGCGTGCATGCATTCTGTTTGCCATTCTTTGGCCCTTCGTAAAGTCGTATCCGTACATCCTGGGATAAAAAGGATTAAATATACCAAAAATTCCATCTTATGCTGCAAGACATAGATTTACATTTTTTTTATCCAAAGTCGAAAGAAAATCTAGTTTTGAGTAAATTCATTATTTTTCCATTTGCCACTGAATTTACCAGTTTTTCAAGTTGACCTGATTCTGCCAGCTGTGTAGCTTTGACTGACATGTCATAATAAGTAGTTTGACATGGTCACGATGTTTTTAAGGTTCGATGTATTTGGCCCGAAACAGGCAATGTCCCGAAAAGTCATTGGCCCGAAACTTCGATTTACCTCAATGATCTAAAACAGACACTGGCGAAATACCGAAAATTCGGGCACTTGACTGTAAATGCGCTAAAACAGGCAATGGCCCGAAACTTCGTTTTACCTCAGTGATTAAAAACCGCTATTGGTCCGAACAGGCAAAATACCAAAAGAAGGGCGCCTGTATGCACGTCCATGACGTGGCTGTGGTCGAGATACTCCTGTCGTTGTTGCCAAACTGCCTTATTGTTTGGATAAACCCAGATATGACTTTATTTTATTACGTAATCAATCAAATATTATGTCATGATAGTTAAAGTTGATATTACTTATTAGTTGATCATCTCACGGTTTTCTTGCTCAACATTTACTATTCGTTTATTTTGAATTTGATAAAATGTTTCCTTGGTTATGAGATTTATATTATTGTAATAATAACAGAGTTTTTATTAAAGCACATTTTAAACTTCCAACACTTAAAAAAGATCTTAATAAGGTCTGTAATGAATTTTTTTTTGGCGTTTATTAGTTATTCACTGGACTTTTTTAAATTCATGTATCTATTTAACAGTACCGATTATTTGACAGTAAAAAGTGCATTGTGGAAAAAGCAATTTACAAATAAGAGTTTTACAAAAACAATATTTTGCCAAATACGTTTATTAAAAATTACATCAAACATTGCTGATTAAGAAATAAGTTTTAGGGAACACTATTCCAGAGTCCAGACTGTATTAAATTATGCGTTAGAATCCATTTACGATCGATTTTGGTCAAATAAAGCGACTTATCAGCCACAGAAAAAAAGGTGCTTATATTTATTGTGATTTAGCATTGCAGAGCATAATTAAAAAACATCTAACTCTCTCATTATATTTAATTTCTATGAAAACAAGGAAATAGAGAAATGGATTAAAAGTAGATTTTGAAAAAATATTAGCCAGCACATTGGTATTTATGACATATATCTAACTGACAAGATTTAGAAATAATATAATAATTCTACAATATTCTAGTTCAGTAGCTTATAATTCTCTTTATCATTTTGGAAAATGTTTATATAATAAAGTACCTGATCATATAAAGTAAAGCCCAATAACAAAATTCAATTCCAAATTAAAACGTTTTCTTACTGATTCTGCTCATTACTCTATAACTGAATTCACAGAAAAGACACATATATTTGACTCAAATGTAGGTAGTGATTAGGGGAAAACTATTGTTGCGGTACTTTATTTATATTGGTTAGTATTAGTTTTTTTTAGTATAGGCTAGTATTAGTATAGGAAAATTAGTGTAATGCACAGCTGTTATGCTTTTCAATAAATGTTTCATTCATTCATTATCAAATTAGGTTTTTCATTTAAGTGGGCGATAGTTTTACTGGTATCAGAGCATTATTGTTATTAAATTTTATATTGGACTTTTTTATACCTATAGGTAGGAGTCCACCGTTTGATAAAACTTGGACAAAGGTCTGCATATACTGAAAGGTTGAGAAACGTTGGTGTATGCCAACATGCTCCAACAATTTTACATATTGTAGAATCATTTTGGACTGCCTAGAGATTTATTGTTCACTGCCAAAAAAATCAAAAAACGAAATAGAAATACATTAAAAGGTTTAATTCGTGAATAACGTATGTCCCGTAAGTTTTGGCACAAAATTGAGGGGGCTTGAAAATAGGTTGTAAAGATAATATATCGAGATGGCTTTGGAAACAAAAAAATGTTTATTTGCTTGACATTAGTTTAACAAGTCATTTTTTAAAGTCAGTTGCATTAAAATGTCTTATAAATTAGAAATACGAAAAAGTATTTATAATTTGGTTGGGCAAATTCCTAAGGCTGAAATAGTTCGAATTTTTCAAAACCAATATATTTCACGCAGAAGTATTTACCGTACTATAGCCGAATGTGAAGAAGGAATTCCCTGTTTAAATCTTCCAAAAAGTGGAAGACCAAGAAGTTTCACGCGAGAAAGGACGGAAAGATTGGTAAGAAGAGCAAAAGACAGAGTCGGAGTTTCTACAAGAAAATTAGCGCGTCAATTCCGATCTTCAAAGAGTACAGTATGGCGGGAATTGACAAGAAATGGTCAAAAATATCGAAAAAGACGAAAGTGTCCTAAATATACCGAAAATCAATTAGCACGGATACCAAGATGCTGTCGAAATCTTAGGCGGATACATTTTTCAAATGAGAAAGTCATTATTTTGGACGATGAAAAATACTTTACCCTTGCCAACTCGGAAATTAAAGGAAACGATGGTTTTTATACGGACAATATAGAAGAGTGCCCAAACAATGTTAAATATAAGGAAAAAGCAAAATTTGCTGATAAAGTTTTGGTGTGGTGTGCGATTTCGATTAGAGGGATATCCAGACCTTATGTGGGTCGAGTTAGTGGGGAAGCTTTGGATGCGGAAAGGTATATTGACAACTGTCTTAATAAATTAGTTCATTTTGTACACCAACATCACGTGGGAGATGATATAATGTTTTGGCCCGACTTAGCAAGCTGTCATTATGCAAGAGCAACTCAAAATTACCTTCGTCAAAATAACATACCTTTCGTACCAAGACAAGATAACCCCCCTAATTTACCTCAGGCCCGCCCGATTGAAGATTTTTGGGCATTGTTATCCCGCAAAGTGTATGATGGAGGGTGGCAAGCCGAAAATGAGGAACAATTACGGCGTAGAATTTTTAGAAAGATAGGCGAAATTGATGTTGAAGTTGTCCAGAACCTAATGCGAGATGTTCGCAGAAAATTGCGTCTAATTGAGCAGCACGGCCCCTTCAATTTAATTTAAATTATTAATTTTGTTAGTTACTAAGCCGTTAATTATAGTAAATAATAAAAGTTTAACCAAAGCTACATATTAAAAGAATATTTTGTTTTAAATTTTGTGCCAAAACTTACGGGACATACGTTAATTACCTATACGAGTGAATTGTATTTGGCCTCAATATTTCATAAAAAAAAGGTTAATCATTGTGGTATTTTAAATCTTACGGTAACTGCGAGACTTAATAAAGGATTTCTAATATCTATTTAGCTTCCTCCAGATAGAAGTTTAAATATTCCAACCTTGTTTAAGAACTGCAATGTTTGCACCACAAGTTATTTAAACTAGAATTATTTCAAAGGCAAGAATTCGTGTATAACATGCTATTAGATGCAACAAGTGTACAAAATTCTAACCCTGAGGTCAAAGTCAAGTTAGTTCAACTCTTTAAGTTTATGGAAGTTGTTTACAAGACTTTACTTTTGTAAACAACTTCCACAAACCTAAAAAGTCATACAAACTAAGATAACTTAAACTAAGCATATAGACTTAAAATTGACATCACAATAATTACATAATGCTAAAAAACAATATGTAAATGGTTAAAATTACAGTAATGTAGTAACAAATTGGACATCACAAAATAAAACGGCTAAAATTACTAATATAATAATAAATTGGACAGTCACAAGTGGTTGTCATAAAATTCCTGCAAACTGTAAACTCATTTTGTTATTAAAAAAATTCTAAATAATTTAATGCTTGTTATTTGTTTTATACCTAGTGAAAGGTTGCTCTCTTTTGCAAAATAGAAACTGAATTAAACTGATACTGAGAGCAAAATCCCAGAATACCATATCTCAATTGGGTTCCAACCAAACTGAAGTAAGCATTTCTAGCCATGTCACTTCCCAGCTCTTTCGAAATTATGTGAACTGCGTAGCAGTTCCAGATATCTACTAATTTAAACCACATGCTTCCATTAAATATCAAGTATGTGCAGAATTATTTAATTTAAAGTTTCCATTAATATGTGAACTTGAAAATTTGTATAGCAGTGGAGATGAATCCCGTGATTAAAAACAAGACGAATAGATCTAAATCTATGGAAAATAGTATGTATGTATGTATTATATATTTATTATTCTCTTATTTCAATAATTTGTTTAGCATTTTGATATTATATTAGTTTCTGTTCCATTGTTTGACGTGTGTATATGTATATATTTGAGTATATGCCAGTTAGTCTGTTAATAAAAGTCTGATAAAAAAGTAGGTATTGTTTCATTTTTTAAAACATAATTGGTGTCTTAGTTTAAAATAATAGATAATAAAATGTTAGTTGAGATTTTAAAAAAATCTGCCGTGAACAAGAAAGAAATAAGGCTTTACAAAAATAGGAAATTTGTTTTCCCTTTTTAATATACCCAAAAAATCCAAATCCATTTGAACCTACGTATATACATCAATTACTCAGAGATGGTTTGAACTATCTGGACGAAATCTGCAAGGAATATTCAGTATCTTGGTGTGGTCTCATAGCAAGCATACTGGAAAAACGTTAAAATTTAGGCTATGCGATGTAATATAATGCTAGCGTTCACGATCTTATCAGCAAATAACATACATATATGGGGCTATTTTTGTTAAATCTGACTTTTACAATAAAACTCCTGTAAATAGAATTAAAAAAGATGAAATAAAAAAAATAAGTCGTCTTCAAAAAAATTTACTAAAATTTGAAAAATATTTTATTCCATTATTTAGTTAAAAATTTTATTAAAATTATTAATTACTCCTAATAGGCTATATATTTATACTTTCAAGCGATCCTTTTCTAAAAATAAGTTGTCTAGCCTAAATTTGCAACTTTCAATGCCAAATATTCATGAATTGTATTCTATCGCTAATAACATAAACGAGGCTTTGTATTGCTTTTCGCATAACTTCTTTTATTGTCTAAATTTGATGTGCCCTGTAAGGAAAGTAAAATTTAAAACTCATTTAGGAGATACCAAGTGGTTACTTCCAATATCATCACAGAGAGCTGATAGATACCAACAACTTTTTTAAATTAGAATTACTTAATTTACAACTTCCATTAATATGTCAAGTTGAAAATGTGTATAGAACTGAAGGTGAATCCAGTGATCGATGGAATGTTTATAAATAAAATAGAACTCATAACAAAGAAGCACTAAAAAGTAAAAAATAATATTTTATTCCTTATTGAAAATTTAATTTTATGAAGGAAACTAATTCCTGATTACTTAATCAAAAACAGACATTTATATATTGAGTGTCTACATATTTACCACATTAAATAGGCACGGTCTTTTATAGCTTTTCTTATTTCATCCTTATTAGTTCTATTTACACAAAGTTTTAAAGTTAGGTTACAATTTTGAAGGCCTCTATTAAAATAAACTAGCTGGCCTGGCAGACCTTGTTCTACCTTTTTTGTTAGATGACACAGTAACTTTCTAGTGGAATTATAAGAATATGGGGCGCATTCACCACATAGTGCAGAAATGTTATTGAAGGAAATCATATTGGTTTTATGGAAGACATACGCAATAGTACAGTGTTGAGAGGTCTCTGTAACCAGACGATCATTTCAGAAAAAAAATCTTGTAAATTGGTGCAGTCTCACGAACTTGTGTTTTAAAAATATAGATAAGCAACTACTGGGTCCTTTGCATATGAAATTTTGCCAGAATCACCGTATTAATATTATAGAAATGTCGAGATTTAAATAGTTAAGTAAAAAAAATCCGGAAAACTTACGTAACACGATATTAACATGTATACTTTTTTCCTAATGATATGGTAAACGCAATCTATATTGCCTTAGGTACTCGTTCAAACGGCGTAAATCCGCCATGTTTTACATTTTTTAATGCTTGCTAAGGGATATCCTGAACATTCCCTGAAAACTTCATCCAAATTGGTCAAACCATCGCGGAGTAATCATGAACGTACATAAAAGAATACATGTGGTCAAATTGATAACCTAAGGAAGAAGGCTTCCTTGAAGTCGGTTTAAAAGATGAATCAAACTAAATCTATAGATAATATGCTATATATTTTTAGTATTTTTCTATTTTGATAAAATTCTTTTATCTTTTTAATATTATATTAGTCTCGGTTTGACTTGTTCATTTGAGTATCTGCCAATTAGTCTGTTAATTAACGACTTCAAAAAAGAAGGAGGTTATCAATTCAACACTGTATTTTTTATGTATGTACACGATTACTCCTCGATGGTTTGACCAATTTGGATGAAATTTTCAGGGCATATTCAGGATATTGCTTGAGTGATCCCATAGCAAGCATATTAGAACATCTTAAAAATGGCGTCATTTTTAATAGGTATCTATGTTTTAGATGTTTAAGCTAGAATCGGAGACAGTATACCGGGTGACAACGAAAAATTAGCAAGGCGTCAATCAGCTGGTTTTTAAGTTATAGTTTTAATATTTGGATCAAAGATATAGGTCCTTAAAATTAGGACCCATATATTCCGCGCAAAAACAATTATTGCATATTGCTTCCGGTGTAACTGGAAGTACCTAGGTGAAGAATTTTAAAGGGAATCCTGTTTATATTTTTACGTCATTCGATAGCGCGAAAAATTCCTCTTTTAATGATAAAATGGCGGAGGAGATATTGTTTCTAAAATCAATATAGCGGGACTGTGTCGTCACCTATCGAGTTTTTGTCAAGCAACCTAATGAAACGGCAAACGGTTGATAAAACATGCAGAAATTTAGATTCATCTCCTAATTTGATACGTTTTAGTAGTTCTTTCCAATGACATTTTGATTTTTATCGAAAATTTTAAATATGTATCGATATTTTTTTAAATTTAACATTAAAATATAAATCAGTATCTAAAATAAAATGATAAATGCCTGACACACTACACCTTTAGTTTTTATTTCCAAGCACAAACTGAAATCATTCAGAGATATCTTTTTCAGTATAAACAAATACCAAATTTTACGTAAAATATTTAAACCTTTTTTAGCACGATTGCTATTTTCACATTTCTTGCAACTATTTTGGTTTATACATGAGAGCATCAAATTGACATTGACATACTGCTTATCGATATCTATGGCGAATGTAGGATAAATACCAGACAAGCGACGGAGTTATATCAAGAAAGATGTCCAGGGCGTGACGCTCCTTCTAGAAATTATTTTATAATTGTTTAACATATAAAAATATGAAAATAAAATAATGCAGGTGAAGATGCTAATTCCTTCATAGTAAGCGCAGAAGTTGAGACAAATATTTTAGCTTATATTGAATATGATCGAACTGCTTCCGTTTCTAGTGTTGGATTACTAGTGTAATAGCTCTCGTGAAAGTGCTAGGAAAATTTTAAAGAAGCACGGTTTTAAGTGTTATTATCACTTATACGAAAATTACTTTGAAAGGCGCTTAAATTATTGTAATTGGTTTTTGGGAAATGTCAATACAGTATTGCACCATCAAATACTCTCCACAGATGAATCTATATTTACCAATCTCGGTATGTTCAACAGACAAAAAACTCACTATTGGACTTGAGAAAATTAACGACTGGTAAGAGAAGGTGTTTTTCAAGAGCGTTTCGGAGTGAATGTTTGGTTGAATGGTGGAATGTATTTGGGATTTCTTCAAAACCAAATTAAACATTTTTTGGAAAACTTGCATTAAGATGTGAATGATGGAATGATGTTCCAACAAGATGGAGCTCCAGCTCATAATTCAAAATCTGTAACAATGAACGATTTGGGGAGAATTGGTTGGGTACTATATGGTTCAATTCGATGGCGAGCCAGTGGATTTCTCTATATGGAGTTTTCTCAAAGATAAAAAAATCGAATAAGACAATTAAGCTGTTGATATGATTTTGGAAGAGCATTTAAGGATTTTTTAAAAATATCAGAATTCAATTGTGTCAACAAGGCAGTTAGAATATTTGACTGAATGAGTTTTTTTAAATCCCAGTTTATTTATTGTATATATTGGAAATTAAAAAAAATGTTTAAAATTAAATAAACGAAATCAAAATAGTTAAAAAAAACCTTTAATGATATTTATGATTTTTTCTATGCGATTAATAATCTAACAAATATATTCTAAACAAAAGAGCTATTAAATATATACTATTCGCTGACCTACAGTTTTTTCAGCTACTGTATCCTATATTGCAGTTAATCAACAGAATTGATGAGAATTTTCATTCTCCAAAAGCGCGTCCTGAGAAAGATATTTTCTATGAGCCCATTAGAATCTTATAAACAAATATTTCAACAATTTAAATTCTGACTCAACTAAGTATATTAATACTGAAAGCTGTGGTATTTGTGAAGATACCCAGAAGGATTCCCTACTGCCTCCTCTGTCCGTGTAAGGCTAGGGTTGCCATATTTTGAAACTTGAAATAACGTACATTTGTCGCTAGCCGGCGCATTCGCCATTTGGTAAATAGTGATTTAATCAAGTTTAGAGAATATTTTACTAATAAAATTCAATTTTAGAAAACTTATTCTGTGAACAATATTAATAAATAAAATTCAACGCAATCTTCGAAAATCTAAAATAATAATTAATATTTAGGTATCAAGAAAGGTAACTAAAATAAAAGAAAAGTCTTACTGAAGATTCTTTATGGATGTAGGAAAAATAGTGTATATTACAAAAGATCCATTTTAAACTAGAAAGATTTTTGCATTTTGCATTCAGCTAATACCTGCTAGCCTGAAAACTCGCTTTCATTACTTATCTAATATACTATAAGACTAGTCTAAAGAGTAATTATATATAATCACATTTCCACATTTCTAATTTATAAATTAACTTTTGTCGTTAGGTAAATTGATTAGGACTTGGATTTACAACATCTAGACAGACAGCACAGCGTATTATATTTGAGTAACTGACTAAAAAAATTGTGTTTTTTTTAAATAATTAAAAACTTAACTGATTTTTTCATGACTCCAGATAAAGTTACTTTAAACATTTTATTATAATATTTTAATTTTAAATAATAAAAATAAATAGTTGTAAGAGCTATGCCAAAAAAAACAGGTATCATCTTACAGTTATTTCTACTTAAAAATCATATGTATCTATCTAAATAAAACAGTTTTAATATGTATATATTATTCTCCCATTCTTCATCAATGTTGATTGAAATGATAGATTTTTCTTTTTGTAAAGCACAACTTTGCTTGTATCTTGTTAATAATATTTATGCCTCTTATTCTTAAGTTTCACTTTCGATCTATCTAAGAAAATGGAGAAACTTGTTTTATAATACCATCTATGTATAGCTCTCTGAAAAAATAAAAAGACAAAAGTTACAGGTAGCACACACTAATATTCATTTTGGCAGGCTGGAAGTAACCTTTGAAATTCAGATATTGGTTAGTAATTAATTAATTTTCGTATATTTTCAAAAAATATTTTCATTCATTGAATTTTATACGATGAACCAGGTTTTGATTTTTATAAACAACTGAATAAATAGCCCTTTTCATATTTTCCAAATAAAGTATACAATTATTAGTTCGACTCCGGAAATAGTTAATTCTGATACAACTCTTACTAGTGAATTAACAAAAATATCATTTTCTGTGACCTAGCTCAAACTAACTGCATTCAATAAGCAGTGACATTACTGATTACCGCAACCACCCATATAACATTTTCATCATATATAAACTCTCAAAATAATTATGCCGGGATATTCAATGGTGCCCCAAGAAAAAAATATGTATTTTCAATTGAAAAGGCAGCGAAATTATACAAAATTAATGATGATGCCAGTAGTTTTATGAAATTTTTTGAACTTTTTGATATAATTTAGAGATCCCACTTCAACATACAATAGAATTAGAAACACATACACAATACACTATTTAAAACTTAATAAAAGTTTAAAATAAATATTACCTGTGATTCCTTTAACAAACCAAAATCGCTTGAAGTCAAATGGTTCTTCATTGTAACTAACCAGGTTTCATTTACTTATTGGCCTACTGTTTTCCAGCATATTTCAGAAACTCTTTCTTCACATATTTAGCCTTTTGTGAAAACACAATGCTTTCAAAGTCGACTATTTTTTTTTTGCACAACTGATTTCTCTTTGAGAATCTATATGAATCCTACATCCTTTTGAAACTGGCCGAAGTTGTCTTTAAATTTTTTGACATCACTTATGTTACCTTTACCTGGAATTTACTGTTTTCTGCAAAACAATTCATCTATTGTTTTTACCCTATTTCCTGGGTCGGTTTTGTTATTGTTTCATGCACAGGATACCTGGGTTACAGATGTAATAATATGTTACAGAAATATTAGGGCATGTACACGTAGATTCCTCAATGTCATGGTACTTATCCAATTTAATCTGCAAATAACAAATTCGAAAAGTTTATTGCCAAGAAAATATATTATTGACAAATATATAAATATATTAAAAATAAGTAAGAATGATTCAAAGTTAAATACCTATTTTTAAAAATATTGATGTTCCTAAAATGTACAAAGAATGCTTACCTCAACCTTATAAACACCATTTCTCATGGCTGAATGAATAGGTAAGTATATCCTTTGATTACAGGAAGAAGGTCCAGATCAGAAAATATATCTTTCTCATAGTTTGATTCTACTGCGTTTTCTCAATTATTGTGGAAAATCTCATAATCATCTAAAAAAATAAAAAAGAAATCATAACCCTTCTTTACAAAATATATATATTTTATGGTTATTTAAGCAAAAACTCCAACAATATAAACTTGTAGTTATTGTTAAACATACTTACATTTATATGAAAAAAAAATTGGAAACCAGCAAAAATAAACGTCTAATGTAACCTTATTCCTAAGTTACTTTAACAATTTAAAATAATAAACACACAATCTATGTCCTATACCAAACGCGAAAGCTTCTTATAACTATAACTTGACAACACAGCAGCCTTGTTTGATATTTGCAGCCAGTAGCCTAGGTTTTTTTATTAATTTTCTTTTTCGGTATTTGAAGTTTCGGGCCATAGCCTGTTTTAGTGTATCCATAGTCAACTGCTCAAATTTTCGGTATTTCGACTTTTCGGGCCAATAGCGGTTTTTAACTACTGAGGTAAATCGAAGTTTCGAGCCAGTGACTGATTTTATGCGTTCTCCGACATCTGCTTGAATTTTCGGGATTTTGCCGGTCCGGGCCAATGCAGTTTTGGTACAATAACTGTTCGGGCCAGTGAAGTTTCGGGGTAAATACGCACTACCGTTTTTAATCCAAAATGTCTTCAAAATTTGCAAATATCTGTTGGTCTTTCTACCTTAAATGCTTTAGTGAGTGGTGACAATGGATACACATCCTGAAAAATATAGAAATATCAGGAATCCTGTCCAAATAAAATTATAGCAATTATTTTATATACGAAATGAAAGTCGTTATAATAGAAAATAATAAATGCATGTACGGTGTGGAGACTTAAAAGTATGTATATTTATGTTTTAATTAAAAAAGGTTAGATAGCAGATATAATGCTTTCTTCGATATACGCAGGACTTGGAATTTATTATATTTTATTTTTTGCTTTATACTTTAAAAGTGGTATTCAGTATTTAAAGTGTCGCTGGTTTAATATGTTTTATGGTTTCGTGTTATATATTTATATACTGGCTATCAAAGCAATCCGGTTCAGAGTAGCGGCATTTTCCAGTCATCGGGAGATTTAACAGCAGCTTTAATTTAATTTTTCGCATTAAGTACTGGGTATATGAAGTCGCCACTTATTGATAATTAACGGTTTCAGATATTTTATACAAGAGGTATGCTAGCATTTAACATGGATTTAATTTATACTGCACTGCCTATTAGAAAAGAATCTAAATATTTGGGTCAAATCTGATGTGGTATACACTGATAGTAGGTACAGAAAGACTTTGCTTGAGGATTTTTGAATGTAGAGCCGCAAAATATTTTCTTAGTGTGAATTTTAGACTGTTAAAAATATAGAATTAAGATTTCCCAGTAAGACCATTAACCTGTCATATTTTACATTTTCCCTTCCCATATAACAGCTCGTATAATCTATTATTCATATAATTAATTAGGGGTAATCTTGTAATCTCGAAATGAAAAAGGGTTTTTTTTTTCGATGCTTTAGATACCTGAAAAACATATTTAATGAAAAAAATTATAATGCCTGTACGGATGTGTGTTTATGTGTACACAAAATCGCGCGGACGATATCTTAAGAACAGTCAAACCAATTCAATTTAAATGAACATTAAAACAGTCTGGGACAGCGCCCAATTACAATTTACTTAACCACGGTAATTTGTGGCTCAACGCCGCAACATTGCTATTTAAACATTATCGAAAGACAAACATAATGATAGAAATACACATGATGCGTATTTCTACAAAATGATTTAAAAAAAAATTGAATGGCCTATTTACAGGATCACCCATGTATTATTTAATTTAAATCAATAATGACTTTTATTTTATATTTTAAAAATCACTTAAACAGGGACGAATGGGCTCCCAAAGCCTTTGCTTACTAGAAAAAAAAATATGACAGGGGTCTATCAAAATTTGACTGTTATGTTCATAAAATATGTGAGTAGTGTAATAATACGCACCCACTCACTCTCCCCACTTTTACGTCCCTGCTCCCTCGCCTTGTGAGGTCACTTGTCTTTAAAGAGACCTTGAGATGTTTGGAAGGTCAAATTGTTTGACACTGAAATGTCATTGCCCACTGACTTTGAAATGACCATAAAAATGTTTTGGAAGTTGGTCACTTGATCTTCAGGTCAAATTATTTGACATTGAGATGCGCATTGACTTTGAAATAACTTTGTGCCAATTCGACCGTGAGAATGTTTTGAAGGTCTAATTGTTTGATTTTGTGGCATCCTCGATCTATGATTTCGAAATCCTTAACACTAGACTTTGAAATGTTTCGGTGGGGGTGTTATGCTCAAGTTCGTGACTATTTAGTATTCTATGGCCACAATTTTGACAAGCGTCAGTTTGACATAGTTTGGTCTTAAAAATGTGCGCTCTCTTGAAGTCTTGAAGTTCTGTCATTTAACACCTATAAAAAAGCAGGCAGGCAGGTGTGTGTTTTGTTGGCATTGAATTTGAGTTGATAAAGATAAACAATTGGTGTGACTGTGCAAATCTTAGCATTGATCCCATGTGGAATAATGTACTTACCTCCGACACAAGATTTGCAAATCAATGCATAGACATAGATGGGGAGCCCGACAAGGTCAGCTCACTGGAGGCCATTGTGCTATCCCCCAAGTAGGCGTGTCAGGACAAAAGCCCACACCTTTTTAGAAAGGAAAGGACCCTTTCAGGTCGTCCACGTCCCACAAGCTTGGGTTTCAAATTTTATTTGTGAGTTTGTTGAGATTTTATTAAGAATTTATTTGTCAAAAGATTTTATTTGTGAATTTGATTTTCGAATCCTAAAAAAGGTCGATTAGTATAGGAAATAAATATCTTATTAAGCAATGTGTTTAAATAAAAAACAGACCAATGCTACCCTCCTACCACAATTTGATTTTGTTTGTACCCTTTTTAAAATATAATTATTTATAATGCCATGACAAAAGTCGATTTTGCAGGATTTGTATTTGCAGGGCAAAATATTCCCTTATGGTTTTAGCTTAAAAAGCACCCCCTATATTTCTTTGAGGCACCTCCACCAAAAAACAAAAATTTTACAGAAAGATATTATTATATAACACATTTTGTGAATTTTTCAACGCGAAAAATTATAATATACGAGTTAAGATAACAGAATGTAATTATTATGTAATGAAAAAACATTTTGCAGAACTTGTCTTTGCAGGGCAGAATATTCCCTTGGTGGTTTTGTATTGTATGGTTTTAACTTAAACAATCCCATTTTTTTTAAGTACTTTCAACAAGAAAACAGAAATTCTACAGAGGGATACCAGGATATAGAGATGAGATTTTTTTTATATCCTTTCGATTTTCATTTTAAGAAAACGTTATTTATTAAAAGTTACCGAAATCTTCTAGTTTTATTACAATGAAAAAATATAGACCTAAAAATATACACAGCAAAAATTAAGACTTCAAAATGAAGTTGCTACATGAAATATATTATAACAAAATCTTACATATACCAAATAGCATTATTATTATTGTTTACATTCATAAAAATGTTATTAAAACAATCTTTGAGAACTTCTGATCTAATGGCGGAGGTGGTTTCACAACCTGAAACAAAAAAAAATATACGGATAACCCCCACCCAACGCAACTGTAGGCTTTATACTTAAAACAAAAACTTAGCCTTTATAATACTTAATAACCTTATACTCTATAACAGGGGTGCTCAAACGGTCGATCGGGAGTGCTTTTTGAGTAGATCTCGAGAAGAATTTTTTTTTTAATAAGTAGGTACTTAACTAAACTACAAACATTTATTACGTAATAAAATAACACTCTGCTAGGCGGCTTTATCAAAGGAACGCGCTGTACTTGTCAAAGAAAAGCCGCGTTTTTTATTCTTGCCGCTTTTCTAGAAATTTCGGGCAGCGCGTTTGACGGGAACATTCGAGACTTTCGTTCACGCCGATATAAATGTTGCGCCTGCAGGAATTGGAGTCATTCTGAATTGCAACTTGAAGACAATACTACGTCGACACAAAGTTCATTATTAAATAGTACAAAATGAGTCCAGCGAAGAAATCTAAAACGTATCATTTTAATAACGATTGGGAGGAAGAATTTTTGTTTTGTAAGGTGAATGATAAGTGCATTTGTCGTGCGTCAGTTGCAATACCTAAGCGTGGTAACTTAGAGAGGCATCATAAAAACTATGAAAAGGATTTTCCGATACAGAGTGAATTAAGAAAACGAAAAGTACGTGATTTGATATCATGTTTGAAAAAAGAACAAACCATGTTCCCAAGACCTAGCCAAACAATCAAAAGCTGCTACGATCGCATCATTTAAAATATCACATATATTGGCGAAATACAAGAAACCATTCGAAGATGGATCGGTTGTGAAGGAACCATTTATTGAAGCGGGTGAGACTTTATTTGGAGATTTTAAAAATAAAACAGAAATCATGTCTGCTATTTGAGAACTTCAGTTATCTCGTCCGACTGTCACAAGGCGTATTGAAGTCATGAGTCAGGACATGGCAGATAAACTAAAAAATGATATCATGGAATGTACAGGGTGGTCCACATAACGTAACCTATCCCCTTATCTCAAAAATTAAAAGAGATACCGAAAAAAACTGTTTATGAAAGTTGCTTGATATTTCAAGGACTGCTTAAATATTTACGATCTATGTATACAGGGTGCTTCAAAAATTAGATATGATATTAAACTTCATTATTTTTCATTAAACACCCTATATATTTTTATATATTTTGATTGCTCTCCGAAAAACAAGTTAAGTTTGTATATACATGTATGTTCGAATTCGGCGCCGTTTAGCCTGAAAATAAAAAAAAAGATGAAAATTAAAAAAATTGTGTCTCCAAAAAAAAATAATTAATAATACTAGTCAATTTTTTGTTGGTATATTTGAAATAATAAATCAATTAAGTAGGATCCAATTCATGTTAATTTTGTACCCTGGTTGCTTTTTTATATACAGGGTGGTCCACATAATGGGTTAAATTAGTGATAATTCAATCCCAGAAAAAAACAGTTTTTTTAAATGGAACACCCTATATATTATACATTTTATTGAATAACCTTTTAGTTACCTTTCATTTGGTAGGTATATGTCCTATACCTAAAACTAATATTAAAGGCGCTGTTGCGTTTTATTTTCGGCCATGTCATTTTTTATAATAATCTCGTAAGCATAACTTCCGTTTTATGCAAAAAATAAATCACTCTCTAATTTTTACTCTGAATATTATTTATTTTAAATTAAAAAAAAAATTTGAAATATCATTACAATAAAATAATTAAAAAACACAAAAGTTCCAAACTAATTACATTTTTAAATAGTTTTCTATATAACCTCCATTATTTGCAATACACGTCGTATAAATTATTTGAAGTTTGTCGATTGCCTTTTGGACTGAACCATTTTCATTAAGATGGGTAATCTCGGCTCTTATTCTGTTTTTCAATTCGTCTATGCTATGGGTCCTTTCTTTATACACTTTATCTTTTAGAGTCCCCCATAAAAAATTATCTAGGGGGCTTAAGTCGGGACTTCTTGGTGGCCAAGGAATGTGTCCGTTTTTCCCTATTAACATCTCATAATTTTCCCCTATGTAATTTGTGACTATTGGTATTGTGTGGTAGGGAGCACTATCTTGTTGAAAAGCTACAATACCATGTCTCACATTCTCTGGCAGTGCTGTAATCAAATTTAATATGTCGTTTTGAAGCATATGTAGGTAGCGCTGTCCAGTCAACGTTCGTTCAAAAAAGATTGGTCCGATAATCCTATCATCAAGTATTCCACACCAAACGTTTATAGACCGGTGACCCTGCTTTTCTATGGCCTTTACACGATGTTCGTTGTTGTGGGAATAATAGTGAGTGTTCCTACGGTTAAAAATCCCAGCTGTACTAAATGTAGCTTCGTCGGTCCATAATATATGCTTAAAAATGTCTCTCTCAAAATACTGATCCATTATAACGGTGCAAAAATTTAGCCTGTTTTCAAAATCTATTTCAGACAATTTTTGAACAGGAAGGAATTTGTATGGTTTAATTTTATCAAGTTTTAGTGATCTCATGATGGTCGTCTTACTAATATCTAAATCTCGTTGGCCATCCCTTAAAGAATTTTCCGTGTTATCTTGATAGTATAATCTTACTTCAATCCTCTTATCGTCAGTTAAAATTATGTTTTTCTTGTTCTTCTTTTTATTTACAACAACACCAGTCTCTAAGTCTTTTAAAATTCTCTTGAATATTTGCCTTGTAGGTATTCGTCTTCCAGGATATGTCTGCTGGTATTCTCTTAAAGCTAAAGCAGCACTTTTCCCATTACTGATATAAAATTCATGTAATTTAAGTCGTTCTTCAATGCTATACGTAGACATAATTATTTTTTTAATATTTGACAAAAACTCAATGTCATCTGCGTTACAGGTTATAACTACTTGGTTTCCATGGAAATTATAAAAATTATATAAATGCAACAACCTTTGGTTGCTTGATATAAAAAATGACAAAGGCAATCGACAAACTTCAAATAATTTATACGACGTGTATTGCAAATAATGGAGGTTATATAGAAAACTATTTAAAAATGTAATTAGTTTGGAACTTTTGTGTTTTTTAATTATTTTATTGTAATGATATTTCAAATTTTTTTTTTAATTTAAAATAAATAATATTCAGAGTAAAAATTAGAGAGTGATTTATTTTTTGCATAAAACGGAAGTTATGCTTACGAGATTATTATAAAAAATGACATGGCCGAAAATAAAACGCAACAGCGCCTTTAATATTAGTATTAATATAGGACATATACCTACCAAATGAAAGGTAACTAAAAGGTTATTCAATAAAATGTATAATATATAGGGTGTTCCATTTAAAAAAACTGTTTTTTCTGGGATTGAATTATCACTAATTTAACCCATTATGTGGACCACCCTGTATATAAAAAAGCAACCAGGGTACAAAATTAACATGAATTGGATCCTACTTAATTGATTTATTATTTCAAATATACCAACAAAAAATTGACTAGTATTATTAATTATTTTTTTTTGGAGACACAATTTTTTTAATTTTCATCTTTTTTTTTTATTTTCAGGCTAAACGGCGCCGAATTCGAACATACATGTATATACAAACTTAACTTGTTTTTCGGAGAGCAATCAAAATATATAAAAATATATAGGGTGTTTAATGAAAAATAATGAAGTTTAATATCATATCTAATTTTTGAAGCACCCTGTATACATAGATCGTAAATATTTAAGCAGTCCTTGAAATATCAAGCAACTTTCATAAACAGTTTTTTTCGGTATCTCTTTTAATTTTTGAGATAAGGGGATAGGTTACGTTATGTGGACCACCCTGTACATACTTCTCTTTACAGTTCGACGAATCCACCGATATGACAGACACTGCCCAGCTGTGTTTTTTTATTCGGATGGTATTCAATGACATGTTGGCTAAGGAAGAATTTCTGACAATCATTCTTCTGAAGGGGAAGACCCGTGGCGAAGATATATATGACGTTTTCTTCAATTTTGTAAAAAACTACAAGCTACCAATATATAAATTAGAGTGCATTACAACCGATAGAGCACCAGCAATGACTGGAAACAAAAACGGTTTTGTGCCATTGTGTCGAGCTAATGAAGGTTTCCCTTCATTTTTTTCAATCCATTGCATTATACATCAACAAGTTTTGTGTTCAATTTCATATATATATATATATATATATATATATATATATATATATATATATATATATATATATATATATATATATATATATATATATATATATATATATATATATATATATATATATATATATATATATATATATATATATATATATATATATATATATATATATATATATATATATATATATATATATATATATATATATATATATATATATATATATATATATATATATATATATATATATATATATATATATATATATATATATATATATATATATATATATATATATATATATATATATATATATATATATATATATTATATATTACTATATTGTTTACAATTATGCCTTTTTAAACAATTTGCTAATCTACAAGAACTTCTGATAGAATGGTGGAAGTGGTTTCACAACCTGAAACAAAAAAAATGCGGATATTCCCCACCAAAGGCAACTGTAGGCATTATATATAAAACAAAAACGTAGTCCTTATAATACTTAATAATAACCTAATACTCTATAGCCTATACATTTGCTGCATTTATGAATCGGTAGACATCGAAGACAGCAGAAACAAAATAAAACTATACGGATATTCCCCACTAAAGGTAACTGTAGGTTTTATACACGAAATAAAAACTTTAGAGTCCTTAAAATACATTTTTAAACTTATAATCTATACATTTGCAACGATAAAATATACTACAACAAAATTTTACATATACATTATTACTGTTTAAAATCATACATTTTTAAACAATTCGCTAATCTTCAAGAACTTCTGATGGAATTGCAAAGGTGGTTTTAGAGTAAGCACAATTCATCTGAAGTCACAGATCAGTGTGAAACGTGTTTGTACATGTTTGCTTAAACCTGTGGAAGAAAAACTGAATTAAAGGATATATATCTACAGGATCTTATAGGGCTTCCATATTGTATTTGTTGAAAATACGAACATAAAAAATACACCATTTTAACATTTTGAGGCACCTTCATCAAAAACAAAAATTCTATAGAGGGATGCCGCGATATTATAATACATTTTGAGTGGTTTTTTAGTTTTTCGATTTATCCCGTATCTATTTAAAGAAACCTCTTAACTTAATTAAAAGTTACCGAGTACTTTTATTAAAATGAAAAAGAATACAGACCTGAAAAATATGATCTTATACACAGCAGGAATCAGACTTTGAAATTAAGTCTGGACGTATCCGCGTGTTCCTAGTAAAGTAGACATCCATTTCTTATAACCACCGAAAATGATAAATACTGATTGGAATTAATTAATTTAACTTTTTCTAACTCATCTGTTTTTGAATAATTTAATAAATACTATGCTATATTTGAAAAAGCAAAAAAAGTTTGGGATTTTGATGCAACATAAAAAAGAAATATGAGCAGAAAAAATAGACTTCGGATTTATGATTAGGATCCCAAAATCCAGCTATATACAGAAACTCTTCAAAATCAGCGATGGTCTAAAAAGTAAATAATTACCAATGCTTTTATTAGAAATTAACCCACCCCATATTGAGAAAGAACCACGACTTTGAGCTAGAGACATTTAGTTAACTTCAGTTAACGTTTTATAATTAAATATTTAGATATACCAGGTTTTAAATTATAAACCTATTTATTATTTCTTCTCAACAAATTTTAACACTAATAAATACTTGGTAACAGTGTCATAACAGCTATTTTCAGGGTGACAGGTGAATAAAAACAATAAAACAACTTAAATGTGAATAATCTGCAAGTCTTTTTACCGCATGCTATATGAGGTATACAAATATGAGTAATACACCTATGGTGAAATAAGTGTCATTTAAATATATCCGTCATATAGTCCTATATGTTACTTACAATATAATATGATGTTTGACCAAATGCTTATCTATGGTCTTAAACTATATTCTCTTTCTCAGAGGAATATTTAATACAACTAAAATTTTATATTTTTGTTAAATCCTAAAACTAGTACTGTTCCCTAATACAACAATATATAATTACCCCCTCTTATATGCCACAACCTTTTTTATTTTAGTTTATAGTTATAGTTTATTTTTAGGAAAAAATATCAGTTATTGCAGAATATTGTTCAGAGCTTTTTAAAAAGTGGTACTTACATCAAATGGATGCTTCAGCTAACAATCACCAATAAATTGGGCTCAGTGACCAATTTTCCACAGAACCAGATGGGATATTTTTATCCTGATAATATTTGAATTCTCGATGAATTTGTCTTTACGAGGTTAGTTATAAATTGCCCTCCAAAACTTCCGGTGAACACGAATAGAATGCTATGATAAATTCTATCTTGTAGATTAACTCCAGAAAACTTCAGTAAATAGTGAAAATGGAAACTTGAAACGGCAACCCCTTGCTGGGGTACCTAAAAATATAATCTAAAATTACAAATTTGTTTGTTACCTTTTGGATCTAGATATCTTTCTCCAAGTTTTTCGATGTTGGGATATCCTATTTCGGATTAAAATTTCTGGTATAAAATCCGTAGGATATAGATTCAATCAAACTTTGTACAGGGTTTTTGGTTATAAATGTATCCCCATTAACTTTGGTATTATCAAAGATAACAAAAAAAGTTAAATACAAAAGTTTCTTCAAATTGTACACATTGTGTGCTAGTGTATTTTGTAGATATACTACAGGGTTTTGAGTTTCTCCGAAATCAACATCAACTTTGGTTTCTTAAATGTAATACCCTGTATATTAAATTGCCAAATGATTTTCTTCTAGGTAATTATAAATATTTTTTGGTTTGATACCATTACGCATTCGCAAACAACATGAAATAAAATGTTACGAATGTTAAGTAACAAAATGACCTTCTATAACATCAAATATTTTATATATACATAAAATGAAATTGTTAAATAAGTTTTTAATAATAATTTTTAAATTATAATTTATTAAAACAAGCAAAAAAATGGAATATATAATATATACTAACCTAACAATCCGGAGATTTTTTCAGTCTGCATGTCCTTCAACTAGTTGATGTTAGTCTTCTGCCAGTGATACACTTCGCTATTGTTTGCCTTTTATGTTAGGGCTTTAACGATATCTACGGCACCTAATCGGGTTACCCGGGACCAATAACCCAATTGCCTTCGCGCTTTTGCTGGTACCGATCCACCTATGTATGTAACCAAAGTGTTCATAATTAATTTGTATCAATTAATTCTTTTCTTTAAAGTTGTATCTCTATGGTTTTTTCATGATGTCAAGATGTCAACATAAAGCAAAAGTAAAGTTACTAATTCAAAAAGTATGAAGTATGGCTGTTTTTTTAGTATTCCTCCATTTTTTAGATAAAAAATGCAAGAATATCAAAAAGAGAGCCAATTTTACGTCTTTTTATAATTGGTTGTTGTAGTAGTTTCATACAGAACCAATGAATTTTTAAAAAAAAGGACAATGAAAAATAGTAAATTGGGATTAGGATGTCGATAAACGAAACGTGACCGAAAAAAAAATGAGTGTAGACTCCAAAATTCACCTATATACAAAGAATAATCAAAGTCGGTGATGGTGTAAAAAAGTAAATAATGACCAATATTTTTTAAACGAAAAGGTTTCGTCCAAATAAAACTTTTACACCCGTATTCACTAAAGTGGTTTAAATATAGAGCAGGTCTAACTTGACAGTTATAAGTTTAAGGCGACATTTTTAACAATAGAACAAATATAGGTTTACAATTATAAAATGACAGTGACATAAGCGAAACATAACTGGCGAACTAAGAGTTTTAAGTACCATGGCAACTAGGCCTAGTCTAACTCTTAAACCTTTTTAGTGAATACGGAGGTTGATATTCAATTTCAAAGCCTTAATTCAAGAAATGTGCTCAACAAAAAACCGTACCGTATAAATTCAAACAAACTTTGTATTTATTTTGAAACTTTATGTAAAAAACATACTTTAAATTTAAAACATAAAACTTTTTAACAATGGGTTCTTTTATAATAAAAAAATAAGGGTTTTTTTGTTAAAAAATATGAAAAACTTGCATTTGCCGTTTGATAACTATGATAGGATGACAGTTTGTTAACAGCAATAAAACAACTTAAATGTGATTAATCTGCAAGCCTATTGGTTGTGAGCTATATGAGGTATAAAAAAAATGTGTGATATACCTACAGTAAAATATGTTTTATTTAAATATACACATTATATAGTTTCATAGGTTACTTCATTATGATGTTTGACCAAGCGCTTATCTGTGGTACTAGACCAAACAGCTATAGGTGAGTCCAAACTGGAACAGGTTCTAACCATCGATAGTACTTTCTGCCAGGAGGTCCACCGATCCACTGTCAGTGTTCAAAAGGGTAATTTTTTTTTTAGAAAAACAAGTTAAGTTTTAGAGATTTTCACTTATATATTTGTTGTCAACATGACATGTTTCGCATATACAATAGCTTCTTCAGATGTTAAGGTATAACTGATAACTGAAATATATAAGTGAAAATCTCAAAAACTTAAGTTGTTTTTCTAAAAAAATTTTTATCATGGATTTTCATCACGTAACGGCCAAGAGTATTCAATTTTTCAAAAGGGTACTTTCCTCTTTAACATTTTTAGAAAAATGTTGCCAGGTTCGAGGCAAATAGCTGTATGTGGGCCAAAATTAGTACAGGTACCAACCATCAATAGCACTTTTCTGCCAGGGGTAGATTATTCTTTGAGCTATCATTGATTGCTCCTCTAAATTATCAACTAATAAACGTGTCATCACACGTCATGCTTCTTAATTGCTACAATATTTGGATTAATGTTTTGAGCATTTCACATTTTAATCCTCCTCTATTTATTATTTTTGAAATCGTAGTATCCAATCATTTTTGACAGTCCATGCCGAATGGAAAAGTAAACCATTTGTTAAACCTAAAATCAAGAATAAATAACTCGTTTGCTATTTTTATCAGAAGTGTAGAATTGCCAATAAAATCACTTCGTCTAGCTGGAGAATCCTTAAAAAGCCGGTATATTCCAGTTGAAAACCCATTCACGTTCCATCCGGTAGCTCTGTGTCCAGCCTAAAGAGCCCCATGTACTACATGAAGTCCACATGTTCTCATATGTCATTAACACGCAAATATTTTTAAAAAGCCTATACAGTTTCAAATCTACATTTCGACCATTGATAGAGATATGAATAATTTTTTTAGGTTTTTTCTTGTAGATTTTCAAAAGCGTCAAATGCTTGAATACATTTTCTGTAGTAGGACGTCCATCCACAGACTGATGTGAATTATCTAGTTTCTGTTTGGTCATTTATTCCATTAAAAATACAAATGGAAACACCAATTTGTCCTTTTTGTTAGATCTTATGCTTTAGCGTTTTAATACCTTATAAATGCGTGTTTAAAGTATTCGACTAAACATATAAATATGAAGCTTTTGCGGAACGTAACCGTATCTTCCTAGCGATATCTGAGTTGGTAAACATTTATCAACACTATTAATTGAATTACGTGTTTCAATTATGTGTAATGTGCATAAAGCCTCAGCCTTTAAAACAGTCATATCTTTACCAAAGAAAAAAAAAGAAAATAAAAATTCTTGTTTTTAAGCATCTTTATTGTCTTTTTCCTAAGGCTTAGTTAAAATTTGCTCACAATTAGTTGATTTGTTGTTTGAGTCGCTTTCAATGTTTTTTTTTTGTAGTAAAATGTATCCAACATCGAAACATTTGACACGGTTTTTTTGTTATAATATTTGATTTCATACGGCCTTTAATAGCCTGAATTCCCATATTACTCAAAGAATAATCCTTTCTACAAATTCTAGGCATCGAAATTTGATAGAGTTTGATAGTATATTAATTATTATATTTTGAAAATCTTTGGTCGTTTGTATCCGGGATACTTGAAAATAGGTTTTTTTTGGTGGCATTAGCGTAAATCTTTAAAAATAGTTTCTAATTCTTTTTTAAAAAAACATACATTCAAACATCCTTAAAAAAGTTACTAATAGTTCACTTGCTTGCAAGAAAGATCACTATTTCACAAACAGTTTTTAAAGTTTTAAAACAACACTTGCAATAGACATTTAAAAATAAAAAATATTCAACTAATTTGATTTGCTTTTTTTACACTTGTTTTTCAGAAAATTTTGTTTAAAATTAATTTATTATCGGTGGTATTATCCCTAGTGCAAGTAATTTTTTCGAAAAAACGAGTTTGTAAATAATCTGTTTAACAAAATGCATGAGCGTTCGTTCGTGGTTTTTCCGACTTGCGCGAATGTTATTTATTTAGATTATTTCCTGAGTTCAATAAATAATATTTAATATTACAATAATCTTATTTAAAGCAACAGTATATAATTACTTCCATCGAGAAGGCACGAGCACTGGCAATTTATCCTTTTTGTGAAATCTTATGCGTTTTAATATCTTGCAAATTTATGTTTAAAGTATTCGAATAAACCAATAGATATAAACAAGAAGCTTTTGTGGTGCCTTTAAAACATTCATATCTTCACCAAAAAAAGAAAGTGAAAATCCTTGTTTTTGAGTATCTTTATTGTCGTTTTCCTGAGGCCTAGTTAAACTTTGCTTAGGATTAGTTGATTTGTTGTTGTTTTCCGCCGCTTTCAGTGTTTTTTTTTGTAGTAAAATGTATCCAACATCGAAACATTTGACAAATGATTATTACTGAATGTTTCTTTGAGAATATTTCATTTCATACGGCTTCTAATAACCTGAATTCCCATATTACTCAAAGTATAATCCTTTCTACAAATTCTAGGCTTCGAAATCTGGTAGTCTGATAGTATACCAGTTATTATATTTTGAAAATCTTTGTCCGTTTGTATCCAGGATTCTTAAAAATAAGTTTTTTTTAATATTCAACTAGTTTCATTTTTGAATGTAGTTTGACACTTGTTTCTCAGAATTTTTTTTTGATAATTAAATTATTATAGGGGGTACTATCCCTAGTGCTAATTTAATCGTGCGGCTAATCAACTTGATGTATCCATCCTATCTTGAAGAGATCAAGCAAGAATTGGCAGCAGTTTTATTTAAGGCCTTCGTGATTCTGATATCAACCAGGCCTTAAAAATGGTTAGAATAAAGATTTCAGAAGCTCTTGAATACAGGAAAACTAATGAAAATTCTTCGATCATTTTAAAAGAACTGCAAGAGATTTCTCCTAAACATCAGAAAGACGAAAGCAAAACTTTAACTTTCCGACAAAGAAAATGTGTTAAAGAGGGACATGCGCAGTCGCTGTACCGGCAATGGGATCCCTGGAGATATTCAGGAAACTCCCATTCGCCAGTTTTAAGGGGCGAAAGCTGACTAGGTGCTACCAAGCCCCATTGACATAATAAAAATGAATGTATCCCAGCTGCAGAAGAAAGGCTCTATCTTGGTAGTACCGTGGAAGATATACCGTCGGGACTGTGAAATCGTACTGGATACCGGCTCAACACACACCATCGTGAGGCCTGACATTATAGCTTCTTGTAGGATAAAAAATCCATACAAAAACTATGTTTTGGAAACCGCCAACGCTGAAATTATACCTGTGAAAGGCATCCATGTAGCTGAAATAACCTTGGGGAGCACTACCTTGATTCACGCTATTTTCGTGGCAGATATAATGGATGATGTCATACTTGGTTTTGATGTTATAAATCGACATAAGTGTGTCCTTGACATACGAGTCCGTACAAAAAATAGTTATGAACCTGCCACGAAGAAATAATTCCATTATCCGAGAAGTGTTTTTGCTAGAAGATGCCTTCCCTACCTGTGTGCCGAAATGTGTATGCTTGATGACTTCGAGGAATAAGTTATTCGAACCAGTCCAAGACTAACTTACCTTGCCAAACTTGAATGATATTTTTTCGATTTTTTTTTCGGTGTCGTTCCTCGTGTACCTTCACAGTGGACCTAGAACTAAAGATTAAAATTTTGAGGTAAATTGAAATATATATTTTTATTATTTTTAATTTTCTATAATTTGGGGCGGAAAACCCAAAAATATTTTTCTTTTTAAATCATGAATCCGCCGCTATAATTTAGTAATTATTTAAAACATTTTAAGATTGATAATTTTCCTAGGACAGATTCCGACTATTTTTAAGTTTGGTAAAAAAGTAATTTTTATGTCGATTTTCCATGTTTTCACCAAGTTTTCCCTGACTTCCATGAACAATTTTGAATTCCCTTACATTTCCTGACTTGCCGGGATGGAAAAGTGGGAACCCTGTTATAACAGCAACAAGTAATTCTAAAACAAGTTCGAAATATGAAGTAAAGAGTAAATGGCGCCCTATGAGTCTCACTATGGAAATTTGTTTATGACAGCATAAAATACCAGTAATACTAGGTAGAAATATGCAGTTAAGTTGAAATTTCTGCAAAGCTGGATTTGACGGCACGTTTTTTCTTTAACATAAGTAAAGGACGTTCTAGGGGCCTCACAGAGGAAATTCGTTTATGACAGTATAAAGTTGTCCTAAAACTACTTTTAAGTACGAAGTTTTATTAATTCCGATTAAAAATTAGCCATGGCAGCAGGTTTAACGTACAAGAGTAAAGAGCGTTCTGGGGGCCTCACGGAGGAAATTTGTTTACGACAGCATTAAATAATTCTAAAACCAGTTCCATACGAAATTTTATTAATTTTGATTAAAAATTAGAAGTGTCAGCATGTTTTTTTGTAAACATACAAGAGTAAAGGGTGCGCTAGCGGATTCACAGGTGAAATTCGGCATAAATTAATCCTAAAAACCAGTACTACATATATTAAGTTTTAATACATTTAATTAAATATTAGAGGTGGCAGCATGTTTTCTCTTGAACGTACAAGAGGAAAGAACGTCTTAAAGGTCTTACAAAGGAAGTTTCCTTTTCACAGCTAAAAAAGTCGAAATATGAAGTTCAGTTGAAATTATTGCAAAACTGGCTTTGACAGCAAATTTTTTTCTTAAAGATACAAGAGTAAAGGGTGTCCTAGGGGCCTCGCAGAGGAAATTCGCTTATGACAGTATAAAGTAATCCTAAAATTAGTTTTAAATATGAAGTTTAATAAGTTTTGATTAAACATTAGTGGTGTCAGCTTGTTTTTTGTTTAAATGTACAAGACTAATGGGCGTCGTAGGGACCTCACAAATGAAAGCTGTTTATGACAGCATAAATTACCACTAAAACCAGATCGAAACATAAAATTTGGTTGAAATTTGCCGCAGGTTTTTTCCCTTAACCATACGGGAGTAAAATAATCCCAAAACCAGTTCTAAATATGAACTTTTATTAATATTCATTAAAAATTAGCGGAGGCAGCATGTTTTATATTTTGACCATCAAATTATGCACACCCCTTGTGTTAATATTTTATTTATTATTAATTATTACAACTTTTAAAGCAAACGCAATCTGATTTTTAAAACACAATTACATGCAAAATTATAAGTTTTGTTAAAAGAACTAAAAAAAGTCTTCGCCCGAGTCTGGATTAGGGATGGGCGATAATCGAATTAAACCTATATATTAGAAAAGGCTGATTAGCGGGCGGACGAAAGACTAAACGGTCGCAAGGTACTTTATGATTGGCCAATACGTCGCGTGACCTAATCGGGGATTTTGATTAGCGGCTCGCCCTCGTTTAATTAAATACTGTCATATTTGGGGCATGGCCGCGGTTATGACGTCAGATCATGGGGGGCTAAAGCCCGAACCCAACACGAAAAGACGTATAGATATTTTATTCGTTTTTAGTCTATGTATCAAGTTATAATATTTTTAGGGGGGTTAATTATTTGGGAAGGTTATATGTTATATGTTTTATAGTTATTAAAGTATCAAGAGTATTATAAGGCTAATAACGCCTGAGACCGACAGTGTTTTTCGAAGGTCTCTGGCCCGAGGGATATACGTCGACCGAAAGCGTTATCCCTTATAATACCCGTGGTGCCTTCAATGTGTAATATTAGAGTAATTTTTTTTTGAGAAAAATCTAGTTTTAATAATAACACACAAAATTATTATTCTGGATTCCCTATGGCGTTATTTTCTATAATAATGCTCTAGTGTGTTATGTCTTATTTAATTATTATTTATAATGCCCTATGGCGTTGTTTCTTATTAAACTTTGACATAATGTTATTATTTGTCAATAATAAACTTGTCGGATATTAAAGTAATAAACGGAATTTAATAATTCTTGATACGTTTCATATGAACTTTGTTAATGAAACCAATGACTAGAGTCAAACGCGTTTCAATATAGCGTTCACGTGAAACTAGTATCAGTATTATCCGTTGTCTTACTATATTTACTATGACGTAAACGTAAAATTAATACGAGAATAAAATTGAACTCCACAAAGCATTTAATCATGATTAGTTAGTCTTTTTTATCGCTTATAGAATATGGAAATCTATTTTTTGGTATAAAAATTATCTACAGGTCCTAATTATATGAAATTTTTGAGGGAAGTACAGGGTTACTGATTATATATTGGCATATGTTTTCAGAGACACGATACAAATTATAAATACAAAACGTGTGTAGAATCTTCCATATTTTGAGAAAATGTTACCCAGAAAATAAATTATAATTATATTTTTTTTTTACTTCCCCATATAACAGCCAATTTATATTAAAGTACTAGAATTGCAAAATTTTCGAAAAATATAAGTTTGGTTTAATCGACGTTTTGGGTCCCTAGAACATAAAAAAAATATATTTTTATAATAAAAAATGTATGGTGTCTGTGCGTGTGTGTGAATGTGTGTAAACAAAATTTGCGCCAAGGATAACTTAAGAAAGATCAAAAGTCAAACCGTAGTTTAAAATTTGCTCCAAAAATAGCCTAAAACAGTGTCTCGTGGTGATTAGGTTAGATTTTGACTGTAATGGACGTAGATATTTGATATTTTTAAGGGGCATAAAAATGTAAAAAGAATAATTTAGAAAACGCAAAATTGGTAACAGTTAAATTAAAAACAGAAATGGTGGCGATAAATGTTCTGACATTGAAAAATTGTGGAAGCATGCATATATATATATATATATATATATATATATATATATATATATATATATATATATGTATATTAAATATATATATATATATATATATATATATATATATATATATATATATATATATATATATATATATATATATAAGGGTGACCACGAAATTAATTTTTTTCTACACAAAATTCAATTTTATTCAATGGGACATTTAGGTTACTTCCGGTGAGTTCGGAAACTTACCGAAAAAAATCACTTTCAAACCATATTTTTTCGTTTTATTTTAATGGGACGACCTATAAAACTAATCAAAATCTAAATCTCCAACAATTTTAAACATTTTTCATGCATAATAATACCCTATATCCATACCAAATACTTTTTGAGATGTTTCCATTTAAACTATGCGATTACATTTTTATGATTTAGACTGATAACTGGTAAATACCTGTTACATTTCTGGGTAATTTCTAAGTATTCTAAGGTACTCAGTATCGTACATGGCGGGGGGGGGGGGAGCAATGCCCCCCAGAACCATGAGCGGAGTTATGACATCCGATCTGGGGCGGCTAAAGCCCGACCCTAATTTGAAAAGATTTATATATATATTTTAATTGTTTTTTAGTGTATCAAGTTTAAATATTTGGGGGGGCTGATTCGGTATTTTGAGGAGCTTAGCTCTCGCAAGCTAAAAAAAAAACTTCGCCCATGCCCAGAACTAATAACCCAAGCAAAATGTTTGAAAGTAAAAAATTATTTTGACACGATTATTATAAGTGTAATTTTTTTTTATTGTTGACAGGATATGATACATGTTTTCTAGTCAGAATATTGTGTAGAATTCAAAAATAGAAACTTATACAGGGCGTTCCATAAAAAATATTGAATTTGATAGTATTTCCAGAAAGGACATTCAATTGTTTTTGACTAAAAATTTTCCTCATCCTCGTAACCAACCATATATTACTATAAAATTTGAAATGGTAGCGCTTATCATAAAAAAAGTTACAGCCCTGTTAGTAATTTCGTGGTCACCCGGTATATATATATATATATATATATATATATATATATATATATATATATATATATATATATATATATATATATATATATATATATATATATATATATATATTTGAATAATTTCTTCAAAATGTCCAAGTTGTACTAAAAACATTAATAGAAAAACAAGAGAACGGTTTTTATTTTGCCCGTCACAATTGTCTGACTACATTGCAAGCTTCTTCTTCTTCAAAGGCGTTATACCACGTCAGGTTTTTGTTTCCTCCAACATACAGATGTAAGCCTTATTTAAGTGAGATACATGCATAACTAGAGTATAACAGTTTAGTTGTCTACTATAATACATATTGCTGTGAGTCAGGTTTGGTACAAGCAAAACTTGCTAAAGATCTACAGTCATTACAGACAACATACAAAACTTAGAGTTAGGAAAATGGTAATCTTTGTTTATACACTCAAGCCTTTCTTAAACTTGATCTGATGTTCTGCTTGTTCCAGTTTAGCTGTTTGTAGTTCCGTTCCAATTGAATATGAGATCTTACAAGCAAGCACATCGCAAGTTCTACAAGTATCTGTTCTGTAAAGACGAAATAATACATTTGGAAAACATTAAAAAAAAAACCTATTTAAAAAACTTGTAGGTAAGTCTGTTCTCTAGATATTTATCACTGTGGCTTCTGTAAAAGCGGTTCATGTTGAAGTTACTACTCAAATACACTTTACTACTTTAGTTTGACCGTACTGGCTTTCATGGCGAGTAAATAAATGAATTAACTACGTCCCAGTCTATGTCTGTGTACTTCTGGTGATGTATGTTGCCTCCTCTTCTCTGTGTACGTAATAACACCTTCTTTTCATCTGTGTTTGTAACCGCATATTTTGAAAAGTTTGTTTGCACACTTGTAAAGAATTGTAATATTGGGTACAGAATAAAAAATAGAACATTGTCGGCGACTGTGAGTGGGAGTATCGTACGTTCCATGGCGACGTCGCTTTATTTGTCTCCAACACTAAAAAGTCGTAGTAAAAAGGTATTCTACAAATTATGAGTTTTCATCTTTATGAAATCTTCTCGCAGTTTAACATTTATTCGATATATTTTTGCAACTGTACTTGCATTAGCAAGTTGCCTGCAACAATGAAAACCCACTATTATCAACAAACACCTATGCGCAAAGTTATATAAAAATTGTGCCTAACAGACAGTTTTCATGCCTCTTATTTTACTATAACTATATTAGTATTTTCGTTGTGATGAACAAGCGCTATACAAAAACTGGGTAAGTTAAAAATAATCAATTTAAACACAAGAGAACTTTGTCTTTTGTTTATAGTTGAAATATTGACTGATAAATGTATGAAAATGAAAGATTTTTTAAATCTAACGAACTATAACAACATTTAGTAAGAAATAATACCTTATAAAATTGGGCTTTGCACGTGGATGCCAGCTGTTGTCCAACATTTAGTTTGGAGGAAAGAATGTATTTCTAAAATCCCCATTTTAAGTGTAAAAAAAAAGATTTTTCTCGATTGACAAGAATTTTAGACATTTGTGATCTATTTAACAACTAATTTTTATAGTTGTAATTATAAATATATTCAAAACATTTTAATACCAACCTTGTACAAATTTTACTCATTAGGGTGACTAACTAGTATTACTATAATAACTTCAAATATGTACAAAATTTAGTTCACATATTTTTAATGCCGTTACTATATTATTTACACTTTCTCGAGGCGGTGGTAAAACTGAGATAACTTCACTCTTTCTGTTTGTGAAAGATTCTCCCGAGTATCTCCAGAGATACGATTTTTATACTGTTCTGTTGCATTCTCTTAGAGACTTTATAAACATTTCTGCATACAGGCACACTTATACTTTTATTATTGTCAAAGTATAAAACAATATTTTGAAATAAATATCAAACTACTACTACTACTACACTAAAAGTGATGTTATTTTGACAATTAATGACAATAACGCTAGCTCGATATTAGCAGCACATAGAACATTTTGAAAAATCAAGTATCCTGGATTTAGACCAGTACCAACTTTAATGGTAATTGCAAAACTCCTTGAACAGGCTAAGTAGATAACAATTACATTTTATAACTTTGAAATAATGTAAACAAAAAAAAAATCGAGGGGTAAACAGCGATTGAATTTTAGTGTACAGATCTCCGGAATTAGTGGTATTAGCTCGGGTATTAGTCTTAGTATTAGTGGTGGAATTATTCTCAGAATTAGTGTAGTGGAATTAGTTGAGTTACCCCTGGTACTGCTAGTGAAATTAGTGGAATTACTAGTGAAATGAATGGTATTAGTCGAAAGAAATTGTATTCTCAAAGAATACCTGATTTATACAAGTACATAATGACTCTCGATTTCAGTCAAATATTAAAACATTAAAAACACGGGTTTCGCTCTTTCGAGCACAATCAGATAATTTAAAATTAAAAGCGAAAAACAATCAACACAACTACATAATCAATCAAACACTGTGTGAGTGTTTGTCTCTCGGTTTGTCTGATTATGTAGCTGTGTTGATTGTTCTTCGTTTGTAATTTTAAATTGTCTTATGATGCTCGGATGATCGAAACCGTGTAACATGTTTGTATAATTTTTGTTTTTATTATTTGACTGGTACCAAAATTTTGAGAATAATTATTTTGTGCTTGTTAAGAATTAGTCCTTGAATGTGGTATTATTAAAGGAAAATAAGAAGCAGTTTGTTGCGTATTTATTGCCGATTCTTCTATGGCAATACGAGATTTTGAAACGGGCACTAAAGCTTCGTATGCTGATGTCATAGTTATAGTTGCACAGTCTCTCGTTCCAACAATGCCAGCATACTGTTTAAGCATATTTGGAACATCTAAAAAATTTACATAACAAAGATATACTTCAGCAATGGACCTATTTAAATACTGAAGCTAAGAAGTTCCGATTTACTAACGTCGGTTTTTTCTCGAATGGCGATACCGGCCTTTTAAAGACAATGGATATTAACTTCCGAGCTAGGCACTGATACACAAGTCTTGCGACAAAATTGTATTTCCTCAGATGGGTTAAATATTTGTTGGAAATGTTACCAAATGAATATTGATGCAAGCGATTACTGGTATTTTCAGAATTTTATACATACTAATATCATAAATATAAAATAATATAATTTTATGATACCAAGTAAACTGAGAGTTAGATTTTTGAACAATAAGGTTACATCGAAGGCGTAAAATGCGACTTTATAATTGAAGATGAAAACAAACGTTTGGAAGTGGACAATTCGTTAAACGAAATATTATACTGAAAATGTTAAGGACCTTATTCAGACTCTGCCTATGTTAAAATTGAATTAAAAGATAAAAGAGTTGTAATAAGGAAATCTTCTCCCTTCTGGTTATTAAACGAGTCGAATGATCGTATAAACAACGTTCTCCTTAAAGGGTTTATCATGAACGATCGAGCAAGGGTCCTATGCATACTAAAAGAACTAAAATACAATTACAACACCATCGTCAAAAGATATTTCGATCGAGGTAGATTCAGAACCGGAATGATAAAATTGATATTCCAAAAAATCATACTTTATTTGAACAACATTATGCAATTAGTCATACAGAACAATGGTACATATATCGGCAGAATAATAGGGTTTTGTAGATTCCGACCAATATAATATTAGATTTTTGAAGTCCGAGTTGGACATATTTCTATTGCCAAGGCCAAATGACACTGATATAGTCGATAAGAAATATATATTTTATGGTGTAATAGAAATGGACCATTTGAATTAACACGACATTGACTAGCTATTTGTTATTAGGTAGTTAATTTGTTATATTAATATATTTTTTATAGTATAGGTAACGGATGCCTACGGTATATTTTGATTAAAGGTATACTAGTGAACATAATTTTGACCGATAAACTTTAATAGATAGTAGATGCAATAATGACTGAAACAATTCTTCCACGGTCAGCTACACCAACATTTAAAAAAATATTTTTATATCCTAAAGAATCGTTTAATGCGAGTGAGATTGAAATATAGAACTAGAGTCTTTTTTTGCTGTTATCTTAAACGAAATTTGACAGCAATAGATTAATTTTAGCATATAACAAAAAACATTTTCTTTTTTAGAATCTATACTCAGCATAAACTCATACATATCTCCAGAATAGGAATTTAGATAAAAAGCTTCTTGATATTTTTAGCATTTTCTTTTGAGTAGAAATATTTATTTGTAGTATCTCTACAGGTTGATATTTTAAGACGATACTGGAGGTGATACGGGGTCTGTTCAATTAGAGAAATTGTGCATTTTTTAGAGGCCACTTGTAATCCGTTAACAGTATATCGATTGTTTTAGTTTAAGAAATAAAAAGGGGGGGGATTTTGTAAAAATAACCTAAAATTATTTTGTCACATAGCTCAAAAATGTATGATTTTAGAAAAAAGTCTCTACGAAAGTTTGTTGTTTTTCCTTCTCTACGCGATGACAAACTTTTTTTTGAATAGGACGTTTCGTCTTCGGGGCATCATCATCAACTTAAATGGATTTTTATACCATTTTTTAAAACCTTTCGGCCTCCCAAAACCAATAATGTATCACATTTAGTCATTTAAAGTAGTTTATGATTTCCGTAAGAAATTACAAGCGTTTAGGTATTTAAAAAAAAAACTTTTGTAATAGACTTTTTTCCAAGATCTTCTGTGAAAAAAAATATTATAATACTGGAAAGGGATGTTTCCTCAAATTTAACCAACCCCCTATCTCTTACCGATTCGAAGATAGCAATAGTGCTATCACACCTTGTATAAACATAAATGTTTTAAACATAATAATTAATCCAAGCTTATTTAGTTTACAAAGGAAATTACTAGTATTACTACTGGAATTAGTGGTATTTTTACATTTACGAAAAAACCATTACTATATATTCAATCCGGTGTATTTCAAATACTGCAGTCCGAAGACTATGTATATAAACACTGTGGCTTTAAATAATCCAAAAATCCCTACAATCCGTCGATTTATTTAGAAGATATTCTTATCCAAACATGAGTTTCACGTGTCCATCAGTGTAATCATTCTGCTTTGAATTTTGTTTGCTTTTATTTTTCTGTCCTCTTTTTTTGTAGCCTTAATCTAGATAATTAAAAACAAAAAATGCAGCTTTTATTGACCCAGACGTTGTTATAAAAAAAACAAACTACTTTTTGTATAGAACTGTAGTTTAGTTGTTTTAAAAACAACTCAAAGACCATTAAATTAAAAAGTTGCATTAATTATTCTATAAAAGTTTGATTTTAAGGTATCATTGAAGTAAGTAAAGTAAATTATAAATCACGGTTCTTTTTACAATAAGTCCCTCTCCTTAAGCAAAAAACATTATCATATTTCCCATTCACTTCGATATATATATATATATATATATATATATATATATATATATATATATATATATATATATAATAATTTATCTTTCTCTTTTCCTCCATACAGACAAGGAAAAACTTTTATAGGTCTATCAATTAGCAGGTAAATATGTTCGGATTCCATATGTAGAACCGGTGGGTAGTTGCTTGTCAAGGAGTGCCGAGGTCTGTGCACTGGACTGGAATAAAACACGGCATTACAGAACAAAATATAATTTATTGATAATGATACAGAGATACAAGCTACAAAATATAAATATTATTTTACAGGTATTGCGCGCCCGGTTAAGGCCACTAGCGTTTTGTGCTGATAAATGAGCACAGTCGTCTCTCTACCTAAATATTGCAAAAGATATAAATAATAAGTTACATATAAATTATAATAAAATAACTACATAACATAAACGTATTGAAAATAAGAAACACACAAATTAAATAATGATTTAAATAACAAAAAATCTTATTCTCTCATCGGTCCACAAGGCACACAAAGTAAACAAAATGAGAAGATGAAAAATAAAAATAATAAATAAAATTCAATCACGGAATGTTAAGAAATCAAGACCGATGACTGAAACTAAACCTAACTTGCACATTCACAAATAAATCAACATTCGTATAAAAACACGCCTCTAACTATAATAAATTTAATATATTTTAAAATCACACAATATCAAAATCACTCCGCCTTGCGGCGAGAATTATCTGTAATATAAATAAGACACTGAATTAAATAAAACGTCTGAGTAAGGTTGTCAGCCACTTTTTAAGCGTTGACATGGCCGAAACCGGGAGCACTATAGCATGAGGTCGTTCAGCGTGAAAATTTGGGTTGTTGATAGTCTATTAAATACCGGAAGACGCTGATCGTCCAGAGGTCCAGGGGAATGAAGTTCGGGCTCGCTGCTGAAGAACGAGCCCATTGAGGAGGTGGGTGACTGGCTTAGACTGCATGGTGGACTAGGACTGTCTAAAGACAGAGAAGGACTCAACGCAGCTGGACGTGGTCGTTGAGCAGCCATGATGGCGGCTGCAGGTGATGGTGGGGTTTTCTGCAGTGCTTCGTCTTGATTGTGAACAAAGTGACATCTTGGGCCATAGGGACAGAAACCGACCGTGTGATAGGTTCGACAGAGTTCTGTTTTATATTTTGGATGTCTGGCCAAACTACGCAGCTCTGAGAGACCATGAGCAAACTGACATTTATCTCCGTATTTACACACTCCGAATTCTTCAAATGGCCTACACAGTTCCGTTTTGTAACGTGACGTATTTACAGTGGTGGCGGTAATGGCTGCTTGGGGGGCTGCCATTCCTGGAGCTGGTGCAGACTGAGTTCTTTCCAATCGTCGATGCTGCTGCGTCAAATTGCCCAGAAGCATTGCTAGATTCTGATTTGCAGTCACTGGTGTAGAGGCCATCCTGGTCAGGGTCAGGCGCACGGTGGAGCCTACAGCCAGGTGTGCACTTGGGACGCTATCTGGGTTTACACCATTCTGAAACAAAGAGAACATTATTTAAAAAAAAGGAATACATTTAATTAATGTTATATATTTTGAGCGTAGCAATGTAATACAATTTATCACTTATTTGTTTTTTGTGTGCTATATATGCGCAACCATATCATTAAAAACAAACGTTGTATAGTAGGTTGCAAGTAATCAAGTAACCTACAGCGAGCATGATTAGAATATATTTTTGCCTTTTTAAATTTAAGACACTACCGATAGTTTATTTTGTTGTAATTGTTAGCTGCTTTTAATAAAAGATGTGAATGCATATTTCAGTTTTACAAAATTTTCCATTACAATAAAATAAACCAAGTTATCATCTAAACTCATAAATTATATTAATGGATTAAGTTCTATAATAGCAGAGTTGTTTACAGATGTAGTTATCATAATTCATTTAACATATCTAAAATCTGTAGGCTAAATATAGATTTATTTCCTGTTCAAATAGGCATTTAACAGCAGTCATAATGAAGATATTCGATTAAGAAAATTTCAAAAATTAACAATACGTTTTTTAATGGATTTTCGAATATTCAACTATTTATACAAGTAACGAGATACACAGACAATAGTTTTGCAAACTAATTAATATTTTAATTTTGATAATAGAGATACATACTTGTACCCGGAGCTTGTACCTTAACAAACAGCTAAATATCTGAATATGTAACCTAAATTTTGTATTTTAAACGGTAGTAGTTTTTTGAAACTAACTAATACTTTTTTATCGAAAATAAAACTCATCCGTATAGTTGATTCCAGATTCAGAATTTTAGCAATGAAACAGTGCCTCATTAGTTTTTAGAAAATGTACCTTATTGTCCACAAAAAGTTGTTTGGTGAATTTTTAACCACACAACTTTTGTTTTTAATTAGAAGTAAACACTATTTTCTGTTAAAAACCCGTATAATTTTTTTTTGTATAATAGCCAATACATTATATTAAAGTCCCGTTAACTATAAATGTTTGCTACTGTTTTCCTCATAAAGTAGATAATCTAAAATCCGGATAAATTCTAGATTCAGTGGGGGAATGACAAAAAATAAAATATTAATTTTGTGGAAATTCGAGAGAAATGTGTAGTAGGTGTAGTAGTAATATATTTTGTAGGTTTTCTAGTTTTTCAGTATAAATGAAATGAATTTTAAAAACTTATATGGGGAAATAAATTAAATCATCTGCCTTAAATTACCAGTATAACTATGATTTAACCTCCATTCCCCACGTTCAGTAGTATTAAAATCAAGCATGAGGTCTGTGAGAGTTTATTCGCCCGTTTAAGATAATCAATCATCGAATTAACTTATAATAATGAGACTTACTTTCAGTAACTTAAGTTCAACTCCAGTAAGATGAAAGCCTTGCCTTGCAATGAAACCTTTTAACTATTCCTGATACCTATCGAACAAGTGATACTTAACGAAATAAAAGTAAAATGAAATAATTAAGTATAAAAGCAAAACCGAGAGCAAAACGAAAACGAAGTTTCTCTTTCAGATTTATGTTCCATGAGAGCAATCGATTTCTTTATTGTTGGACTTGTTAACTACCACCAGGAAATAGCAGTATCATGCAAAAAGGCGATGTTGTGATTTATCTACAGTTACAGATCGTTGTTACTTCTTTGGATAATTACTGATTAGGTAGACAACTTAATAGGGAGACAGATTTTTTCTATTTGCAATCGTAAAGATGTCTTTTCGATAAGCAAAGTAGTGTCGTAATGGCCCTCTTTTCGAGACTACTGTTTTTTTCTCTACAAGTTAACAATGTAACTCGAAATTGAAACCGTCTCAAATTTCCCTTTTATACCGAATGTCTATTGTCTAGTAATCTTAAGGGTTTATGATAAGAAACATATTAAGACATTAATTAACTCTATCCCGACCGTTACTAATTGGAGAAGATAGTGCATTAAACTATGTCCCTACTTATGTTGGCGTTTAATCTATCGAGTTATGGTATACAAAGTATTGTTCAACATGTGACATTTAGCCTTGGCGGTAATATTAGTTGATATTTTGCTCAAAATGAAAGGTATTATTTATTCACGTGAGCTACGATGTTAGAAACATACGTAGACATTCTGAATTATTAAAAAAGATCTCTTCTATGACGGATTTTTTGTCTAATTCAAGAAAAAAATATGCAGACAGTGCTGGAACACGCAAAGTGGCTACATTTCACATTGAAACAAAACAATAACGTCATTATTTCTCCCAACGAAAGACAGGAATCAACAGTGTAAGTCAATGCCGGTCGTGGCATTAACTAGCAGAGTAGTTGTTTCTGCGATTCCATTTTGTGCCTTTGCCCTACACGGGGTCGCAGGGATTATGGTATCCTTGACGTTGGTGTAATGTCTGAAAACAGTATTATATTGATCAGGATTGTTACTACATTACAGTTTTACCATAAATTTTTTTTTTTTAAAAACAGAATTGACTTAAAAAAATTTAACTGAGATCATTGCGCCTGCAACATTGTAAGACATGTTTCAGACAGGGATTATGGTATCTTTCTTGTGGCGTTGGTGTAACGTGAAACCGAGCGTGAAACAAGATTATATTGATATAATAGGGCTGTTACTCCATTGTGTTTAATATAAACATTTTTATAAAAAATAAAAGCGACTTCAAAAAAACCCTACAAAGTAAAAAATAATTACTTATTCCATCTTGAAAATTTGGCATTATGAAGTCGGAAACCAATTCTTAATTACTTAGTTTGACGCCGAATTCATAAAGTCAAATTTTCAAGATGGAATAAATAAATATTTTTTACTTTTTAGTGATTTTTTTGAAATCGGTTTTAGTTTTTTATAAACATTTTTAGTTCATCCTTTTTATTTAAATTAAGGTGTACAAAGTTTTATTGTAAAGGTCAGCCTTAAAGTTCTCGAGGCCTAAACCTGTGTTAACATTTGCCCCCCCCCCCTCCCCAACAACCAAATATATGAAACTTTGTCAGATTCACAGTACTAATATTATAAAACGCGCCATCTATACATATTCATAGAAAATCATAATGCACATTGTCAGAAATTAAAATAATTAGTAAAATTGAATTTCGTCCCGTTAAAAACACCAAAAAACATTTGAAACACGATATGTTTATAATTTTCTCCTTAGATACCCTTTCCCACTATACACTTTACTCACAGATACAAAAAATGTTTCGTGCTAAGAATAAAGATATTTGATTTTTTCGACATTCATTAAAGTTTACTATAGCCAACATAACCTGAAGAAAAAGTAGATTTCTATCTAAATACACCTAATTCAAGGTAAAATATTAAGGCATCTCTAATGTAAAAAAATTGGCCCTCGGTGTTTAGTTTAGTCGCTACAGGGCGTCAAATATCCATATAAAAGGTGAGACATCCGTCGGTCTCTAAGTGCTAAACCGTATTTTCATTTTAAATACAACATGGAGAATATTTAAATAAAATATTATAAAATTTAAAAAGATTTGAAGATATACTGGGTGCGTCAAAAATATGTATGTTGCAGATATGTTAAATTTTTCAAAATAAAATACCCTGCCTATTATTTCATATTTGAATTCTCCATTAAAAATTGGGCCAACTTTGTTAAGGATTAATGTGGAGGGATAGAGCTACAATTTAAAATTATTTGTAAATTTACAGGGCGCGTCAAAAATATCTATCAGACAAAAGTTACATTTTTTAAAATTAAGTGCTCTGCATTTTATTGCATATTTCAATTATCCATTAAAAGTTGGGCTTTCTTAAGGGTTCTTCTAATTCCAAGGGTTTTCAAAATATTAATTTTTTTTTTTTAAATATTTTTTGATAAGTTATATAAGAGCATATTATGTTAAAAAATTAAACAGTATATCTTTTTTGTTTAATAGTTAGTTGGGGGCCACTAAAAACATATTAAAAATTCTACTACCTGCGATGAAAGCGCAACCCTCTACATAAGGAAATTAGGTATAAGATGTTGGTTTTTGTCCAATAATTTGTTTTCTCTTTGTTATACTAGAAATTTGGTGCTATATAAAATAAAAGCGAGCGCTGGCGAATTCCTGTTACGTAATTTTTTTTTCGCAATCATGGCCCATATGTCAAAAATTAAATAAAAAACACAAGTAATTTAATTTGTTAACAAAAACCAAAAAACAAAATACCGGGTTACTATTAATCTTTTACAACTTAAGTTAACTTGGCCCTGGGTAAATGCCCACCTCGTCCGCCTTAAATCGGGCTCTGGTTACATATATCGAACCGAGTTTGTACTGCAACAGGCTCGACAACATAACTTACAAGGTTTTTGTAACATTTACTTATTTCGTCCAAGGGAAAAAAACATTCAGATTAGCAGAGACAAGTAGTGACATAAGTAATTTATCAAAAAACTCGTCACAAACTATAATTATTCTACTAATTTTTATAAACAAACCTATTCATCCCCGTTTTCTTCTGACTCCACATTGTGTTAGAATGTGGGTTAGAACGTTCTCCCTCTATAACATGCCCTACGCTTATATCCAATTGTTTTCGAGACTTCTGTCACTCTTTATTATTTATTATGGCTTTAATTATGAGTTTTATTGTTTATTACGGCTCTAATGATGGTTTTATTGACAAACCTGGTGCTTCGCGTGGTGCTAAACTAACGAAAAAAAAAGTCATCGCCCGAACCGGCATTCAAACACACATCCTTTGCAATGCAACTGGAGCACCCTATCATTGAGTCACGAACGTTTATACGAAATAAATGAAATCAGGAATCTTCGGGCGTTCTCTAGTCGCTACAGTTCTTATGGCGTTCATTTCTTGACGAAACAGAAAAGTTTTCTCTCGATCTTTCTGCTTTTCAAAAAAAAAATCGGAAGAATTTTAATGCCATGTTGAATTTAAATTGAAAAAAAAAAATGATACGTGCAGTTTGTTTTGCCCTAGGTCAAACCGTTTAAATTTTAGAACCTCTTAAAGTTCGAAAGGGTCAATTTTTACACCTGAATAACTCGAAAACAATGGAATTGGCATAGGGTGTTATATCAAGTTGACATAGAATTCAAATAGTAATTAAATAGAGGGTGTTTAAAATTAAGTTTTTTTTTTATTAATATGCGTATATTTTTGAATTCAATAATCAGCTGTAATCGGTAACAACAGACACATTTAATTAAATAATAATATACAGGATATCCTATTTAAAAAACTAGAGGCTATGCATTTTTTTTTTACTTTTCAACGATTGTTAGAGATTTCTGACATTCTTAGAAGATAATAGAAGAAAAATCCTATAACTTTTGTATTTAAAGTTAAAGCTATCACTAGGTGTCAAAATATAAATGAAAGTCCTGTACATAGTTGTGATTAAAATAAATATTTTCAGCCTTTCTTGTTTTGATTACGAAAATCCGACTTCCTTCATTGAATGCAAAAAAAAAACGGCCGAAGTCAAATTACCCCGTACCGCTAAAAATATTTGAAGCCAGTTGAAATGTTACAAACAAACCCATGACAATAGACTCTCTTGTGGTCAGTTTTACGGGTTACGTTCAATAACAAACTTTAAACAATGAACAATGACGGTGACACATAACGAGTATCACATAAACTGAAGGTCAAAAATCAAATCGCAATCATTAGGTATTAATAAGACCATATATTATTGAAAATCTTTTTCTGAAACTAAGAATTATTACATAAATATTGCTAGGGTAAATAATAGAACTTTGTTTAAAACAAAATAAAATTCCTCACCTTATTTTACATCGAGCTGATTGCATCTTAGCGCTGTTCTTAACAGAAAAAATTAAACATATACATTGCTAGATTATTGCCAGGGTACAAAGACGTTTATTTTTTCTGGCAATTCTAGAACTTTAATAAATAATAAAATTCTTCATCTTATCATCAAACAGATTGGATCTTCATTCTGTTGTTAACAGAAACAACTAATACCAATCAATCAATTAAATCTATATGATAATAAAAATTTTTCATTTTAATAAAATAAGTATTTTTTTATGTATGTAGTTGATTACTTAGGGATGGTTTCACCAATTTAGATGAATTTTTCATAAAATGTTCAGGGTTTTGAATGGTCCCATAGCAAGTATTTTGAAAAAAAAAAACAAAAATAGCGTAAGGACAAGAAAACAATGACATTATTATTAAATGATATAAAAGAATTATAATTTAATTAAGCAATACAACTCATAATATATTGGCTTTCCTTATACTAAAGACCGACTATACCTAGTACAGACCGAGGTACAGACAGTCCATGAGGCAGTTTCCTAAATTCACACGAGCCTCGCCGTTCAATCACAATACTAGCTCGCATGCGGCACGATTTGACGCTTTTTTTGTCACAGGTGAGATACTTAAAAAGAGGCTCTTGAAAATTTACACTTAAAACTAAATTATGCTTTAGAGAGACAAATGAGATTGTTAATTATAGGTCAGAGGCCGCGCCGCACTAGTAACTCTATCTGTGATATAAGTTTGGTATCAGCGGAAATCTCTCGATGGAACAGGATAACGTTGGGATCCATTTAGGGGGTCTTTTACTTTTTATTTGTTGCACCGTCTATTAAATGATATAATCGGTCTCTAATTATACTCGAGGTTATACTCATTACGTCGTAGGTCAATAAAAGATTCTTCCGAGTTGTATTGCTAGCACCGCGATTCAGGAACTGGCTTAATTTTTCAATACAGTAAAGCATTTGATGCCATTTGTTTGACACTGATTTAAGCGATAGTTTTTAATTTATATGGCAGAACGCCTTTTGTGCTATGGGTTTAACACCCTATCTATTTATGTAACAAAATATATCCATTACAAACTGTATCAAAAACTTAGTTCTCGCTTGAAAATTATTACGATATTTTGTGATCCAGTGGACAGTGATTGTAAATAAAAATACATATCTGTATACATACTTACATAATTATATGAATTATTTTTTATTTTTTCTTGTATTTTCTTTAGTATTTACCAATTTTTTTAGTGTCGAAAGATTGTAGATGTATATTCCAAAGCTTAAAATATCCATCATGAATTTATACCGGGACTGACCACCTAGTATCCCAAAAAAAGCGTAAGGTGTAAAAATAACCTTTTTAATTGAAATGTACTGTATATTATTAGTCTATTTTTTATTCAGAATTCTAGGATAATGCACAATACACATAAGGCACTCTACTTATAGATAATTGAATAATTTTGTTTTATTTTGACCTATAGAATAAATTTGCACTAATACGCAGGGTTATAAAATGTCAGCTAATTAGATTTCCGTCAATTTTTGATTTGATCGAGCATTTCATGTTAAAAGGCGTGTTAAAATGTGCAATAGACAATACTTCTAATCGAGCTTCCAATAGATCCAGAAAGGCAGCTAATAAAAACTACGTTAATTTAGCTTTTCTTTTTTAGCTTAATATAGTAATAACTTCTGACGTAAAAAGATACATTAATCACAATATAAGAGTGGCGGAAAAGCTGGTTCGGACCCTGAGTGTAACGCACCTATAACTACAGAAAAAAACTTACATTTTTTTTGCCTTTAAATGAACCAATGAGCGTTTCTGGGCCAATTACAGAAATAACAAGTTTTTTCTAAATTAGTGTTCCATAATGACTGGAAAAATGTTAAGTAAGTATCGAGGTAAGTATGAATTTACTGACGAAATTTACATTTCAGTTATATTATATTTAAGACTAACGTCACAAATATTTAATCAAATTTTGACCTCAGAACGTTAAAAATTATTGATAAGAGCAGCGAGTGAAAGAGATGGTAAACCATGAGGCGAAATAAATTCTAAAAGATAATTATTAACTCTAGAGGAGTTTTACTTAGCTTATTTAGCTTAGTATTTAAAATGGAGTTTCGGTTAATACTGTCTAAATAATATAAACTACAATTACTTTATCAACACATGGACCATATAAAAACCGAAACTTGACTAGCAATAGATTAATTAATTAAATAACATATAAGAAAAACATCTTATTTTCAGATCCTATACTTACTGTGAACTAATACATATCTCGAGAATACTAAAATTCTACCTATCTCGAGAATAAATAAAAAGCTTCTTGACATTTCTAGCATTTTCTTTTGAATAGTCATTAAATATTTATTTGTAGTAATCTCTACAGGGTGTTATTTTTAGATGATGCTCGAGGTGGCACTGCTATTATAATTTTTATCTCCTCGGTTATCTCCGAACCGGTAAGAGCTGAGGTCGGTTAAATTTAGGAAAATGTGAGGCCACTTATACTCCGTTAACAGTATTTCAGTATTTTTTTTTAGTTTATGAAATAAACAAATAAACGAGATTTTCTAAAAATAACCCAAAATTATTTTATCACATAATTCAAAAATTATAATTTTGTGTTTACAAAAGTGATTCCTTCTCTACGAGATAGAGAACTCAGATGCTGAATCAGACGTTTTGTCTTCGGGGCATCATCATCAACTTAACTGGGTTTTTAAACCATTTTTTAAAAACTTTGGACCTCCAAAAACCAATGATGTAGCACATTTAGGCATTTAAAGTAGTTTACAATTTCCGTATAAAATTAACAAGTATTTAGGTCTTCTGTGTCTTTCTGACTCATTGTACTTTATGCACAAATCAGAAGTTAGCTGTTGGATAGTTAAATGTGATACATTAATGGTTTTGGAAGGTCAAAAACTTTTAAAAAATGAAATAAAAAAAGATGTTGAAGGTCGTTATCGTGTAGAGAAAGGAAAACCGAGAGAAAAACCAACAAACTTTTGTAATACCGAATTTATTTTCAAAATTATAATACAAATAATTAACCAAAACTTATTTAGTTTGTAATGGGAATACTACTGGAATTAGTGGCATTAGTAGGGTATTAGCGGAATTAGTAGTATTACTGTTTGAATTATTGGAATTAGTGGTATTAATAGTAGAATTTGTGGTATTAGTAGTGGAATTAGTGGTATTAGTGGAATTAGTGGTATCAATGTTGGAATTAGTGGAATTAGATTGGTATTAGTGGTAGTATAACTTGGAATTGGTGTAAGACTTTCGACCGCGGTTGACCCGAGGGTTGACCTCTCGGTTTTATCTTCCACAAAGAAAATGTGTTACTTTTCGAACGGAAATATGGTCTAGGTGTTAAAAGGTTCTCTAGAGGTATATTACTTTTTTTGTCAACATCTGGATACTTTCTATTACTCTTGGGGTTCTTATGCTGTAGTATTAAAATAATTTCTCATCGAGAAAAATTGAAAGTTTAGCCCTCGGTTTAGCCTTGGCACGAATGAAAGATTTTTTGCATACCTTAAAAATACAAATAGCTTCTTGTAAACGAAATCTGGTCATGGAAGGAAAAGTACATCGAGAAACTCCGATAAATAACATAAAGCGCGTGCAGACAATTGTCGAGAACTTGCAGCCAAGAAAAAAGTAAGTTGTGGAAAATTTTTGTTAAGGCTTATTTTGAAATTAGATATTAACAATAAAGTTTTCAAAAAAATGTACAGTCAGAAACTTACTTGGCTTGTTAAAGATAAAACGATAAAAAAAAAGATTTTATTAGATGGTTTGCCGATGAGAAAATATCTAAATACTTTACGGCAGCCCAAGGCAAAGAACCTTACATTAGCAGAGTTTATTCCTCGGTTTATTCTAATAATGACAAAATGTAACATACCGAAAGAAAACCTTTTAATTCCCAGACATTTTTCTGCATTTGTATTAATATCGAGATTAATATCTTTTGGCGTGGCCGTTCGAGTAAAACCACGTATTTTCTGTGTGAAAGATAAAATTAACTCCCAGGATTACCAGAGGGCTATTTTGTCATAAATGATCCCAAAATTTAAAAAATTACTAATACCTAGTTATACGCTCGTTTATACGTTTTAATAGGACATTACACCTGGGCATACGACAAGGAGCACACTCAATTATTTACTTAAGAAATGTGCTGATTTTATTGAAACCCAGAACTAGCCACCTAACAGCCTACACGCAGTCGACTATAGTATTTGAAATTTATTAGAAAATATGGTTCAAACACCTCAAGGTCAGGATCACAAAATGTTGACAAGTGTTTTCCCCTCGGTGGTAAACAATAAGAGATATCAATTTTTGTAATTTTTTTAATTTAAATTATTGTTTCTTTTTTTTTAAATTAGTTGTAAAAAAAATGGATTACGACGTAATAAAAACTCGAGAAAAACTCTCGTAAAAACTCTCAAAACCAACGATGTATCTTAAAGTTTGAACAGAAGATTTAAGATTTTCCTGTAAGAGAAAATGTGTTAGAGAGAGATAAAAACACCAAAATCTTGTAAAATTTACAAAGGAGAATTTTAAATATTCTAAATGTATGAACCAGAACATAGGCGCGGGTGTAGATAACTGTTATTTATAATTGAGCAAACGACAAGCTTACAATTCTTATCTAACATTAGAAAAAAATAAAAGAGATATACAATCCAAGACGCAACCAACAGGTAATACCCAGGGTGATACTGACGCTACCAAAACATAAAACTGTGTTACTATCTAGATAGATTTCTTCTTTCTTTCTTTCTTCAAACCAACATATTTTAGAAAGTTTCAAGTTCCGTTCAAAATGAAAATTGTTACTACCCTTGGAACTGAAGTTGGAATCTTTAAAATTCTACCTAAGTCTAAGTCTTACACCACCTTCATCAAGACCTTTATTATCTTTCGGATTTCTAGGGAAGTTGTTAAAATAAGTGCAAGCACAACATACATAAGACCCAAAAATGGCAAATTATGAACCCTAAGCCCTACGGAAAATAAAAAAAGTAAAAACTCAATTGATCCGGTCATATAAAACTTGTAAGTTTATTACAAGCTTGATATTTTTTCTCATATTATCTAGATAGGTAAAAAAATCCTTCAGAAATCCCATATTGTCAGAACCGAGAAAGAGTTCAAGGAATTTTGTTTATACCTGAACCCAGCTGTTTTTAATGTTCTTATTGATTTTTCAAAGTTAAGTGTTTTACCTATTTTTATTGTGCATGTATTCTCTGTAACTTTTTCAGTTTGTAGAGACCTCTAGTAAGAGAATCGGAGAATCGCGAACACACATAAATAATTATCAAAATATGCTTAAAAATTAAGGTAAAAGAAACAATAAATTCCAGGACTCTCTACTATGAATTTATCAGAACGTATCTACAGCTTGATCTACTGTCACAAGTTACAAGTTTTTTATTATATATTTAATTCTCTATTTTTTTAAAGTGAAATGTTTATAATAGGTAAGTGTATGTAACATACATAACTATGGGTAACTAGTAATCGTTTCGAAATATGTCGTACCTACCTGAGAAGGTATTGTACCTATTAAATTATTTCCGAGATTATTTTATTGAACTCAAAAGCCTTTCTCTCGGCCTTTTTTTGAAACTAATTATTATAATTCTGCAATAATATATGAAGAAATACATTTTATCTATTCTTATACTCCCGAATTTTTGCTATGGCAGTCGAGATTCTAGTTGAGCGCGCAAACAAGCATTCCGCATTCTACCAAACATTTTGATAATTATAAATATATCTCTGAAAAGTATAAACCCATTAGGAGTACAATGACGTCACTAGGAAAAAGTATAAAATTTGGTCAAAATGGAGTTTAAATCCTGATGAGAACATATACATGAAAAAATAATTTAGAAAATAATAAAATGCCACACAGGCACAAAAATCTAGTCTATGTAAAAGCCTCGGTAAAAGCAATAACTGGAAAGCTACATGAATAAAAAGTTGGCCGAAATGTTTGAGGGCCATAAAAGGAAAGCGCTCAGCTTTGACAGTGAATAACTATGTAAGTTACCTAGGGACTCCTCAAAAATAAATCAATCGTTTTTTGAAATTAGTACGTTTTTAGTTTAAAAAATACGCTCATTCTTTTATAATATCTTGGATTTTGAATCGAAATATCACTTTCACTATTTGAACTCGACAAATCGGGAAATGTCTCCTGATCCGTTTTTATGTTTCACCAAAAACCAAGCAAAAAATTTATGGCTATTTTGATTCTGACATTACATTTTTCTTGGGGGTTTTCCGAGTTTTTCTACTACAACTAAACATTGCAAATGTCATGTAACTAGTTATATGAAACTTACCATCAAAAACAGAAAAAATTTTTTATGCTATAGAGAAATTAATTAATTGCAATGTGCTTTATTTGTGGTGTTAGGTATGTTGGATTAAATTTTTGAAACACAAATCCCAAGACCATATTTAGTTATATTTTCTACATAATTACTAGGGTAAATATAACCGGATTATTTGGGGATTTAAAACTAACCTAATCCATAATTAATTATTAGCAAATATATTGAAACCAAATCATTTTTTCCATTGTCTTAATAGTCTCAAAAGTCACTTTAAAAAAAGTTTCTGGCATACCTATACAAAATAATGTCACAAATAAAGGAAGTAAGTAGGTAGGTATGTTTACGGTATAAACCCTATTTCAAGGAGAACTCGAACGGATAAACTGAACTGTAATAATTGTACTATACTCTGTGAGTATAAAAAATATATGGTTTTATTAGGATTTTTATGAGTCTTTTTACTGTTTTACAGCCCCAGTGTGCTAAGATACCTACATAAGTACTTACATTTCTATAAAAATCCTTATAACTTTTTTAACTTTTGAAATTGAGATTAAAACATTCGCGGCGATATTTGCACAAAAATATTTTTTATATTAAAAACCTAGTTAAAACCTCTAACAGTTACAATTTGTACACAATATCAACGGTTAAGAATGTTAAATGCTTAGCAAAATAATTCAATATTTACCTGTTCTAAATAAGTATTCTATTTGAAATTAAAAACAAAACAGTTCTTTAACATCTATTCTTAGTAGTTTGTATGCCATCAATCTAATTTAGGTACATTTTTGTTTTTTTTAGTGACGGCACATAAAATAACCTACCAGGTTTGTCACTCCTCGACAGCTTTAATGTGCAAGTAAACACATTTCACGGAAAAACCCTTTCGGCATATTATTTACCAAACTGTAGAGATTTTATTAAGTGTAGGTATTGGGATGGGAACCGAAGAAGAAAACCCGCTGACTAAAAAAAACTACCATTAGCAATGACTAAAAAAAGGTTCATGTCGCAGGAATTACAGCAATTTCGGTCCGCATGTCGGTCCTGCTCGGTTTGTAAATTTGTCTCATAATTTGCCAACTCAATTACAACTGTCCCCCTCTTAGTGGCGCCCCTGTATATACAAAACATCCTGTAGAACTTTTTACTGCCCGACTGCTTCAATGCACAAGTTAGGTATTACAAAGTTACAAAAAAATGCCACTGTTTGCAAGTATTTTTATTTAACATACTTTCTTTTATTTGAAAGATAAATAGCCTAAACTATCTCTATGAAATGTAGTGAAAAAAAACGAGGAAAAAAAGTTACGCTAGAGAAGCGATCCGGTCTTTTAAGTCTTTATAATTATGTTCACAAACAAAATCGTATTCCTCTTCCGACAGGCAAATAAAACCAGAAAAACAGGGAAAAGCCCTTGTTTTTTTTTTATCTTTTAGTATTTGTGCAAAACTAAATACAACTCTTTATGTAAAATAAAGAGATGAACTTGCTAATGGTTACAATTTGTAGGTACACAACATCAACAGTTTCAAATCCTCGACAAAATCAAGCTTTATCGGTATGTAGTTTTAAGTACGTATTTTATTTGAAATTAAAAAGAAAAACTGTTTTGTAAAATCCACCTGGGTTAGGCAGATTTTTTTTATTTTAAAAATAAATACCCTAAATTATCTGAAAAAAAGTACCTGGATGGGAAAGTTAGGGTAGAAAAACTACCTGCCCTTCGAGCCGGTCTTTCTTTGTATGTAAACAAACAAAACTCTCTACTCAGACAGGTAAAGAAACCTATAAAAACACGTGCTGTTAAGACAGGTTTTTATGGTAATTTGAATACATAGAAAAAATGAATAATTCTACCTACCTTGATTAAATTTTCACCAAATTCGTACATCGCGTTCTGAGACATTATTGCAGTCGACATTATCCTATAGTTTGCACAGCCACCTAATTAATATTATCAATTCAAATGAATAGCACAACACAACGATTCTGTAGGTTTGGGAAACTCGCAAAACCTTTCCGATAAAAAAATACGCGCTATTCCACACAACACAGTAACCGCGTGCTACCTTTGTAGACTTCGCTCCGTGACTGATGTTTTCTCTTCACGATCACGATTGCTCGACAGTCGTTTGCCAGTCTCCCACTACAAGGCGTTAAAGTGGGGAGCGGCAAATCTTCCAATACTGATCGACGTTGCCAAGCTAAGCGCTTTGTTGGTAACGTTTCTCCCTCATATCATTTTTGCTTTCTTTGAAACTGAAACCGGTAATACTGTTAAATGGTTTCGAGATGCTGGTTTTTAAACGGTCGAGATACAAATTGAAAATTCGGCCCTACGTACCTCCGTATTGACTTGAGAAAGAACGCTCATGAGGTAAGGCCCACGGAATTTCTTGTGTTAAAAAAAATACAAACAAATTGTACTTTAGTACACATATCACGAAACTATAGGGCGAACCCGGCGAACAGTACTAGTACACCCTGTCCCAGTTCTTATCTATACAGCGGGCTCAACTTGATAACCCGCTTAAAATGGCTGGCGTTTTTTGAGATAAAAAATATATAAAGCAAGATCGTACAGTAGAATAAGGATATATCACTTAGCATATTTAAAAAAAATAATGATGAAAAAAAATCACGAGTTGTTTTGGAAAAAATGTAGTGGGTATGGATGTAGAAAAACTTGTAAATTTTTAGTTCCTTGTTAGTATTGATTGTCTTTATCTTAATACATTTCGGAAAGTTAAGCGTTATTGGTAAATTTATTTTTTAATTTATATATAAGCTTAATTGAAAAAAATCGGTAACAACATTACAAGGAACATCCATCAATATTATGATCATTACATCCTTCCATTTATTAGGGCTAATGAATGAATATGTTGTACTTTGAATATTTATATTTGTCAATTTAAAATAAAATAAAGTATGTTATTCATTTCTTTTAATAAATGTAAGGTTTCATTATTTAATATTATATTTTTTCAACAAACGTGATAAAAATTAACTTTTTTCACCCCTTAGTAGCCTAAGGGCCAGTATTTTCATCGCCAAATAACTTTTTTTTTCGAATATTTACCGTGGAATCCATTGTTGGGGCAATTGTAACCATGAAATATATCCACCAAATAAAATTATAGGGAGATGAAAATACCAACCCCTAAAAGATCTTACTTTGAGGCATTAGTGCCTACTGGAACTAGTGTTAAAAAAGAAATGTCAAATTTTGAGAACGTCAAAAAATATTTATATTTTATTTATTAACATTAATATTAATGATATAATTTAAATTTATATTTCCCAGCAACGCCTTTTTCTTCATACCCTTCACAAACTTATCGTAAGCAATATCATATTGCATTCGGGATATTCTGGGCAACAAATCTAAGTTACCTCGATTGGCCGCTTCGTCTATATTTTTAAATTAGTTTTTTTATATTGATTTTTAAAACTTTTTATTAGGCCCCCATTTTGTTCTGCCTTATATGATTCGTACCAAGATCTTCTCAAATCAGACTTGTGTAATTTCAATTTTATTTGTTTGGAAATTAATAAAAACATAAATATTTTGTTCATCATTACTCAAATTCCTAAATAACTAAAAATGGACCTAGATGCTGAGTACCCGTATACGCGTCCTATACAGTGTTATACAGGGAGTTAACTAAGTACATAGCCACACTTTCAGGGCTAATTGCTGGGCTAAGGCCTAAAAAGCTCCATTCTCGAGATACGTGGTGTTAAACATTTTTTAACGTGCGCATGGGCAGTCATTCCAATTTTCATTTTAGTAAATTTATGGTACGTCACTGTCTATTTTAAAAACTGATTAACAACTAAAAGTATTTAAAAATTGTCTTTTGTATTTTCTTGGTATAAAGGATTGTTTTGGATAAAAATAAAAAAATCATAGCACGTTATCCCATTAAATATTTTCAAAAATAAGGATTTTCATAAATATTTGAAAACTTATTAAGGTATTTTATTGAAATTTGGAATGTAAAATAAGTTTTTAAAGTGCTACTTTTTCCGACTAGAAGAAAATCGAGTTTTTTTTGGCAGTGGTAGAATGCAAAGCTCTCGAAAAAAATTAAAGAGTCTGAGTAAATTATCCTATTTAAAAAAACTAAAACTTTCTACAGATGTTAATAAAATTTTAAAAAGGCATTTAATATACGTATGTTTCGGCAAAACCAGAAAAACATTGTTTATGAAAGGTTTCCTTTTTTTCTGAAAAAGGTTTTTTCATTAAAACTAGAAAATGCTAAGTTCAGATTTGCCTTGTGCTTTAGATTATTTCCCTTATTTTTATTGTTTTTTATCTACCATGCCACAAAGTCTTTAAGAGGCTAGAATTAAAATAGAAATGAAATTTTCAGCTAAATATTTTATTTTTCCTAACAAATACCACATTTAACATTTTCAAATTATATTTTATACTACGAACATTATTAATGAGAGAAATTAATAATAAAATTGTAAATAAAAAAAACAAAAAATGTCTTCTTTGAACTTCAGTACACGCATTAGCTCTTCTTATTATTGACTCTCTAACGCGATAAAATACGCCAGGCATTAATTTTTTTCGAGAGAGTTTCATTTTACCAAAAAATAAAACGCAAGACAACTTTGTTTTTTTAGTATATTGCTAAAAACCAATCAAATTTTAAATTAAACTGTAGCGTACTATAAATTTGCTGAAATAAAAATCGGAATGGTTGCCATGTGCATATCAGTGACTCACTCGATTTTCTTGAGGCCTGGAAAAGTAGCAATTTAAAATCTTATTTTACATATGAAATTCCAATAAAGTGGGTTAAGGGGTTTTGAAGATATTAATAAAAATCCTTATTTTTTGAAAAAGTTTAATAGGATAAAGTACTCTTAATTTTTTATTTTTTTCGTCTTATACCAAAAAAAAACACAAAAGGCAACTTTTAAGTCTTTTAATTCTTAATTGCGAAAACGTGATCAGTGTTCAGTGGCGTACCATAAATTTACTAAAATTAATATTGTTGATTTTCTTTCACTTGGAGAAAATAGATTTTTAAATACTGATTTTGCGTAACAAGTTTCAATAAAATACGTTAAGCGATTTTCCAAATATTAATTAAAATCCTTATTTTTTAAAAAACTTTAACACCCTGCACCAATCAGCCCTGAAAGTTTGGCTATGTATTTAATTAACACCCTGTATATAATTTTTTTTTGGAAATGTTGTGTATTGATAGCCAATAGATTATAAATTCTGGGTCCAAAATAAATTATTGATTTCAAATTTAAAGTTGTTGTATGATATGAAGTAAAATGTTCTGCCTAGTTCTGGTATTATAAGAATGAGATATTTAAGTCTTATTACTATTTTTATACATGAATTTACTGACTGTTAAAATATACAAGCATTTTACATTTAATATATTTTATCAGAGTACAACTGGGAGGCAGTGGCGGCTATTCAGGTGAAGTAGGTGAAGTGCTACTTCACCAGGAAAAATAAACAAGCAAACATCTACCTATATTTATTACATATCTCTTAAAATTTTAGTTTTTGCATTCATTTATTCACCTAGTTAGTAAAAAATAAACTGTACATCTCGAATAAATATTTTACTTGACCGTTGGCGGCATGTCTTTTTAAAACTTTCAATCGAACTTTGTTATAACAACTATAACAGTGGCGCAAACCGCTTTGACTTTGGTGGGGGTGCTATGTTTAGTTTATGATTTTCCTACTATGTTGCTATGATAACGCGTACGTGATGACGTCGAGCGCAGCGCCGTACAACGCTCTCGGTGAATTGCATGCGCAGTACACTACACCCACGTGTCGTTCAGTTTGCGGTGGTTGTTTACTTTTATTTTCGCGGATTTCGCTGCAACCGGTGAGTTCCTTTGCAGTTAACTTGACTGTTTTGTGTTATATTTATGTATGGTATTGTTACAACTTCAAATTCGAAGTTAGTAAATGTGATTCTTCAAGACTGGAATAAATTAAAAGACGTCTTTGAATTTATTACAAACTGTGATAAATCTCATCAAAAATCAATCCGCCTTGAGAAAGGATTTTTAGGTGAGATGAACGACTTTGAGTTCACGTTTCTGGCATTAGTGTTTAATGACATTTTCTCAGTCACGGACATACTATTTGACGTTCTTCAAAAAAAATCGCTTGACATTCATTTGTGCATATCCAATATAAAACGCTGTTGTGAGGCGCTCTGTAAAAAAAGAAATGAACATTTTTTAATACCATGTTTATAAAGCAAATTCTATTACAGAAATAAATCATTACAAACGTGAGCTTGCTAAGCTTTCACCTGAAGAAATTAGGGCTAAGTATAGAACCCTTTTTTACGAAATATTGGACCATATTTTAATGGAAATGACACTAAGATTTCAAGATTCTGAAAAACTTTCATTTTTAAGTTTGGCAGGTTCTGCTAAATTTTCCGAATATAGTTTAAATCTTCCGACTGGCCCGTTTGAAAATTTGTTACAGTTATATAAGGGAAATATTTTCAAACAGTCAACGACTTAAAAATGAGCTTGGTCTTATTTTTGCCAATGAGCGTAATTGGAATATATCGCTGCAAGTGCAAGTGAAAAAAATTAATAAAAATAAATATATTTTTACCGAAGCATATAAATTGTTTTCCCTTATTTTGACAATACCGTCGACAACTGCTTCAGTGGAAAGAAGTTTTTCTTGCATCAAATGTGTAAAAACTTATTTAAGAAATACATTATCTCAAGAAAGACTTACTTCTCTTGGCAATATTTCAATTCAAAAGGAATTTCTGAAGGAGATTAGGGAAACTCATCCATTTTATGAGGATGTTATAAATAAATTTGCTGCTATGAAGGATAGGAGAATTGATTTAGTATACAAAATTTAGGTAAATCGTAAAAAAATATTCTACCCCCTCCACATATAAAAAAATTCTGGGAAAAAAATTATTGCGATATTTTCTTGCTTCATTTGCACTTCACTTATTTTTCACCCGCGAGCCGCCACTGCAGGGAGGTGCTATAAAGTGTAGGTTTTTTAAATATGATCTTTAGCAGATAAGTTTGTATGATGTTGAGAGGATGAAGTGAATTTTTGTACATCCTGTCCCAGCAAATATAAAACTTATGAATTAAGCACTTAAAGTGTTTGTTACTTTTTCAACGCGTTTATTTCAAATGTTGATCAACTATTATGTCAAGGTATTTGGTATGCTCCACTTTATTAACAACACCAACCTCAGAACCTAATACCTTCAAATGATCAAAAGATGGCCTATTTTAGTAAGAGAAAATGTTATACAAAATCTGTTTTTCTATAATATTAACAGATAATTTAAGTGAATCAAACACATTTTTTTACCCCAGTCAACCCTCCTAAGCCCTAGCCTTCAACTCCTCCCATGTGTCAGCCTCAAATATCATTGCAGTGTCACCGGCATAAGAGATAAAAGTACCTCCAGTATCAATGTCTTTAAGAAGTGAGTGTTGATATATGTAACAAAAATAATAGGTCCCAATACAGTCCCTGGTGGATAATCACTTATGACATTATTTAATGTAACAGCCTGTTCCTTATCAACTAAGTGGGACCTGAAGATATTGGACACAGGGCTACGAACGATTTACTTAAATAGACATTCTAATAAGGCATCATGTGGCATCGGGTCAATTGATAAAAGTATAACATACAGTGTGTTTTTTAAAGCCAAATATAGTAAACCTAGAATATTTATGTTCAGCAAGAATACACTCATGTGATGAATATATATTATACAGGGTGTTCCATTAAAAATCATCTTAGGTGTGCTACATATTTTTAAGCCATCATATTGTCACGTGATTCTCCTTATAAATACGACACCGGTTGGCCATTTTTTGCAGTTGAAGATTAGTCTTGAAAGCGATAAACCTCAACTCGCAGCGAAGACCTGGAGCAGAAGTCTGGGCAATCATATTTACCGATAACCGAACAGGCTGTAAGTAATAAGTTTTACTGGCAGTTCGGCCCTGGTTACAAAAAGTGGTCAACCATACAAGTGGAAGTAGCGACCTTGTTAGGGGAACATCAGTGGAAGTTCCAGAGGATTCTAGAGGAGTTAGATCCTGAGCCACCAAGAGAGAAGCTGGACCTCTGCTAAAAAAAATAAGTAAGAGTGGGAAGTAGAAGTTATTTGGATCTGGGGGTGAGCCACTTCGTTTATCTTTTTCGCCACCGAAGATTAAAACCCAAAGGAGACCCGAACGTTTTGCAGATTGGCCACCATAATTGTGATGTGATAATTCAAGGGAACAAGGAAAGAAGGGAGTAGAAGGATTAACAACCTTGGCTATCGAGACAGAAGATGGGCCAAGTGTAAGCTACTGCAGGAAGTGTACCCGATGGGACAATCAATGTTTTGGTGGTTGGCTACCATCAGGAAGCCGTGGCCAGCCGTGATAATACAAGAGAAGCGAGCAAGAAGTGAGTAGGACAACCTTGGCCATCGACATAGAAGGTGGGCCAAGTGTAAGATACTGCGGGAAGTGTCCCTGAAGGGATAACCAGCGTTTTGGAAGTTGGCCACTATCAGGGAGCCAAGGTCACCCGTGATAATACAAGGGAAGAAAGAAAGAAGGCAATAGAAGGAGTAAACACCTTAACCATCGAGATAGATGGTGGGCCAAATGTTAGATACTGCAGGAAGTGTCCCTGATGGGATAATCAACTTTTTGGAGGTGGCCACCGTCAGGGAGCCGTGGCCACCCCTAAGAACACAAAGGGAGCATGAAAGAAGAGAGTGGAATAAACAACAATCTTGGCCTTCAAGATAGATGGTAGGCCAAATGTAAGATATTGGAGGAAATGTGAAGTGATAATCAACGTTTTGCAGGTTGGCCATTATCAGAGAGCCGTGGCCACCTACGATAACTAAAATAACAGAGAAAAGAGAAGATAAAAAACAGGATGCTAGGCAATCGAGTTAGAAGGTAGGCCTGTAAAATGGTGAAAAGCAGTAAGATGGCAGAAATACAGAATGACACTTGGAAAAAAGAAACATTGGATAGAGGTCCAAGAAATCCCACTATAAGGAAGGGCCGACCCCTAAAAATGACGGCCGGCACCTAAAAGGGGTTAAATCTGACGCTGAGACCTGATAATTTTCACGTAAAGCAAAACAAAGGAGTAAATCAATGGACTGTGGTGCTACGGCCTCAGAATTCGTAGCTGGCGCCCATACGAATTTACAAACGAGAGAATATATATCTGAAAATGGACAAGCATGAGACGAAAAGCGAAACGTCACAAATGAAGAAGTCTGACACGTAAACGATACCCGGTATTAGAAAAGGAGGATAAGAGGCATGTTTACTAATTTTATAACGAACATTTGTGTAGAAGACATCGACTTAAAAGATTGGGGTAATAAATGCCCGAAATTTTATTTTCGAAGCCGTAAATTCTTTTTTTTTTGTTTTACTGAATATTTTGAAGGATTAAGAGTATATTTGGGTTTTTGGGTAATAGATAGGAAATATCATGTAACTTTGAGAGGCGTAGTTTATTAAAAAAATTATTTTTTTAATAAACTACTAAATAAAAAATAATTGCCAAAAAAAGAGTTTGCTGTAACTTTTGAACTACTTAAAATTTTTAAATACGGTTTTCACAGTTTAATATAAATTTTAGAAGCGTTAATTAATAAAAAAAATTTTGAAATCTGTCAAAAAATATATATTTCAACATTGTTTCTTCCCTGTAGCTTTTGAACTGCTTAAACATTTTAAATACGGGTTACGCTCCATGTGACTTTGAATGTCGTAATTTATTAAAAAAATATTTTGACAGCTGTCAAAAATATAAATATTGGATAATATCGAGATTTTATAATCAAATCACAGCCTTACGGTTATGGTCTACAAAAAATAACATAAAAAGGTAGAAAAACATCACAACCTGATATATAGATTGTTATTATAGGCCGAAACGTGCTATTTTTATAATAGCATCCTCAAAGTTGCGAAAAATCTAGCTCGAAAAACGTGTTTTTTTTTACATTTGCAAAGTCCTTGTTTATAAACGGTTGCAGGTGGGGGCTGAATTTTGGTATGTTTTTAGCAGACACCCAGGGGTACCCGACGATGCAAAGCGCTTGACGGCGATGGTTCAGAGTACAGCGCTGTGAGACGAATAACTCGAAACTATGTGAAAAAAAGTTTATTTTCGATAATTGACCAACGGTTTGCGTTACGTCTATGAAAGGATGTTCCGCTATGAAGTCTATCGGCCTATTGTTTTTAGCGTAATCGGCGAATCGTATGTCAACTTAATTTCGAAAAGAAACTTTAAAGGAGTCCTTCGGGTGTCTCAACGATTTTCTAGGGACCGAAAACTATATGCAAAATCAAGTTAAAAAAATTTGGATATTAAAAGATATTTTAAATTTACTGCCTTTTTAAAAAAATTTAGGATTCAAGCCTAAAACACCTAAAGGGTTTATTCAAGAAGAGGTAACAAAATTCATGGAAGAAGCTCCCAACGACATTTATCTCATGATAAGAATTTCTACAATTTTCGGTGTAGCAGGTTCTTGTCGCCATGAAGAGCTGACAAAAATAACTCAAGACGATATAAAAAATAAACAAAATTTGATTTTGGACAAAATTCCGGACTCAAAATATCATACTACCAAAACAAACCTGCAATTAAACCCTAAATATTTAAATATTCGGTCTCGTATTACTACACATCGACGTTTCTTTATGTATTATAAACGGCAAGTGTACATCTTACTGTGTTGGAATAAACACCACACCGGAAAATGCCATCTGAAATAGCTTCTTTTTTGAGCTTAACCAATCCAGAACTAAACACAGGACATAGCTTTCGCCGCAGTTCGGCGACAATATTAGCAAATAACGAAGAACAAATCACTAAAATTAAACGTCTCGGAGGTTGGAAATCCCAGCTGCAGCAGAGGGATATTTAAAGGGATCATAAAATAATAAGAAAGAAATGAGAAACAAAATCTTGCAGCTTTCTTGTGTTACTATAACTACTAGCAATACTTCTACAAACTTCGAGACCCACCATAAAAATGTTCCAGACACCATATACTGCTGAAAATAGTTTACCAGGTAATATTATTCCAACTGCTACCAACAGAAACTACAAAAGCAATACAAAACAAGTAATATTACCTTCCATTTTAGGAATTGCATCTTGAGCCTTAACTTTGCATAATACTTCACATTGTTCTTTTACTTTTATTATGGGTTACAATAATCAAATGAAATAATTAATTTTTGTTAGTTGTTTCTTAGTATTTTGTTTTGAATACATTTTTTTAATTTAATGTTTTATTATTTATTTCTATAAATATTTACGCTTGTAGAAAAACTATGGTTCCTAACTCTGTTCCGCGTCGTTCCGTCAGCTTCAGCCAGCGTATAAGATAACATTTAAGCCCTTTTAAAGTTTTCATGAGCTTTCGCATGTCCTGTTTCCCATGCATAACACCTAATAATCTGTGTGTCCTACACCTCAAGGGGAGAAAGAAGAAAACATTTTAAATTGAATATATATGAATATCGCTGCTGATAATATTAAGCGTCACCCTCATCAAATGATCAGTATAATTAAATTGGCTTCTAACCGAGCTTTTGACGCTATTATATAATACGTTTTTAATTTAAGCTTAAATTTAATTAAATATTATGTGTTTTCAACTAAAGAAAATATAATTTGTACTTTTAGATGTCTGGATCACACAACCCATAAAAAAATCAAAATCTGGACACCCAAAAAAGAAGAGATGCTGTAAGCTATGTTTCACATTGCACCATCATTTTTCACACCGGCCGACGTTAACAAAAATCCAAATATAGTAAAGAAGGGGGAACATATTAGCTAGAGTAAGAAACTAAATAAAAATAAAGAGGATGCCCATAGTATCTCACTGATTGTTAAGAAACTAAACAATTAGATGATATTAATTAACCAGCTTTAGAAAAGCCAACCGAGGACAAAGCATGAGTCAACGTACAGATTATCGACTCAGGAAACTGGGCTTGAAAATTCAAATCAACAAGAAGTTAAAAAAACCTTTATTTTTGGCTCCATCGTGTGAAGCATCAATTAACAAAAAATTATCAAAAAAATACCACCCAATCCAGCTCAACATTTCCAAGGAAAGTGAAAGAAAAGCTGCCATGTCATACACTATATACAAATATCTTTTTTCAGCTATCGTCTATATATTACAGTCTATAGTTATATTTACTATTTTTGCCTGGAAAGAAAATGTTCATCAAAATTTAAAAAATATATTCTTATGATGACATTTGGTTTAGCCGTTTTTCAAATACTTAGCTTTAAATTTCTAACAACTTTATAATAAAAATCAAATTAGCCATGCATAACGTTAACAGAAAAAAAGGGTCTGTTTTCCATGGCCTAAATTTTGTAATGTTTAACTTTCACAATTTTTCAATACTCTGGTTTTTTTATTATCATTTTACTAAAAGGTATCCCACGTTAACATGAATTACTCTTTTGCAATAAGTTAATTCCGCCAGTACAATGAATGAGCGAAAATTATGTTTTCGGAAGAAAAAAAATATCAATTATGCTAGGTTTTCTTTTCTAGAGCCTCTCTAACTTCACTTGAATGAAGGAGGATCTGCTGCGACACTGTTCTGGGATCTTAGCAAGGCTTTTGATTGTGTAGATCATGGAATACTGCTAAGCATATTGGAAATATATGGTGTAAGCGATGCGCCACTGTTATGTTTTAAATCAAATATGTCTCAGCGTGATGTTAATGGGAGATCTGTTTTTGGTCTCTCATTGTTTTTAATATTCTCTGGAAGATTTATAGCGTTCGCAGATGATACAACAATTTTATAGAGCAATAGGGATTCACAAATCTTGGAAATATCTGTTAGAAAAAACCTGATTAAAGTGAAAGAGTGGATGGATGTTAACTATCTAAAATTAAATATTTCTAAAACGAATATCATGAAATTTAAATATCAAATAAAGGATATCTAACTGGGCTCTCACGTAATGATCTGCGTTTAAGCAAACAAATTTTTACGTGAACATATTGATGTTAAATTAAAATTTGATTTTCATATAACAACCTTACGTAATATATTACCGAAAGGGCATTTTGCATTAAGAGTTGTGGTTCAATAGCTAGATATCTCTTTAAAACGAAGTGAATACTTCGCCCTTATTCATTCGCACCTACGTAATGGATGCACCATTTGGGGACCCTTCTCAAAGCAGTTTTATAATTCTGTGTTTAGTCTTCAGAACTGTGCAGTGCGCCAAATACAGTCAATTCCACTTCCAAAGTTGATTGATTAAAAATTCAATTATTTATAATGCCAAAGAACTCTTTAATCACTCTCAATTAATTTAAGATAAACTGAAGATCTAAGACTATAATAGTGCATATTATTCCTAGCAACTAATCCATTGCTCCTAAACGAAGCCACGTCGATGTACAAAATGTATTGTTTTTAAATAAAACATATTTATTAATATGCATCTGAAGGGCCCTGTAAAATTTTACTCTATTTTCGAAACCATTTCCATAAGTTCTTGGGTCAAAGATATATGGTAGGGATGGTATTGCGTTTTGCGTTGACTTGTACCTAGTTTACTGGCTACACCCTGAACTTATTTGAGAATTTCTCCCAAATTTAACAGAAATATTAATTCGTTGCATTCATTTATTAGGTAGTCTTTTTTATTCCTTTTAAGATAAGCAACATTTCTTTTTGTCTGTCTTCTCCTTAAAATTTTTGGCTGTCTCTTCTCCTTAAAATTTTTTTTTGGTCTTTCGTACCATGTTATACAAAAAGCTATCTGCTCAGCGGAAGGTCACATATATAAGCGATTTTAGCACCTCGTTTTATCGATAAGCTACGTATATTTTATGTATTAATTAAAACTCAAGTCTTAAGATAAATAAAAACCTCCTGTCGAGTTGAAGTCTGCTTGTTCTTATAAAAGTCTATTCTATTATAGTAATTTCAGATCCACACATCAGACAACATCGCAAACCGGTCATCAGATTGAAGTTCGGTGGGCCGAAAATCGTACCGTCTTGGAAGAATCAAGCTTCACAAGTCTGAATTAATAACAGCCGCCTATTTCTCTATATTTTCGACCCTACTGACTGACTTATGCTTTTTGCTTCAGCTGTTTATTTTTGTTTAGTTTAATTGTTTTGGTGCTGGATGACGTTATTGGTGCATGGTTGAGTACTTAAATAAAAAAAACACATTCTAAACTTGTTTGTTTTCCTTAAAGGATCTATTATTTTTGTTAGAAATAAACCATAAAAAGATAAATGTAATTAAGAAATTGGTGTTTTTGTCATTCTTATCGTAATATAAATACATATCACGGTTTTGTTTGTTCTAGAAAAATAGCACAGAGAAAATTTAATTGTGTGCCGTTCTCATCTGATAACGTCCCGTAATATGACTATATGATTACCAAATGTATGTTTATTGTAAGACAACTTGGAAATGAAATGTAACGTTTTTTTATGAATATCAACAGTTTAGTGCAATCAAATCATGATATATTAAAGCACTTGGGTTTGGCTGAACTTATTTTTATTCCTAGGGGGTCTAAAAGGACGAATTACATTGGAATATACACACAAGACATTTCAAAATGTTAAAAAAAAAGGATTAAAAATCGGTAAATTGGCATTACCCGAAACTTCCCTCGTTATGAATCCTTCCTCATAATAGGAAAAGTGAAGCATGACCCAGCTGAGATCGGCATGTAGTTATTTAGTAATATGTATGTACGGTACATATACAAATTATACTATTTTTTATTCCCCTAATAAATGGAAGGATTCATTGGGAAGGAAATTCCGGATAATTGGGGTAAAAACCAATCTGTAAAGCACTTTACCCCAAAGTTAGTAATTAATCCTTCCATTTATTACGGGAATGAAATATATTATAATTTGTATATGTACTGTACATATTACTAATTTACTACGTGTTGAGCAAAACTTGATCTATGCTTCAATTTTCTTGATAAAAGGTAAGCCAGGCCCGAGTCATGTCAAAGAGGTGCCCCGGCCGTGGAACCGCGCTTAGACCGGCTGGACCCGCAGTTCATCCTATTATACCGAATAGATAAATAATTACTAAAGTCCACAGCTCCTCAAAATTATTTGTACCCGGCCCCGCAATATCTAGCGCCGGTTCTGATAAAAAGAAGATTTTGTAAAGAGGCCAGTTACGGGTAAAGCCAGTTTACAAATTTGTTTCTATTATTATTACAAACATTTTAAAAGGCCGCCGTTTTGAATTCGTACCAATATTTTCCAGTTTCTCCTTATAGCTAAAAAAAAACTGTCGGCCTTGGAGAAGAAAGGATATGAAATGCCCTCATTTCAAGATCCCTATGCTAAACAAAATAATGCCCCTATGTTAGATAAAATAATAACGCCTTATTTACGAGCTTATATTGTACAAAGGTACTTCATTCCGGGATAATATCGGAATAAGGTGGCAACGTTAATTCCATGTATCATTTTCTTATAAATTGTAAGGTTTTGTTTTAAAAGTTCAAAAACATTTTAATGAATGCCAACCTGTCTTATTCCAATGTTGATCACTGCAAGCCGAGACCCTTTTATCTATTTCATTGTTTATTTCCTGCACAACGCACCGCCAATATTGTTTTCCTTGATCTGTGGAATGAGTCTTGATGATGGAAAGGTTTAGCACAATCCACCCCGTATTAAATCCGGCGCCTTGTTTCGACAGGAAGTTTACTCTTGAAAATATTTCATTTCCGCCTCTCATAAAAACGGGTTTAAGTTATAATCATTTATACATATTTTGTTAATTATTTTCTGAGGCATAGGTTAACTCACTGAGAAGTAAAACTATAATTCAATCGACGTTTCGCTCATTATATTGAGCTTTCTCAAGATATTTATTTTCTACAATAAAAACATGCATAGTTAATATTTAAATTTTAAAATGGTTAGAAACATTACTGAAAAAACATCACTCAAAAAACATTTCATTTTAACCAAACAATGATCATAAAAACGAAAATACATTTAAAACAAAATTAATATTATATATACTACACACCTTGGAATCATGTCAGTTTTACGAATGTTTTGATATAACAATAATTTCCACAGGTCTGGAATTCTGGTAGAGAAAAACAAGACAATTTTTTCTTTTTTTTATTATATTTACTTAGATTTTTATTGCTATACCGAGTTTGGGTTTACGCTATTACCGAAATGTACAGGGTTTATGTAAGGAATGGTTTATTTATATTGAGATTAATTTTATTAGATATCAGATTATTATAATGTTGGCTTGTCTTTTCTATCGTTGCCGGCCTTTCTCCTTTTTAATTTGTATTATTTCTTTTATTGTGAGTTTTCGATAATTAGTTTCTTGCTCTAAAATTTTGGTTTGTTTAAAATCGAATTCGTGTTTTTCTGAATGTTCGTATTTGTGGAGTGCAGTAGACGCATTTTTTGTGTATTTGTGGCCGTTTAATCGACTGTCTAAGTATTGTGTTGTCACTCATATGAACTTTTTTGGGAGATATAGGAGAACCTATAGCGCAACCATCAAACTGTTGATAATCTTTTGTCCTCATCTGTAATAATTATTTCCAGTATAATAATAATAACTTAAGCCAAATTTATCATAATCTGATATCTAAGTAAATTAATCTAAATATAAATAAACCACTCTATACATAAAACCCTGTATATTTCAGTAATAGCAATAAAAATCTAAGTAAATATAATTAAAAAAAAAAGAAAAAATTGTCTCGTTTTTATCTATCAAACTTCCAGGCCTGTCGAAATTATTGCTGTCTCAAAATATTCGTAAAACTGACATGTTTCCGAGGTACGTACTATGTATAATTTTAATTTTATTTTTATGATCGTTGTTTGTTTAAAACATAATGTTTTTTGAGTGATGTTTATTCAGTAATGTTTTTAACCATTTTAAAATTTAAATTCTCTCGTAAAATGGAAATATTGTAATCGTGAAAAAATCACTCTCCGAGATTTTTTTCAGATCTTCGCGCTTCACGAAAAACACGTTAACTCAATTCCCTCTGTCTGACTGTTTGTCAGTTCGCGGCATACCTTAAAGACTACTTACTCGATTTGCTTCAAATTTTGGTAAAAAATTAAGGGTTATATGGGGATCACCTGGTGACATTTTGGTAAAAATCCAATATGGCGAAACAAAATGGCGTCCTAGTGAAATCTTAAAAAAATATTATTAAAAAACTACTCATCCAATTTACCTCAAATTTTACAAAAACATCTAGTATTATGTTGAAATTAACTGATAACATTTTGGTACGAATCTAAGATGGCGGAACAAAATGGCGGCTTAGTAAAATATTTGAAAATTGAGCCTCGAAAAACTGCTTTATGGTTTGATTTAAAATTGTGTGCCATAACTAATTGTGGTATCGGGATCAACTAGTGAAATAGTGGTACTAATTCAAGATGGCCGAACAAAATGGCGGCCAAGTAAAATGTTTGTAATCTTGAAAAAATCATCCTCTCAGGTTTTACACATCTTTACATTTCAGCGCCCCTAGATGGCAAAAAATATGTTTTATCAATTTCGTTGGTCCGTCTGTCGGTCTGTCTGTCTTAAAGACTACTTACCCGATTGACTTAAAATTTTGGTCAAAAATTAAGGTTCATATGGGGATGACCTGGCAATATTTTGGTAAATATCCAATATGGCGAGAAAAAATGGCTGCCTAGTGAAATGTAAAAAAAATGATTATTAAAATACTACTCTTCCAACTTATCTCAAATTTTCATCATGTAGTATGTTGGAATCAACTGGTAACATTTTGGTACGAATCCAAGATGGCTTAATAAAATATTTAAAAATTAAGCCTGAAAAACTGCTTAATGGTTTCAAGGAATCAACTAGTAAAATTGTGGTACTAACTCAAGATGGCCGAACAAAATGGCCGTCAAATAAATTGTTTGTAATCGTGAAAAAATCACCCTCAGGTTTTACACATTTCTAGGTTTTAGCGTCTCTAGATGCCAAACAATTCGTTTTATCAATTCCGTCGGTCCGTCAGCCGGTCTGTCTGTCTGTCTGTCTGTTAGTTCGCAGCTTAATTTAAAGACTAACTGGAGTGACTTAAAATTTTGACCAAAAATTAAGAGTCATATGAGGATGATCTGGTAATATTTCGGTAAAAATTCAATATGGCAAAACAAAATGGCCGCCTAGTGAAATGTTAAAAAATTATTATGAAAAAACTACTTAAAATTTTGTATAAACGTCAAATATTATATTGGAATGAACTGATGATTATCGTTAACGATCCTTTTGTTGTTATGTTAGAGTGGTGTATTATTTGGGGTTAGGATCCAGTAAAAAACCAAAGACTTTTTTTTTAAATTGGCGACGTTTCGCATCTTTATTGTTGCATCCTCAAGGCACATATAGATTCTATATCCTGCATGAAACCCATATTATCAGTCTTTACCTTCTACGTTGGTCCGCAGATATTTCCCAGTTATTAAGTTTCTAAATGATTTTCGTTAACGATCCTCTTGTTTTTATGTTAGAGTGGTGTACTATTTGGGGTTACGATCAAGTAAAAAAAAACAAAAGTCTTTTTTAAATTTTCGACGTTTCGCAACTTTGTTCTTGCATTCTCAGGACACATATAGATTTTATATCCTGCTTGAAACCCATATTATCAGTCTTTACCTACTCCGTTGGTTCGTAGATATTTCCCACATATTAAGTTTCTAAATGGTTTTCGTTAACGATCTCCTTGTTGTTAGAGTGGGGTATTATCTGGGGTTAGAAAATATCTGCGGACCAACGGAGTAGGTAAAGACTGATAATATGAGTTTGATGCAGGATATAAAATCTGTGTCCTGAGGATGCAACATTGTTTTTTATACTGGATCCTAACCCCAAATTCTGTATGGATGACCTTTTTTTTTGTCTTCAGTTATTTTTTTGTTTTGAGAGTTGGCCCTTTACCGAAAACCGCAAGGAGCCCAAAAATTGTAGCTACGCCACTACCCCTCTAACATAACAACAAGATGATCCTTAACGAAAACCATTTAGCCACTTAATATCTGGGAAATATCTGCGGAATCTATATGTGCTCTGAGGATGCAACAAGTAACTTGCGAAACGTCGACAATTTAAAATAGGGCTTTTCTTTTTTATCCTGGATCCTAACCCCATAATACACCACTCTAACATAATAACTGAAAATATGGGTTTCAATTTAAGATAGTAAAACAAAAATTGAAATTTTGCAGAAAAATTAATTTTGAAAAGGGGATAAACTGGTACGAATTCAACATGACGGTATGTGTAAAAACTACTTATTGAGTTTATTTTAAATTATGCACAAAAGTCATGTGTGGTATAGGTGGAAAGAAAATGGTAAAATATTGGTAGGAATCCAATATGATGGAACAAAATTGCGCCCAATAAAAATAAAAAGACAGTATATGTAACACATATATACTGTTGCCATGCTTTGAACTAAATTGGGTCACACTTCACTATTCCTAAAAAATAGAAAAAAAAATCATAACGAGAGAAGTTCCGGGTAAAGGAAATTTACCGATTTTTTTTAAATTTGTAAATTATATTTCTTCTAACAAATATCAAATGTTTTGGATTTTTCCACACGTTACATTTGAATAGATACAGCCACATAAACACCTGGTTTATCTTTAATTTTCCTTCATAAATAGATGCCATTTAAAACTGTCCTTTTTTAGACACATGACTTCTTTTTAGTAGCCTGATAAAAATAGTAGAATGGTTCATGTTCGGAGACTTAGCGAACTAATGATGATTCGAATATCTGCCGATTAATTATTAAAAATATTATATTCAGGTTTAACAAATAAAGCCGATCACCTTTATTACTAAAAATAATAAAAATCGGTATTAAAAAAAAACATTAATATTGAGTGTTAGTTTTAAATAAATGTTGATACGACTCTGAAAAACTATTACCGTCACTCCATCAAGAATAATTTTAAGAACTTATTGTCTTATTGGTAGTAAAAGTTGATTCGTCTGAAAAAGTATATGTCTGACCATAAAACGATCATCTTTAAATACTTCTAACTTTTTAAAAGCTTTATATTCATGATAATTAAATTTATACTCATTCAATAATTTGGCAAAACTAAATATTTTGTTACTTTTTATTGGTACCTCCAAATCCACATACTCGAAAAATTTCCTTGTTAGTTCATTATTGACATTGTTTTGTAAATTCACTCAAAAAAATAAAATATTATCTTGAACACCCAATTATATAGATTTGTTCAAGCTACAGGCATATTACCAACAGAATGTGTCTCATGAGGGATGCAAGACAATACTGAAATAATCTTTTTGATAGAATATGGAGATATTCTGATTTTTTTGACCCACTAGGTGTCCTGACCTGAGCCCCTAGCTCACTTTTTATATAGCTACTTAAAAGGACCTACAAAAGCCATTTTAGAATTGGGAATATATTAAGAGAGTTTTCTAGAACAACGGCAATTGCTATTTTTAACATGTTAAAAGACATATTTTTCCTAACAAATTAATTATATTAATAAAATGGACGCAAAACAAGGGTTAAGTAACAGAATTTGCCAAATTAAATGATTTTGAGATATGTGATATTTCAAATAAAACTAATCCTAAATATTTTTGCATTTTTGAATTCTAAATAAAATTTTAATCATATTTGATTTAACATACCATATATCTAGAGTTATTAACTAGCTATGAACCAATCGACTATTTGTGCATTTTGAATCGGTGCGAAGGTTGGAGATGGGGAGCTTAATTAATTGCAATGTAGGTTTCATCGGTACCTTTTTCAGGTACCACTCAATAGGAACTATTAAACGTATTTTTAAAAGTTACAACAGAAATTTTCTATAAAATCTCCGTTTTCACTTTGTATTTATTCAAAATGCCTCAAATATTGTTTTCCACTTGTTCATAGTCATACAATTAACAGCGATGTGCTAGAGCCAATAATATATTACAATTTAACGAAGAACTAAAATTTGTGAATATAGGGTGATCTTTTCAAACCAAGTTTGTTTCGTTTATAACGCCTATTTTGGACACTATGTGTACATATTGATAAAAAAAGAGGACCTAGTAAGTTAATAAGCTATAAGTTAATAAGCAGAAGAAGTAGGAGTTCAGAATTTTTTGCGACACGCTATATATATATATATATATATATATATATATATATATATATATATAGCAAAAGGCAAAAATATATAATTTCTGTATGTAAGCGACCTACGAGAAGACATTGCTTTCGATTGCGTCACAGGATACCCCGATTTCTGGGCCTTTCATCAAGCCTGGTAAAACTGAAAAAGAAATAAAAATGTGTTTTCACACACCCTTATTCAGATTTCTTGGCCAGAAAAGGATATATGTAGCAAAAGGCAAAAATATATAATTTTTTCATGTAAGAAGAAAGGCCAAGAAATCTGAATAAGGGTGTGTGAAAACACATTTTTATTTCTTTTTCAGTTTTATCACCCATTTTAAATGCAGTCGCCAACAACCATATGTATACATACAGCAAAAGGCAAAAATATATAATTTTTGCATATATATATATATATATATATATATATATATATATATATATATATATATATATATATATATATATATATATATATATATATATATATATATATATATATATATATATATATACTCGTAGGAACGGCCGTACACTATCACCAGTATAAAGCAATAACGGGGATTCTGCCAAAAATATTCCTATATTATATTTATTTTTTGAATATGCCAAGCTTTCGAAACCATTCGCTTATTCTTCAGGCCTCAATAAATTACATAATTTACAGGAAATTTAAGTTTTTTTTTTAAATTGATCTAAATTATAAATTAGAGAGCTCTGAAAAAAAGCGAATTGTTTCGAAAGCTTGACATATTAAAAAAATCGGCAAATTTCCTTTACCCGGAACTTCACCCGTTATGAATCTTTCTTTTTATTAGAAATAGTGAAGTATGACCCAATTAAGTTCGGTACATAGTTATTTAGTAGCACATATTGTTAATAAGTAGTTTTTACGTTGACACACACCTACTTTGTTTCATCATGTTGAATTCGTATCAGTTTATCCATATATTACATCGAATTTTTCCTTGAATTTCTAATTGAACAAGATTTTTTTACGTTGTTTTTTTAAACATTTTATTTGGCGGCCATTTTCTTTTGCCATCTTTAATGCGTACAACAACTTTATCAGTTTATCTCTATATTACTCTTAATACTTGCACACAATTTGAGATTAATCTAATAAGTGCTTTTTTTTCAGGCTGATTTTTTTAATATTTTGTTACGCCGCCATTTTGATTTGCTCTCCTGGATTCATAACAAAATGTTGCCGGTTCATTCCTAGGTAACACTTGAATTCTGTGAAAAATTTGAGGTAAACTGGATAATTAGTTTTCTAGTAATAATTCTTTAACGTTTGACTAGGTTGCCATCTTGTTCCGCCACACATTTCTACTACAATATTACCAGGTCATCTCCATAATATGATCCTTAATTTTTGAACAAAATTTGAAGTCAATCGAATGAGTTGTTTTTTAGCTAATCCCCGAACTGACAGACAGACCAACAGAAAATCCGTCGAAATTAACAAGACATATTTTTTAGCATTTTGGGACGCTAAAACGTGAAGATATGAAAGCCTGTGAGAATGATTTTTTCAGGAGTACAAACATTTTGTTTGGCCTCTATTTTGTTCCGCCATATAATGGAATGCTGGACATTGACTTTTGTATTCATAATTTTTATTATATTTGTGTAATTAAAATAATTATGAACCAGTTGTTACCAATGGCGGATCATTGTTAACTTTTCAGGGGTATATATATATATATATATATATATATATATATATATATATATATATACATACATACACCTAATTTCCTAATTATTATATTTTACACCATAGAGTCATCTGAAAAAATCAAGGACACGAAACAATAAGATGCCCTTATCCCTTCGCACATATTTTTGCTAAAATAACAATTTACTTTTTTGTTTTTGTCTTTACTTGTCTCCCGAATTTTAAGTTCCGGCAAAGGTCGACATCTGGCCTTAAATTCGAAACATTTCTCAAAGTTCAGCTCACTGGCGGCTTTTGAAGTCTTAAGGTTCTAAAACACCATTATTCAAAAAACATTATTTTTTTCAATTAATTTAAACCACAAACTCAACAAACAAGTTTTAAAAATAAAATAAATTCTATAAAAATACGCAATAGTGACCACAATCTATCACACGATTGACATTAAACGTATCAACTGACAAAAATGTTTAAGTTTCCTCGGGGGCGGCTGTTGACTCAAAATTTGCCAACGTAAGCCGTATATTACCTATGGGCCCCTATGCGAATTCAATTGGGAACACTCGGGAAAAACTCGCCTCCGTTTATAATCACGAGGACATCGCGGGCGTCCAGCCTCGTGGTGCAACGAAACGAAACCTTCGGAGATCGCTGTGCCAGGCATCGATAGTGCGACTGCCGCAGAATCAACATAAACATTCAACGAGTTTACACGCTTAGAAGAATAGAATTAAAAAAATATAAAGTATTTATTATTTTCTGCTGGAAATATTTATTGGTGGGTCATTGACCATTTGACCTAATGGAGGAGCCGCCAGTGGTTGGTACCTTGTTAACTAAGGCAAAGAAAGGTAGTGATATTTTTGGATTGTATTTACTTACAAATTAAAAAGTACATTAATAAATTAATATTAGATGAATAAAAAATTAGACACCTTAACATGGATCGAATTAAACAGTGTTTAGTTAGTTAACGCAATATTAATTATTACGTATTATTAATAACAAATACAACACCCTACTAACCAGGTTAGAAATATGCTCTATATACAGGGTGATTCAAACTCGTTGGCTTATTAGAAGTATTTGACGAATCAAAAGAAGGAAGCCTTTCAAACTTTGATTACTTCCATACGAAGCCGTGATTTAGCTCTTAAAATATTTTCGTAGTTGCAGTGTTGCCAGATCTACTGGTAACTGACATCAACTTCATAATTTTAAATGGGACACCTTGTATTTTATTCTATTTTTAGATTCTACGAAATATTCCAATTATATTTTATGTTTATAACAGAGATGAAACCAAAACACGTAATCGAAAACTACAGCACTGTAGGTGTGAATTTGACGTTTACAAAATACGCAATGGGCACTAGCACCTAGTAGCACTATGCTACTAGGTACCTATGATACCTTAGACCTCGTCTAAGCATGATACCGATTGCGCCCAACTTTTTTGGGATAGCTAGTTCAAAAAATTAGACAATAATAAGTAGTTATAATAGGGGAGCGCCTCCTCCTCCTCCTCTTCCTCTCTCTCATGTCCCTCATTCTTAACTTCCTCCCCTTTTATTCTCATTCGCATCATATTTTTAATTTTTTCTCTTTGTTCTCCCACATTTGATTTTGCATTCTTAAGTCTTATAAATAGGTGCATCAAGATCATTTTAGTATGTTAAGGTACGAGTGACTGTTAAAAGAAAAAAATCTGTTGAATAAATCTATTAATAATAATATTAAAATAAAATGAGTGAATCAGTTGGAGAAAGAAATCGATCCATTCCGCTTCAGACAATTAGCCTCGAAGAAATTATACCAGGAGTTCAAGAAGAAAATATACCATTAGTTCGAGAAGAAAATAATGGGATTGTTTTAAAAAATTTGAACAAAACTGAGAGTGAAGAGAAAAAAGTGTTTTGTGCTATTTGTTTTGAAATAATCGAATATTATGATTCATGTAGACCAAATACATGTTCCCACATTTTTTGTTTAAAATGTATTTTAAGATGGAATGATGAAAATTGTTGTTCTATAATGGTAAACAATTGTCCTGTATGTCGCACTAGATATTACTATTTGGTACAAATCTTCAAAGATGTAATTAGACATCATTTTGTTGTAATTTTAAAAAGAGGATAATATTTTTTTTATAATTTGTGTTTGTGAAAACTCTGGTAACAAATAATTTTGTAAAAAAAAGTAAATGTAAATATATATATAATAATTGACACACATTTTTTCCTTTTCCTATATTGAAACGACAACAATGATCTAACAAGTTTTTTAATACATACTAATTTTCACATTACATAACAAAACAATTGTTATGGGTTTACACAAAAAGTGCCACGCCCTAAAATGGCACCACTTTTGCAAATCGAAGCTTAAATTTTCTTATGGGAATTTACATGTAAAAATGACGGTTTTGATTGTCGGACCGGAATAGCCTAATCTACTACTTTTTAATTATACTAATAATATTAATATAATTTGCATCAAGTAAGAGAAAACTCAATTGAATACAGAAACAAGCGTTAACAAAATGTTATATGAGTGCTTCTAGTGGCAGTTGACATAATCGACACTTTTTTACATATGATTAGCTATTTCATTTACAAATACAGTGTCAGATGTTAGAATAAAAAGAAGTATTTTGCATATAGCACTGAAAATATATAACCGCTTATAGTAACAGTTGACATTTTTTAAAATTAATATTGTTGACGTATTCTACTTATTATCTTTACAATTTATGTTTAAAATTAATATTTTTGACATTATCTACCCATTACGTTTATAACCTATATTTAAAATTAATATTGTTGAAATAATCTACACATCACCTTTACAAACTATGTTTATTATTAATATTTAACAACATAATCTTCTATCTCTTTTTTTTCATTTTTATTGCAGTAAAAGCAAGCATGTTCAGGAATTAGTAGAAAAAGATGTATCCTACAAATAGCACAATGTAAATCAGAAGCACTAACAACATAAGCTCTTTTGTAGTGGCAGCTCACATGATCGGACTCCCCTCTCCGTAAATATCTCCTGTGAATTGCACTACAAGGAAGGCAAATAGCAAATGTTCCTAGTCTTCGACTTTCAATTTTAGAGTAGCTTTGTATAACACATACATCTTTTTCTTCAAAATTATTAAATAATTCACTAGCCCTAAACTTGCTTACTTTTACGTCAGCCTCGGTTCCTAAATTTAGCAGTTGTCCATCCATGTCCACTCCTTCGTCAATTTCCTGATCATCTTCCTCCATCTCTTCTTCTTCCTCCTCAATATAATTAATGTAAGGTTGTTGATCGGCTTGGGAAAGTGGTTTTTAGAGATTGTCGTTCAACTTTAAATAGGACACATGTGATTAACTTTTGCATATAAAATCGCCTCAGCGAAGAGACGAATGCAATTGATTTCTGCATTCACACTGTGCAGAGCTCGCGAGTTTTCTGGTGTTTACATTGTGTCTATTTGGTAATTTTTTAATTTTTATTTTTATTTCTAACATTTTTATTTGGCAAGATTTAATTCTTATATATATTGGTGACATTTTTATGTACATTTGTGGCATTTTTATTTGTTATTACGATTTTTTTCATAATGGACAATTTTTTGGCATCGAGTAGCAAAATAATTAACAATGACTTTGACTTATACACATGTACTTAAATGCAAAATTTTGCAAACCAACAAAACAATGAAACAGACGTATTTACAACTAGTCAACAACAAACTATTCAGGACTTGAATGAAATTATTTACAATAGCCAAGTTCAGAATAATGCCAACAAACACAACAACGAAAAATATTTATTTACAGCTACTCAACAACAAACTCTTGACTATCTTAATGACATTATTGACAACAAAACGGACTTAATTACAACAAAAACTAAACAAACTCTTGAAGAACTGAATGACATTGACGAAACTCAAAATTCTAGCTATGAGGATATTGTTTGTTTTCAAAAATCTAATCCAAATTATTTAACATTAAAATCGCCAATTAATTCTCCGAGACCAATTTGCTCTCCCTTTTTGTTCAGTGAAAATTTTGATTCGGAAGAAGAACAAATTGATCAAAATTTAAGTTTGGCTATTTGTCCTATTAATTCACCATATGATATTGTAAATTCTGATTCGCAAGAAAAACAAATTGATCAAAATTTAAGTTCGGCTATATCTTCTATTAATTCACCATATGCTATTGTAAATTCTGATTCGCAAGAAAAACAAATTGAAGCAAATTTAACTTCGGATATTTCTCCTAATAATTCACCAGTTGAACAAAATTCAATTTCGAAACCATCATTTATCATTAAAAAAAAATTTAAAATTAATAAAAAAAATAAAAAACAAATAGCAAACCTTAAGTGTCTGGGTTTCACTATTCAAAATTTAACTAATTTGATCACAATTAAAAAGGGAGACGAAAGTACGGTGAATTATGTTAAACAGGCCTTTGACAAATTAGTTGACTCATTTGAAGAAATGGATTCATAAAGTCAATTAATTTCTATTGCTTTTTTCAAAATTTGACTATAACTAAATAAAAATGCACAATATTAACTTTATTATTATACAAAGAACTTCAAAAATGCAATTGCTTTTTTCAAAATTTGACTATAACTAAATAGAATTGCACAATATTAATTTTATTATTATTATTATCCAGAAAACTTCAGAAATGCATAAGTGTGTAACATGTAATAAAGTCTTCACTAGAAAGGATAATTTATTGCGACATATTAAAAAACATGTTAACGGAAATTCCACAAAACTCAACAGTTGGTTGAAAAAACCAAAGCTTGTTAAAGGTAAGAACATTTTATTTTTCATGTTATATTTTGTAAAATATTTTTTTCTTAATTTATAGATTCTACAAATATTGTAAAATATTGTAAAGAATGCAAGAAAAATATAAACCAAAGTCTATGGGGTGGACATCTTCTACACTAGGTGCACAAGAACAATTCCAAAATAGGCTTGGAGGAAGGTGTTGAAATTATCAAGTCAGCATTCAGGGAACGAATAATATCTTATAGGATTTCCTCACACCAAAACTTCACAAATGTGAAAGAATATTTTCAACATTTGGAATACAAAATTGCACATCTAATAGATCAAGAACTGCAGAAGCATAAATGTATCAAGCTAAATATGGAACTGTTCGGTTTCTATTTTAACCCTAGCAGCGACAGCTATGATGTCAAATCTTTTAATGCGCCGTTCCAAGTCATTTGCCAGGGATATCAGAAAAAAGAACTGTTAGAGCAAATCTGCACCATTATTGACCAGAAAGCTGACGAATTTGCAGAAAGAGATTCAGGTAAAGAATTTATTTTCGATTTTACAACAGCAACAAAAAAAGTAATTTTTTTAATTTTTACGTTGCAGGATGGTCTTTGATGAATTTACTTCATTTGGAAATTAATGTTAACAAGCACAATCCGCTGAGAGCCTCATCTTTTATCGAACTTCCTCAAGAGATCAAGAGACATCAAGCTGTGATCAACATTAGGAATGATGACAACTTTTGCTTCGCCTGGGCAGTTGTGTCTGCTCTTCACCAACCAAGCGGATTAGATTTTGAAACTTCATCCTACCCACACTACTCTTCTGTTTTGGATATGTCAGGTATAGAATTTCCAATGTTGCTAAAGAACATTAAGATTTTTGAAGAAAAAAATAACATTTCTATTAATGTATATGGATTAGAAATTATAAATCCTAAAAAGGGGTATGAAGTAATTGGTCCACTTTATTATTCATCGAATAAAAAAAATCAACATGTCAATTTATTGTTAATAAGTGATGATGATGAAAAAACTTTTCATTATTGCTATATTAAAGATTTATCAAAACTAGTTTCTGCACAAATTTCTAAACATCACGGAAAAAAATATATTTGCGATGTTTGTTTACAATATTTCCCTACAGAAGAAAATTTATTACAACACAATAGCTATGATTGTGATCATTTACGAATTAACCTACCTTCTAAAGAATTAATAAAAGATAAGTTTGGAAACTATTCATATGATAATATTTTGAAATTTGAAAATTATCATAAACAAATGAAAGTTCCTTTCGTGGTGTATGCAGATTTTGAATGCATTTTAAAGCCTTTAAATAATGACAATGTTGATAAAAATCCTAATACTTCATACACCTTAAAACAATATGAACATATTCCACATTCATTTGCCTATTACATTAAATGTTCCTTCGACGATAATTATTCTAAATTTGAAAAATATAGAGGTCAAAATTGTGATACATTATTTATAAATTCTTTAGAAAGAGATGTGTATAACATATACAATAAATATTTAAAGGCTCCTAAAAAAATGATCCCTTTGAACGAACTGGACAAAATTTATCATAACTATGAAAAAGTTTTGTCATATTTGTAATAAACCTCTTTTAAATGACAGGGTTGCAGATCATTGTCATATAACCGGTCTTTATAGAGGTCCAGCTCATTCACTCTGCAACATAAATTACAGAATACCTAACTTTATTTCAGTTATATTGCATAATTTGCGTAATTATGATTCTCATCTATTTCTTAAAAAATTATGCTTAAACAAAGAACAACTAACAGTTATCGCACAAAACAAGGAAAAATATATTTCATTTGAAAAGCTTATTCATGTGGATAACTATTTTGATAAAAAGACACAAAAGGCTAAAAAAAAATATATCATTAAGGTTTATTGATTCTTTTCAATTTCTATCCCATTCTTTATCAAAACTCTCTGAAAGCTTAAAAGATGAACAATGTAAGGAAATAAAAAAAATTTTCAATGATGAAGAAAGATTTAAACTTATTCGGCAAAAAGGTGTATTTCCTTACAGTTATATTGATGATTATTTAAAATTAGAAGAAACAACTTTACCTCAGAAAGACCAATTTTATAATACTTTAACGGATGAGCACATCAGTGATGCGGAATACCAAAGAGCTGTAAAGGTTTGGCAATTGTTTAAATGTGAATCTCTTGGTCAATACTCCGACGTTTACTTACTCTCTGATACTTTACTTTTGGCAGATATTTTTGAAAATTTTAGAAGCACTTGTTTATCCACATATAAGCCGATCCAGCTCATTTTTACACTTTTCCAGGTTTATCCTGGGAGGCGTGTTTGCGTTATACTGGAATAGAGTTAGAATTGTTAACTGATCCAGATATGATACACTTTTTCAAAAAAAGCGTTCGCGGTGGTGTGAGCTCTTGCATTTGTAGAAAATCTGATGCTAATAACCCATTTCTTTTAAATTTTGATCCTTTAAAGCCAACTAAATACATAATTTATTATGATGCAACAAATTTGTATGGTTATGCAATGTCACAGCACATTCCAACGGGAGATTTTGTTTGGTTAACAGATAAAGAAATCAATGATTTAAATATTATGAATATTTCTAAAAAATCTAATAAGGGATATGTTTTAGAAGTTGATTTAGAATATCCTACAAGTCTACATTCCTATCATAACGATTTTCCGTTTTGTCCAGAAAACTTTAAACCGCCAAATTCTAAATGCATAAAATTAATACCCAATTTAAATGATAAATCAAAATATGTTATTCACTATCAATTATTAAAACAATGTTTGGAACATGGACTCAAGTTAACTAAAGTTCATAGAGTTTTACAGTTTTCTCAATCTGATTGGTTGAAAAAATATATAGACTTGAATTCAAGATTAAGAAATGATTCAAAGAATGAATTTGATCGTAATACTTACAAGTTGGCAAATAATAGTATTTATGGCAAGACTATGGAAAATGTTGATAGGAGAATTGACGTAAGACTTGTTCCAGAGTGGGAAAAAAATAGAAGAAAAGATGGTGCTGAGAATTTAATTGCAAAACCATATTTCAAGGACTTAACAATATTTTCTGAAAACTTGGTAGCTATTCAAATGCAAAAGATTCAAGTTACTTACAATAAACCAATATATGTAGGCTTCTCCATATTAGATATATCTAAAACTGTCATGTATGATTTCTTTTATAATTTTTTAAAACCTCTTTATAAGGAAAATATTTCACTTTTATACACCGATACCGATTCGTTCATTTTAGAAGTCACAACTCCAAATATTTATTCTGACATGATAAAAAATATTCACAAATTTGACACATCTAATTATGAATTTAATAATATTCATGAAATGCCTATTACAAAGTCAGTTATAGGAAAATTCAAAGATGAATATGCTGGTGAACCCATTACTGCTTTCTTTGGTACTGGAGCAAAAGCATATTGTATTAAAACGGAAAACAGTTTAACAAAAAAAGCGAAAGGTGTTAAAAAAAGTGCAATTAAAAAGCAGTTGGATTTTATTCATTATAAAGATGTTGTTGAAAATCATTCTAAAACCTTTTGTTCAATGTATGTTTTTCGATCTAGACAACATACAATTTTTACAGAGTTAATTAATAAATTGGCTTTGAGTTCCGAAGATGATAAGCGGTATAAAATTCCCTATAGTTTTAATACATTAGCTTGGGGACACCAAGATATTGCTTTGTATCAATAGAATGCAGAACATGAAGATTTAGATATATTTATGTAAATATTATAAGGTATTTAAATTTGTTGTTTTTGAAACCAAAGTTAGTCTTCATAAGTCTTTCACAAAATGTGCTTAGAAACTTTTGATAAAGAAATTGATAACAGTTATTTTAAAACATATGAAAAACGACTTTCCACTTTTAAAAAATGGAAAGGAAAATTGAGACCAGAAGTGTTAGCTGGAGCTGGCTTTTACTATACTTCAATCAATGATATTTGTAAATGTTTTTATTGTGGTATTGAAATTTTTGATTGGTTAAGTTATGATGATCCTATTGTGGAGCATAAGAAATTTGCTAGGAATTGTGATTTAAATAACTGTTTATGGAAAAATAGGAATCGAATAATTGTAACCATTCAAAATAAGTCTTCAAGCTACACATTTTATATAGTATTATTAATATCCTTATTTATGAACTTTTACATATATTTAAATTACTTATTTTATTGTTATTTTTTTACAACTGCTTTTGCTTTCGTGGTGAAAGTATCTGCTTAATGTTAATAAATTTGGAATATAATTATTAATTTGTTTTAATGACTATCAGTAGATCTCAATTTATTCTTCTTTATTTTATTTTCCAAAATGTTTTTTATGTTCATCATCCCCCTGGCGTAACACAGTGTGAAATATGTTTTTCTAATAAAACAGACGTCACTCTAAGTAAATATTGTAAATTTATGAAAATTGGATTAATTAACAATAGTACAATTAGTTGGATGGAACGAATAAATGGAAATGAAAATGCAAGTAAATTTTTTAAAATTTTGTATCATTATCCAAATCGATCTATTTTTGATACAAATTGGATAGAAAGGTTAGAGTTTAAAAATAATCAGTTACAAATTTTAACCCCCAACTGTACCAATTATTATGACGGATTCAAAAATTATTACTTTTCCATCATTAGTGTTACATTAAACTTTGCATTTTTTTTATACATTACCATTTTAATTATTTATCTTTATTACAAATTTCAAACTGGAAATCTATTTTTTCATTAATCCATTTTAATCGAAACTTTAAAGAAAGTGGGGATGAGAATATTTAAGTACAAGAATAACACAATATGTTTCAGTCTCGTTTAGTCATTATGAACAACGCCGTGGTTCATAAACCTTTGGAAACGCTTCTTAATTCAAAAATTTATTTTTTAAATAATTCTTTGTCAAAATTTGTTCTTGTTGGCATTAGTTTAAATGATTTTTCTCCAAAAATTGTAATTGGTGGAAAAACTGGATTTTCAATCGCACTAACCGAAGAAAATTGGAAAGACATTTGTGTTCATCAAGGAATTATTGTAAACAATTTCTACTTTCCTCAAGTTGATCAAACCAGTGTGAATATAAACAACATTCATCTGCAGGTTCAGAAAATAAATGATACCCCTGTTCTACAAATTACAAAAGGCCCACACTTCATATACTTAGGACAAGAGTCTTTGGACAATTTGTGGCGATTAAAGGAAATTATTGATTATAGATTATCTATACTTAAAAGGCAAGAATTCAATACATATTTCAAAATATTTCAAAATATTTCAAAATAATATTTCAGCTGATTGTGGCGACTTGTGTACGCATGTTTATAATATAATAAGTCCAACAGAAAATCCTAACAGTGAAAATGTTTCAACTATGATGGAATTACTTGCTTTATATCCTGAACAAATGGAAAACAAATTGAAGCAAAATGGAACAAAACGAAAATATTACGAAGAAAAAAATATCTTTTCTGGAAGAGAACAATAAGGTGCATGTGTTAGTGAAGTGGAGCTTTGCTTACAGACAAGCCCGTAGGAGTAACTTTCAGATGTGGTACTTAGATAGACTCCGTTTTGAAAAAAGAATAAATGGTTGTAAACTTATTCTAGATTCGATATTATCTGAGGAACATAGAAATAAAATATATTTGACACGTTTTAATAAAAATTGTATTTGATGTTTTACTTAATAAAATTTTAGTTTCCTAAATGTGAATTTTATTTGAAATTAATTAGCACATTAAGACTTTGTAATTTGTATCAGCTAAAGCATAAAGTGAGAAACAGAAATAAAACAAATTTAACTAAAATTTAATTTCAATTTAATTAAACAATATTTTTTTTATCAATCCATGTATTATATTTTTTATCAAGTCCTAACCATTTCACATAAACTTTGTTTCCTTTCCTTCTCAAAATCTTCTCAATAAGATATACATCGGTATGCTTTACTTTTAGTAATTCTTGCTCATAAAAACCACCCAGAATGTCCTGATTATCTTCGTCTTGAATTAAATATGTCCAAGGGTTTGTCATCTTAACTTCTTTAATGTGGAATATCTCATTTGACCAATTTGGTGTGTAACCTTTTGAAAATGCCTCTCGATGCTTGCTTATTCGTACGTAATCACCCACTTTAAACTTTGGAGATTTTATATCTAACGTTTTAGCATGAGTAAATGCAGATTTCAAGATTCTATTTTCATTTGTTTTATTTACTTGTTTTGGCTTCATTCCTATTGAAGAATATTTTGTATTGTTATAATCTTTTACAATATCCGCTAATATATTAAACCATTTGTAATTTCCTTGAATGCTAAATATGTTCCACATATTATTCTTTAAAGTCCTGTTCACTCTTTCTACTATACTCGCTTTCAAATTGGAAAACGTGCTATAATGGTTAATTCGAAATTGTTGCATCAAATTTTGAAAATTTACATTGAAAAACTCTCTCCCTCTGTCCGTTTGCAAGTTTTTTGGTGGAGTTTTTGCACTGATTAATATTTTTTTCATGGCCGCTGTTACGTCTTTTCCAGATTTAGATTTTACCGGTTCGGCCCAAACATACTTAGAAAATACATTTATGGTAATCAAGATATATTTAAATCCCTTATTAAATTTGGCATAGGGTAACATTTCAACCAAATCAGCTTGAAAAAGATCATTTAACCCTTTCACTACCACTCTTCTGCGTTTATAGTTTTTTCTAGCAGGTTTATGTAATTCATTAACGACTTGTTGTTTAACGGTTGTCATGACAACAAACTTGTTTATTCAATTTTAAGGAAGTTCACTCTCTATGTTTTGTAATAATTCGAAATATAACTTTTATATGTTTTTTCCCATTCATTCAATTTATCAATTTGTATTGTATAACTTTTTTCATTTAAAACTTTACTAATTTTAGTAATCTCCTTTTCTAACGCATTAAAGGATTTTTTTATCTCTCTAGTTAAGAAAGTAGTTGATCTACTATCACTATTTTTGAATTCCTCCTCTGTTTTATTTAATTCTTGTTCTAATTTCTTAATTACACTGGACATTATATTTTCCAAGGAAATATATTGTTGATTTTCTTCCAAAGTGAGTTGGTCAATTGTTCTACTGTTAAGAATGCTATTTTGATTTCTTTTTTTTTCATCATCTAACCTTTTTATAAAAGTTCTTAATTGTTTAATTTTTTCCTTGTGTTTTTCAATTATTACTTCTCTTATATTTGTTTCCATTATTTTATTAATTTTGTTGATATCATCACTTAATTTTTTGTCTTCCTTTTTAACATGTTCATTTAAAAATTGCAAATCTTTACTTATTTGATTTAGCGTTAGCAACTGTTTATTAACGTTTTCAATTGAGGTATAACATCCTTTAATCTGGTTTTCATACTTTAAAAAATTTTCATCAAAAACCTTAAGCTTTTTAGCAAAGATTTCATTATTTGTTTCATTTTCACCTAATCTCCTTTTTAAATTATTAATGTCACTTATTCTCTCTTGATTTTGTTTTGAAATATGGCGTCCAAATTTATCAACTGTCATGTTGAGCTTTCATTAAACAATAAATATGATTATATTTGATATATGTTATTTATAGTATTACTTTATCTTCTCTTAATTCTTCAATAATAGAGATAATCTCGTTACTATGAGCATTATTTCCCGCATCACTTGATGAAATTAATAAACGTAGCCTATCAACAATTTCGTTTACATTATTCCAGTATACATAGTCTGTATTTGATCTGTTTGTTTTCAAAATTAATCCCTTTCCTGTAGATTTGGCTCTAGTTGTTCTAAACGGAGGTTTTGGTTTGTTAAATGCTGTAACTAATCTTGGCAAGGTTTTTGTCTTTGTAATCCCCTTTCTTTGTAAATATGGTCCTATTATTGTAACATATTTGTGTGATGTATTTCCTTGAACTTGTTCATTTGAATCAAAATTCCTACGATATACATTTGTTTTAGCTAGAATGTTCATGTAATTATCTAAATCTTCCTTCTTATAACCTTTCGGTTCTTTTTTGAAAAGCAATTCGTATAAACCTGGCGTGCCTGTGTACGTTATTCCTCCCACTTTAATGTCTTTTCCAATAATTTCTACCGGTATCTGTGTTAAACCAAAAGAAAACTTATCCGTTTCGAGGTCATGAACTATTCCATAATAATGGTCAAATTTATGTTGTGTATCTTTCACACCCTCATCAATATATGATCTGGGTAATTCATGAAAATCTGCTAAGTAATCTTTATATGATGGTGTACCAACATAGGTTTGAATTGTTTTTCTAGTTTGTTCCAATATGTCTGACAAGTTTAAATTTGTTGTTGTGTCACTAGAAGGATCTGAAGTTTCTGCTATAACAGTTGATGACAATGGTTGTACTACAGAAGAGGAAGAAGTGATACTACTGTCATTTAAAAATGTTGGTAGTTCTGTAGGGAGTAACGGAGTTTTTCCTGTTTTCTGAATATTTTTCGTCGGAGTTGATGTTTTATAAAGCTTTGTAGGTGTTTTGAAATCTTCATACTTTGAAACTCTTTCTTCTTTTAAATCGAATGGTTCGGATTTACCAATACTTGAAATTAGCTGTTTAAGTGGTTGTGTTATTGGTCTATAAGTTTGTTCCAATTCGGACTGAGCAGTAGAAGTAGCTAATTTCAAGCTTTGATATTTCTGCTTCACGGCTTGTCTCGATCTTATTAATTCTCGAGCTAAACGTTTATCCATGCTGTACAAGTTTTAAATGAAATAAAACTGCAAATTTTTTACTTTTATAAATATATAAAGGAATCGAATTTACTCCTATATCTGCCGTGATTTACTTCACAATCTTTGTCAATTACAAGGAAGCCATATGGATCCATCCAACAGTTAGCACAAATATTTTTAAACTGATCAAATGTCATATCCAATATACAGTGGTCATTATATATATGTTTTAAACTCAAACAGTCCTGTTTAAATAAAATTAATAAGTTTGCATTTTCTCGAATTAGACGTTTAAGGATTGAGGAATATCCTTGAAAAATAAAAAAACAATCGGTGTTTCTATGCCTTCCATGCGTGAAATAGTCCCTAATAATAGATTGATTATGACAAGGAATATCATCAAAAATGATAACGGAATTTGGCTTTATCTCATGAGGTGAAATAATGTTTTCATCGCTATCATATTCAAAGTATCCAATTTCTTTCATAGGCTTTATCAACTTTCTTAAATATTCATATTTTGGTTGTTCTAATGACTTTGAATAAACATAGACATTTTCAAACCTAATTCCATTAGGATGCTCGAGCAGTGTACGCATAACGTTGGTTTACCGCTACCACTGCAACCAACTATAAGCCCTCTTTTTGAACCACCGCAAAATAAATCACCATGCTTTCTCAACTGTTTACTTAAAATTTTTTCGTGTTTATTTACTGGTAATGAGAATTTTTGTTTTTCAATCCTCATTCTTAATCACACTAGTAAATATTTTTAGCTGTAAAAGTATTTATACCAGAAAAATGTCAATGTGCTTTTAGTATAAAAAGAACTTCAATGACTGTGGGTCGTCATAAGTTGAAAAAAACTATTAAAACACGTAATAGAAAAGGCTCTGGTTTAGTAAATAAATTAATTAGTAAACTACCTTTCGAAGTTCATATACCAGGATATAATTATTGTGGTCCCGGCACCAACTTGGAAAAAAGATTAACTAGAGGTGACGTTGGTATAAATCCATTGGATTCCGCTTGCAAAGAACATGATATATCTTACTCTCAGACTGAAGATTTATCAAAAAGACACATATCTGACCAAATATTAGAAAAAAAAGCCTGGGATAGGGTAAAAGCTAAAGATTCTTCTATTGGTGAAAAAATTGCAGCTTTAAGTGTTGCAGGAATAATGAAGGGTAAAAGAAAGTTCGGTTTGGGATTAAAAAATACACAAGGGGGTAAACTTAAATTGAGAAAAAAACGAATCATTCGAACACCCAAAAAAATTGGAGGATTTCTACCTCTTTTGTTTCCCATTCTTGGCGCCCTGGGTGCACTAGGTGGAGGCGCGGTAGGAATTGCTAAGGCAGTAAATGATGCTAAAGCAGCTAAACAGCAACTAGAAGAAATACATAATATTGCAATGGAAAATGCTTCTAAAGAAGGCAAAGGATTATATATTAGACCATATAAAGGAAAGGGACTATTTATTAGACCTTATAAAGGAGGATCCGTCAAAATGAAAGCAATCAGACAAAAAAAAAACTCAAAATATGTTTTCCAAAAAGAGCACTTACGAACAATGATATTATTAAATATGTAAAGCTGTTAAAAATAACTGATGAACTTCCAAAAATAATCTGAAAGAATGTGGTATTGTAAATTTGGATAAAAAACAAAATAAAGGATCTCATTGGACTGCTTATATTAAAAATAACAAAAATGTAATATATTTTGATAGTTATGGAAATTTAACACCACCTTTTGAACTTTTCAAATATTTTAATTCGAATGGCAAAGCGGATGTATTTTATACTTATGAAAATAAACAAAAATTTAATTCATATAACTGTGGTCAACTATCCCTAAAATTTTTGCAAAAAAATATATAAACTCATTATTTATTGTAATATCTCATTCATAAATAAACTGCAATGTCTACCACAATTGCCATATCAGGAAACAGTTCTGTTTTGTCTGCTGATTTTAATCCGCCCATATATTTAGAGGATGAAAAACAATATTACCTGGGTTTAGCTGATTTTGAAACGTTTATGACTATCCCCAATATAAAAGAAGGATATAATAAATTTTATATAGATAATAAAGTAATTGTTATTCCCGACGGAACTTATGACATTACAGATATAGAAACATACATAAGAGAAAGTATAGAAGATTTATTTCCGAATGAAAAAATTTTTTTTCTTTTAAAAGCAAATGTTAATACTCTAAAAACTTTTTTAATGTGTAGTAGAATAATTGATTTTACCAAGGAAGATTCGATAGGAAAAATGTTGGGTTTTAATAGCAGGATACTAGAAGCTATGAAAGAGGAAGAATCAGATAATGTTGCAAAAATAACTAAGGTGAATGCTATTTGTATTGACTGTAATATTTGTGTCGGTTCTTACTATAATGGTAAACCTGTTCATATTATTCACCAGTTTTATCCAACTGTAGCTCCAGGGTATAAAATAGTTGAATCTCCTTTGCCCATTTTGTATTTTCCAGTTAGCGTCAAAGCAATTAACAATATAACAGTTAAAATAGTTGATCAAGACGGAGAACTTATCAGTTTTAGAGGAGAAACTATAACAGTAAGGTTACATTTACAAACAAGTGAAATATAAAATGGTTGTTAGATATAATAGAGCCCTTGGGATGAGACTTGCCCCTACCACTATCAACAAAGTAAAAACTTATAAAAAAGAAAAAGCTTAAACAACAGTTCACTATCAAATCCAACCCCAACAAGTTAAGACGAGATAATCGTAAATTTCTCACATCCTTGGGTTTCACTGTTTTAAAATAATGAACATATTAAACGTAAACGAAAAGCTTTATGTAGACAATTCCATCGTCAGTTCTGAGCTTCACACATATCAACCATATATTTCTTCAAAATTCGATTACAATGATGAAATAAGGATCCCAATTCAAGAACTCGATGCTTACACTCTACCATCAGATAGTTTACTTTATATCGAAGGAAAATTAACTAATACAGAAGGTAAATATAAGAAAGAATTGCTATTTATTAACAATGGTATAGCCTTTTTGTTCAGAGAAATCCGCTATGAACTAAACGGAATTACTATAGATTCAATAAGAAATGTTGGATTAGCATCAACCTTAAAAAGCTACCTTTCTCACAATACCAACGAAAGTTTAAAACTGGAAAATGCAGGTTGGTTTCCACATCGGAAAGAAGGTGATACAATTTTAGTTGATAATGATGGAAAATTCTCCGTATCCATACCACTAAAAATGCTTTTAGGATTTTTTGAAGATTACAGAAAAATTATTATGAATATGAAACAGGAATTGGTTCTTATTAGATCAACTGATGATTTAGATGGTGTTATTTTCAAAGAAGATCCGGCACACCTTGTTACTGCTCCTGACACTCCATTGGTTACTTTCGATAAAATTTATTGGAAAGTTCCTCACATTCTAGTTGATATGCCACAACAACTTGCTCTATCAAAAATATTAGAATCAAATAAAGATATATTGATAGGATTCAGGAGTTGGGAACTTGTTGAATATTCTTCTCTAACCGAAACAACCCGTCACACATGGCCGGTAAAAACAACTAGTAAACTAGAAGCTCCTCGTCATGTTGTGATTGGCTTTCAAGAAAACAGAAAAGGGAAAATTGTTAAAGATATGAGTAAATTTGACAATATTACCTTGTCAAATATTAGAGTATATTTAAATTCTGAAAGATATCCTTATCACGATTTGTACTTAAATTTCGAAGAAAACAAATTTTCTGCTTTATACGAAATGTTTGCCAACTTTAGACAGTCTTGCTATGGTGTTCCAAATGAACCCATTTTTAATCCTGAACAATTCAAAAACATTAGTCCTATTACACATATTGATTGCTCCCATCAAAAAGAAACAATTCAAACGGGATCCGTAGTAATGAGAATTGAATTTGAGACACACAATGCAATTAAAAAAGATACTTCTGCTTATTGTCTTATTTTACATGACAAATTATTTAGCTACAACCCTCTTACTAAAATTGTGAAACAATTATAAACTTTATCCCCACTATTTTCATATTTCGATATAATTTAAAGAAATTTTCAAAAGCTTTTAGTTTTAGTCATGACATCAAAACTACAACTACAAATTGAAAAATTTATTTTTAAAATTAATCAACTGAAAGAAGAAATTGCAAATTATTCAAGTAAAAAAAGTCTCATTAAAAAATTTGCTGCTTTGAAAATATGAAATTGGTTATAGATATTCAAGGATTCAAGGATGAAAAAAATAAATTTATACCGAAAGAGCTTGCAGCTTTTGATGGTTATGAAATGACTCATTACATTTTTAAAAAGCCTTTTCCAATGGAGTTTCTTTCACCTGATTGTCACAATCAGGCGGTATGGTTAACGAAAAATTATCATTGTATACATTGGAATAATGGATTTACTCCATTACATCATTTCCCAAAAATAATTGAAACACTTACGAAGAAAGCAGATTTTGTTTTTGTAAAAGGAAGCGAAAAAAAGGATTTTATACAGAAATATTCTAAAAAGCCTGTGATTGAAATAGATGAACAACCAGCGCTAAAGCTAATGGAACCAAAATGCTTCTATCATTCAAAATCACCTTGTATGTGTGCTTTGACAAATGTGTTATTTTTATATGACAATTGTTTTATGAATGAATAAAAATATAAAAAAACTTAATTACCTTTTTATTTTGCATTAACCAACCATGATTGAATACAATTAATATGATACCTTAAATCTAATTTTCTAAATTCATTTAAAAGTTCATACTCATTTTTATATTTTAAATAATCATTACAAAATTTAGCGGCTAATTTACATTGTTCCATTCGATCTATATTATTAACATATGCTGACAAATCTTGTGCTTCTGCGTCTTCTTCGCCTACAATTGATAAATATTGGAAGTATGCAGCAGATATAATAAACTCTTCATACATTTCAGTAACCATTTGCTCCATTGTAAATATTATTAAATTTATTCTTCCTTTTCAATTTCTTGAAGAATAGTATCCTCGTCAATAAATTGCTTCAAGTCTTTTAAATAGTAACCAAAGCCAATATCTTTTAGATCTTGAATAAGTTGAAAAAAATTTAATGTTTCAATGTATTTGTTGCAACAGAGGGCAGCCTTTACAAATTCCGCAGATTGATTACAATAAAAGTCTATCCACTCCGGACCACTTGCCATACAATATGAGAAATAGGTTTTTGAAAGATTACTAAATTTCTCCTCTAATAATTTAACTGCAATCAGCAACTCAGCCATTTCATTTATTTAACATAATATTTTAAATATGTAGGGGGACGTCTCTTGCGAATAGGATTAACTTTCCTTGATAATACCTGTTTTTTTATCTTAGTATAATTGAAACCTCTTTTGGGTTGCAATACTAGCAGGTATAAATTGGCAATCTTCTCCTATACATTCTATTAGGTGGCTTAATTCTCCTACAAAGTATGATTTCCCAAATGTATTGAAAAACGTAGTAAGGCTTATAATTCCTTCTAAATAATCATCACAACAGTCAATTGCTTCCAAATAATCTCGTTTCAGTGGATTAAACAGCTTGGTGTATTCATCTTTCGAAATCACTTCAAAGAAATTGAGATATTTAACTTTTAACTGTCTGATAGTTGTAGTTAATTTTTCGCAATTACACATAATTCACTTATTACTTGACACATTTTTTCTTTTTGATTTATACAAAATTGGTGGAAAAATTCAAAAATAACTTTTTACGCAACTCGAGCACAGCTTAGTAAATGTGCCTCGGCATACTAAAATTATCATGATGCACCTATTTATAAGACTTAAGAATGCAAAATCAAATGTGGGAGAACAAAGAGAAAAAATTAAAAATATGATGCGAATGAGAATAAAAGGGGAGGAAGTTAAGAATGAGGGACATGAGAGAGAGGAAGAGGAGGAGGAGGAGGCGCTCCCCTATTATAACTACTATAATAATTAAAAAAAAAAACTTTTAGGTACATATACACAACAGAGTTGCATGTTATGAAATCGGAATGTTTTAAAACATCCATGCTTTAATCGGCTATAATCCTTTAGAATTCAAGATTCAAAAAAAAAATAAAACAATTTTTCATAATTTGCGTTTTTTATCTCTGGAAATACTCGGAATTTCAAAGCTTTCTAAACAACATATTATTAGGCATCTAAATGCGCAACTTTACCATAATTTGACCGACACTGTATCTCCTACGGTTTCCAAGATGCCAGTGATGAGGCTCGAATACGAGCCACCCTGCACATACATATATTTACTGTTCGAATCAGATTTTTAAATTTTCATCTATAACACTAAAAGGACTGTCAAAGCTGAATTCAAGATTATAAGTTATGTTTAATTTATTTACTTCCATATGTATCGTACACTTTCGGACAAACTTTGAAAACAGTTATACCAAGTAGACATGTTCTTCCACGAAATGTAGTATACGGTTACTTTAACACTTTCATACATTTTAAGTTAAGTCTAAATTTATTTTTATCTTTTTAAAAATTCGTAAAAAATGTTCAGTATAGACAGCGACACCTATGGCGAAATAATGAAACCAAAAAACTAGCCATTTGCTATAGAAAAAGGTTGAAAATAACCCAGAAATTTAAAAGATGCACTTAAAATATTTCTTTGACAAAGTACACCTTCAAGCAAATGTAACTCCGAAACACGAAATTTCAGTGCATTTTAAAACACGCAAGTTTACGAGAGTGATATCAAGTGGGTAAGCAATTATTTTTAAAAACGATGCAAATTGTTAAAGTGCAGCCATCCTACTATAACAAACTACCAAAACATTTACCAAATTCACACTTTTATTTTTTCTCAAATGTCCCAACAGTTTACAGTCGTTCCACCGTGCCATCTTGAATTCTTACCACAATTTTACAAGTTCTTCTCTTTACTCGTAACTATTGCCCAAATTTTGAAATCAATTCATTCCATAGTTTTTCAGGTTGAATTTTTAAATATTTTATTAAGTCGCTATTTTGTTCCGCCATTTTAGATTCATACCAAAATTTTACAAATTTCTACATAATACTTGATTTTTGTCTTTGGGAACGTGAGCTACATTTGATAAGTAAAATTAAGAAAAAATGTTTTTGGGTATTTAAAGACCACAATGTACTTTTAGGTAAATGTAACTCTAAAAGTAGAGCTGGAAAATAATTAATTATTGTTCTACGGTAGTACTCAGAACTTACCTTATAATAAAACTCTCGTATTAGTACAATTTGTACAATATCTATAAAGTTATTGTCAAATGAATATTATGTATATAAGAGGACTAGAGGACAAGATTATTTTATTGAGATTAAAAAACACGGTTAATAATTTCTAGGATTTTATTTTAAATATGCTCAATCTAATTCCCTTTAGCAATGAGATACTTGACCATTCTTAATTTCCACTGTTTAAAAGCTTTCAACAAAATCTTCTTTCGGAATACTATCATAATAAACGTGAACAGACGCCCAGAACAGTGGCCCAAAAATAGTCATGTCGACTACTTTCATATTTTTTCAGTCAAAAACCGGAGAATTAAAGCTGCCGTATGGAACGAGCCATTGTCATGCTGCAGCATAATTCCTTCTTGCTGCTTCTTGGTCATTGTTGGAGTTTCTTCACCTTCGTGAATCTATACAAGGCTCTCCTGGGTGGTAGGTACGTCAAAAAAGGGAATATAAATTTCGTCACATGTCACTATTTTGGAAAAACAGCTGAGGGCCCAATATTGAGTTAATGCTCTATTATCGCATAAGCGGCATTATTGTTCTCTCCAGGGGCCTAATTCTCGAAACCAGGGAACAGCGTTCTCATGAGAAAAGTGGGCGGAGTTCTCTCGAAAACTCCTAAACCTTATTCTTGAACACATGTGATCTTTCACATCGCCGATTTGTAAGAGAAGCTGCTTCTACTGGTATTCGTGGAGAGAACGGGTTGATCCCCAGAGAAGTGGGTGTATTTTGTAGATTGTAATTGTTTACATAACCTCAAATTTAATTTGCGATTTTAATCTGCACTTTGTTTTATATTTGTGTATTTGGAATGGTTTATTCAAGTTGTGGTTTTCTTATGTGCTAGGTTTCTTTTTTTTTGTAAAATAGATTAAAAATTATGAATCCAATGGAAGGAAGGGCTGCTATTTATGGTATTGTTCTTGATAATCTTCAAGGTATATATATTTATATATGTATGTACTTATATATTTTAACATATTTAGGCTTTCTCCAAGATACCTACTAATTTACCTCTTGTATTTATTTTAGAAGCAGAGGAACAAAATGAACGTCCTCATCGGAAGATGTATAAGGCTCTTGACGCAATGGATTTGGACGATACAAAATTTATAAAACTGTTTAGACTGAACAAAGAGCTGACTCAGCAACTTATAGAGATGGTATCCCCGTATCTTAGAGGCCCGACAAGAGCAATATTAAGGTACATATGATATTAACCAATATATAGTAGGTGGTTTGTTTAGGACACCTACTAAATTTAAAATATTGTCCTAGTTGTTTGTCTTAAAAATCTAATATATTTCTTTTGTTAATATAGGTACTTGTAACCCTTCGGTTCTATGCAACTGGAAGTTACCAAGAAATAATTGGTAGTAATTTATTTGCTGCAATAAGTCAAGCAAGTGCATCTCGTTGCATAACAGAGGTAACCGATGCTCTAAATCAGGACATCATTTTTAATACATGGGTGAAATTTCCACAAAACATTCAAGAGCTGGAAACTTTACGAAGAAGGTAATATGCAGATATTATTTTTTTTCATATTTTCACTGCAATTCACAGCTAGCAAAAACATTTTAGGTACTACACTTTTACATGCCTTGTCAACTGAATTTTTTATATTCTTGACAATCAAGTTCAGTTTGATTTAATATTTTTAAATTTTATGAGAAATACCAGTTTCCAGGTGCTATTGGCATAATTGACTGTACGCATGTAGCTATTGTAAGGCCGTCTGGAATGGAATATCCAGAAAATGTGTATGTCAATAGGAAAAATTACCACTCAATTAATGTACAGTTGGTAAGCAGTTTAATGGTTTGAATAATTAGGTTTTTATTTAGATACTTGCATTATGCATATAATGCTTACATTAGTCTACAATTAATTTATAATAAAATTGTAATGAATTTAATTTACTTTCATACAAATTTTCGCCTTCTTTTAACGTAGATTTTTATTTTTAGATATGTGATGAAAATCTGCGTATAATGAATGTCAACGCTCGGTTCCCAGGATGTTGCAATGATATTCACATTTGGAAACAATCAAATATTTCACAAATCATGGAGCAAGTATATCGTCGTAATCCAAATCATGCATTCTACCTTCTAGGGGATTCAGGTGAGATAATAGAACATATGTTTAAGGTGACAGCAAATGCTTATGGTATTTTTTTTAAATATAGCCTTGCATCTATATCTACCAAACCGAGTTAATCCAGACTTAGCTATTGCAAGAAGGATGCAAAGACAAATTGCTGCAATACATTTTCAAAATTAATTTAATTAATTAATTAATTAATTACCTGAAAACTGTCTGCATTCAACATTCTTAAACTAAATTTTATCATGTAATTATGCTGAAGGCGTCAAAATTTGACATGCATATTCAAGATTTCGTCTCACTAGGGCATTATAGAGAGGAATAATAAAGCTCATGTTATTTCTCCTAATAAAACCATGCCTGAACATAGGATGCACTTGAGGAATTATATTACATCCTAATTCATTTGTTCCTAATTGCTCGTCTCCATACATGTGACAAGCCCTTTCCTACAGAAAGCTTAAACATTTAATACACACAAGATACTAGTTTGAGGTTAAAGTCAATAAGGTCTATCCATACATACTAAACCTTATAACTATCATTAAAACATCAAAAAGTACTTTTTTAAAAAATTTAATACAAATATTCTAGACTGTTTTTAAAATAATTGTTTGTAGTTAATTATTAAAACGACAATAACTAACTATTCTACATATGGAATGTTTCAAAAGTCACAAAAACTAGTAAAACATAATTAAGTTGGTGCGTCTAAATATTTTAATTTTAAATATATTTATATTTTATTAACCCTAATAACTGCAGGTACAAGAAGTATAAAAGTATAGGAAGCTACAAATATTTTAAATAAATTTTATTATATTTATATATATCATCACAAAAACATAGGAACACATAAAAAAGACACTCAGAGATAATAGTTCATGTACTGAGTATTTTCGGTTTCTACGGCATCAAATTTAATAACTTTAACTGGGCCACCTCCTGTGCCCTCTGCATACTTTTTTCTGCTACAATCTTGCCTTTAACATTCTTTTTAATATCTTGCCATGTCTAAAAAGTATATTATGCACTTACTTTACCTATACTTTTAAAATTCTTTATTATTTTATTCAAAACTAATAAAAATTATTTACCTTTCTCCATTGTGTCCAGTTTTTATTTGCCCCCCTGGAATTGCATTTAAATTAGAAAATACTTCTTCCCAAAGTTTTTGGGCCGTTTTTTTCGTGAATTCGTTTGTAAACTTGCCTAAAAGCAATTCCTCGTGACTTTGCAAGAAATCTGTTAGGGCAATTTTCTGTTCTAGATTTATGGGTGCTGATCTTTTTTGTATTTCAGTTTCAGAAATCTAAAACAAAATATAAGTATCGATAAAATATTGTTAAAAAAATATGTTTTGTTTGTTCCTTTTACCTTGACTTTAATCCAAATTACTCGCCTAATAGTGCAAAATTATTCCCAAAAAGGTTCTTAAAACAAAATTAATTAATTAATTGCTAGATTATTGGCGCGGATACTAGTCCATTTGCCAGATTGCTCTCCGTCCGGGGCTCAGAGTCGTTAAATCGGCGACCCTCGAAGTCGACCCAGCACCTTATTCCAGTTTGGAGATGTTATCGGTAGGATATCCGGATGGCGAGCTCGAAGCTCCCGAATACCCCAAAGCTCTTTTATAATTCCTCTTTAAATTTTGAAGTGCATCTTGGCTTCCACTAGATGCCCCTTGAGAGTACTACTGATATCACGAGATGACCCTTTCTTTCAAGTTATCCCCTTACCCCTCCCACTCCCGCCACGTAGCGGCTATTACGCTAATATTCTAGAACTGTGGCAGACGAACGGGATAGAATGCAGGAACAACTAGGCCTCACACGTTCACAGCGTCTGCTCCCTTTCTAGCGGGGTCGTTAGTTTCCACACTGAGCGGTTGAGTCTCCCGTTTCCCCCCGAAATAAAGCAGCAAAACCGAACACGTGGCACCACTTATGTTAACAACACAGAGGTCTGCATTTGACGAGACGAACCGGAAGACTGTACAACAAAATTATTGTCAGAAAAACAAACAAAACTTAGGTTACTTTAAGTTTCTTCTTCTTTTAACACAAAAATAGCAATGGCCCAAACATAAAAACATTTGGCAACGTCGAATCACTTGTTTTTCGTGGGGAACCAATCACATGCGTTCGAGAATACGACTTTTAAAGCTCGTGAGAACGCATCGGGAAGCGAATGACACTTTTGGCGATGAGATCGTTCCTGTTCTCTTACACTCGAGAATTAGGGTCCAGGGAGGACGCATTTTTTTGATGCTGAAAAGCTGAATCTAAACTAGAAGGTTCTCTGGTCAATATCACTTTTTTACTTGTAATGTCATTTTAAATATTAGTGACTTGAGTCATAACGAACGTAACCTCAACAACTAAACTTCAAACGACAGATAAAAACTAGCTAAATAACACTATCCCCGTATTCACTAAAGAGTTTTAAATTTAGACCAGGTTTAACTTGACAGTTATAGGTTTAAAATGACATAAGCATTGAACAAATAATTTTTGTAATTCCCTAATTTACAAAATGACAGTGACATAAGCAAAACACAATTGATAAACTCACGGTTTTAGTTAGATTTATCAATTAGATATGCTAGATTTTCTTTTACTCAATAAATTCATCTTGGCTCTCTTATATACTCTGTTATCTGTATATGGTGGAATTCGTTACGAGGAATATTTCCCAGTAAAGGCCAATATACCGATATTTTTAAAAATTTATTTGTGTTTATATTCATTTTGTATATTATGATTTCTACATTGTTTGTCAAGCCGAAAGTCATCGTTCTCTTGAATAGTTATATTGCGTATACCCTAATGATATAGGCTAGAAATTGACAAAACATCTGTCTTATATCATCATTCACAGGGGCGTAGTGATGCCGCTTCGGGCCTGTGTTCGATGGAATCGCCGGGCCCTTTGCCGAATAGAAAACGAAGTATCTATTTACGTTTATTAAAAAAATATATAACGAACATAACAAAATCACAAAAAATTAAAATCAGTACAAGCAACATAACAAAAAATATAAAAAGAAATGAAATAACTGATCTAATTAAATTTTTTTTCCTCGCCTTGTTATTTGCAATTGACAGAATTGACAACCCCGAAAGTCTTTCCTGTCCCATTGTGTTTCTGAGAAAATTTTTTATTAATTTCAACTTAGAAAATGATCGTTCGGGTGTTGCTACCGATACAGGGATACTTAGGAAAATGTAACAAGCCGTCAAAATTTCGCTAAAACTACTACAGGAACTAAAATTTTCAATTAAAATAAACTCCATTAAATCTTTAATGGATTTGATTCTACCTAAATCGCCCTTAAAACAACTTCTAAAAGAAACTAGTTGTGAAGAAATTATATCGGCAATATCATCGGAATATTTGGCGTACAATTCCTGGCCCATCGCATACAATTCATCATCAGAAACTGAATTATTATCTAAAACTTCCGCTGATATTCCGTGAAAAGTTTTATAAATTTCGCTTATTCCGGCCGTTCTATTTTGTAATTGAGATATTATAATATCTAACGTTGTATTAAAAACGTTTATTTTAAACCAGTCTTCGTTAGATTCGATTTGAAAATGATTTTTCTTTTCATTAAAAAACCGTTTGGGCCTTGTTATTCTTTTTTTTGAAAATTCCGCTTTGATCCCCCATTCCGCAGCCAAACTACTGGATTCACTAATTAATACATCAAAATTATTTCTTATCGTTTTGATATTTTTAAGCGCAGTAAGAAACATTTTTGATGCATGTTCAATGTTTTGCTGTTTCTTTTGCAAGAGTTTTGAAAGAGCGTCAGTTAACTTTAAAATTTTTGATTGGAGAACTATTAAAAAGACAGTTTCAAATAATTCAAGTTTGTTTTTTAAAGAATTAGCTTCATCAACTTCATTTTTATTATTAGAGGTCAATATAATTTGCGATAAAACTTTTAAGATATTCACAACCTAAACCTAAGGGCGTCCAATGCATCGTGTCTCGATGACCAACGTGTTGGGTTTAATTTTTTTAGGGTCGTCTTATTTTTACTGACAGAGTTATCAAAACATTTACTTAAGAGGGCCTACCTTTTTATGCTGTGTCCAAAAAAAATGTAAATACTTTCAACCAAATCGTAAAAATTTCGAATTTCATTAACAGACTTAACGGAGTCATTAATTATTAAATTTAGGTTATGAGCCGCACAATGTACATATACTGCATTAGAAACAATTGCTGATATTTGAGCTTGTACACCTTTGTATAACCCACTCATGTTTGCAGCTCCGTCGTATCCCTGACCGCGAAGTTTTTCTAAAGGTATATCATTTTCTGTTAATATTCTTAAAATAGTATTGGATAAAGCCGTTCCAGTTTGACTCTCAACTGGTATAAATCCTAAAAATGACTCATTTATTAATATTTTCGTTGGCTTCTCGTCTACGTACTCAACCGTAACAAAGCGGATAACAACACTTAACTGATCAATTTTTGAAATATCTTGCGTGGTATCCATTATAATTGAATAAAACGATGCTTTTTTTATTGGATCAATTATTTCATTTTTTACAGCAGTACTTAATAGTCCAATTATTTCATTTTGTATTGTAGGACTTAAATATGTAACTGATTTTTTTTTCTTATTCTCTAATAAAGTTTTTAAAACCAAATCGTATTCAGAAAGCAAATTTATAATAGATAAAAATGGTCCTGGATTTGAGGAATCCAAACTTTCGTCATGTCCTCTGAATGGCATATTACTAGAAGCCAACGTAAGTGTAACTTTAATAACACGTTCTAAAATTTGTCCTGTAAAATTTTTGACTCAAGCTCATGGTCGATTGTATCATTCCTTCTCCATCGGTCATAAACTGCACAAGATTCGTTATGGCTTTGCTTCTGCTCGTGCCTAGTAATTGCCTGATTTAGGTGGAACCAGTCATTAAATCCATTAGAAATACTATCTTTTTCTCTAGAAAACAACCAGCAAGGTTGGCAGTAGCATTGGTTTAAAATGGGCGAAAAACATAACCAGAGACGTTCGGTTTTTATTCCAGATTTATTAATTTTAGTATAAAAAAATGTAGAGAAACTTCTATCTTTCTCGTCTCGAATGAATGGTCCTAATGGTCGTGATGGCTTATTGTCAATAATAATTCGTTTTTGATCACTTGTTAATTCTCGTGTATAATATCCTTTATCAGTCTGGATTTCGTCTATTACATTAATAATAGCGTCTGACTCACTTACCAACGAGTCTAAAGTAGAGTCAATACTCTGATCAGCATTAATATTTGTATCAGAACTAATCGAAGAAATGTGCTTGGATTGCTCAGTGCATGGCTCTTGTGATTCTTGTGTATGAGTGTGCATTTCCGACGTCGGCGTCGTTTCTAACTGATAACTCCCGGTTAAGTTGTCACTATTGTCAACTACAATAATTTAAAAAAATGTAAGGGCTTTTTTATTTAAAAGAAAACAGACTTACCTTTTTTTGATGTCGAGGCACTAAAAAAGTTTGTTATTCTAGGGAGTTTTTTGCTTTTTTCTTGTAATGCATCGCGTTCTTTACGCTTTTGCGCACCAGATTTATGCTTATAGGTGCTCATTCTAAAACAGAAAAAAACCGTATTAAATAAAAAATAATATACTAATTTACATACGTACCTTTAGTAAAATTATTCCCAGATTCCAGTAGTACAGTCTATCAGTCCCAGATAGAATTTATTTATTAATTAGAAATAGGATCTAATTTAAAAACACCAAACACGAAAACGAAACACGTATCCAGTAAATCCACTCCACAAACTTTATTAAAACTAACGTTGTTTACCAGCCTTGTGTTCAGGGATTCCCCGATAAGCAGACGAAATTTTCGAAACAAAGCGACATCTAGACTCTCGAGGGTGTACGAAAGAAAACGCTTAATGCAGGGATCTTGAACAAGCATAATTGGCATACTATGGAGTGTTTCGGCCGTAAGCCCTACTAATGAAATTCTTTAAAAGAAACACGATACGCGAAAAGAAGTAAAAAATGGAGTTTTTAGAAAATATAAAGGAAATCATTTAAAATCTATTTGGAAACGAATAAAGAATAGTTTTTTACTTAGGTACATAGCTGATTTTTATAAAATTAAAGTTAAATATTTTTTTTTACTTAATAGGAATCTTTGATATGTAGAACCGGGCCTCTTGAAGTACCGGGCCCGTGTTCCGCGGAACACGCGGAACACTGGTGACTACGCCCCTGATCATTCAGATCGAAACAAATCTAAATTTCCACAACTTATTTTGTCCAGATTTATCATACGTAGAAACAAACATTCATGTTTGTTCATTAGAATGCTTCGAAAACTGTAAAAATTGTTTTCTTTATACAGGGAAGCTCCGAAAACGGAAAAAAAAATCTCAAAAGCGTTTAGCTTTTTAACAAACGGTAAAACTGGCCAAATTTTCCCTGTTTTTAAAAGCTTTTATTTAACTTCACTTCAATGCTAGTTAGCAGTGGAGGCTCATGGTCAACTTTTCAGGGGGCTCAATATATATATATATATATATATATATATATATATATATATATATATATATATATATATATATATATATATATATATATATATATATATATATATATATATATATATATATATATATATATATATATATATATATATATATATATATATATATATATATATATATATATATATATATATATATATATATATATATATATATATATATATATATATATATATATATATATATATATATATGGCCGGTTTCCTGAATAATTCCTGAAATAAACAAACAACGTCAGCTTTATTCCTACATCATCATTAAAACTACCAACAGTATGGAAGACAATAATCGACAAATCTAAAATCGCAAAAACTCAAGCGCAATTAGCGCAACAACAACAGCACCATCCGGAAAACATAAATAACGACCAACGCCTGCGCAGATATAACCTTCGGCCTCGAGTGGGGGTATAAAAGGAAGCGTCGCAGTCACCAACACTTCAGTCTCTAATCGGACGCGAGAAAGAAAGCTTCGAAAATGCCAAATGTGATTTTGGCGAAACGTCAGCAAAACTGTTCTTTTCAGAACGACAGTAGTGAACGGATGTACACCCGGAATGAAAACACATATATATATATATATATATATATATATATATATATATATATATATATATATATATCTAATTTCCTAATTATTATATTTTACACCACAAAGAGTCATCTGAAACCATAAAATGCCCTTATCCCTTCGCAGTCCCATATACAGTCACACAAATTGTACATATTTTTACTAAAATAACGATTTCCTTTTTTGTTTTTACTGGTCTGCCGAATTTTAAGTTCCGTTTCTCAAAGTTTAGCTCACTAGCGGCTATTGAAGTCTTAATATTCTGAACCACTGCGGCTACCATTCTTTAAAACATTAATTTTAACTGCAAAACCAACAAATCAATCAATCAATAATTTCTATAAAAATACGCAATCGTAACCACAACCTATTACACGATTCACATTAAACGCATCAACTGACAAAAATGTTTGTTTCCTCCGCGCGGCTGCTGACCCAAAATTTGCCAAAGTAAGCCGTATATTACCTTCGATGTCAATTCGATCAGGAACACTCGGGCAAAACTCGCCTCCGTTTATAACCACTAGGTCATCGATAGTGCGAGTGTCGAGGAATCAAGTGAACGTTCAACGAGTTTCGCGCTTAGAATAATAGAACTAATTTCCATATTTAAAAGAAATTAAAAAAATATAAATTATTTATTATTTTCTGTGTGGAAATATTTATTGGGGGGTCATTGACCATATGACCTAATGGAGGAGGCGCCACTGCTGGTTAGTATGTTGGGGTCAAATCTTTCAAGTAACCTTTGAAGCAGTTCTCTTTATCGGAATTGACTGAGATTTAATATGCTTACATAAATTTGATAACAATACAATTTTATGGTGTTCAATCGTGAATGTCTTATACAAGGTGCGTAAAAAAATAATGCTAAAAAGTATAAGACAGTACCTCTTAATTATCGAAATTCACTGAGATTTGGTATATATACATAAAACCGATGATAATACAATATTATGGTGTCAATTCGTAAATGTCTTTTACAGGGTGCGTAGAAACTAATGCTAAAAAGTAGAAAATAAACTAAATCTAAAAAAATATTTAAAAAAAACTATTTATAAACTATTGAACTGAAAAGTAAAAAATAATGAAACTTACATAAACTAAGAACTTTTAAAAAATTGAATATGTTCTTAAAAACGTGAGGCTTCATCACACTTTAAATAAAGCCTCAAACTTTTAAGAAATTTTAAAATTGTTAAAAGTTCTGTGTTCATGTAAGTTTAATTATTTTTTTGTTTACAGTTCCGTAGTTTATAAGTAAAAGCTTTTTTATATCCTTTTTAGATTTATTTTTTTGGTATGAAAATACATTGTTTCCATTATACACGGTAGCCCTAAATGTATGAACCAGACGCCAAAAAATATTTTTTTTGTTTTAAAGCGGTTAGTCTAAATATTTTATCTGTCTGTATATACAGGGTGGCCCTAGGGAATACAAAAGTCCCTTAAAAATACAAATATTTGTAATGTCCATACACTTAGCTTTATTAAAAAAACCTTTCAAAAGTCGAATTTTTTTTTTATTTCACTATAAATAGTGATAGTAAATATATTTAACTATAAATATAAAAAAACGGCAAAATACGACAAATTTGTTATATTTTTTGCAAATAAATCTCAACTTGAGAAAACCATTGTAGTACATACATATGTATATGGAGAAGTACTATGTTTGCCAAAATGCATTTTTACTTTCCTCGTAAGAAGAATGTATTGAAATAGTAAAAAAATCATCTTTTCTCAATTCCTTCGGACTGTGTGTCTGTCTGCTTGTTCTCGTCATAGAGAAAAATTGTTTATCCGATTGACTTTTTGGTCAATGAGGATTACATGGTAACATTTTGGTAAAAATTGAATATGGCGGCCTACTAAAGTTATTACTAAAAAAACTAATCCAATTTACTTCAATTTTTGCACAAAAATCAAGTGTAACATAGGCTAGAAACTAACGATATTTTAATGAGTAGCCATTATGGTGAAACAAAATGGCAGCTTAATTAAATGTTTAAAATGTTAGTAGCAAAAACTATTTATTAAATAAAATTTTGTACAAAAATCAAGTGTGAATTCTAAAACAACGTTGGTTGGTAAAGGTTTGCCAATCCTATACGTCAAAACACAATGGTGACCTAATAAAAGTCGGTAAAATGTTATGTTTTATGGAGGAAAATAATAAATGTTATACTTGATTTTTTATAGACGATGTAAATAAATTCACAAAACAATTAAAAATATTAAAATAAAAATAAATTAACAACAAATAAAAACAAGATTTAAAAAAATGGTATACTGGAGTATCGAAGCAGTGATTTTATTTAAGCAGATATAGTAAGTGAATGAATGTTTGTATGCGTGCCTGTATATTAGATATGGACAAAAGAGGTATATGTAAATTCTTATTTGGACATGCCCAATATAACTATTTAAGAGAACGGTGACTTTCGGCTTGACAAACACAATATGAAATGTAGCAAAAACAGTAGAAATCGTATACAAAATGTTTATGAAGACAAGTAACTTTTTAAACAATTGGTAAATTGGCCTTTGCTTGGAAACATCCCTCGCAACGAATTACACCACACACAGATAACACAGTTTACACGAGGGCCAAGCTGAATTTATTGAAAAAAAGACAATCTAGCAGGATGTGAAAAACAAATCATACAGTGTTATTTAGATCTACTTTTATCTGTCATTTGAAGTATAGTTGTGGAAGTTACAATCGATATGAGTAGAGTTACTAATTTTTTAAAATGACATTACGAGAAAAAAAAGGGGATTAACTAGAGAATATTCTCGAAATATGATTTATTTTGATTTTAAAAAAGGTTTAAGCGCTTCTGAGTGCAAAGAGGGTTTGGATTCAGCCATTTAAGGAACATGCACTTTTCTTGGCTACAATTTACCGATGGTGTAAGGAATCTAAACGTAAAAGGAATTTTGTTCAGCATCAAAAAAGAGCAGTCGTCCTCCTACGTTTGTTACCGATAACAACTCAACAAGACTGGATCGTCAGCTGTTAAAGCAATCATGAAAGATCACCAATATTTAAAAAAAAATGGTCTCTCGTTTTGTGCCGCAACACCTTTTTTGACTTCTAAAAAACAGAACAAGAATTTGTCATGAAATTTTCAATTTTTTTGAATAATGGCGGACACCAAGTTTTTTCCAAAATAGTGACAGGTGACGTTATACTTATATTCCGTTTTTCGGCGCACCTACCTGCAGCTAAATGGTATACTGAAAAATGTTTGCCTGATGTATTCGGCAGCTTTAATTCTCCAGTTTCTTACTAAAATAATATAAAAGTAGTATTAATAATGAGTGACTTGGCTATTTTTCCGGCTTAAAAGGAATTTGCGGAGTAGTAGGTATTACGAAAGAACATTGATTAGAAACTTTTAAACAGTGGACGTTAAGAACTGTCGAGTGTCTTATTGCTAAATGGTATTAGAGAGTATTGAGAATATTTAAAATAAAATCGTAGACAATATTAACCGTGTTTTTTATTTTTAATAAAATCATCTTGACCTCTTACAAACATAATATTTATTTGGAAATAACTTTATAGATATTATATAAATCGTATTAATACGAGAGTTATATTATAAAGTCAGTTCTGAGTCCTTGGGAAAAACAATAGGTAACATTGGCGTATCAAGGATTTTCGTTGGGGGGGGGTTTAAAGAGAAACCCTTTTATAGTCCCTAAAGCAGGCCGTCGCCACTATACGTTTCTACCGAGGAATGCGATACAGTAGGCATTGATTGGCTAGTGGGTATTGCTCAGGCTCTCGCTTTATTTCGCTCCCACATAGGTATATCGCCCATAGCATATTCTTTTTCTTTCTCGCTGGCTTGTTAAGATAACTTTACTGCGTTATGGCGATCGCTATCTATTTTTCGGATATTGCTCGACTTTGCGTTATTGGCGTATAATGTTTCGAATTTTGTTTCATATATATACATATCTCTCTCTATATATATATATATATATATATATATATATATATAAAACTAAAAATGAGGTTATACAGGGTAGTCCTCTGAAAATTAGAAAAAATATACTTCAACAGCATTTAGCTTGCTCAGAAAACAGTAATAGAGGCCAAATGTCTTTTATCTCTTTGTATATAAAAGCTTTTTTCACTACACAGAGCAGCCCTAGGGAATACATGAGCCCCTTAAAAACGCAAATATTTTTTTCCATAACGCTCAGCTTTTTAAAAATGGTAAAACAAGATAAATGTATTTTCTCATTTTGCATATAAAAGCAATTTTTTTCCTCTATATAGGTCTAATTTAAAAGAGGAGGGGGTGAAACAGCTCCCTAAAATCAAAATTATAATTGTATAATTTTTTAAAGGGAGAAAAATAATGTTAATAAATAATCTAGTAATATTTCAAAAGGACGGCAAATACGACAACTTTATTATATTTTTTGCATATAAATGTCAACTTGAGAAAACCATTGTCGGACATACATATATGGGGAAGTCTGGGTGCCAAAACAAATTTTTTAATCAAGTTATCAATCATCATATTTGATTACCTGTATGATGTTATGTAGTAGTTGCTACAGCTAAATAAAAATCAAAAGCATCGAATTAACTCACGTCATTAATTTCTCATCTGACTATAGATAAGTTTACATCAAGTATTTATTATAACTGTGTATTTCCTTTTAATTCATAAGTTAGGTATTTGAAAACGATTGCTGATATAACTCGAAATGAATTCATTACCATATTCTTAGTCAACTAATATTGTAAATTTAAATATTTGTATACATATCAAATTCTTTTTGATTAGCGTATTCCTAAAAAAATGCGAATTTTTGACTGGGGATTTACATTTTGGAATACTGTATTATTAGGACATATTCTTATCTTATTCAAAATGATGGGTAAACAGTTTAAGTAAGTCTGTATTAACAGAAATTAAATGTGAAAATGTATTTTATTGGGAAAAAGAGAATTATATCAATGATAAAGGCGATTTTTCATCTTTTTTACATCCGTTTTCAATTAAAGGCAATATCTGAAAGAACTAGAGCAAATTTCAAATGTAAAAAACTTGTTTCGGTGTTATTGTCTATTATTACTAAAACTGACATTAGAAGAAACATCGAATTCAAGATTGATAGAAAAAACCAAACCCAACAAATCTCTATTTAACCTCTTAGTTTTTGTTGAACTCTGTTTACAATATTCATGTTGGAAAATTAAGGGTGTTAACCTTGTTTATAATCTGACATACCACAAGTGGACGTTGTTCAGCAGATTATTTTAAAAACTCATTTTTTCGAAAAAACCCCGTATGTCGGAAACGAAGACAAAATTTCAAAATCGCTAGAAACTGTTTTTTCGTTCCTAGCTCTAGATTGTTTTGGTTGCACAAAGAGAAAGAGAAATTTGCTATAGTAAGAATTCTGATCGAAGAAACTTAAAAAAATGACAGGGTCTTATATAACCCCATGTATAAGACGGTTGCTATGTGTCCTGAGGCTGCCCTTATCTTATAGTAATCCAACTAGTCATAGAAATCTTTTTTACCATATACCGTTAAGCCTTTGAATCCTTCTAGCCATAAACCTTGGTTTGCGAAATCTGCATGCAATGCCACACTAGAAGATTGAATGAATTCAATCAAGTCCGGCATGATGTACTCCTAACAAAGATTTCCTAGACTTTTTTTTCAAAACTCTGTGCTTAGATTGCCAGTTTCCTTTCCAATCGACAACCGACGTATTTCCTTAGCGATTGACATTCATTGACTAACATTTGTCTGACTTCCATCAAAACAACGCAGGTAGGGGTTCACGAGACCACGAGACTAGTCTCGGTCTCAAAACGAGACCGAGACCTAGACTTGAAAAAGTATTTCGAGACCGAGACTGAGACTTGGTGTTCGAGACCGAGACCGATACAGAGACTTACCTATCGAGACTCTCGGTCTCGATCTCAAAGTGAAGTAGCAAAATAACTAATGTTCGTAAATTATTTGTTTTGACAAAATAATTCAAAAAATATATATTTGGTGGCAAATTAATGGATTCAAAAAATAATTTTTCTATAATCAATTATATTATACTAGCATTGTATATATTCTTATAACAATGATACTAGTGAAATAGTCATTTAAAAAACGATATAAATAACCATAAAAAGAAAATTTCCCAAATTTAGAAATTCTAGTAACGAAATTCCACTTCACATGTCGAAAACCGTAAATTGCTACCCTGTTCTCAAAGAGAGACACCTTATCACAACTATACTATATAGGATTTTGATATTGTGATCTTTATAAATTTATAATCGTTTTTTATGTTTAATTATTGAAAGTAACTAAAATCCAAAAATTTTTAGTTTTTTGGTTCAATAATTAATAACTAATAGACTGTAATAATTAAAAACATAGCAATATCATATTCTTATATAGTATAGATACGGTAAAGACTCAAACAGACGAAGTAATTGTGGTTTTTTTTATTTATACATTTTCTGACTCAAAATAATCAAAAAATTGTTAAAAAAAATCATTGAAAATTTGTCTTAACATTTTCTTCTTTAATCGCTTCGATGGCTTGTTAATTAAAGAAGGTGCGTGTTTTATAGAACAATATTTTTGTATTGATTTTGTTTGTATTTGAAAATAATATATAGATATAAAATTTTTAACTATATGTGTATAATAAAAATAATACATATACATACGGACAAGATTTTCAACAAACAAAACACAAAGTAGAATTTGGCTTAGGATTTTAAATAGATGATCAATAAAGCTAATTCAACTATAACGCTTAAAAAATAACGACCTGTTCTAATAACAAAGTAAAAATTTAAATTTCTAAACATACATTATAAGCATATTTTTAGATTTTATTTCAACCTATATAATAAACCTAAAAATATTACAGAAAATTTAAACTAATATTTTATAATTTCATTTTTCAAGTTACTTTTATACCATGAATGAATACATAATAAGCATTTGTTTGAAGTTTCATTTAACATGCTTCTTAGTTTTGCATTAATTAACCCTGCCTGTGAAAATAAACGTTCTACTGCTACGGAGGTCGCTTGTATAGACAAAAGATCTTTTGCCATTTTGGCTAAATTTGGAAATTGTTTATCGTGTGCTTTCCACCATTCTAAAATATCTGTATCTTTTGGAGCGCGCTTTAATTGTAAATATTCTATTATTTCTTTTCTCCAATTTTCGGAATCACTTTTTTTTTCAAATAGTAATGTATAATCGATGTCATAGTTATCATCGCTTGAGGAACTTGATATTACTGGTGATTCAGCAGACACAATATAATATTTATCCCTGTATATTTTCTCAAAAAAGGCTATAGGAAATAATAATAAATTTACTTTTATAATCTACTCCACTTTTAAAATTTATAGTTAATTTACCAAAGAACAAAAATAGTTGATTCACAAGTAGTATTATGAACCAAAGCCGCCTTTGTGCAAGCACAACATGCAGACCCCTAAGAACGTCCTGGTTAAGAAAGTAAATACGCATCAAAGTAATAAAAGTTTGGTTCAAAATAGCAAAGTTTACAGAATACCTAAGTGTTCTTTACTTCGTCATTGATCGTTTTCTACCTACTGAATTATAACGTCTGTCCCTAGAATGCCCAGCACGTTGCTTGAATGAGTTCGGCAGTATTATATTGTGTGTCCTTATTTTGTGTTTAATATATCTTATTCCATTAGTATATCTTTCGAAATGTCAAATAATTATTGTTCTGTGGATGGTTGTTTAAGTAACTCTAGTGAGGTGTGGTCTTTCTGTTGATGTCCAAAGAACAAGGGATATGTGACATTTATTTTGATACACCTACTATTGTCCGTATATCTTCCTTTACTGATTCCATCTGTTGGCAACATAATTTCGAATTATAGATTTTTGGAATAATTTATTATATAAATATACCTACATTTTTTCTACTATACTGAAATGTTACAACATTGGGTTTCTTTACATTAAATTTTTAAGATTGGAAAAACTCTGGATTTCGATCGAAGGCTTCCATGTACTTTTGTCTAAATAACATCTCGGCGAACAATTATTATTTTTAAAATTTCGTTTTCGAGACCACCGAGACTTTCGAGACCGATACCGATACCAAGACTAAGTAGGTCTTCGACCTACTTAGTCGAGACCGTACACATTTTCCGAGACCGAGACCGAGACTAATTCAGTCTCGGTCTCGGTCTCGGTCTCGCGAACCCCTAAACGCAGACATAATACAATAGTGAGTGTTGGCGCCTAGTCTATTCTCCTTTTATATTAATAACTTGTTTTCTTGTATTAGTAATCCTATCCACATCTTTGCAGACGATAGCATCCTTCCCCCAACATATGTTTTCAAGATTGTAATGCATGATTGATGTAGAGTAATTATTTTATCTCTAACCCTCAATTTCTGAAAAATCGTATAATGGAGGGTAAAACAGCCTTGTTTAGTTTAAAAAATCAATCATGTTCACTATTTTAAAATATTTCCTCCAATACACCATACCATCAAAATGAATAATATAAACGTTGGAATTAAAGATTCTCTTAACCTAATTGTTATCGCTTTTCAACAGGAACGCGCGAACAATGACATCACATTGCATTAATTTCTATAGCTGCTTCGATCCTCAAAAAAAACGGTCATGAATTCTGCTCTGATTAATGATCGTCCATTATAGTATTTTTAGCAATGCCTACCAGGGAGACACGATCATCGACTGTCTTGCTTTTATCGTCCAACTACAACCTTCCACACTGACTGCCCCTATATTCTCAGTGTAGTTCGATTACGAAATATGTTATCAGCAAAAGTCTTTCCATCATCCCCTTATTTATAAGTTTTAGAATCCAGCGTCAATCAATTTTTGTTTTCTTGATACAAGAGAACTAACTACAGTAACTAGCTGTTCAGCCATCAACATTCGAGGTCTGTCCATGCATAAAAAGAAGAAAAGCAAATTCTCAACAAGGTTAATAACTTCTAATTGCTCCATGCGTAATGCGCATTATTTTAAAAATATCAAACATATGGTTAATTTAAATTTACGTTCATAACAGAGTTAGTTGTCTCTATATTCCAATTTGCAAACCGCTACTTAATTTTAGTGTTGCTAACTTCGAACTTCATCGTAAGTTAAATTTAATTAGATAGAAGGTCTATTAAATCTTAAATAGCTATTAACAGATGGTTCCGCTCGTCTTTGTATGTGTAAAAATCTCAAGAGACATTATTTAATTTCTTGAGAGCAAACTAACTGCTTTGAAAGTGAAATTAAATCAACGTAAACGTAACATCGGAAAGTGTAATTGAGCAGATTTACTTTTATTATTTGTATAAGCCAGTTCCATGCTTCAGTTTGTCCGTGTCTAGTGCAATTAATAATTGAGTATAAATTGTTCACCCTAGGTCCAGTGCTGCCAATAGCAAATTAATGGATTACCCGCAATTGACAACGAAAATGCGAGGTTTTTGCGAGGACCAATTTTTTTTAGTAGGGCTAATTATAAACGCAGGAAACAAAATCAAAGATTGCAGCTAGAAATTTCAACAGCACTCGTCAACAAAACATTGTGACCAAATTTCCATAATAAAATGTGTAAATTTGTTTGCAGCATGGTAACACTGTCTACAATTGACATTCAAAACTTGACAAGCGTTTTTCTGTACTCTATAGCCTAGTACACACAGCAACGGATTGCGAATCGCGTTTTTTTTCTAGAAAAATTTTGTCCGATTTTTTTAATCTCACCATCCTCATTATCGACTTCCGTGTGCAATCCTTATAACAGCGAAATTTTGTGCATTAACTTTCAGCCACTTTTAACAGTTCCATTTTGGGGTTAGGTTTATTATTTTTATCTTAAAGTAGAGACATGTTTTAAGCTTCATATTTCCATATTTCCCTCATTATGGATACTGCTTACTTGCCACCTACATCACTTTTCTAATCATTTATATTTAGTATAATTTTATATTCTATTATTCGTTCGTTAAAGTACGAAAAACAAAGCTAGAATATATGAATATAAAAAGTATCAGGCTTATGTGTGAAATATAATTTTTACTGTTCTTAGTCTTATAAATTATAGTGAAAACTAGTAGTAATTTGTAAATGTACACAAACGTAAAACTTCTCAAACTAACCAAACTTGAAATAAATCAGATCTGCAGAGAGGAAATGATCTACTTTATACTACCAAACTATCATTAAAATACAAATGCGAAGGTTTATTCTACACAAGAACCCACATTTTATTTCAGTAAAAAAGCTAAATTTTAATTTTTTTAACAATTTTAATAATAAAAGTCTTACATTTTATCAGTCTTTGAGGCATTATGTTTTCATTTTGTCACAAACATTAAACATAAAAATTGCACATCGCAGCTTAATTACTTATTAGGTAACATACAATTTTTTCAGGCTCTTAACTAAGTAGATTTTTATAGTGGTTTAGAAAAAAATATGCTCTCTGATATTTATTATTTGTCAAAACGCAGTAAAAAATAAAAAAAAAACATGAAAACGAATTATTACATGCTTTTGTCCTGCCATATTGCAGCATCGAACATATATTTATCTGGGACAAATTTTACACATCCACCCTTATCTCTGATACCTTCCCTTGTCGTCAACAATGCTCTAATTGTTGAGGTAGGTAATGAATTTCTGACAATTGTTTTAATGTTGAATAGTTCAATAAAAATTCGCTCCGTAGAAGCATTTGAGAACGGCAAAACTAACAAGAAAAAAATTACTTTCTTTAAATTGGGGAAAATTTCTGCTCCTGCTGCGTTTTTTAATTCAAAAACTTTGGGCCAATAATTTTCAGCTTCCATAGGAAAGTTTAATTTTTCATGCTCTAACAAAGCATGATTTCTCCATTCACTGTCTAAATTTTGGGTGTTGACAAACGGTTTCAAAACGGGGAAGTATTTTTATCAATGATTTTTCATCAAACGATTGAGCTTTTAAGGGCTCTACTATAGAAATTACATTAAAAATTGGATCACTGAAATCAAATCTATCCTTTATGTTGGTAACTAGTTCAACTCTAAACAGCTTTTCAAGAATTTTTCCAGGTCATTTTTAGACACACTTGGATTCTGTTTCAAGGCCTGGAAACTTTCAGTAGCTAAAACACCCAAATAAATATTTTCTACGTTAACAAATTTTTTGGAATTGCAGTGGTTTAAAGATAAAATGTTACCTTGTCTAACATACTCAATTTCTAAATAATTACTGCAGAAAATTTTTAGAAGTTGTTCGGTTTGGGGTTTAATTTTGTGTAAAAGTGGCTTTTCAGATTGAAATAATACATTAAAATCAGTCAATAATTCTAATGTGTAACTCATGAATTCTAAATATAATTTGGTGAAACTATTGTCCATAGTATTAAGCATTTGTTCTATGGTTATTGATGGGTCTTCAAACACGGATTCCCTCAAATATTCTTTCAAAGGGTCAAATTGTTCTAGAACCCTATCCAAGCATTGCTTTAGAGAAAGCCAGCGTGTGGTAGCCGGCGACAAAATTTTGTGGATTTCAACTTAAAAAAAAAATTGGAATTCCTTAAACTTTATTTGTCTGGATGAACTGCGATTGAAATGTGAACCAAGGTTTCTTAATAGATCTTCAACAGATGGGGGAGCTTAAGACATGCGTTTGCAGCTGCCAAATGTGCCATATGGCAAGAACATTTAACACACAAAATATTTGGATTTTCATTTTTCAAATGTGAAAAAACAGAGTTGTACTGTCCAGCCATAACATTTGTGGTATCAGAGGAAAATCCAATTAAATTTTAAAAAGGGAATTTTTTTAGATATTATTGTTTGTTTTAATGAATTATACAAATCTATGGCTGTACCCCCTTCCAACCCTACAATGTCAAAAAAACTGGTTGCAATTTTATTGTTTTCTGTATCATAAAATATAATTGTGTAAGAACATTGTTTCTTTATAGAAATGTCTGTGGTTTCATCCATTACAATCGAAAAGAAGCAACCTGGAATTTTTAACTTGTCATAAAGATTGTGTAAAAAAACATTGCCTAAACTTTTTTTAACAATTTGAGCTGCTTTAGTTTTCTTTACAGACAAATGTCTAGCAATTTGAGAATCAGGAAAGATATTACTTAAAAGAGGGCTTAAACTATCCATCAACTGGAATGATAAATTGTTTGTAGCTATTAAGCCACATAACTTTTGCATTTTAATATTTTTTCCTAAGGTCAAAGACTTATAAATATCTGTCAGTTTTTTACTACTATCGACTTGCTGCCAATTTAACTTGTGCCGAGAACTTATACTAGGTCTTTTTATGCAGGTTTTATGTGACAATATGTTCAGTTTACAAACTTAGCAAATTGAAAATTAGGGTTATTACTAGTTTTTCTTGATTTGGTCAGCCAACCTTTATACTCTTCAATTTCCAGCCACTTGCTCAAAAACACATATTTTCTTTCCTTTGGGCGTTTTCTTTTTCCAACTTTTGCTAACTTAACCAAAGGGTTTTCTCTAAAATCTGGATCAGAATCTCTTAACGCAGAATGTTCATTATAAACCTAAAAACCCGATAAGATATGAAAAAAAAGTCGAGGAAAAAGTAATCAAAAGGCTATTTCAGTAAAAATATTTGAAAATGAAGGTTTAACTCAAAATTCATACCTCCGACTCTGTGCTATCCTCTGTGGTGCCATTTTTGTTGTCGCCCTTACTGGCATTTTTATCATTATTCTGCTGAAATATAATTATTATTAAGATTAAAACTCAATTTAAATTGTGGTATGGGAGAGTTTAAGATGCAAGTCAAGATGTACGCATACCTCTGACTTTTTGCTTGGTTCTGTGTTTTCATTTTTCCTTTGGTTACCATTGTTGGTATTTTTATTATCATTCCGCTACAATAAAAAAGTTATGGTTATAATTATATAAAATCTTTTAACGTTGACAAAAATGAGTTCTTTAAATTGAGATTGACCTAAATATACTTACCTCTAACTTTGTACTCTCTTCTGAGTTGGAATGGTTTTGATTTTTACTGCTTTGAATAGCAGTAGTGGCATTATCATGGATATCGTTTTGCTAAAATAAATAAATATGTCTTTAACATATAACTATAATGTTAATAATATATGTGCAACTGAAACTGGATTTATTTTATCCTTATTTCTTCTTAACCACTTATCTATGCTTACTTATATCATATGAACATAAAACTTTTAGAAACAGTCACCACTTTTTTTCGCAAGCCTAATTTCTAATGATATTTTCAAGAATTTCCATTATCTTTTTACGATATACGATGACACTTGACATTAGGGTAAAATTTAAAAGAAGACATATACATAAAATAAAAAAGGACAGAGGTTTATTGTTCAATATATTAAATTTCGAAAATCCGAGTCAAGAATTTTAAAATGTATTTCCTACAAAGCATATAGGCCGGGCGAGGACCATCCACCAAGCAAGTACTGTATTACCCGGTTTTTACCCCCAAAATCATTGTGTTAGAAAACTGCGAGGAAGAACCCTAAATTGCCCGTTTTTCTCGCAATTACCCGGACATTGACAGCTCTGCCCTAGGTAGACCCATATTTTACTACAAGCCACAAAAAACTTTTTACGATAGTCCAAGGTTTGATGTTCGGTAATTACATTCTTCATAATACTTGTAATATTTTACAAATTTAATTAACATAAATACACAATTCCATTGTATATTTTTAACGGATATATTATTCTATCGATTCAAAATATTGCAGATTTCCTGAAAAAATATTTATTAAATGCATAGTTTTACCACTAGATTAATGAAATTCTACAGTTTATTCATAATTCTACTGTCAGTTTTAAATAACTACAAAAAACTACATTTCCGAGAAACAGAATCTTAAAAAAATACCTTTTTACCTAATATCTTAGAAATACTGCATACCTAATATCTCAAATTTAATTTAATTTTTGATTCGGGCCTTTATAATAACAAATGAGAGAAATGTTTATAAGTTTACTCCCCTTTAAAAAAAAAACATTTTTCTAGTATTGCAGAGAGCCTTACGTATCGAGGCCTCTGAACATTTTTGTCTTATAGTAAATAACTCACTGAGTTCTCTAAACGTAACCTACCAGTATTACTGACCTCTGCGTGACCGTATCATAAAAAATGGGGATTTTTATCACTGGAGTACTGATAATAATTAAGCTTAATGATTAAAACCTCTTAAAGAGAATTTATATATTAGACAAATCGATGTTTTTTAATGCTTCATATAAAACTGTCTTTGATATGGGTCTTGTACTGTTTCGGCGCCAAATAACCAATTTTTTTAACGTAATGTATGTTTTAAAGTAAAATATAAAATTTTATATTCAATATTTTACCTCAAAAGATAAGTCTTCTCAGTAAGTGGATGTTTTTTTCACCTTTTTGCATTAATATTTAACAGCCACTGGTATACTTCTATTTTGGCTCTAACGATGGTTTTATTGACTAACCTGGTGCTAACCCGATGTGGATCTACCTAGCGGTACTGATGGTTAACTAATTAAATAATAATTAATTAATCCACCTAACGGTATTATCCCACACAGAAGTTGAGAAATTATGTGCAAATGAAACAATTTATAGGGTCGTTTTTGATTTTGAAAATGAAGCATTATTGACTATTTAAGAAAGGTATGGGCAACCTTTGCTTAGGTGAGGGTGTAATTTCGGGCCTTAATGGGGTCGCGGGCCGTAGGTAGGAAATAACTAGGTAGTTGTGAATAAAAAAGCGATAAAAATTCACAATTTTTTTATTTATTAACTATAATAGCATAATCGAACATATGAAAAACAGATAGAAAAATTAAATGAAAATTAATGAGAGACTTGAGTTTGAAGCTGAGAAACAAGATGATCAATATTGGGATCAATACCACTAGGACATAGGCGCAAAGTGTTTTCTAAATTAATAACTGTAAATTACGATATTTATTTTTATTAATTTTCATGATTGAAAAAAGCTGCTCACATTTATACGTGCTACTGAATGTACAAATTATTTTTCGTGCGAAAACTCTCAGCTGTGGCTACTTTTCTTCGGAAAGGTATGTTCTGTAAAATTCGCTTAGTTCCACATCATCAAATTTAGACGTCTAATAGGAGTCTGCTTGAAGCTCGATCAACTCCATTTGTAGGTGAAACGATTTGCAAAAATATTGAAAGTGCTATCCATATTCTTAAAATCGGAAAACCGATCAGTGAACTGGTGGTGGATAATGTTAAAAAATGAAAACAGTTTTTACTTCTCATTTGTGTTTCCCACAAGCGAATTTTGTTTTGAAAAGCTTTAAGATGACTGTACAGCTGATTTACCAATTGCCCTTGTTTTTGAAGCTTCAAGTTCAAATCCTTTAAGTGTCCTGTGATGTCTACCAGGAATAGCAAGTCACAAAGCCATGTTGGATCACAAATTTGCGGCAATGTTTTCTCTCCATAAAATCCGCTATTTCTCTTCTAACGTTATAAAATCTTTTTAGCATTTTACCTTTGCTTAGCCACCTGACTTCGCAATAGTATATCACATCATCGTGTTCTGAAGAGAGTTCATCCAAAAATGCTTTAAACTGGCGATGGTTCATACCGCGGGATCTAATGAAATTGATGGTACTTACTACTACATCCATAACGTTCTCCAGTCAAATGGACTTAGAGCACTCGTTTTGTTGGTGAATAATGCAATGCAGAACTATTAAATCACATTCTTGCATATTCATAGCGGTTGCTCTTTCTTTCAGAATTCCGATTAAACCTTTTCGTGAACCGACCATTGATGGCACATCATTTGTGCACACTCCATTTAATTTACACCACTGCAAACCATATTGCTCAAAAGTACTTTGTAAAACCAGTAATTCCCGTGTCACTACTAATTCTTCATCAACACCTCGTATAAAAATAGCTAACTGAGCTTAGTCAGATAAATCGGTACTCTCATCCAAAGTTATCGAAAATGCTTGTAAACCAGCCAATCAGTCAATGTTTTCTTGATATCATTAGCCATCATATCTATACGGCGAACAACAGTATGTCGCGATAGGCTTACTTTTGCAAACTCTTTCTTCTTATCTGGGTACAAAAGTTCTGCAACATCTACTAGGCTTTAACAAAATCTCATTTAGGTAAAGACTTCGATGTTTTCGCTATTTTGGAACTAACTATAAAACTAGCTTTAACAACACTATCTAGATTTGATCTTTGTGAATGGAACATTTGTTGCTGTTTCCCTAAATCGGTAATGGGTTTTTTAATTTTATCCTTTCCTAACTGCCCGTAAGTAAATTATATTGAGCCAAATGCTTCCTGGAGTAATGTCGCTTAATATTGTATTCTTTTAAAACAGAAATTGTTTAATTTGTTTTGGAATTAACGACTTCTTGTCCACCTTCCGCTTTTTTAAACCAGACATCTTGATAGATTTTTTTCTTCTGAGCTGAATCGTGAGTTTATGTGATACCACGTGAGCTCATGTGATGTTTCGGTCTTTAAGAACTATTCCCGTACGTGACCATTTACCTAAGTGTAGCTAAATTTTGACATTTGAAAGAGCTTCTAAGCCGTAAGTTTTGACTTTGCCATCGTGTTTTGAATTTCAAGAAGACCTGATCAGAGCAGTTTTAAAGAAATACTAGAACATTTTATTTTGAAACTAGATCCGTAAATTTCAACATTACTGTTTCGTTTTGGACCTAAAGAAGAGCTTTTCGGAGCAATTTCAAGAATTTTCTAGAACAATCTATTTCCAAACTAACAAAGACTGGTAGGTTTTGACTGTTCCATTTTGTTTGGACCTCAAAAAGACATTAGAACAGACATTTTTACGACACTTTTAGAAAGCTCTATTCTAAAACTAAGCAAGATTCATCCAATTTGACTTTGCCAGTGTGTTTTTAAAGAAGTTTTTGAAGAGACGAAAACACAACAAGTACAACAGGGAATACTAAAATATCTACAACGTTTGGAGGCCAAAAGAAAAAAAGAAAAGTAGGATGAAAAAGCTAAAAGACAAAAAGAAAAACAACAATAGAATCGGCTAAAGAACATTTCCTATGACTAAAAGGCAAAAAAAACAAAAACAAAAACAAGAACGGGATGGGCTCGAGAGAAAATAGAGCTAGGACTACATCAAATGCAGAACTGGATTTTCGTTGAGAGGACCGGTGTATTACAAAGCATTCCCGCGAGTTATCAACAAAACAATCAGCATTTTGCCCATTCATTAAAGCTTCGATATGGAGACAAGTACAGTCAAAAAATATACAGAACCTAAGTTAAAACTAGGACACAGAAACTGAGTAAATATCTTCAAGAATTTCAGTTCAACATAAAAAAAATTAATAACATTGGTATTTCTTATGTCAGGTGAGGGCACGCAAGAATGGATGGCAGTGTCTGCATTTATGGATGGACTACGAGACCCCAACATTCAAGATAATTTAAAAATGAACAAATTTAGCAAGAGTAGCGACGCACATATTTGTGCTTTAAATCAGTCTGATCACCAGGGAGGGAAAGTGTCGAATGTTGGCTGAAGAGGGCGGCTCCATTAAAAGTTTGGAAAAATTCTGTAAACGTTTGACGGTAATAAGTAATAGGAATGGTCAACGGAAAAACAATGAGAATTACAGTAAACACCAAGGCAGCGGTTATCCTGGTCAGTAGAAATCTCGTCGAAGCTGAAGAAGTAAAACCACTCGCAGAAGGGCTGTCACGCATTATAATCGGCTTTATATAGAATCACTTTACTATCACTAATTAGCTCCACTTTAATACACCATAATACAGTAGTGGCCGATATAAAAATACATTTATTCTCGGAATTGACTTGATTAAAAAACATGGCTAATTGCTTGACCCTGAATTATACATTATAACAAATAGAAACGAAGAATTGGTTTTGATTAACGAAAACGATGATCGAAGAACAAACACCATAGCTGGTGAAACTCTACGAATACCGGACTTCACCGAAATAATTGGCATGGGGAAATTGGATACACATCCTGGGTGCTGTGTTGGATTGGTGCAGCTATTAGGTCACTGCAAGCTGGGAAATTACTTGATCGGAAAAACCGTACGATTAACCAGTAAACTTTTTGTCCTGATTGCGTAAATCTTTTCCAGTTCTAGTAAAATTAATAACGGAGATTTCATGCGACCTTTGAACCTGTCAAACAAATAGTTAATTATGAAATAACAAAATGTCATCCGCCAAGCAAGAAGATCAAGCTAACCAAGGATATTTTGCTAGCTATAAAAAAATCATGGGGTCATTTCTCAGAAGAAGAGTTTTACAAGGATAAGGATTATATTTTAAGTGAAGGTGACATATTTGAAACTAGGGATGGCCAAAACGACAGGATAAATTAAATAAAGCATACAATCGACACAGAATAGGCACATCCAACCCCAACTGCTAGAAGGTTGCCAAATGCAAAATACGATGAAGTTCAAAAACAGGTCAACAAAATGCTTCAAGATGGAGTTATCGAAGAGTCAAATAGTCTATGGTCAGCACCGGTAGTTCTTGTGACGAAGAAAGATAAATGTATGATACTACCGTAGATTTATTGACATAAACAAAAAGGAGAGCTTGCTCCCATTGCCGAGGATTGACGATATGTCAACTTTGTCTAGATCCACATGATTTGCCATCTTGGAATTAAAATGTGGATATTGTTACGTACCTATTCGTGAAGAAGATAAAGAGAAACCTGCCTTTACCACCGGTAACTGTTTGTACCAATTCAAAGTAATGCCTTCTGGCCAGTTACAAGAAAAAAATATTTTTTTTGACAACTGTCAAATAATGTTTTTAAATAAATTACGCTACTAAAAGTTACATGGAATTGTGAAAACCGTATTTACAAATTTTAAGTTGTCCAAAAGTTATGGGGTAACATGATTTGACAGCTGTCCAAACATTTTTTTTTGTGAAAACTGCATATAAAATTTTAAGTAGTTTAGAAGTTACCGGAAAAATACCCCTTTTTAATCTAGTAATAAAATTAGTTAGGTTTTATATACAAAGATATAAAAGAAATTTGACATGCTTCACTGTTTATTTTTTTAACTATTCGCTTTAAGACAAAAGATATTTTCACTTTTTGGGGGCTGCTTTATATCTCTAATTAAATCATAATGGAAAAAATATTTTTATATACAAACAAAATAGAAATTTATCGCGTTTTACAGTTTGTTAAAAATGCTAAACGCTTTTGAAATAATATTTTTTTTACTTTTAAGGCCCTATTTCATTATTCTAAGACGACCCTGTATAATGGAGTTTTTTTTAATTTTCAGAGGACTACCCCGTATAGTTGAAAAAAAGATTATATAAAAACAATAAAAGACATTTGACGCCTTTCAGTGTTTCCTAAGTCAAATGCTCCGGAAATATTTTTTTTTAATTTTCAGGTGAAATTACTATACCCTGTATAGTTGAAAAAAAATGAAAAAAAAAAAAATTTGACGCGTTTGTCAATTTTTCGAAATATTAGGTACTCTTTTTATATATATATATATATATATATATATATATATATATATATATATATATATATATATATAATAGAAAACACTATCTTCGTAAAAAAGTATCTCCGCCAATGACTTCCACAATTTTTCAATGTCAGAACATTTGCCCCAACTATATCTGTTTTGAACTTTATTGTTTTGGTTTGTACATTCCCATAATATGATTTTTTTACATTTTCACATCTCATAAAAATATAGAAGATCTACGCCCATGGCACCCAAATATTTAATCCCCGCCAGACAATAACCTACATTGTAGAAAATCTCATTCTCTACTATCTGTACCATTTAAAAAAGTATTTAACGTAATTTGAAGAACAGTTTCTACCCAACTCCATATGGAGTAAATTACATTAAATATATAAAATATTAGTCAATTATTAATTCAGTAAAAAATACTAATATGATTCAACTCTAGTTTACGAGATATAACCTTAGCATGTAGTTGAATACAAAAAATTGCATACGAAGATCGAACCGCAGACCTTTAGATTGAGATTCAAATCCTTATCCATTACATTAGTAGGCTTAGATGTGAAAAATAAACAAATTCTGTCTATATTCCAATATTTGGATTCTTCGATTTCTGCATATGATGCCGTAATATAGAACGGTGTGTAAACATGCAAACCGTTTCAGACAACGTCATAATACTACTTTGGTAAAATTAATAATTTTCGTGTGCATGTTTATAAAAAAATGCTATTAACATCATTCTAGCCCTTGGAGTTTTTCTAAATTTGTATTAAGAAAGGAAACATTAGTCAACAAAAAAATATTAATGATTATTATGTACGTAGACTGAATGGTGAAAACAGGAAACAAGTGACTATTTCATCTTCTAAATAGCCTTTACCATAGATAAAGCATTGATCAGTTTGCTATAATAGTCTTTACCTTCTGGTCTGTCATTATGATTTTTTGATCGTTATTTTTAGTGTCAAAATGACACATTTTTTCGGACTGATTGTTTTAATAGATTCGTTATACTCCTAAGACCGTAATACATTCATTATAGTTCTGAAACAACGAACTTAGCAGCGAGAAAACGACTATCTTTCGGGAATATTTTTTAATAAAATTTTCACAATGTTTGTCTTAATTGACGCCAGAAGATAAAGTTTTGTATGTTTTTCGAACAGAAAACAATCATTATAAGACACGCCGTGGTATTAGACTGAGGCTTCGTTTGATAAAATTCACTGCTAGTCTCACAATGATCGTTATTTCAATCATTATGACATAAATAACTATTTTAAAACTTTATTTAATTTATTTTGTCTGTGTTACCATACATGTGCTGGCAGAAAATTAGTATAAACGACAAGTACAAAATTTCAGAGTTACTTTAAGATTTGGGACTTTTTTGTCACCAAAATTTGGTTTTTATCTGCATTATTTATGTTTAACGTTTTCATTCGCATATTATGGAAATATCGCATAATATATAACCTGCTGGACACTCGAACTGCATAACGTAATTTTTTGGGGTATTTTTAACGTTCGATATTTCAAAAACGGTAAGCTAAATTGAAATGCGGTTTTCGACGTCAGCTTACTCAAGGTGTGTAGATTACAAACTCGACTGGTGGATCGCGAGATATGATGGGGAAAGGTTTGTACAGGGTGTAAACTAAAACTCTGCATTTTTTACAAAATTTCATTTAACGATATTTTTTACAAAACAATATTTTATTTATTGTCATATACACCAAAATAATCTATGATTAGATACAAAAAAACAATTTCTCCCGTTTTTTGAAATTGCCATTTTTTCGGAATATACAGGGGATTTTCAAAAATTTGTACATGGGTTCACAAACAAAATCCCAACTCACTAGTGATAACTCAAATCAAGCTCACTGTGGTATTGTTTTCATTATTTATGACACTGCTATTAGGAAAAAATACAATAATATTATAGAGGGGTCTAAAAAAGCTTACAGTTGATTTAATTATTAAAATTTCATGATTTTGCACATTTTTATGCATTGAACATTGAAAACTAAAGAAAGTATAATAAAACGTAAAAATTTTCAATCCCGTTAGTTGATTTACATAAATTAGAGTATTTTACCGAAACGGTTTTTTAAATTCCATCCTAACCTCACTTCCAAAGAAATTAGCGGTGCAAATGTATAGCGCTACTTTTCAACAATATTGTAAAGTGTTTTTTGAATATATTCGATTTTTTAGAACTGAATGATTATTATAACGAAATTGTAGCATTATTATACCTGGAAAGCAAGTACCAGTAGCGTTTTATAATAATTTCATAATTATACCGGGTGGCCAAATAAGCGTGCACTGTATCTCGGAAACTACTGATTTTAGAAACTTGCTGTAAAATTTTTTTTAACTATAGTGGCCAAATAAATGCTGCAAAAAATTTTTGAGTTTCTAAGATGACCGCTAGGGGGCGTAACAGCAAATACATAGAAAATGCCGATTTTCGCTGGATTTTTTATTATTTCCGCTAAATTGTAAGATGGAAGGTTTATGGCCTGTGCACCGTCTAATCTTAGTTGGCGTTGCGATAAAAATGTCATGGATTCCATGGATACGACAAAATGCTTAATTGGATATTCTTCCTTGTTTGTCATTTTGACGTACTGTTTCTTAAACTCATATTTTTACATTTTACTTCGTGATTTTACCTTTTATTGATTTTTATTTTGTTTGTTTTTTGTGTATTTAATTCATATCTTCTCGATGCGGAGACTAACTGCTGCCGAAAGGCAAAATGCCCTTAGGCTCTTGGACCAAGGCATGTCTCAGCAAGAAGTCGCAAATTTATATAATGTGAACCAAAGTCAAATTTCGCGGCTAAAAACAAGATTTGAAAATACGGGAAACGACGCATATCGGCACGGTGGTGGTTGGGTGAGGAAAATTAGAGGAAGGGCAGAAATAAATTTAGTACGTAATACGCGCCAACAAAGAACGAAGTGTTCCAGGAAATTGAACGATGAGCTGCGTCGTACAGCTGAAGTGCATGTTTCTGATCGTACTGAAAGGAGGACATTAAACAGAAACAATTTGAGGTAAAACTTTATCATAGCAAGCATTAAATTTGCAAGGTCCAATTTTTATCTACATTTAAAAAAATCTTATTCAAGAAATTCCCAAACCATGAGTAATATGGAAATATCTGTAACATCGAAAGCAATTTATTATTACAAGTAGAGGTCAACAAGTACGAACTAAAAAATAAAATCAAACAAATTTTTTAGAGCACGACGTAGAGCGAAGTGTCCTCGTTTGCTACCACCTCATCGTGCAGCACGGTTAGCATGGGCCCAAGAACATCGAGATTGGACCATCAATGAGTGGAGAAACTGTTTTTTTTGCGACGAAACAAGGTTCAACCTCATTCATTCGGATGGTAGAATTCTTGTTTGGAGAGAGCCGAATGAAAGGTATGACGAGGAAAACATGGCACCTCAAGAAGCCTTTGGAGGCGGAGGCATTACAGTTTGGGCGGGGGTAATATACAATGGGAAGTCTGATATTTTCACTACCAGACAAACAGTTAATGCTGTAGTCTATAGGGACGATATCATACTTCCCATTGTCGTGCCATTTGCCGCAAATTATGGACACGATTTTCTTTTGGTCGACGATAACGCACGGCCTCATCGAGCGCAAATTGTAACGGAGGCTTTGCAGGTCAATAATATAAATCGTATGAATTGGCCTGCAAAGTCTCCGGATTTGAATATTATAGAGAATGTGTGGTCGCATTTAAAATTATTAGTGAGATCAAGAGATGTTGCCCCAGAAACCTTGAACGAGCTGTCCGAAGCCATACAAGAGGAATGGAACAACGTCCCCCTAGATTTCATTAATAATTTAGTGCACAGCATGTCTCGGAGATGCCGTGAAGTTATTCGTCTGCGAGGAGGGCCAACCAAATATTAACATGGTTACGTTTCTTTGCTTTCTTCTCCTTTCTCTTATCCCAATCCTACAAGGGCTATTTTTTGTTTTTTTAAGGTGTCTAAAAATGTGCCATCGTAGTTAGGTACACTCAAACTATCCAGGGTTTTTCACATCTGATAGTACTGTACAAGGAGGTACCAAGAATGTTATCACGAGTATCAAATACCTCCATTGGTACCGACTTTCATGACCATCAGATTTTGTTTCCTATTCTAAACTTTTTCTTCGCTGTAGTTGAATTAGGTTAACAAATAATTGTTTATTATATTTTAGAATTTTAGAGTTGAATACAGGTATACTATACTATACCTGTGGGTATTATAATATTGAGTGGAATCCAATATGTTACAATATACAGGGTATTGAAAGATGCTTAGTTGGGTTATGGATCAAGTTATAAATGCAAGCTATAGTCCTGTCGATGTTTCGTTTTATTTTCAAGACACTATAAGATCTTCAAAATTGTTGTAACATTTTAAAAACCTTATATAATTAATTTAAAAGTAATCTAGGTGCGATTACTACCTTGGTTACTACACTAATTATTATTAACGTCTTTGAATGTCCTGAAGATCCCTTAAAATAAAGCGAAACGTAGACAGGTATCTAACAGCTTTCATTTATAACTCGGTCCTACATACCTCAAGTAAGCACCTTTCATAAATTCTCTTCGATCGTTGAAGGAATAAAAATATTATTTAATATACAGGGTGCTTCATAAAAAATCTAGAATTTACCGCTAATTTTTAATTGAAGCGGACCTGATAGAACATGTCTCCTTATGTGAGTAACCAAATTCTTACTAAGACTAAGGTCTGCTGTTTAGTTCGCCAGAAACCATCACCATGAGACACTCTGTAAAACTACGAAATTCCTATAAAACGCTACTGGTACCTGTTTTATAGGTATAATAATGCTAGAATTTCGTTATAATAATTATTCAGTTCTAAAAAGTCAAATGGATTTAAAAAACACTCTACAATATTGTCAAAAAGCAACACTGTCCATTTGTGCCGCTACTTTCTCCAAAGTGAGGTTAGGATGGAATATAAAAAACCGTTTCGGTGAAAGACTTTTATGTAATTTATTAATTATTAATTTATGTAAATCAAGTAACGAGATTGAAAATTTTTACGTTTTATTATACTTTCTGTAGTTTTCAATGTTCAAAGCATAAAAATATGCAAAAACATGATATTTTAGGAATGAAATCAACTGTAAGCTTTTTTAGACTCCTGTATATTATAATTGTATTTTTTCCTGATGGCAGTATTGTAAATAATGAGAATAATACAACAATCAGTTTGATGTGAGCTATCACTGGTGAGTTAGGATTTTTTTTGTAAAACCATGTACAAATTTTTGAAAATCCCCTGTATATTCCGAAAAAATGGCAATTTCAAAAAACGGGAGAAATTGTTTTTTTGTATCTAATCATAGATTATTTTGGTGTATATGACAATAAATAAAATATTGTTTTGTAAAAAATATCGTTAAATAAAATTTGGAAAAAAATGCAGAGTTTTAGTTTACACCCTGTACAAACCTTTTCCCATCATATCTGGCGATCCACCAGTCGAGTTTGTAATCTACACACCTTGAGTAAGCTGACGTCGAAAACCGCATTTCAATTTAGCTTACCGTTTTTGAAATATCGAACGTTAAAAATACCCCAAAAAATTACGTTATGCAGTTCGAGTGTCCAGCAGGTTACTTTACCTATTGTAGCTATTCAAATCAATTTTTCTACAAGACCAAACAAGGAAGTAACTGTTAAATTCGAAAATATTCGGTTCACCAAGAAAAATTTATCTTCATACTTTCAGGTACTTTTTAATAAAAATTACCAAACAATGCTACTAAATTGGAAGAAATCGGTCGTTTTTTCTTCGAACATCGAATACGCATTTTTTTAAAATCTTGGCTACAAATGTTAAATAAGGGAATCGAAGCCAATTAAATGAGATATCGGAAACGTGTAAAATTGAAAAAACGCCATGTAAGCATACCATAATTATATAAAAGTAAATGCCTTTTATTTCAAAAGATGTACTATGTAGTGTATACAAATGCAAAAGTCGCAACTTGTCTTTCAATAAAAAAAATGTAATATGTCTAAACTATTTACTTGAAGAAATTAATTTTTTTAGGGATTTCTCCAAAGCATGGGTCAATAACATATCAAAGTCCTATCGCCCATGTATAAATAGGTTCAGATTCTGAAAACAGATGATAACTGTAAGAGTAAAAAAAATTACTTCAAGATTTTGCATCGTGTATAAAGTACTCTTTATACTCAACTCGGGAAGAGCGTTTTTTATAGATATTTGAGTGTAGATCGACGCAATAAATTCACGATTTCATTTCCGAGAAAAATAAAATTAATTATCGTCTCTCAACTTTTTGCAATCTATGTTCACAAGAAATACTTGAACCAAGGACTTACTTAGATTTTTGTCTTTACTAAACTCCCCATCGAAGTTTTTATCGATGTGCGTAGTGCGCACTGTTAAGACCTTCCCACCGTACCCAGGACCCTCGCCGTTAATTGTTTTCTAATAAAACCTCATTATATTTTTTAGTTACTTCTCGAACGCTTCAGAGTCATCAAAAACATGGTTTTAAGCGAAAACCAAGGACTGTTAACGCCACGAGGCATATTACTCACACACTTGAGTACTGACTATTATATTTATATTTTATTGGTTTTCGAATAAAGTATTCGTAAAAGGCTGTACGCATCACATAAGCCATGACCAAAACCAATGCCATATTTTTCAAACAATTATCAGAACTTTCGATCAAACGAGATAGCAATTTTAACAATTTTCTTGTTTTTTATATGTTTTTAAATAAAACTCCAAATGATTTCATTTCATGATAAATTGCTTTACTGGGCTTTACATATGCACCTTCCGACTTAATTAAAATTGCTTAAACAGGTAATCAGATTTTGTTTGCGGCAGGCAAACAATTTACTTACTCTAGCCTTGTGGTCAATCATTGCAAACATAGGTTGTATTATGAAGACGTTCCAGTGTCTAGTCAAAATCCTTTTTGTAAATTGCAGGTTTCTTCTAGACATTGTCTCCCTGCTTCAGCATCTATCTTAAGATCTTCCTAACGGATTCGAAGATGTTAATTTTATCCTACACTTTGTAAATTATCAGTCAGAAACGTACACAAGTTCTTCAGAACATTTTTATACAAACTTTACGGCTCTTTTATAGACCTTTACACTTAGAACCTACCTAGATTATGATAGTTTCGTAGCGCAGCCATAGCTATATCAGTTAATTCAGTTTGAACAAGGTCGGCATATTTATCTTTTGACCACTCACATTTAATTCGAAGGCCGAGTAAAGGCGGTAATCCGTCTTTTTGTTTTTGTTCCGTCTGCTTGCCATAACAGTTTTTGTTCCATCTTCAATGGTCCCAACTTCAACAGTTGTGTGTAGGGTTTGCCAAATACAAACATTTCACATGGTGCTCTTCCACATCCTTTATTTGGCGATTTCTCCATATCCTATATTTAGTTAATGTTAGTTTAGTTAAAATGACGTCCATGGATTTCGTCGGTGTGCGATCCAATGCAATTATTGCCGCCTGTGTAATCTATAAGAACCATTTATACTATAGAAAAGTATAATAAACGATTTCTAATATATAGAATTAATAAAGAAAAAGAATATTATCGTGGGTAGGTCCGCTAAAACAAAGATAAAATAGAACCACCAGAGACCCATTTCTGCTATTTGGCTAAACAATCTTAAAGTTGCCGTGTGAGTTAGCCCTTAATAAGTAATAATTAGGCAATTATATAACAATGTAGTCTTCCAGTTCTAAAACCATCTAATAATTATTTATCAGACATGGCGGAGTCCAATTTAATAGCACATTTGGCCAATTCCACTAAATTCCACTTCTAGTATATTCAGTCGTTAAAAATATATTATTTTACATTTAACAAAACAAACAATAGTCCTGTTTAAATCAGCACCAGTTTTTAATGGTTTGCCTGATAAGAACTTATAATTAGAATGATATAAACAACGGAATTAGGGATATACTGCAAGATTATTTTACTTAAATACGTAAAAAATTAACTTGCTGTTTTTAATGTGTTTTTGGATCCTGTTGAATGGCAAAAAATCGTATCGCTTTACAAAGATTTCAACTTGAAATTGATTATTAATTTAGATCGATTATAATTTGAAATTTGTTGCAAGCATAGTTCAAATTAATGTGGCGTAAGCAGTTATATAGGGACAAAAAGAGTAAAATAAGGAACTTTAATATAAAAACTGACATAAACAATCCTGAGCTGTCAATAAAAAAAAATCGAAGTGTTGATGTATTTTTACAATTTCTTCATATCTGATTATCATAGAACATCAAAAATGTGCTAGTTTATAGTTAATAAAAGACAGTACAAACCTACAATAGGTTCCCTAAAATGTTTCAATTTATTTGCCCTAAGATTCTATTTACAATTTGCAAGTTTAAACTTTGTATGATTCTGAAGTCTCTAGAGACTTCAAAGTTTAATGCATTAGATATGAAGCAATGTCTAGGGTTGTTTATTATTATTTACAACTAAAAGTAAATATTAGGAAAAAAATATCAGGAAATATAACTCGCGAGATCATTATAAAAAATGATTCTCGTGGGCAGAGCTGCGGAGGATTCGAAGCCGGGATTCGAATCGTTTTTGTAATAGTTTTTTATTAGTTCGAATCACTTTTTTATTAGTGCGAATGCTTGTTTTAAAAAATTGTTAATTATTATGTTTTTTCGGTTTATTTTTATCTAATTTTAATGATTATATCGAACTAACGGGAATATTTCTTTTTTAACTCTGAACATCTTAACAACTCAATAAAAAAAAATGCTAGTTTAAAATAAAATAACTAAAAAACCGTTGATCCAAGATTAAATTAAAGAATCAATTTATTTATTATCATGCTTTTCTGAAGATATTCAATATTAACAAAATTGTATAAACATAAATAGGACGGTATATATATTATGAACAAATAATTTTGACACAATCCTGTATCTATTCCGCTACCCTATCACTTAAAGAAAAAAGTGGGCCTGGGGGAAGGACAGTCCACATATTGTATTTCAATTCGCCGTTATTACCGGAAGCCACAAAATATAAAATTGACAATTAAAAAAAAAGCACACACTTTGTATTTCCATTTACCTGTATTACCGAAAGCTACTAACTATAATGTTGACCACCCAGGTAAATTATTTTTGAAAAATTCCCGGTCTCTGGGGAAACTCCCCGGACCCCCACCCCTCTCTGGACGTCCCTGCTAACTGGCAATAAACACATTCAATTAAATATTCCAGTATGAGTAAGGCCGATCCTTTGTTAACAAACTTAAATTAAAAATTTAATAATCAATTATTAATATAATAATTAATTTTAAATTTTCATTTTCATTTATAATTTCTTTAGGTTCTAAATTATCAATGAAAGTTTTATCACAGTTTCACAGTTCACAAAAATATAGAAGAAAATATAACGGTTTAGTTTTATTGTGGTATTAAATAAAACAAACCTAAATGTCTTTTTATACAATATCTTTATGTATTACACGTATGCAATGGTCATAGTACCAGAATCTTGAAACTTAGCATTAAGATCTGAAAAACATCGGTTTTGTGCAGTATTTCAAGTCAGTTGGATTAGTATTATTTTGGCAGTGAATTTTGATTAGGCCGCCATTTTATTCCATCATAATAACTCAAAAATGATATCAGTTTATTCCGACATCTCGCTTTATTTTTACGCAAATTTCGAAATTAATCTGATAAGTAGTTCCTTAATAATATATTTTTTTACATTTTGCTAGGTCGCCATTTTTTTCCGCCATATTGGATTTTTACCAAAATGTTGCCATTTCATCCCCATACGACCCACTGACCAAAATTGGAAATCATTCGGAGAAGTAGTTTTTGAGCTATGTTGCGTACACACGGACCCTAAAACGCACAGATCTGGAAAAATCTCGGAAGGTGATTTTTTTACGATTACAATACTTCCCTCTAACGAGGTAAGTAAAAACTAAATACGATTTTTATTTTTTATGAATTTAGTTAGTTTGATCAATAAAAACACCACAGATAGGATTCGAATTTGTGACTCGAAAAAAAAAAGATTCGAATCGCGGGATTCTAATACTTTATGTTGTTATCAAAAGGATTCGTAATTAGAACCGAAAATTCGAATCGTTTATCAGCATACGAATTCGTGATTCCAATCTTTTTTGGGAGGATTTGTCCCAGCTCTGCTCGTGGGGCAGATCCTTGAATATGTCTTATGCATTAAAAGGCGGAAACTCTAAGCATTGCTTTATATTTGTTTGATACTCTCTTTAATAAATGTACTTTGAGTCCATGTGGATGTTTGTGCATTAAACTTGCTCGAGGCCGTTATTGTTCGAAAAGAAAAAGAAAAAACCTTTAATCCTTAATCGCAGCAACAGAGAATTGCTTAAGCTAAGCGCGCACTTGCGCTTTTCTCTCACAGTGATTTTAAAATCGCAATCGCGGGTAGGTTAAGTCTAATTAATCGCAATATTTAGTTTTAACGCAATGGCTGATGTCAAAATGTGTGTAATTTCTATTATTACGACAATTAGATCGCTGCAAATTAGGTCTGGTTGCATCTTTTTAGTTGCTCCATTTTTTTTTTCGCACGTGTGTGTGGTCTCAATGTAAATGCCTCGCTTTATTTTTGCAACTAAACAATTTTTTGACAAAAATTTTTTTAGTTACAAAAAATTTTCTGTCGCAGCGATTTTAAAATGATAATCCCGAGAAAGTGCAATCTCCTAATAATTTGAATAAGTTAGAACCTTAGTTGGCTAATTGGAAGTAAATAATTAATATTTTTTTGGCATAATTTGAAATAAATTTAATTTTTTTTACACCGATTTTTTAAGACCGCCATTTTGTATCGTCATTTTGAATTCGTACCAGTTAATCCCTGTATCACATTCAATTTTGCTGCAAAATATTAAGTCAATTGAATAAGAAGATTTATTACAATGATTTTGTAGACATTTTATATGGCCGTCATTTTGTTTCTCAGTCTTGAATTCGTACCACAATTTTACCAGATTAACTTTATATTACACTTAATTCATTGATACCAAAATATTACAGGTTAATTCCTTGATTAAGTCAACTGAATAAGAAGATTTATTACATTGTTTTTTGGACATTTTATTTGACTGCCATTTTTTTTCTCAGTCTTAATCGCAGCAACAGAGAATTGCTTAAGCTAAGCGCGCACTTGTGCTTTTCTCTCACAGTGATTTTAAAATCGCAATCGCGGGTAGGTTAAGTCTAATTAATCGCAATATTTAGTTTTAACGCAATGGCTGATGTCAAAATGTGTGTAATTTCTATTATTACGACAATTAGATCGCTGCAAATTAGGTCTGGTTGCATCTTTTTAGTTGCTCCATTTTTTTTTTCGCACGTGTGTGTGGTCTCAATGTAAATGCCTCGCTTTATTTTTGCAACTAAACAATTTTTTGACAAAAATTTTTTTAGTTACAAAAAATTTTCTGTCGCAGCGATTTTAAAATGATAATCCCGAGAAAGTGCAATCTCCTAATAATTTGAATAAGTTAGAACCTTAGTTGGCTAATTGGAAGTAAATAATTACTATTTTTTTGGCATAATTTGAAATAAATTTAATTTTTTTTACACCGATTTTTTAAGACCGCCATTTTGTATCGTCATTTTGAATTCGTACCAGTTAATCCCTGTATCACATTCAATTTTGCTGCAAAATATTAAGTCAATTGAATAAGAAGATTTATTACAATGATTTTGTAGACATTTTATATGGCCGTCATTTTGTTTCTCAGTCTTGAATTCGTACCACAATTTTACCAGATTAACTTTATATTACACTTAATTCATTGATACAAAAATATTACAGGTTAATTCCTTGATTAAGTCAACTGAATAAGAAGATTTATTACATTGTTTTTTGGACATTTTATTTGACTGCCATTTTTTTTCTCAGTCTTGAATTCGTACCACAATTTTATGTTATCTCTATATCACACTTAATGGATGCCCAAAATTTAAAATTAATTTAATAAGTAGTTTTTCAGACTGATTTTTTTAAACAATTTATTAGACCTCCATTTTGTTTTGCTTTTTTGGATTCGTACCAAAATATTACAGATTAATTCCTTGATTCTTGTGGAAAATTTGAGGTAAATTGGTTAATTTGTTTTTTAGTAAATTTTTTTTTAACATTTCACTAGGCCGCCAGTTCCATCATACTCGATTTTTACCAAAATAATATAGTTTATCCCCACAAAACCCTTTTTGACTAAATTTTGAAATCAATCGGATAATTAGTTTTTAGCTACGCGACGAACTGACAGACAGACAGACAAATGGAATTGAGAAACACATATTTTTGGCATCTAGAGACGCTAAAATGTAGATATATGTAAAACCTTCAATTTTTTTCACGATTACAAACATTTTATTTGGCCGCCATTTTATTCAGCTATCTTGAATTCGCACTATAATTTTATCAGTTCATCTCTATATCACAATTAATGCTTGTATAATTGAAATTAATCTAATAAGTAGTTTGATGAATTTTTAAATATTTATTAAGCCGCCATTTTGTTTTGCCATCTTGGATTCGTACCAAAATTTTACTAGTTAATTACTAGCATAGATAAGCAATTTTTTAGTAATCATTTTTTTAACATTTGATTAGGCCGCAATTTTGTTATATGACTTAATTTTTGACCAAAATTTGAAGTCAGTCGGGTAAGTAGTTTTTTTGATATGCCGCGAACAGACAGACAGCCCGAGGGAATTGAAAAAAAACATGAAAACTGAAAAAATCGAGGAGGGTTTTTTTTCACGATTACAAAAATTCGCTTTACATTAATACACACAGCCATTTTGTTACGTCATTTTGAATTCGTACCAGTTTATCCCCATATCACATTTAATTTCTCTGCAAAATTTAAATTCAATTAAATAAGATTTTCCTTTTAAATTTTTTGGTCGTCATTTTGTTCCAGCATTTTGAATTGGCATGATAACTTTACCAGTTTATCTCTATATCACATTTAATGCTTGCACACGATTTAAAATTAATCTAATAAGTAGTTTTTTCAGGCTCATTTTTTAAATATTTTGTTTTGCTATTTTATATTCTTACCAAAATGATTGGTATCATTTCCGTTGAGGTAAATTTGATTTGAAAATTTTAATAAGAATGAACTGATAACATTTTGGTATGAATATAGGATAGCAAAACAAAATGGCGACCTTATAAAATATTTAAAAAATCAGCCTGAAAAAATTACTTCTTAAATTAATTTAAGTTTTGTGCAGGCATTAAGTGTGATATAGATATAAATTGGTACAGTTGTGTTACTAATTATTCAAGTTGGCGGAACAAAATCGCGGCCAAATATATTTTTTTAAAAGAATAACGTAAAAAAAATCTTATTTATTGAATTTATTTTATATTATGCCCAAAAAAACAAGTGTGGCATAGGTAGAAACTGGTAAAATATTGGCAGGAATCCAATATGGTGGAATAAAATAACACCAATATATATATATATATATATATATATATATATATATATATATATATATTATTATGTGTTCTTAAATAACTATGTACTGAACTAAATTGGGTCACACTAGCCTATTCCTAATAAAACGAAATATTCATAACGAGGGATGTTCCGGGTAAAGGAAATTTACCAATTTTCTATTCGGCCAGTTTGCAGTTTAAAATATCGAACTTATCGTGATGTGGATTGCAGCATTCAACAGTCTATGAAGCGGAGAATATTTGCAAACATTAGTGCGTGGAGTGGGCAAAAAAAAGGCATCGGTAGTCGAGCGGAGGTACGGGGAACTAACATATAAATCTGACTTAAAATATCAAGGCAATTTAATTTATCATGAATAAATATATAAATTTTAGTTCAGAAAGTATGCGCCATACATAAGATGTGTAAGGTTTTTGGAACACTAAATGTGTATTTCTTTAAATAGGATACCCTGTTCGCCTAATTCTCGACGCCAAAAATACCTTTAGCACCCGCATAAAAGGCAAATCTCTTTCCCACCCTTTACGTCTAAAGCAAAAGCTGAGCTTTTTGCAAAACAATTCGCCGTAAACTATACTTTAATCCGTCCTTTTCACTTCCCCCTCCATCAGTACCAGCTTTGCCATACAGCATACACGAAATAACCTTCAGAGCTAAAAATGTACGACGTATTCTCTGAGACCTTTAAGAAGTGGACTACCAGGTACCTCAACTTGCTCCGGCTGCGTGAGCTGCAGTTGAACCTGAGGTAAAAGAGCACCCTACCTCAGCCTTAACACTGCCGGATCACGGAACAGCAGTGTCGCTGAAGACCCAGAAGAGGACCCAGATTCGAAGATCACCAGGCGTACTGGACGGAGGGACACTGGCAATGGCAGACTGGACCACGGGACAGTAGGACGTAGGCAGCGGCAAACCGGACAGACGAAAGGAGGATTACGGAGAAATATCTCAAAACTGGTAAGATGACACTTTTCCTTATTAATAATCTTTTTTTATTTCAGATGTCTACAAGTATCGAGAGGTGGCAAAAACACCCTGCCAAGCGAGGATCTCCCCCCTCGACACAGTGAGGACCATGTCCTTCATAGGAGCTTCTCCCGAAAGGACGGCATCAACACCTGAGATCTCATTTATAACTGGTTGTGCAAAAGGTGAAAACATTTGTTTATTCCAGGCATTCCACTAAATCCTAGCGGCTATTTTTTTAACTAAATTTTTTTTAATAATTATGAGAATCGTGCTGAATACCTGGTAATAACTAAAATTAAATTAAATAACTATGAGAATCCTGCTGAAAACCTGGTTGAGCTACTTTCATTTATACACTTCGATTTGTACGTGCAAGGAAGTGCTCGGGTTTAGTTCAGCAATACTGCAATTTGCAATACGTCTCTAATATTTATACCTCTCAAATCGAAAATCCGGGTATAGCAGTTTTGTATTATATATGATTAAAGTCTGTATATAGTGTATTGTTTTTCTGCGATAAGAGTTGAGATCTAGGCTAATTTAAAAGTCACGTTAATAGGCTGTCATAAAAATATGCTGCTGATTTATAAAATTATGTTCAAAATATGAGTTAAATAAAAGCTTACATTTTTCTATTCGAGTATAATCAGCAGATTAAAACGGTGTAGTTATATATATTGCAAAAACATAATAAAAGTTTGCCTACAAATAAATATAAGTGATAGTGATAACATAACCATGTAAACCGTGTGCAAAAATCATTTTTTGTATTATCAATATATTGTATAGAATATATGGTAGTATGATAATTGGAAAAAAATTTTGGAAAATATAAGTTTTTTTTACGCCTTAGAAGATGATAAACATATTTGTAAAAAAAAATGTATTGCCTATACAGATGTGCGTCTGTGCACACAAAATTCGCACCAACGACAGTTTAAGAACAATCAAACCAATTCGTTTCAAATTTGCACCAAACATAGTCTGGATCAAAATCTCGTGGGAATTAGATTTTGGGAGTCATGGGCATACATTTTTCGATATTTTTAAGGGGTATAATAACGTAAAAATTCATATTTTGAGAAGGCACAAACCTATAACAGTCAAATTGAAATATAGTTGAGGTAATTATTCTGACATGGAAAAATTGCGGAAGTCATCCACATATTCTAAAAAACATCATATTTCGAAAACGGCGAAATACCTCAAATTTATTCTATTTCTTGTACAGGGTGGTTTTTTATATTTTGAAATGCATTTTATCCTTTATTTTTGAGAAACAAAAAAAGTATAAATATAAAAGTTGTAAATCGTGCAAAAAGTACATTAAATGGGACAGTCTGTATATTATTAGGTATTTAAAAATATCTTTCTTTCAAAAATATATGATATGATGCCATTCGCTTTACCCATTCTAGAAATATGACTACATTTTATGGAATCACAGGGTGGCTTTTATTGAATATGGTATCGTTGCCATGAAACAAATGAGACCATATTTACTATGGCACCTGAAGTGGTTTATTTTGACATTTTTATGTGACATTTTTTTTGTGAAATGAATGCTACCCACTAATATACCTATAAAAAAAAGGTAAAAAATCTACATACAAAATTTGATATCTAAAGTAGCTTCAAAATCGTTATACGCTCATAACTGTCGCACGTGCCCACCTTATTGTTAAATACATTTATTTATGTTACCTAAAAATTTGCTACTTATTAATTAAAAAAAATCTGATTTTCGGCATTTAAAATGTGTATTTCTTCTATTATCCTATTTTGTTTTGTATCGTTTCGATGTTATTTGGTTTATCATCATAGACCTTATTCTTTAAGTATCCCCACAAAAATGTATCCAAAGGTGTTAAATCGAGACTGTTGGCAGGCCACCTAACAGTTCCATAAGTAGTTATTTAAGGAGAGAAGCGCCTCCTCCTCCTCATTATGCATCTACTCCTCCTCCTCCCTATAATTTTAAAATTATATCTATTCCTCCTCCTCTTCATTATGCATCTACTCCTCCTCCTCCCTATCATTTTAAAATTATATTTATTCCTCCTCCTCCTCTCTAATATTGAAAACTATTTAACCTTGTCGCCGAAGGTTATTTCTTCAAGCTATGACCAATAATATAAGATTACTTCGAGAGACTCCCCTCTTAAAGTTAAAGCTTAAAAGGGGTAAATACGATTTTGCTGCTTCAATTTAAAGTTGTAAATGTAAAGTAACAAATATTTCTGAAACTTGTCAAATGTCTAAAAGAAATTTTATTCTATTAGGTACGGCCTTTTGAAGGTGTTTCTCGAAATACTTTCTTTCTGTTATCTCATAACCCTTAGGATTGAACTTTCTATCGTTAAAAAATTTGGTTTTCTGACTTATTGTTTTTTTTGATCTATATAATTCGGGATTTATTAAATGATTAAGCTCAGTACAAAGGTGACAAAAATACTTACACTTCCCCGTTTTTTTTTAACTTCTAAAAAAATACTGTACTATACTCCTCCTCCCTATCATTTTAAAATTATATCTATTCTTCCTCCTCCTCATTATGCGTCTAATCATCCTCCTTCATATCATTTTAAAATTATATCTATCCCTCCTCCTCCTCTCTAATATTAAAAACTATTTAATCGAGTTCGTTAACTTAGCCTTGTCGTTGAAGGTTATTTCTTTAAGCTATGACCAATAATATAAGATTACTTCCAGAGACTCCCCTCTTAAAGTTAAAGCTTAAAAGAGGTAAATACGATTTTGCTGCTCCAATTTAAGGTTGTAATTGTAAAGTAACAAACATTTCTGAAACTTGTCAAACTTCTAAAAGAAATTTTATTCTATTAGGTATGGCCTTTTAAAGGTGTTTCTCGAAATACTTTCTTTCGGTTATCTCATAACCCTTAGGTTTGAATTTTCTATTGTTAAGAAATTTGGTTTTCTGACATATAGTTTTTTTGATATATATAATTCGGGACTAACTCGGATTAAATGATTAAGCTCAGTACAAAGGTGACAAAAATATCTACATTTCCCCGTTTTTTTACTTGACGGTTAAAAATGAATGACACAGTTTTTTTCTTATTTTAGGATTAATAGTTCATATAAACATGTAACCGCAAGTCCTTCGTTTTTGAGGTACATGGTGTCAATTTTTTTTTAGTTTTTGCTATGGACGTCTTACATTTCTTAAGGTAAATTATTCAAATTTGACCCATACTATGATGTACGCAATATATACGAAATGGCTATAAAATATCTTAAAACAATCTACTGGGTGTTAAATTTTTCCAGGTCACGACACTTTCAACCCCCGAAATTGTTACTGCAACGTCGTTCATGTGTTTCAAAGGCCTTAGTTTTTTAGATACAGGATGTTAAAATAAGATAAAAACAAAAAAAAAAAAGTTTAGCACATATTATTATGTTTATCTGAACTTTTAGTCCTTTTAGTAAAACAGAAAAAATAGCATAAAATTTTAAATGTGTAATGCATTGGCATCTTGCTAACTAACGCCTAAATGACTGAAAATATCGGATTAAAACAACTCGATCGTGACAGACCTAGAAGATGTCGCAAACCTTTTTGCATCGCATTTTGCAAAGGCTTTTTCTGAAGAAAAAGTCTATTGTTGTCCCAATATAAAAAAAAGAAGTATATCGGACTCAAGGTGTACCGATACATTTTTTTTAACATTATTTGTCAGCAAATACAAGGATAACTTGTCACCAGATGACGGCCTTTCTACTCACACTACGAACGCTTTGAACCCGTGCCAGCATGGTTTTTTACCGATAAGGTCGACAGGCACAAATTTAATCGGCTGTCTTAACCAGTAGACAAAGTCTCTTGACAATAACGAACCAGTAGACGTCTGGATTTTCAACGTGCCTTCGATCTGATTCCACATCAGCACTATCTGATTTTTTTAGCAATAGGATCTATTAAGTGCGGGTTGAAAACAATACAGGGCAAAAAGGAGAGTGCCGCAAGAATGTGTTATTGGACCCCTCTGATTTACCTAAGCTGATGCAGTCCAATGTATCAATGTTTGCAGACGACACTAAAATCTTTTCAAATCCACTAACATCACCTGAGAGAGGACATTATAACTACCGCTAAACGCTGACAAATGTACGGTTCTTCACATTGGTCACAATAATATGGGTTTTGAACACAGACTCTACAGTGCTGCGATCAAATCAGTAGACCAGTGAAAAGTCCTTGGGTGATAGTATCCAAAAAAAAAAATAAAACGGGCTGATTCTCTGGCTTGCATGGTCTCCGTAACATTCAAAAAGTCATCACCTCCTCTATGTGCAAAAATTTCAAGATTTACATTAGACGAATCTTGGAGTTTGCTGAAGCGGAATTCGCCAAAGATATCCATGCCCGTGAACAAGCTCAAAGAAGAATTACTCATCTCTGCCCGCAAATTCGCGGGTTACCCTACGAGCAACGTTTGACTGTGTTAGAATTCACAACTTTAACCGAAAGGGGCTCCTAGGTGACCTTATAGAGACATATAAAATTCTACATGGTTCTACACAGTGACTTTGGACATTTCTGCGGTTGGTGCTGACGAAGGCTGCGTGGCCATAACTTTAAACTAGTGCGCGAGCGATTCTATAAACTTTGTAGACAGTACTTTCTGGCCAACAGAGTGCATCGTGCTTGGAACTGCCTCCCAGACACAGTGGTAAATTCTAACTCTGTCAACGCCTTTGAAGACTGTTACGATATCCATCGTTCTCAGTTCCCTTAAACTGATTACACTCTACCTGGTTTAGTATTGTTCTTTTTCTTCTTTTGTATGAGTTATAGTTATAAGACTCTTAATAAATTCTATGCAATATTCTCAATTGTCACATACTTAGACTATTATGACCTAAATTATCTTGTTAATCGTTTGTTACGCTTAAAATACCAAACTGTGTATCTAGCTTAACCGTCATTGCCGCCTATGCTGGTTAAATAATAATAATAATAATAATAATAAGCTCACACCATTCGCATTGCAAAACATCAAGACTATGGTAGCTGTTGAACTAAACATACATCAACCAAACATTGAAGACAGTGGGGCAGATGCCGAACCGATCCCAAAAGTATAAATGAAGTCACATCAAACAGGACGCACAAAAATCCTAAAAATCATCAACGAACACATAATACCCGAGTACATAACGAATACCAGCACAATTGAGGACATCCATACAGTGATCTACGCAGCAGCTATAACCACGATAACACTGAACAGTCAGAACTCCCGCCACGACACAGAAACACCAACAGCATAAAACCAAAATTCAAATGGTTAATAAGGATCGAAAACAAAATCAAAAAAGAATTGGCCTATCTTACCCAATTCATGAACGGCAACAAGTCAAAACGAATTACACAAAGTGTAGAGAAAGTCAAATCTATGTCTCCTGATCACACGCTTACAGAAATCCTTGACACTCTGAAGCAAAAATTATCCGTGTATGCCGCAAGACTCCGAAGATACAAAGAATCAAAGGAAAAAAAGGACGCTAATAACCTGTTTCGAAGAAACGAAAAACTGTTCTACCAAAAAATGAGCAATGAGGAGGGACGAATAATAGAACCACCTAGCAAACAAGAAATTACAGAATACTGGAAAAGCATTTGGTCCGGACCGAAACTACACCATAATAACGCTTCATGGATTAAAGCTGAAGAAGACAGACACAAGTACTTGGAGGAAGAAGAGGACTTTGCGATGACAATGCCAGAAACTGCAGTAACAATCAAATACACGCATAACTGGAAATGTCCTGGAATAGATAACATTCATAACTTCTGGTGCAAACAGTTTACCTCTACATATGAAGCTCTCACTCGCCAAATTAATGAAATTATTTTAAAACCTAGCACACTCCCCAGTTTTCTCATCCAAGGAATAACATACCTTAAACCCAAAAACTCAGACACTAAGAACCCGTCAAATTACCGACCTATTACGTGCTAACCCTATATAAGGTCATCACAGCCACAATTACCAGGAGAATAGAACAACATCTAGCACACAAAAACATTCTAACAGAGGAGCAAAAAGGATGCAGGAAAAACAGCCGAGGATGCAAGGAGCAGCTAACTAATTATAGACAGCGTCATCATGGAACAAACCAGGAAAAATCATAGAAACTTTCACACTGGTCACATAGATTATAAAATACCTTTGATTCGATACCCCACAGTTGGCTAACCAGAGTGCTAGAATTATACAAAGTCAATCAAAACTTCAGGCATTTTCTTACGCAAATCATGAGTACGTGGAAAACTAAAATCAACCTGAATCAAAAAGAACACATCGAAACAGAAGAGATCTACATCAGACTAGGTATATTCCAGGAAGATTCACTCAGGGCTTTGTGGTTCTGCATATGTCTCAATCCACCCTCAAACACAATGAATAACACAAACTTCGAATTCCACATTAAACGCCAAAAAAATAACCATGTACATGGATGACATAAAATTATACGCAAGCACAAAGGCACAGCTAAAAAAACTCCTTAAAATCACAGAAGTGTTTACCCTGGACATCAACATGGAATTTGATATAAGTAAATGCAAGCTACTTCATATCAACAAGGGACAGCGGAAAGACCACCCTACGACGGAAACAATCAACAATGAAACCATAGAAACATGCTCAAAGAAGAAACATACAGATACCTAGGCTTTCATCAAAACACCAAAATTAACCACACTCATATCAGACATCTAACGAAAACTATTAACACCTTCGTACGTATTCGTTTGGTATTATTAAATGGTCACACACAGACATAGAAAACATTCACATTATCAAACGCTCAGAATTCACTAAACACAGGAAGTTACATCCCAACTGACGTCAGTATAAAATACAACCACAGGGATATTGTAAGATAAGAAAATGGAGAAATAATAATAATAATAAAGCAAGAAACCAAGACGTGAGAAATCAGAAACCTGATTTTCTAAATAAAAACAGCCAGTGACGTCGCAGTAAAAAATTCCATTGCGTATTGCCATTTCATAGATATTGTTTACAGTATAATGTGTATGAAATTTGCATTATTTATATCTATAAACTCTACGAGATCCATGAAGAAAACTAAAAAAAAAAATTGACATCCTGTATTTCTAAAACGAAGACTTTGTGTTTACATGTTTATATAAATTTTTAGTTCTATAATAAGAAAACATTTACGTCCTTCAATTTTAGTCATCAATTATAAAACATCTTGTATAGGTTGGTTACATTGAGTATCTTCACTATATATTTTCATTAAATTTTTTTTTTCAATTTTAATTTACACATTTCTTATAAGATTCGCCAGCTAAAACTTCTTCAAAATTCGAACGAAGCGAAATTATTCAATACTTTTTACATAATAATGGTGTAGTTTTACTTTAGAGTATATTTTGTAAATTCTTTACAATAGGGTATTCTAAGAAATCGGACCCGGATTCCAAGCCATATTTTAATAACACTTGAGAAAGATGGAGACAAATCCAAACTTTCTGTCTGCAAATATAGAGAAATCAGAAGTCGCAATATAAATTTCCAGTTTAAGCTCCCAGCACATGTATGTTTGGACTTAATAATCTTGAGTTTTGGGCTTACCATGGGGGGGGGGGGGGGGGGGTAATATTACGGAAAATAAAAACCTTGTGCCCAATTTCTCATTGTGGTTTAACTGGAAGTTTTATTTTCTATCATTGAAACAATTGCTGGAATTTGTAGTGAAAATTAAGAATAAATTATTGTCAATAAGGATCAAAGTAAAAAAGAAGGTGATTTCCTAAGTCATTTTAAGATAAAAAGTTCGTATGAACATAAGTCCGGAGTTGTCTCGATTCTGAAATACGGAGTGTTAAAGTTTGAAAAAAAATCGGTTTTTTATAAACATCATAACTATCCTTAAGCCGATTTGGTTGAAATTTGGCAGTGTCATTTTTAGTACTAGGGCACTAAATCAGCCCTAGTTAGATTGAAGTTATTAAGTCCAGTGGCGTCTCAAAGGGCACCGCAACCATTATTATTGAGAAAAAGTACGCCACTAACTCTTTTTTTTCAGTTTAAGGAACTAAAAACACAACTGTTTTGTCACTTGTGTTTTGTCCGTATCTGGCCACGTTTTCGAGAAAAAAATAAAAATGACTTTAAACTACTTTAAAAATTATCCATGGACAATATTAAAAAAATAAAAACTATGTATTAATTACTATACATAAATTACAGAAAAATAAAAAACAGAATATTTCGACCTTAAAGTAAACGAATAAATTACGCGATTGCAATCGCTTCGTCATTGATTGTCTGACACGTTCAAAAATCCCTGGAGTATTCCTTATGACAATGCAATTGTCGATTATTCGATTTCTCAAGTCGTTTACATCTAGTACAGGGGTTTTATAAACCAGAGACTTCAGGTGACCCCATAAATAGAAATCTAAAGGATTCATATCAGGACTACATGCTGGCCAATTTTGAGGTCCTGCGCGTTCCGTTCAAAGATTAGAGTAACTAATGTCGAAATGCTGTCGAGCAAGGACACTAAAATGAGCTGGAGCCCCATTGTGCATAAACCACATATGCGCTCTTACATGTAGGGATACATCTCCTAATAAATTGGGTAGATGTTCCCTGAAAAAGTCTTTATAGGATTCAACTGTTAATCTTGCTAGCTGCAAAAATGTGCCAATTAGGTAGTCATCAATAATTTCTACCCATACGTTCTCTACCAGTTTCACTTAATCTTGCATGTATCGTTCTAAATGTTTTAGCACATGGAATTACTCTGTTAAAATATCTGTCGTGGTAAATTCTCCGTGCCTCTTCCGAATCTCCATTTGCTAATCCATAAATAAAGTGCATGTCAGTCATTTCAGAATTACTAAAATTAGACCTAATGGAATCACTGCTAATTGATAACTTTAAAATTTACTGATAGGACAGTGACAGTACTATCATCGAAAACGAACCTAGATACGAACAAAACACAAGAGACTAAAAAGTTGTATTTTTAGTTACTTAAACTCAAAATGTGAAAGTTATTTTGCTCTAGGTCCAACCGTTTAGGTGCTATGCAAAAACAGTTGGAGATAGACATTTAGTACCCTTTATTAAAAAACACTTATAATTGACCATAGAATCCAAAAATGTAATAATATATAGGGAGTTCCGTTTAAAAAACGCAACATCCTTGGCGTAAGTCTTTTGTTTCTCATTCAATTGTTTTTTTTGTTACGATTTTCGAATTCTCCGAGCTAAAATACATCGATTGGCTATTTTGCATTTCTTGAGAAATACGGGGGAAGTCAAAAAATACCGTTTTTCCTTCTCAATGGAGGACCCTGTACATACTTTATGTACATGATGTTTCAAAAGTAATGTAAACACAATGAAGGGTTAGTTACTTGGTACATATTAAGAGAAAAAGTTCCCGTAACCATAGGTCCTAAACTGATTATTTTTTAGGATATAGGGTGTTTAAGAAAATGGACTACGTTATTAGGCGAGATGAGGGAAATCCGACACTGTTATTCATTCATTATTCACAAATAAGAACTAACTTTTAAACACAATTAAACTTTTACATTCATATATAATTTTTCTAACACGTTTTTGACCTATACAAATTAGAGCTTATTTTCACTCAATTTTCGACTGCTTTGAATTAACATTTAGATTTAAAAGAGGCGTAAACACATTATATTAAAGTTAAAATAAAATTTATACATTAAAATTTACTCTTATGGTTCCAACAATAATTATGGTCTAATCTGGCTATCCATCGTATATATACAGGGTATTCCAAAAACAAGTAAATAAATTAATGGTTGTTGTCTTGGTAAGTAAAGTAATTGGTATGAAAGACATATGTTGTTTAAAAATTGGTTTTACAATATATTGAAAACTTTTTGTTTCGTTACCATATATTCCTAGAATGCCTCTACCTATGGTAATTAAATAGGCATTTTTATTACATACAAAACTGATCTTTAATAATTTAATTTTGTTTAATTATTAAAATTTCTGAGAAAGCTACAGTAAAGAGCGTAAATTAGGTAATTCAAAAAATCGAAAATTGCAAATAACGCAATTTTTTACATATTCAGCATTCATTTTCTCAAAAACTACATCTATCACCAAAAAACAAAAAAAACGTATTTTGTTCGTGCACTATATACAGGGCGTTTCTTAACTGCGGTACGTAACTCCAGGAAGTGATTCCTTAGGTCATTTTAAGAAAAAAATTTGCTATGAACTTGTGTTTGGAGTTGTCTCGATTCTGAGATACAGGCTGTTATAGTTAAAAAAAAATCGGTTTTTTATAAATATCATCAATATCCTAAGCCGTTTTGGTTGAAATTTGGCAGTGTTATTTGTAGTAGTAAGGCGCTAATTTAGCCTTAACTAGATTGAAGATATTGGACCCAGTGGCAACCATCAATGTTGAGAGGAAAAGTACGCCACTGACCCTTTTTGCAGTTTTTATATGTTTTTCAGTTTAAGTAACTAAAAATACAACTTTTTAGTCTCTTGTGTTTTGTTCATATCTAGCTTCGTTTTCGATGATAGTACTTTCACTGCCCTATCAATAAATTTTAAAGTTATCAATTAGCAGTGATTCCATTATGTCTAATTTTAGTAATTCAGAAATGACTGACATGCACTTTATTTATGGATTAGCAAATGGAGATTCGGAAGAGGCACGGAAAATTTACCACGACAGATATCTTAACAGAGTAATTCCATGTGCTAAAACATTTAGAACGATATATGCAAGATTAAGTGAAACTGGTAGAGAACGTATGGGTAGAAATTATTGATGACTACCTAATTGGCACATTTTTGCAGCTAGCAAGATTAACAGTTGAATCATATAAAGACTTTTTCCGGGAACATCTACCCAATTTATTAAAAGATGTATCCCTACATGTAAGAGCGCATATGTGGTTTATGCACCATGGGGCTCCAACTCATTTTAGTGTCCTTGCTCGACAGCATTTCGACATTAGTTACTCTAATCTCTGAATGGAACGCGCAGGACCTCAGAATTGGCCAGCTCGTAGTTCTGATATGAATCCTTTAGATTTCTATTTATGGGGTCACCTGAAGTCCTTGGTTTATAAAACTCCTGTACTAGATGTAGACGACTTCAGAAATCGCATAATCGACAATCGCAATGTCATAAGGAATAGTCCAGGGATTTTTGAACGTGTCAGACAATCAATGACGAAGCGATTGCAATCGCGTATTTTCTCAGATAGTAGTTATTTTATTGGTTAACTTTGAGGTCGAAATATTCTGTTTTTTATTTTTCTGTAATTTATGTATAGTAATTAATACAGAGTTTTTATTTTTTTAATGTTGTCCATGGATAATTTTTAAAGTAGTTTAAAGTCATTTTTACTTTTTTTCTCGAAAACGTGACCAGATACGGACAAAACACAAGTGACAAAACAGTTGTAGTTTTAGTTCTTTCAATTGAAAAAAAAAAGAGTTAGTGACGTACTTTTTCTCAATAATAATGGATGCGGTGCTCCTTGAGACGCCACTGGACTTAATAACTTCAATCCAGCTAGGGCTGAATACTAATTCAGCCCTAGCTAGATACTAGGCACTAGCCCTAGTACTAAAAATGACACTGCCAAATTTCAACCAAATCGGCTTAAGGATATTTATGATGTTTATAAAAAACCGATTTTTTTTAAACTTTAACACCACGTATCTCAGAATCGAGACAACTCCGGACTTATGTTCATACGAACTTTTTATCTTAAAATGACTTAGGGAATCACCTTCTTTTTTACTTTGATCCTTATTGACAATAATTTATTCTTAATTTTCTTATCTTACAGTATCCTTGTGGTTGTATTTTATACTGACGTCAGTTGGGATGTAACTTCCTGTGTTTAGTGAATTCTGAGCATTTGAGAATGTGAATGTTTTCTATGTCTGTGTGTGACCATTTAATAATACCAAACGAATACGTACGAATAGGTATGGCTAAGGTGCTAATAGTTTTCGTTAGATGTCTGATATGAGTGTGGTTAATTTTGTTGTTTTGATGGAAGCCTAGGTATCTGTATGTTTCTTTTTTGAGCATGTTTCTATGGTTTCATTGTTGATTGTTTCCGTCGTAGGGTGGTCTTTCCACTGTCCCTTGTTGATACGAAGTAGCTTGCATTTACTTATATCAAATTCCATGTTGATGTCCAGGGTAAACGCGTCTGTGATTTTAAGGAGTTCCTTTAGCTGTGCCTTTGTGTTTGCGTATAATTTTATGTCATCCATGTATAAGAGATGGTTTATTTTGTGTAGGTTATTTTTTTGGCGTTTAATGTGGAATCCGAAGTTTGTGTTATTCATTGTGCTTGAGGGTGGATTGAGACATATGCAGAACCACAAAGCTCTGAGTGAATCTTCCTGGAATATACCTAGTCTGATGTAGATCTCTTCTGTTTCGATGTGTTCTTTTTGATTCAGGTTGATTTTAGTTTTCCACGTACTCATGATTTGAGTAAGAAAATGCCTGAAGTTTTGATTGACTTTGTATAATTCTAGCACTCTGGTTAGCCAACTGTGGGGTATCGAATCAAAGGTTTTTTATAATCTATGTGACCAGTGTGAAAGTTTCTATGATTTTTCCTGGTTTGTTCCATGATGACGCTGTCTATAATTGGTTAGCTGCTCCTTGCATCCTCGGCTGTTTTTCCTGCATCCTTTTTGCTCCTCTGTTAGAATGTTTTTGTGTGTTAGATGTTGCTTTATTCTCCTGGTAATTGTGGCTGTGATGATCTATATATATCTATGGGGTTGGCACGTAATAGGTCGGTAATTTGACGGGTTCTTAGTGTCTGAGTTTTTGGGGTTTAAGGTATGTTATTCCTTGGATGAGAAAACTGGGGAGTGTGCTAGGTTTTAAAATAATTTCATTAATTTGGCGAGTGAGAGCTTCATATGTAGAGCTAAACTGTTTGCACCAGAAGTTATGAATGTTTTCTATTCCAGGACATTTTCAGTTATGCGGGTATTTGATTGTTAAGGCCGTTTTACATGCTACAATTCTTCTTTGCAATATGCAATAGTCTTGAACAAAGGCATGCGCAGTTTGACAAAAGGTACAAATGTCTTGCCACTGCGCATGCTTTTCTTCAAGACTATTGCAACATGCAAGAAGGAATTGCAGCATGCAAAACGGCCTTTACTGCAGTTTCTTGGGTTGTCATTGCAAAGTCCTCTTCTTCCTCCAAGTACTTGTGTCTGTCTTCTTCGGCTTTAATCCATGAAGCGTTATTATGGTGTAGTTTCGGTTCTGACCAAATGCTTTTCCGGTATTCTGTAATTTCTTGTTTGCTCGGTGGTTCTATTACTCGTGCCGCCACATTGCTAATTTTTTGGTAGAACAGTTTTTCGTTTCCTCGAAACAGGTTGTTAGCGTCCTTTTTTCGTTTGATTCTTTGTATCTTCGGAGTCTTGCGGCATACACGGATAATTTTTGCTTCAGAGTGTCAAGGATTTCTGTAAGCATGTGATCAGGAGACATAGATTTGACTTTCTTTACACTTTGTGTAATTCGTTTTGACTTGTTGCCGTTCATGAATTGGGTAAGATAGGCCAATTCTTTTTTGATTTTGTTTTCGATCCTTATTAACCATTTGAATTGGTTTTATGCTGTTGGTGTTTCTGTGTCGTAGCGGGAGTTCTGACTGTTCAGTGTTATCGTGGTTACAGCTGCTGCGTAGATCACTGTATGGATGTCCTCAATTGTGCAGGCATTCGTTATGTACTCGGGTATTATGTGTTCATTGATGATTTTTAGGATTTTTGTGCGTCCCGTTTGATGTGACTCCATTTATACTTTTGGGATCGGTTCGTTATCTGTCCCACTGTCTTCAATGTTTGGTTGATGTATGTTTAGTTCAACAGCTACCATGGTTTTGATGTTTTGCAATGTGAATGGTGTCAGATTATTATTATTATTTAACCATCATAGGCGGCAATGACGGTTAAGCTAGATACACAGTTTGGTATTTTGAGCGTAACAAACGATTAACAAGATAATTTAGGTCATAATAGTCTAAGTATGTGACAATTGAGAATATTGCATAGAATTTATTAAGAGTCTTATAACTATAACTCATACAAAAGAAGAAAAAGAACAATACTAAACCAGGTAGAGTGTAATCAGTTTAAGGGAACTGAGAACGATGAATATCGTAACAGTCTTCAAAGGCATTGACAGAGTTAGAATTTACCACTGTGTCTGGGAGGCAGTTCCAAGCACGATGCACTCTGTTGACCGGAAAGTACTATCTACAAAGTTTATAGAATCGCTCGCGCACCAGTTTAAAGTTATGACCACGCAGCCTTCGCCAAACGTTGCTCGTAGGGTAACCCGCGAATTTGCGGGCAGAGATGGGTAATTCTTCTTTGAGCTTGTTCACGGGCATGAATATCTTTGGCGAATTCCGGTACAGCAAACTACAAGATTCGTCTTATGTAAGTCTTGAAATTTTTGCAAATAGAGGAGGTGATGACTTTTTGAATGTTACGGAGACCATGTAAGCCAGAGAATTAGCCCGTTTTATTTTTTTTTGGATACACCCAAGGACTTTTCACTGGTCTACTGATTTGATTGCAGCACTGTAGAGTCTGTGTTCAAGACCCAGATTATTGTGACCAATGTGAAGAACCGTATATTTGTCAGCGTTTAGCGGCAGTTATAATGTCCTCTCTCAGGTGATGTCAGTGGATTTGAAAAGATTTTAGTGTCGTCTGCAAACATTGATACATTGGACTGCTTCAGCTTAGGTAAATCAGCAATAAAAATGTTAAATAAAAGGGGTCCAATAACACATTCTTGCGGCACTCTACTTTTTGCCCTGTATTGTTTTCAACCCGCACTTAATAGATCCGATTGCTAAGAAAATCAGATAGTGCTGATGTGGAATCAGAGCGAAGGCACGTTGAAAATCTAGATATGACGTCTACTGGTTCGTTATTGTCAAGAGACTTTGTCTACTGGTTAAGACAGCCGATTAAATTTGTGCCTGTCGACCTTATCGGTAAAAAACCATGCTGGCACGGGTTTAAAGCGTTCGTAGTGTGAGTAGAAAGGCCGTCATCTGGTGACAAGCTATGATGATGATAAAAAAAATGATGTTAAAAAAATGTATCGGTACACTTCGAATCCGATATACTTCTTTTTTTTATATTGGGACAACAATAGACTTTTTCTTCAGAAAAAGCCCTTGCAAAATGCGATGCAAAAAGGTTTGCGACATCTTCTAGGTCTTCAAGGCCTTTAAAATTTTATGCTATTTTTTCTGTTTTACTAAAAGGACTAAAAGTTCAGATAAACATTTTTTTGACAATAAAGCATTTATTTATTTATTTACATAATAATATAGGCTAAACTTTAATTTTTTTTGTTTTTATCTTATTTTAACATCCTGTATCTAAAAAACTAAGGCCTTTCAAACACATGTCTATGAACGACATTGCAGTAACAATTTCGGGGGTTAAAAGTATCGTGACCTGGAAAAATTTAACACCCAGTAGATTGTTTTAAGATGTATTATAGCCATTTCGTATATATTGCGTACATTATAGTGTGTGTCAAATTTGAATAATTTACCTTAAGAAATGTAAGACGTCCTTAGCAAAAACTAGAAAAAAAATTGACACCATGTACCTCAAAAACGAAGGGCTTGCGGTTACATGTTTATATGAACTATTAATCCTAAAATAAGAAAAAAACTATGTCATTCATTTTTAGCCGTCAATTAAAAAACACCCCGTATATTTAAACTTTGTAAGATAGTATTTTTTTAGAAATTAAAAAAAAACGGGGAAGTGTAGATATTTTTGTCACTTTTGTACTGAGCTTAATCATTTAATAAATCGCGAATTATATATATCAAAAAAACTATATGACAGAAAACCAAATTTCTTAACGATAGAAAGTTCAAACCTAAGGGTTATGAGATAACCGAAAGAAAGTATTTCGAGAAACACCTTTAAAAGGCCGTACCTCATAGAATAAAATTTCTTTTAGATGTTTGACAAGTTTCAGAAATGTTTGTTACTTTACATTCACAACCTTAAATTGAAGGAGCAAAATCGTATTTACCTCTTTTCAGCTTTAACTTTAAGAGGGGCATCTCTCCAAGTAATCTTATATTATTGGTCATAGCTTAAAGAAATAACCTTCAACGACAAGGCTAAGTTACCGAACTCGATTAAATAGTTTTTAATATTAGAGAGGAGGAGAAGGGATATATATATATATATATATATATATATATATATATATATATATATATATATATATATATATATATATATATATATATATATATATATATTTTAAAATGATAGGGAGGAGGAGTATAGTATAGTATTTTTTTTAGAAGTTAAAAAAAACGGGAAGTGTAAGTATTTTTGTCACCTTTGTACTGAGCTTAATCCTTAATAATAAATCCCGAATTATATAGATCAAAAAAACAATAAGTCAGAAAACCAAATTTCTTAACAAGGAACAGCTTCAAAAGGCCGTACCTAATAGAATAAAATTTCTTTTAGACATTTGACAAGTTTCAGAAATATTTGTTACTTTACATTTACAACTTTAAATTGAAGCAGCAAAATGGTATTTACCCCTTTTAAGCTTTAACTTTAAGAGAGGAGTCTCTCGAAGTACTCTTATATTACTGGTCATAGCTTAATTAGAGAGGAGGAGGAGGAATAAATATAATTTTAAAGTGATAGGGAGGAGGAGGAGGAGTAGACGCATAATGAAGAGGAAGAGGAGGAATAGATATAATTTTAAAATGATAGGGAGGAGGAGGAGTAGATGGATAATGAGGAGGAGGAGGCGCTTCTCTCCTTAAATAACTACTTCCATATCTTTCAATCCAAAAGTTATCTTTCATTCAAAAAATTAGTTACTTCTTGATCTTATGAGGGGTCGCACCATCTTGGTACCAAACAAGATTATTATATTCATAAACTGGCAACTCTTCTAACATCCTCAATTTCGTTTAGTAAAAAATGCAGATATCTTGCCCCGATTAGATTTAGATTAAATAATATTGGTCCTATTATAGGGGTATGCCGCACCTGGTGTCCCTGCGTTGTAATTGGTTGAATTTGTCTCGGATTATAGGTAGCCCAATAATGTTTATTTTTACGGTTATATACTTCTAAAGTGATGAACGTGGCTTCATCCGTAAAGATAATATGATTAAAAAAGTTTCTGTCTTCGTTTAAAAGCCGCAATATTTAACAAAAATATACTCTTTGCAACATTATTGATCCTCTGTCAAATCCTGGACGGAAAAATATCTATAAGGATGATATTAGAAAATTTTAAAACAGTTTTAATTTTATAGGCTGATTTGTTTATCCTCCTTGCAACATTTTTGATGAAAAAAAACATATACCCGTCTTTACCAAAAAGGTTTAAGATTTAAACCAGGTCTAGTTGCTAAGGAACTTAAAACTCTTAGTTAGCCAGTTATGTTTCGCTTATGTCACTGTCATTTTGTAATTCTGACATTTAGAAAAAATATTTGTTCAATTGTTAAAAATGTCATCTTAAACCTATAACTATCAAGTTAGATCTGGTCTAAATTTAAACCTCTTTAGTGAATACGGGTGTGTGTTTAAGTTTAAATGATATTAACTTAATAACATACCTTCAAAATTAAGTAATATATTCAAACTTAAATTTTCATCGCTTCTAATTCTCCTAGGTCTCCTTTTAACTGACTTGGTCTTTTCAAGCAATCTAACAATGATTTTAAATGCATTTCTATTAAGAACTCTTCGGCCAGGACTGATTATATCACCTTTGAACTAGAGCAGTATTTGAATTGTTGGAGTAATATAATTGAATAATTTCTAGTTTTTTATTATGTTAATACCCCATTTTTTAATAGTATTTTAACTTTTTTAAAAATTATGATGTAAAAGCACTTCAAGTGCCACAGTAAATATGATTTCGTTTGTTTGATGGCAGCGATACGATATTCAGTAAAAGCGAACCTGTAATTCCAAAAAATGGTGTCATGTTTCTGGAAAAGATCGTTTTAAATACCTAATAATATACAGGGTGTACCATTAAAAAAACCAAAATTGTGTGGTTTTTACAGCTTTTCGATACTCTATTGTTTTTTATCTCATCAACAAAAGATATCACACATCAAGATCTACAACTTTTATATTAAAACTTTTTTGTATCTTTGTATCTCAAAAAATAAAGGGTAAAAATGCATGATAATAAAAACCACCCCGCACATACAATTTTTTTGATTAATACAAGATAGCTCTAAAATTCTGAAGCAGCCCCTGGAAACAAAAACAAATATACAATATGTACCTGAAATTGAAAAAAAAATGTATTTTAGAAATATTAAACATGTCTAAAAAAACGACGAAACACTCAAATTTATTTTATTATTTTGTATGAACGTTTTTTTCCACTATGCAGTGTAGCTAAAAATATGAAACAACTCCCTGAAACGAAAAAAAATAGTATTTCAAAAGCATTTAGCATTTCCAACAAACCGGAGAAAATGTTCAATTTCTTCTATTTTTTGTCCATAGTATTATTTACTAGTATACATATAGTCGCCCTAGAGATATGAAACAAACAACACTTTTTTTTATTGTAAAGCAGTTAGTTAAAAAAAGTGAAATGTCAAATTTCTTTTATCTCTTTTTACAGTAAATATTTTCTACACTATACAAGGTGGCCCTTTGTATCTCTATAACGCTTAGCTTTTTTAAAAAACGGAAAAACAGGACAAACTTATTTTTTTTTATACACGAAAGCAATTTGTTGTACATAGAATTACAGCTCCCTAAAAACAAAATTAAAATTTTAGGTTGTTATTTTAAAGGTTGAGAAACGCCAAATCTTTTGTATATAATTTTTTTTTCAACTACACTGTGCTTTATTAATGTAGGGGATAAAACAAATCTTGAAAAGTGAAAATATTTTTTTTTTCAAAAACTATTAGTATTTATAAAAAATAATAAAACTTAAATTTTATTATATACATTTTGCATTTCGATTTGGGGTTTCGTTATGTTATGGGGTCTTTAGTGATTTAAAAAAAAATATATAAAATCTAACGATTCTCAAAACAGATTCTTTAAACGGTTTGAAATTAGTGTTGCCACCCGTATTTCGAAGTACAGTCCTATATTTTGATAAATATGTCCTATATTCTTACTAGAAAAATTAAAAATCCAAGTTGGGTTAGTTTTCTCCATTTTTAAACATAATTATGGCAACATTGATTTAACTAATCGCTAGCACAAGCAAAAGAATGACAAGGACGATGCAACAAACGGTAGCTGATTATTTCGAGCCACAAAGCCTTTTTGGAAAGTGTGATCAGGTTAAACTTCGTACTCAGAGCTTCTTTGTGTCGCAATCGTCGAAGACAGTATTTACGACCAATAGAATTCAAGAATTTATAAGGCGAAATAAAACTCTTTAACTCTATTGAATTTGTAAGGAGAAATAAAATTCTTGAATCCTATTGGTCATAAGTACTCTCGCTGGCGACACGACGAAAGTTGAGAACGAGGCCTTAACTTTAACCCGGCTATCCGGCTATTATCCGGAGGGAAGTTTGGCATATATTATGCAAATGCAATAAGTGGTCATAACGAAAATGTGAAAAGAAATCGCTTGGTACCTTCCAAGATTGTTGATATTTTGAAATTTTGTAATAAACATAATCTTCCTCTTCGGGGTTGCGAAGAAAAAAATTATTCGTTTAATAGGGAGTGTTTCTGGGATTGGTAAAAGTAAAAAAATTGATCCCATTTAAAAAAAAACATATAAATGACTCAAAACTTTTTAGAGGTACTTCTAAAACCAGAACGAAATATTGCAGTGTGTATTGGAAGTATGCCGGCAACACATTGAGTAAGAAATTAAAAACTTATCTATTATTGCAGTAATGGCTCATGATACCATGTGGCGTTTTAGTTCAAATTCAAAAGTTTGTATTGTTTCTATACGAGTTAAATGGATACATTTTTGGACGTTTTGAGCGTTTTCAAATCCAAAAAGAAACAGATAAATTAATAGTTCATACTTATGATGGAGTTGCTTTCATGTGTGGTCATTTAGGGCGTGTAAAAGTAAAAATGTATATAAAATTGCACACTTTGTATATTCCTATTCTCATTAGCTTAATAAATTGTTGGAGCAAGCTGTTTCAAGCATACTTAGTTTAAGAATTTTGTTGGTAACAGAAATGCGATTTCTATTTTTTTTTCCACATTCGCCTAACAGAACTGCTGCACTACGACAAATTTGTGACAAACGGATACCTAAATCATCACAAACACGTTGGAGTTCTTAGTTCCAACAAACAACGGTTACGATTTTTAAGCTTAAAGAAGAAATTCAGGCATGTTTTGAAAACATTTAACAAGGGCAATAAAAAATATAATGCAGAAACTACATTACAAACCGCTGGTTTCCACGGGTGGTTGAACAATGATATTTTTTGTTTTGGATACACTTTTTGCAAAAGTTATGTCACATATGGATATTTTTAATGATCAATTACAGAACAGATTCCTTTAAAATTCAGGCGGCCGTAGAATATGTTAAACAAAAAATTAGGGAGATATAAAAATAAATTAAACTCCTAAAGCACCTACTTTTGACAAGGCTAGGGTACATTTTAGGAAAAAAGGAAATTACTTGATGAAAATTTAAAAATCTTTCCTAAATAAATATATATATATATATATATATATATATATATATATATATATATATATATATATATATATATATATATATATATATATATATATATATATATATATATATATATATATATATATATATATAGTGAAGACGTAAAGTCCGAGCACATAAATTTTGAGGTGCTTGAGATACCGCCGCAAAATGTGGGGTACATATATGATACATTAAACTCTACTTTTTAAACCAAAAATTACGGTTCTAGTTTTCAAAATGGCGACTGGGTGTCATTTTATAATATATTATAATAAAATAATTTTAATGTAGTTCCAGAGAAAAAAGTCGGGTAAGGTCTGGCGACCGTGCGGGCCACTCTATAGAGACTTGCCAATCTATTTATCTTCTTGGATATAGTGTATTTAAAGAACTTCCGACATTTAGAAAAAAATGGCTTTGTTGGAAGATATTATAAAAAAATGTAAATCAGTGCTTTATTTTTGGGGAAAAAAAGTTTTGCAATTCTCTTAGTTTTCGATATACAGGAGATTTTGTAAAAATATCCCAAATCTAGTTTAACATATAACTCAAAAATGTGTAATTTCATAAAAAAGTCTAATATAAAAATGTTTGGGTTTTTTCTTCGCCACACGATGACAAACTCAGATTATGAATATGAAGATTCGTCTCCGTGGCGCCACCATTAACTTCATATTCATATCAAGTACGAAAATGATTTTTTGTTTAATTTTTTTGAAGCTTGCAATCTCCTAAATATAATGATATACCACACACAGAAGATGTATAATAAAGAAAATTCCCATAAGGAGCAATGTGTTTGAGGGAGATGGATATACGGATCTCATTGAATTTGTGGATGTAAAAAAAAACCAACATTTTTTGGGCAAGCGTGATACATTATTGTATTTGAGGGGCCATAAGTCAAAAAATGAAACACAAAAACTGGTCCCTATTTAAAAAAAATAAGTTGATACTGGTGACCCGAAGACGAAACCTCGTATTCATAATTCGTCATCACATAGCGAAAAAAGAACCGAATTATTCTTGTATTAAACTTTTTTTATAAAATTATACCTTTTTGAATTATGGGAGAAAATATATTTGGGATGTTTTTCTAAAATCCCATGTGTGTCAAAAACAACTAAGAGAACTGTAAAAATTTGGATTGTGCCATTTTGAGTTTTACAAAAAAATAGCATAGTATTGCTAAATCCGCATTCCTCTATGTTTATACCTAACTCCGAGTATCGAAAATTGGACACCCTGTACAATGTGTAAAATATCACATTCTAAAGCTGTCGTAGAAAAAAAAATTAATAGCATTAATAGTAAAATTAGAAATAAATATTTACCCTAAATTTCTAAATTGCTAAAATGTTTGATTCGATAAGACAACACGTAGACAAAATAAAGAAATAAATAATTTACAAACATTAATTGTAACAAAGTAGACGTTATTTTATTTAATATTTAAGAAAAAAAGTAATTTTCTATGTCCTAAAACGACGTTAATTTTACGACCAGTAAACCCCGTCTTAAACCTACCACTCAGTAAAAAATCGTTTCGTTCTGTAATTTAATTTTAGTTTTATAACAATGAAAAGCATTATCTATCAAACTAACCAGCTTAATATATTTATAAGCGTATTTACCTTTTAAAATAACACGGATATGTAATGTTTTTTTCTTTAATTAAACCTGCCACTCTTTTATAGTTGGTTTTTAGAATTATGGATTACAAATATTTTTTCAGATTTTAGTAAAAAAATTGATGTTTAAATTTTGATTAACCAGATACTTAATTTATCAATATTTTGGCGCATCCACAGCCAAAATGCCGCCCTTAAATTTTCCGCCCCGGACAAATGTCTTTATCGTTTGCCCCTAGAACGGGCGCTGCTAGAGGTTAGTTCAATGTATTAACATTTTGTATACGCTAAATAGACTAAAATACTTCTTTTAATATTATCCTTTCCAAGAAAAAAGGACCAATGCTAAGCACTTGGTCTATTTATGTTCTTTTCATTGCTATTTCGGTACTCAGTCCTCAAAGCCATATGGTTAACACCTGTTAGTCAGATTCGTAACAGAGCATAATTTTTTTACAAACCTTCTTTGTTTATAAACAATTTCAATTGCGTTAACATTAAAACCAATGTTCGAAGATTTCCTTTCAGCAGTACTAGCCAATTCTTATTATGTAATATATATGCAGCATAAATAACTAGAGTATATAAATATATAACTTTAAATTATTACAATTATTCATAATGGAGTTAAATGCCAATTAGAACATTGACCAATCTAAAAGACTTTATTGAATTATTGTTGTGTTATTTTATGGTTTAGGCAATAATTTCGCTATTTTCGATATTTAACTCCATTAAGTACTGGAATTATCTCCTCAGTCAGTCTAATATGTACTTTTATGTAAATTATGTAAAACATTTTAATTATTAAGAGATTAAAGTTAACTTTTTGCTCATGAACTTAGAATTATGCACAGACTTATTACATAAGAAATACTTTCTTATGTAATTCAATACAGAAAATCATGTTATTTATCTCGGATTATAATCATATTTGGAGTTGAAAAGGATTAAGGGGGACAGGCTCAAATATAAGCTGTTAAAATTTCACTGTTCAAGCATGGATTGTTAACTTCTTTGAAAGAAGAACTGAATGTGAGTTTCACCTCTACGTACAAAACGAAAATCAAAAGATTCTAGCGTTTTTTAATATTATCTATACTACCGTGTAATTCAAGTGCAATTCTTAAAATTTAACTTGAATTTAAAAAGCCGCAAAGTAAACAAATTGGTTCATTTTTAAACGGTTTCTTACATTGTGCAGACGCATGTTTTGTCAAAATTTACGTAGGATCTGAGTTTTAAGTTGCCTTGATCTGGTATATACGAGGGGTAGAACTCAAGTAGATTTTCTTCCCTAATATACAAAATACAAAATGTCTCTGCCTAGTGTTAATATTGTGCAAAACTAAAAACCGTAGCGAACTTTAAAACCACTCTTCTTAAAAAAAAGAAAGGTAAAATATCTGGTAGCTCAGCGGGTAGTTGGACTGCTACTTCCCAGGTCGTCGGTTCGCTTCCCACAGATGGCAAAACAACAGTAAGTTTTCTTAGCAGTTTCATCATCTAGGTCGACTAGGCCTTAAAAGGTACCTGGTGGTGAAGTCCAAGGTAATAATACGCGGTTAAAGCGTGCTGGCCCCACTACCTTTTTTGAATATCAGCAATCTACACCCTTGCTTATCTTAGGGCATGAACTTACTATAAAAAGGGACTACTAATATTATTAAAAAACTATCTATTACATAAACCAGGTGAATTTAGGAAAATGAAGAAGATATTATAAGATCTGACAAAGTTAATTAGTACGTCCCTGAAGTAAAATTCACAATCAGAAAATCAAAATTGTAATTATTATTCAACTTGTATTTAAGAAAGCCAAAACAAATAAAAAGTTGGTCTTAAAAGAGTGTTTAATATAGACAGGAAATCGAAAAATTTGCACGTTTTTAGATTTTTTTTAATCGAATATAAAAAATTTGAGTAATTAGTTTTCCCCTAATACTTAAATATTAAGCTGATTTACTTAAAACCAAATCTATTTCAGATTTGAAAATTCTCGTACCTGGCGAAGTTCGTGTAAAAAGTATACTTTTGTATTGTCCCTTGTATATACGAGATCAAAGCAACTTTTAAAACTCAGACCTACAAAAATTTTAACAAAACATGCGCCTACACAACATACCTCAAAAGAGTTAACTTAAATTAAATTAGGAAATTGCCTTGAACTGCACAGTAGTTAGTAGTTATCTCAAAAGGAACTGAGAATTTCAACATGGTTGGGTTTAGCTTTTACAAACTAGCACTTTACTTGGGAAATTGTTGACCTGGTATTTATTTGTTCACGCAACTCTCGAATATCTTCTATTGTTATACGTATCCAATAAGCCTTAGTATAATCTGATATAAGTACCATACGGTGGCAACCATTTTTGCTCCACTTCTTCCCCTATATATAAATTACTTTTTTACTTCCCTCGGAAAGAGGGATTTTGTAATTGTGAAAAAATCACCCTTCAAGATCTTGCCACATCTTTACATTTCAGGGTACCTAGATACCGAAAAACATGATTTCTCAATTGCGCCAGCCTGTCTGATTGTCGCTTAATTTCAAAATTTTGCTTAATAATTAGGGGTTATGGGGGAGATAAACCGGTAACACTTTCGAAAAACTCCAATAAGGGAAACAAAATATTACGAAAGTGTAGAAGGGCCACAATTTTTTTATTTTTATTTTTGTAACAAATTCCCACTTCTATCTCGGAATTCCGACTTCTAACTCGGAATTCCGACTTCTATCTCGGAATTCCGACTTCTATCTCGGAATTCCGACTTCTATCTCGGAATTTCGATTTCCATCTCGGAATTCCGACTTCTAACTCGGAATTCCGACTTCTATCTCGGAATTCTGACTTGTAACTCGGAATTCCGACTTCTATCTCGGAATTCCGACTTCTATCTCGGAATTCTGACTTGTAACTCGGAATTCCGACTTCTATCTCGGAATTCCGACTTCTAACTCGGAATTCCGATCTCGGAATTCCGACTTCTATCTCGGAATTCTGACTTGTAACTCGGAATTCCGACTTCTATCTCGGAATTCCGACTTCTAACTAGGAATTCCGACTTCTATCTCGGAATTCCGACTTGTAACTCGGAATTCCGACTTCTATCTCGGAATTCCGACTTCTAACTCGGAATTCCGACTTCTATCTCGGAATTCCGACTTCTATCTGGGAATTCCGACTTCTATCTCGGAATTCCGACTTCTAACTCGGAATTTCTATCTGCGTTGTAATTAATACACGACTGCTTATTAGCGCAATCACTTTTTTATACTCTTTTAACGTCAAATGAAGCGATCATTCTGAATGAAATTAATGTTTTAATTATAGGGATCAGGATGAAGCTAAGTAAAACTAAAGAAATTTATTAACTGTGCATAAAGTCCAAATTAAAAAATAATGACTGGGTCGGTTCCGATGGCTTGAATTTGGTTGACATGAAAAATAAAAATTTGTACTTTGCTTTATCTTTTTCATAGATAGTAGAAATAATAAAACACCATTTAGTAAGAACATCTGATCCATATTATGTTAAAAAGATGCAATAGCATGGAGGGGATGCACGCATTTTCAGATATATAAATATTTTTTTCTCAGATTTTAAAATACGCATTGTAGTGTTGGGGCATATGTCTCCTCGCTCGTCATCAAGGGTTATCGTCATTTACTCATAAGTATTGTTCTTTTCTTTTCCCAATTTGCCAACTATTTACTATTATACATAAAATTTAAATATAATTATTATGGTTTTTCTTTTAGAAGAAAAGAAATATATTTGTTTAAAAAAACATCTTTTTTTTGAGTAAATAACTAGCACCTATGAAAGGTTTATGCATCCTCTATTAAAGTAACTTATATTTCGTTAAACGATTATTCATTAATCTTTATTTTTCAATTCCGTTATTATTCATTCAGATTAAATTTCATCAAAGTATAAATGATTTTAGGTTGACTTTTTCAAGTAAGGACAGGAACATAACTAATCAGTTACATTCTATGGACGATACAAAATATAATAACTAAAACAAAGTCAGAAAAACCAAATTTCCCTGATACCTGTTAATTAAAATATTATTCGAGTAAATGTACTCGTTTTAAAACGCTTTTGTTAGTTTCATTTGATTTTCACCCACTTTATAACGCCAGATTACAATCGATGCCCATGCAATTATTTGATAAGTTGGTCCTATTATCCTGAACAGGATCATCAGGATAAAAAAATTTAATCTCGGAAAGGGACCCTGGAAAATGGCTACTATATAAAAGGAAGGCAGCAGACGCGCAAATTACCCATTCTCGGCACGGGGAGGTAGCGAAGAAAAATAAATTATAGTTTGACAAAACTAAAAAACACGCTCTAATAGCAAACGGAACTAAAAAGATAAAAAAATATAGTTTAAAAAACTAAAAAACACGCTTTAATAGTAAATTGAACTAAAAAGAAAAAAATTACTTTTGTAAAAAAGTGTAGGGTGCCTTTATACCATATTTTCATACTGACTTTACTTTCAGAAATTATACCGATAAAATATTTATAACTGATATCAGACCCACGCTGTTTTCACAATCACATTAATTTTCTTGTTAATCACTTTATTCTCGTCCAAATGGTTTTATTTTAGTTCAGTTTACTATTACAGCGTGTTTTTCAGTTTTTTAAACTATAATTTATTAGAATTCCTCCACAAATGAAGACATTGATATTTTATGAAGTTTGAAAACAAAAATCTGTAACATGATTTCAGCAAAAAAAAATTTTAGCAAATCATATCCTCATAAATCAAGTTTCCGTTGTAGTTCTTATTTCTAACTTTGTGGAAGGACATCAATCTATCAAAACAGATACAGGAACACAGTGAAAAGTTAATCATAATTTTGATTGTTTCTTCAAGCACCTTATTTTCTTTCTTTTAGCTTTATCTATTCGGTAAACCTCTTTACAAATAAAGAGCATTCTACTAACAAGGTACAACTCAATGATCGTAGTTGTAAATTTTTTTCGTGTTGATCACACCCAACAAAAGGAATAGGTATTTCTTTTAATTTGTCCAAAATATCAAAATGGGTACCTTGATATACGTGGTTTGCTGACAAAATATCTAATACAGTAGACTATATTACTGATTATAGACTCTTTGACTAATGTTCCCAGTCATTTACGTTTTTTATGTATTAAGTTTCATTACCCGTTTTGGATCTTCTTCTACTTGTCGTAAAAGTTTGTAACAGATACATCATTAATATATTGAAATGACTCGGCAGGCCGGGGTCTTCTACCCTTAAGGACCTCACTGCCACTTTTATGCATACTATATATTATTATTAGACCTATTGACAACAACTTCCAATTAATATTTTGACTACCTAGTTTTGTTCGGGGCCTGGGACATAATATGAACATATGACTTTTTTCATTCAATAAAATTTGTTTCAGTTTTCTAATCCTGTCACTTTTATTCATATAGTTGTTATTTCTAGACACATTGGTGATTTAATTAATTGAATTTTTCCTACTTTATTAAATTTAATTTGAATTTTCTACCCTTTCTGAAACCTGCTGCTACATTAATTCATGATATATATTATTTCCAGACATCGGGGTAACAGCCCCCTATAAATATTTTTGCTTGTACTACAATCCGAGGGAGTCTATTTATGGTAAAATATACTTTTTTTCTTATTTATTAAAATCTATTTAAGTTATCTACTCTTTAGAGATTCGCTGCCCTTCTTATTTAAACTTGATATTAATTATAGATATGTTAGTAAAAGCATCCTATAAATAGTTTGGCTTGCATTGCCGTCCATGGTGTCGCTACAAGGAATAGAATTTAATAATTTATTTATTTTTTCCTCATTTATTAAAATTTCTTTGTCTTCTACCCTTCAGGGGTTAGATTTCATCATACTAGATACTATTTCTAGACATTTTCAACAATTAATATTTTACACAAGTCATAAATGTCTTTATCACAAGGACAATTATTAAATGTGCAGTCACTGGACAACGCATCCAAAGCAAAAATTGGAACATTTATGTGACAACACTTTTTAGTTAGAAGTCGGAATTCCGAGATAGAAGTCGGAATTCCGAGATAGAAGTCGGAATTCCGAGTTACAAGTCGGAATTCCGAGATAGAAGTCGGAATTCCGAGATAGAAGTCGAAATTCCGAGATAGAAGTCGGAATTCCGAGATAGAAGTCGAAATTCCGAGATAGAAGTCGGAATTCCGAGATAGAAGTCGAAATTCCGAGATAGAAGTCGAAATTCCGAGATAGAAGTCGAAATTCGGAATTCCGAGATAGAAGTCGGAATTCCGAGATAGAAGTCGGAATTCCGAGATAGAAGAATTCGGAAATCCGAGATAGAAGTCGGAAGTTGGAATTCCGAGATAGAAGTCGAAATTCCGAGTTACAAGTTGGAATTCCGAGATAGAAGTCGGAATTCCGAAGTTAGAAGTCGGAATTCCGAGATAGAAGTCGGAATTCCGAGATAGAAGTCGGAATTCCGAGATAGAAGTCGGGAGATTCCGAGATAGAAGTCGGAATTCCGAGTTAGAAGTCGGAATTCCGAGATAGAAGTCGGAATTTGTTACAAAAATAAAAATAAAAAAATTGTGGCCCTTCTACGCTTTCGTAAAATAGCGATCTAATAAATCTAAATAATTTAAAAAATCTGTATCAGAAAACTAGGTATCGAATTATCTTTAAATTTTGGAGGAAAATTAAGTATGGGATAAACTAGTCAAAATTTGGAGCGAATTAAAGTGCCGGCCTAGTAGATATTTTATAATAAGTATTATAAATTACTTATCCTAGTGACTTCAGATTTGCAGTATATTAAAGTACTGTTGCTGAGATAGACAGGTAAAATTTTAGTGCCAATCTAATATGATCTAACAAAATAGCCGCCAAACATTAAAAAAATTGAAAAAATAGGGATGAATTGGTAAAACTGTGGCGCAAATTTTATGATATAAAATCGGTATTAAAGAGTCTTTCGAAAACAGTGAGAACTAAACTGTTGTTCAATTGAAACGCAACTGCTATTTTTGGTAATTTCCAAGGTATCAGAATTTATGAATTACATAAGCTACCGGAATGCGTTTTGAATTGGATAGGCTATTTCTTCCAGAAAAATGTTATGTAACAAAACAGTGTTTTTATTTTAGTAAAACTTTTGTAAGACCGAAAAACCGCAAATATTTTTAATTTAAATTTAAGATAGGTACACCAAATTATTTGATATAATTTACGAAAGATATCGAGTTCTCAAAACTTTAATATCGGTTCTTTTTTAAAAAATCATGTTTTTTTAAATACGCAATTTTGCTATATTTCTCACAGTAAGTATGCATTTAAAAATATATTTTAGGTCATTTGGGATCCCATTCAACCAAGCTTTAGGGGAGTGCCAAATGCAGTTGTATGCCTTGTAACTTAAAATTTTGTACTTACCCAGATTTGCATTTATCTTTCGTCTTCCCTATGATAAAATATTAAACCGACTTCATTTTAGGTTAAATAAGGATATACCTCGAAACAGTTTTTTAATATTTTGAAAAAAATCACCAGAGGTGGAGGAAAGACGTTCTTTATGTGACTTAAAAAAACATGACAAGGCTTATGATTCTTTTTTTAAATATCACTGAAGTTAGAACAAAAAGTGGACGACAGCTATAATACCTGACTAACAATTTGGATCATTGTGGTCGAGCGTTATTGTCTATAAGAATGAGCGAATCACTAAAACTATATGAAAAAACACAAAAATATTTAAAATACACTCATTCCCTAAACTCTTCTTGTTATAAACTTTCGCTTCGACGAGAGTTTATTATGCACCTGTTCTTTTTTCCATGTCTGTACGTAGTAGTAGTGTCAAAACGTACTTTTAATACATTTTTATCTTTCGGTGGCTATATCTCGGAAACGCTTTTAGATAAACTTTTGAACTTTTGTACGTTTTTAGAGCACACTTGTGTTCTCTGACGGTACTAAACGGATCTTCGTATCATTTTTGGTTTTTCGTCTATTAATGAAATAAAACATGTTTTTTTTTTCTACGAGATCGTGCTTAAATAGTCACTTTTCTGCACTATATTAGTTCCCGATATTATACCTCTAGAGGTTTTCGACATTCTAATCGTCCGTGATTACATTTATCAGATATCTAAAAATTAAAAAACACTGAATTTTATGACGGTTCTGTTTTAATTTATTGAATATGGGTTTTTTGCGAGTCTCATGGTTGGTTGTCATTTCATTAGCAAGGCCGTGCAAAAAAAAGCAAAAAAAATTAAAAGAAAAACGTTTTACTTTAGACAATTAGGGGAAAAAATGTGAAAACGAAAATAAAACTTGAACCATAAAAAAAATCCTGAAAAAGCTGAAAGCTTCTGATATGGCGTTCGTTAAATGGTTTAGATTTCCAGATGGTTGTTCTCTATTTGATATGGTTTTTTGAAGCGACTCCAGACATATTCGATTAAATTCATGTCTAGAGTTGTGCTCATGAAAAAAATCTGCAACTGCGGCTGCCCGATGAGGTCGTGCATTGTCGTCGATCAAAACGAAATCCTGGACTTCGTAATTCGTAATAAATGGACGACCACCGCACCGGTAGCAAGCAACTGATTTACATTTAATCTCACCACAAATGGTCAGCTACCACCCCCGAAGGCCATCTTGGCTCCATATTCTATTCGTTATATCTCTTGCCTTGCCTAAGCCAAGCCAGTACTCTTCCGTTTAACCGATACAAGACAAATTCACTCTACATTCATCTGAGAATAAACAGCGTTTTCATTAATCGCCATCTTTAAATTCTTCGATTTCTTCGGTGAGGCTCGTTAAGGAGCCGGCAGCCCTTCCGACGTCTTAATCTCCGGAAATGCAATCTTCGAGGGATTATTTGTGTGATGATTTAAATTGAAATATCAACTTTTTAGGAAACGGTCCATTGAAAATGGGCGGGATTGAAGTTTTGAAGTTTATTTTTTTAATTTTTAAATACCGTTTTTTTGGCCGAAAACAAGGGTCCATGAACGCCCTGTGATGGCCAAATGGTTTAAGTTTTTGGCTAAAACAAAAAAGATCTTAAAAGAGCATAGACGAGAGAAAAACTCCTAAAGGGTGATATTTTTAAAATATTCAATTTTCTTAATTTCTTTCTGATTTTTTTGCTGTCCCTCGTTAAAAATTAGTTTTATCGAAAATTGCCATTAGGCAAAATTAATGAGGAGGCAATCGATACAAAAGTGCATTTGAAGTTTGCAGCTAAATGCTTTAAGAGAAAAACTACTTGCGTGTAAAGCATTAAACTTTTTTCCGGTTTGTTGGTATTCGCTCGCCACTGACTAATATTATATTAGTTTTTACTTTTTTTCACACAAAAGCAAAGCGGGTTCAAAAACTTTAATATACTTGCTACAACTTTTCAATTTGCTATTTGTTTCCACGATGTACAAAAATATTATAAGATCCAACATGAAAAAAATTTGGTGAAAATCGGAAAACTAATTTTTATTTTTATAAACGAAATCGCCACGCTGCCAACCCGGTACAATACGTCATGGAAATATGCTTCTATGGTAGAGCTGATAATAAACTGAGAAGTGGCGTCTGATATGGGCACATTTTTCGAAACCTCGTTGAAACAGGATGTCGACGGTTAATTTTTTTTGAGATGGGACATTTTTTTTTAGATTTTCGATCTAAAAATCTCGGAGAGGCTCATTACAAAAAAAAGTAGTATATATTCTGGACAGGGAATGTAAGAGTACCTATTTAATACGAATTTCATTATTGTAATGTTCGGATGAGTAGTAAACACCGACCTATCGTATTATATATACGGCAGTAAAGCATATATTGTTATACAGGGGAAATAGGTAATGAAAGGACATTTTTTTCCTAGTGCAACATCGCGGTATAAGTCATCGATTTAGGAGATTTGAATAATAAATAGACGAAATTTTGTTTTTGTACACTAGTAAATGTTTAATTTTTTTTCTCTATTGAAACTTTTGTATGATTTAAAGCAGTCATGTCAAATTCAAAGTCACTGGTGGGCCAAAAGCATGAAGACCATAGACTAGGTGGGGCCCAAAACCTTATCTTAAAGAAGGCAAACTACTGAAAATCTTGAAAAAAAGTACTATTATAGGACAAGTCTGTTTATTAAATTTCCAATAAAAAGGACATTACAAAAAACTACAAACATTAAATTCTTTTGCGAGATATTTGACATCTTTTGTCTTTAATTAAGTTGTCTATTTGTGGCGCGAATTTATCGGCGGAAATAACTTTTAAAACTGCGTCCAAGTGTGCGTCCGTCAATCGCGATCTTGCGGGAGATTTGTTTCCTTTCATCAAAGAAAATAGTGGTTTACACTAATAGGTATTTCCAAACATTGCCAGGATTTTACAGGCAAATTTTCTTTTTCTTGGTATTGAACAGGCAAGTACTTATAAAATTCGAATGTACCAACACTATCAAATTTTTGTTTTAAATGGATCTGACACTGAATCTCAATTACTTCCATTTGCATGTGAGGGAGAACTTTATCAATATCGATAGTAAAAAGACCAGTAAATAGAGAAAAATTATTTTCTCAAATTCTGCCACAAGGCTTTTCATTTTCTCTGAATATATTTTGTATGATATTGGGACACTTTTACTTTTTTGATATGCCTTACAAGTCAGAAAATGTGACAGATTATCCTCTGCTAACTGTTTTTCCCATAACATCATCTTACACTTGAAAGCTTTCACATGATCATGCATATCTGTAATAACTTGACGTGGTCCTTGCAATTTCGTATTTAAGTCCGACAAGTGTTTTGTGATATCTACCATAAATGAAAGATCTTGTAAAAAAGGTACATTGCATAATAAACTGACATCTTCTCCTTTTGTTTCCATGAAAATGCGTATTTCTTCTTTGAGTTTCCAAAACCGGTCGAGTACCATAGAATACGAAAGCTATCGCACCCCTGCATAATATGGTAAACCAGTGTACTCACTTTCTAAATCACGTAAAAATGCAGAAAACGGTCGCTGATTAAGGCCTCGTGACCTTATGAAGTTTATAATATTTTTCACTGACTTTAAAACACTTTCCAACTTGATCACTTTTGAGCATAAAACTTCATGGTGGATTATATAATGAATATGATGAAAATCTGGTTTGTCACTGCCCATTTCTTTGATCTTTGTCTGTAATATTTTAACGAAGCCATTTTTTACTCCAGTCATTGAAGGAGCTCCGTCTGTTGCAACGGAATACAGTTTTGACAAATCTAAATTGTACTTTTGCAGAAGTCCATAAACAGCATTGAAAACATCCTTCCCAGTTGTTGTATCATGCAATGGTACTAATTCTAGTAATTCTTCATACACATTGATATCTGTATCAACCGCACGAAGAAAAACAGCGAGTTGCGCTACCCCACACACATCCGTACTTTCGCCACAGGCAATAGAAAAAGCAATGAAAGAGTCTGATTTTGTTTTTATCTGATCACTTATATTGGCAGCCAACTCAGTAACTCTTTCAGCGACAGTATTCCAAGACAAGGATATATTTTGAAATGCCTTCACGCTCCCGGGACTTACAATTTCCGCGGCATTTACAAGGCACTTTATAAATTCACCTTCACAAATGGTTTTGAGTGTTTCGCGATCAACTCCGACAGTACGAAGCTCGCTTGAAGAACAGATTCATTTTCTTGCTTTGGACGTGTAAACATAAGCTGCTGATCTTTCAATCGTGATTTTAACTTATTTAACTTTTCGTTTCTGACCATGCCTGTATACTTGTCATAGCAAAAAAAAATTCCTACTTTTCTTAAAAGATACGATGCTCATCTACAAGTTTCCTCTTACTTCCATATGGTTTTAAAAGAGACATGTTAAAAACTGTATCCGAAATAAATTATAATAGGTACTGTTAAGTGTTGTAACAATAAGTGCGCAACTCAACTCGAAACTCTATCGCAACTGACTCATAACTGACTAAACACTGAGCGACAGAACTCAATCGAACACGGCTTATATAAGGATTATGTTCTTTCCACAATGTTCAGATAGCGTCATCTGTGTTTTTGCGCGATAGAATTCCATGGAACATGCCAGATAACGTTTGGCTTTAGGTTGAGTATGTGTAGTTCATCCTCCTAAACATAGATAGCACTATGTACAATTATACATTTTATTATACCAATCGTTGTTGCAACGGGCTGCATGTTAGACATGGCTAATTTAAAGTATTAATTGGGAGTTTTCGGTAATAGATGGAATATTATAATAAAAAATCGTCCAGACTTGGTCCAAGTTTATTTACTACTTGATGAGATTTTTGACCATTTGGCAGGTTTTCAGTATACAGGTTAAGCATGTATTATGTTATATAGCAAAAATAGAACTTTTCTTTAGAAATTCTGTTTTAATAGCTGTATTTTTTTTTCTGTAGCAATATTACGGTACAAGATATCGATTTAGGATATTTGGGTAATAAAAAGAAGAAATTTTGTTTTCGCGGCCATGAATTATTCAATTTTTTTTACTTAAACTTTTGAAGGATAGGTACAGGGGCAATAGGAAATTTTTTTAAATTCTGGTTTAAGCGCTGCAATTTTGTTCCTAGTGAAACCTTTCAGTATAAGACATCGAATATTTCTTTGAATTATGAGGAGCGAAACTGTACATGGCTAAATTACTACGTGCGTATATAAAGTGGGTCGTAATTCACTTTCCTATGTAATAATAATACTAATAATAACAAGAATAATAAAACGTATTAGTGCTGTATAAGTTTCGCATTGGTATATATTTTTTATTAAGTATGCACTAATTCTATAAGCTTCCAACAGAAAGTCAGGAGCTGTTGAGGCCTAAGATAAATGAAAGAGTACATAACGAGAGAAGTTCAGGGTAAAGCCAATTTACCGATTTGTTTTAGAAAATGAAAACGCCTTTTGCCACAGCATCGGACAAGCTGCTTGTTTACCGATGAGTCAAGAGTAAACTTGTATTAATCGGAAGATCAATTAACAGTCTGACAACATCCGTATAAAAGTTTGTTTGAGAAAAATGTGGCTGCAAAAGTAGAGAGAGAGAGAGAGAGAGAGAGAGAGATTTAGAGTAACAATATGGAGTGGAATTATGGTTAATGGAAAGACACATTTATTAATTACAGAAGGGAATATCAATGCTGAAGTTCACAGGAGTGAGTGTATTTTAAATATTGTTGTGCTTTCCTTATAAATGTAGTGGCTCAGGTATTAGAGCTGTCGTCCACTCTAGCCCTGAATTTAGTCATTTTTAAAAACCGAAGCACAAGCCTTGTAATGTATTTACGTCACGCCGTAGGTATATTTTTTATTTTATTAAAATCCTACATTGATACCTTTTAATGTGTCTTTGGTTCCTGTACAATTTTTTTTTAGTATTTAAGAGGAAAAAATGCGTATGTCCCCCCCGCCTATTGTGACTTTTTCCAAAAAAACTAAAAAGCCTTTTCGAAGTATATCATTAATTATCCATAAACGAGAACAGTATCGATATTAAGAAGAAATTTTAGACCGTGTCAAATTGGAATTACTTTCCGACGTTTCACCTGCGATTACTCCAGGCATCTTCAGGGATCTTTATTCAGGGTTTTCATCTTGTGCTGTGAAGATCCCTGAAGATGTCTCGTGCGATCGCAAACGAAATGTCAGAGCGTAACTCCAATTTGACATCATCTAAACTCAAGAACCATTATTTTTTAATTGACTCCAGCCGTGAAAGCTTTCGTACTATGTTAGTGTTAATGTGTTACAACAGGGAAGACGAAAAATAAATGCAAATCTGTCGAAATAAAAAATTTTAAGTTACAAGATATACAAATACATTTAACAAATGAACTGAAATATATTTTTAAAGGCATAGTTATAAGAAGTAAAAAACATATAATCAATTTCGTCCTTATGAAAAACTGTTAGACCTAGATATATCGAAAAATTGCATGTTTGTCTAAAAAAAATTATATTTCATAAAATAAGACCGAAATCAAAATTTTGAGAAATTTCTTTCTTTCGTATACCATATTAATTAATTTGGTGCATCTTAAATCTAAATTAGATTATATTTGCGGTTTTTCGACCTTACGAAACTTTCAGTAAAAAACACAGTTTTGTTACACACCTTATACATACCAATTACCAAGTCAAGCGTGATACAGAAATGAACAAGTCAAATTCAATATAATGGAACAATTGGAACAAAATGGTTGTCTAACAAAAAGTTTAAAAAATTAGTTTAAAAACTACTTACCTGATACAAGGGATAAAAAAGTGAAAAACTAGAGCCAAGGTTTAGTCAAGTTCAAAGTAAGATGAAAAGGTACCTACGTATTAGAAAAAACTTCCTGTACGTCCGACCTCAAAAAAATGTGTTATGTATAGGCAATTTAAATTACATTTCGTTTAAAAATGGGTTCAAAAGGGTTCACGCGCTGCAGAAATACAAAGACATGAGTACAATTTACCATTTCAAATTTTGCAGTTACGTAGACAAAGGATCAATGCAAGGCGGTAAAGAGCCATTTTGTGGAAAAAAAAATTTATATGCGACAACATTTGCGTCAAAAAGTGGTCGAAAATGAGCAAATCTACTTCTATTTTATAATTCTAGATTTGATTTTTTCATAAAAAATCGCATTTAGCGCCCAACTATACATATTTCACTATTGAAATCACATTGAAGCTAATACATATCTCTTATAGTTTTAACATAATATTGCAGCGGCGGAAGGCTTGCAAATGATCCATAATACTGCGTGCAGTTCCTCCTTAAAGATAATTGAGGAAATTTTGGTGGAGATGTAATGTGGAGGACTCAAATGACCGCTTAATAAAAAGTTAGCTTTAAAAAGTATTTATCCAATTGACCTTAAATTTTACAAAACAATCAAGGGATATAGGGATGAACTGGTAGAATTTTGTTGCAAATCCAGTATGACGAAATAAAATGGCTACGTCAGAAAATATTTAAAAATTAGAATCAAAAACTATTTATCATATTAACTTCAAAATCTGTAGCAAAGGCATACGTAATACAGCGATGAACAAGTAAAATGTTGGTGCCAGCCCAATGTGAGGGGAAAATGGCAGCCTAATTTGTTTCAAAAAATCAAATTAAAATAACTATTTATCGAACTGATTTCAATGTTACGTGAAATTCAAGCATAATATGGGGAAGAACTGATAAAATTTGAATTCGGATTCACCAAAAAGGTTAAAGAGTTAGACCAGATCTAGTTTATCATTGGAGTATGTTTTTTTGTAGGTTTCTGTGTTATTGTAACTGTGATAATTAGAAAAATAATTTGCCCCATTCTTGCATAGGTCATTCTAAATCTATAACGCTTAAGTTAGACTCAGTATGGAGTATGGAGAAACAAAGTATCCATATAATAAATGATTAAAAAAATATGTATCAAAAGCTGCTGACTTCAAATTTTACACAAAAATCGAGGGATAAACGGTAAAATTTTGGTGTAAATCCCATACGGCGAAATAAGATGATGACCTAATAAAATGTTTAACAAATCAGTATCGTATTCTAATTATCCAATGTCTTTAAATTTTACACAAAAAACAAGTCTGATATAGAAATGAATCGATTTCTTTTATTAAAAAAAAATACAGAATTTATTTTATTTTCAATTATCAATAAATTATAATATTAGCAAAAATGAAAGAAAAAAATATAGAAAACATATTTATTGTAATATTTATCTAGAGTATGTTAAATTTTGTTTGTAAGCCATATCGACGGAACATTTAACCTAAAAGACAACATTAATTTTTTTACATAGTACATCATACTTAAAAAACATCGGCAAAATTGCGTTCTAAATTTTAAAATATTCAGTTTTGTTTTGGCAAACGTTACTTAACTGATTACCCTTATATAGCGGTATGTATACCCAACACTTCCTATAAAAAGAACGGTCTTGCAGGTGCACTGATTTGGGGGTGTCCCTTTTCAAAGAAGGTAATGGGCATAACCATATATTATACGTTTAGGTAGAAAAGTCCAGAATCGTACTCCAAGTTTCTTAAGTAAAAAGATATTTATATATACATATATATATATATATATATATATATATATGTGTAGCCTGTTAGTTTGCCCCACGTACATCTTTTCACAGTCCTGGCACGGAATGCTGTATACTCCCTGGTTTTCCAGTTTTATTTCTATCTTTTGGGTTTCCAAGTAGTTTACCTATAGTTGTTTGTGGCTTGTGTATTATTTGTATGTTGTGTTTCCCAAGAATAATTTCGATTCTGTCTGTTGTGCCTTTTACATATGGTAAAACTACTTGTTGTTTTCTCGGTTCATAATTTTTGTTCTTCGTTGTTCGGGAACCTTGTGGATCGATAGCTTTCTCAATGGTGCGATTTGTGTAGCCATTTTTCTTTAGAGCACCAGGTATTATATTACGTTCTTTTTGTCATGTCTGTGTTTCAGTTAATCGCACCGATCTGGATATTAGGGTATTGGCTACAGCTTGAATTTGTGCTGGGTAATAACGTGATTTTGCATTTAAATATCGGTTTTTATGTGTTGGTATTGTGTATTCGAAATGTCCGTTATGCAATACGTGAGTCAAAAACTTCTCGAGCTCTATATGACCAAGTTGCCATATAATAAATATGTCATCCATATAACGAATCCATAATTTAAGCTTTAAAGTTGCTTTCTCAAGAGCTCTTTTCTCGAAGTATATCATAAATATATTCGCGACTACTGGTGATAGCGAGGACCCCATTGGAGCACCATCTATTTGTTTATACATTTGTCCGTTGAATGAAAAATAAGTATTTTTAAGGCAATGCTCCGAGAGTTGTATTATATGTGCCTAGAAATCCTCGTTCATAGCAATTCTGTCCAATGCTTCGTCGATGGGAATACTGGGATACAACGATTTGACATCTAGGCTTGCTATGATATCGCCTTTTTCAAGAACGATGTCTCGTATAATTCTAGTGAAATGCTCCGACTTTTTGACAAATGAATCAGCTTTTCCGACAGCAAGATATTTTTCCAGTTTTTGTAGCGGCGAATTAACAGCACTAACGATAGGTCTGATGGGAGCCCCTGGTTTGCGTATTTTTGGTAAACCATAGTCGGGTCCCTTGGAACAGGGTTATAACAATTGTCTTGTAGGATATCCTACATTTTTTGTATGTAGTCTTGAGTGTTCATAACCACAGTTGCGTTTCCTTTATCTGCTGGCGCAGGATTGTGATGTCTTTGTTTTTTCAAAAGTTTGTTAGGGCCGTTTGTTCAGTGGCATTTAGGTTTTGGTCTGATGGTTTGCTTGATCTCAAAACTCTTGCCACGTCTTGTCGAATCTGCTCTGCTTTTGTCTCTTCAGAGGAGTCAAGGACTGCTTCCACTCCAGCTATTATTTCTTCCTTAGGGATTTCCTTAGGAGATATTCCAAAATTAAATCCCTTATTCAGTACGGATTTTTCATTTTCTGAGAGATTGTAGGATGATATATTACGCACTAATATTATATATACATATATAATATTATATATGTATATATATATTTTCCAAGAAAAAGACAATAGAATGTGATAATCATCATATATTTAAACCTTATACTTTACAATTAATAAATAGTTGGAAAGGCATAAACAAAGAAGCAAGCAAAGAGATTTTAGTTTCTAGACTAACACAAAACTACTGTAGTATTTTTAAGGGTTAACGAGTGGTCTACTGCGGAACCACTTTACGGTTCCTTTCATTATATCAACCCTATTCTCTTGATTAGGCTAAAGAGTTTTTGCATAGTGAATCATGTGGTAGTTGTCATCGGTTTTCAAATTGGCTCTGTCTTCTGCAATTACGCGTAACATATTTGGAAATAATATACAGTTTGCGCTTTACCCTCGCATAACCTAAATCTAGGTTACGCGAGGGTAAGGAGGAGTTCATCTGAAAACTTCGTTAGTCTTTAGTGTGCATGTAGATCATTTAACGGCAATTGTGTAAAGTAATCTTTCTATTGAAAAATCTTTAAAAAAACTGTCGACATAGCGGTTCTGTTTATTTTACAAATATATTGGTGGGTCAGCGTTCTCCCAGAATATTGTGAAGGTGTTTAGTTAGCTGACATTCTCCAGTCAAAAGTTATTAATGGCAAATTTATAAGGCTGACTAAATTATTTTCTTTGTTTGCAAAGCAAACATAATAAAGGTTAATCTTTTTTTAGTTAAGAATATTAAAATCTTCGTAACTAACAAACTAAACGAAAATATATATTATTTAAATTATTAAATAATCCGTTGTAAATAATTTTTTATAGGTATTAAACCAACATTGTAGTAAGTTAGAAGTTACCAATTATAAATTAGTCCATACAAAACTCACATGACTTGTGCTATATAATAATTGATAGCTACGTTTTCAAATATTATTTTCTAAATGCATACACATCTGCTTATATTTCACTTATCAAATTTATTTATATAATATTAAATTGGTTTAATACATATTAATATATTGGCATGTTTACAAAACTAAAGACGGCTCTGACCACAATTAAAAAAATTAGTAAATCCAATAGTCCTCACAAGCTTCTTTTTAAAGGTTAGAATGAGGTTAGGTTTAGAGCGTCTTAAAACCATCATAAGAAATGTGCACAAGGAGGGTCTTTTTATATGAAGACAGTAATGGAACCATGTATGACAAAGTCATTTCAGGATAAAATTTCAGAAATTTTATTCAAAATCTATCAGGTCGCTTATCATCGCCAGTTCATCTTTATATATATCGTGCTACCATTTACTAAAAGGAACCAACATCCGAACAACGCTCTTAATTTTTCATAAAACGTATTATGTTGAAAACATGTGGCCCGGCTTAAGAAGGCTGTATTTATATGTTGACAGGTTCGTTGCACATGTTCCCTTTCCCACGGTTGGCAAAGTCTATAAGAAAAGGATCAACATGTGTGTGTTAAGGTTACGAGTTGCAGAGGGTGGCGAACCCAAAAAACACTTGCATTTAGGGTGATGTTTTTGTATTGCTAGTGGGTGCAGCCGATAGATTTTTAGTTCTAATGTTGTTGAGGAAATTTTGAAGAACAAGAATGTAATAATTTGAAATAGTATAGCATTACATTACTATACATATTTTTTCTTTGTATACACCCATTTGTAAATTTCTTTTCAGCATACTTTAAAAACTCAAAAAAGTTGCGGTACATATTTCGTGTATTAAACAATTTATAAAAAGTATTTTCTTGTATATATATTTTACTTTAGTATTTCATAATTGCTAATTTGACTGGCACAAAAAATCGTCATATTAAACCTTAAAGGACCGTTAGTTGTTATAAGCCTTTGGAACGTATACCTAACGTTTTAACTCTTATTTAAACTCTAACTCACAAATTTATTTTTGTACTAGGGTAAAAAATGCACAATTATATAAATGTAAAATACTTTATGTTTTCTTTGTATTTAAAATTTTTGCATAATTTCATATAACACGCCTAACACGAATACAAGCAAGGTTCCTGTATAAAATGCTAATTACATATGCAAATAAAATTAAGTTATTTATATATAGTATTAAAGTACATTACACAATGTAAATTTAAGTACTGAAGTATGCTATATTTTTTCGTGCGTTTCATAGGCTTCCAACGCTTGATATCTATAATTCATAATCTAATAAATAAAAAGGTAGTATTGAATTTACCTTGTCTTGTGTTTCCTCTCTTTTATAGAAAACTGTACACTCACAGACATTATGTTTAGGTGTACATGATTTATAACACTCTTTAAAATGTATTATGCAACAAATAAATTATTCTATTCTATTGTATTCTATTCCTTTCTTTTATATAGGTAAATTCACAGTCAGAAAAGGATATAAGGAGTAGGTATTTTTTGAGAAGTTTCTACTGAATTAGGTATGCAAAAAATTCTCATAAAAATAACCTTACATATATCTTACCGAACTTTTTAACACTGTCGTAAATTAAAAAATCCGTAACATATTTCTTGTCAATAAAAGATCTAAGACAAACCCTCCCTTAAATACGCCACTTCAACCTTCAAGTCGTACAAATCAGTTATTCCTAGTCTTTCTAGTATACAGTAAAGGAAATCGATTCTGCTCCTAAAATGGATCCTGAGATATATTATAGGACCAGAGAAGTACCTTATAATTGAAGAATGAAGCTAGGTAGTTATATGTGAGCAAAACGGGCCCTTGCGCTGGTCTAATTAAATAACATCACTAATTTCTCCTGGAAATAAAAAAAATATATTATTAGACAATATTAGCCATGACTTCATTTCAAAGTCTTCTTGCATACTAAACAATAATGAGCAACATCCATAGAAACATTTCTACGAAATCTTGTTGGTGGCCTTTGAGAAGAAATATGTGATTACGTGTATTTGCCGATGAAATTATTAAAAATATTCAGAAAAGAGTAATATTGTGCTTCTGACAGAGTAGAGTATTCTCAAAGAACAGAAATTTTGTACATATAAATGAGACATATATAATGGCTGAGAAAGTAACAGTGACATTTATGGCATAGTGTTTTATTTTCCAAACAGAGGTAAATCATATTTATGTCATAACCCTGAAGAGCAAACATTATTGCATATGCAATTAGTCAAGCAAAACTACCATTTACTAAAACGAAACAACTCCGTATATAAGAGCTCATTTTGGATGATTTCACTATTTTGCTTTAAATGAATGAAATTTTATATAGGATTCTTGATCAAAATTCGAGGTCAACTGGGCACGTAGTGTTTGGTACGGCATCGTAATCTCTTTTTCTGAACCCCCTGTATAATTTTAATAAAGTAATTAATATACTAGTGAATGAAATGAACTGGTAACATTTTGGTAAACATCCAATATAACTAAACAAAATGAAGACCTAATAAATAAAAAAAAACAATGAGTATCAAGTACTACTTATCCAACTAACTCAAAATTTTTGCATAAAAATCAAGAACTGATTTTACAAATTTAGTATAATGGAATAGTCAAAAAATTAGTTATCGATTTGACTTAGATGGCGGTCTAAAAATTTTAATATTTATTATAAGAATTTTGTAACAATGTCAAGCGTGATATAGGGATGAACGGGTAAAATGTTGGTGACAATCCAAGACGACGGCCTAATACATACATACGAAATGATATTCAGGGTAGCACCGGAATTGTCTCTTGTGATAGTAAGTAATGGGAATAGCGGGGTACGGGGGAACTAATGGGAAAAAGGGGGTATCATAAAAGTATCATGTTTAATATGGTTTTCGGTTTTTTTAATTATTTTCTCTGCTGATTTTTTAACGATATCTAAGAGAGCTTTTTTTTATATAATTATAGTTTATATAATATCAATACGCGAATAATAAATTCTATATGTAATAGACCCAGTAGCTACTTCTATACTTCATTCGAGAATTTAAAGCTTAAAAAATAAAACCGACTTCATAAAAAGACTAACAATTAAAAATTATAATTTATTCCTTGAAAATTTGGCTTTATGGAATCGGCCTCAAACTAATAAAGACAGTAAATAGACATTATACCCGTAGTATTATTTATATATATATATATATATATATATATATATATATATATATATATATATTTATATATATATATATGTTACTGTTAAAATTATGTTTTTAATATTTAATATTTTGAGATACCAAGTCTAGTTTTAAAATATACTTTTCAAAGGAGACACAAATACAAAGTATGATTTACAACATACAAGTATACAAAGAAATATATACCTACAATAATCATAATTATTTCAACAGTTTAAAATAATAACAGAATACCATACACGCAGCAGTTGGATAGAGAGTGAAAGTTGTAATAATGAAAGGTTTTTCAATAAAAGCGCTACTGTTTTGTCACCGGGTGCTGGTACATGAATGTACGGCGTTTGAGGTGGGGCTGCAAAGTGCATTGAACCCCACCTGTGCCCATGTACATAGGTGGCTGTATGGATATCATAAAAATAATAGTAGATCCTACCTTCTACAACTTTAAATCCCCGCGTATGAAAGTTTCCTGTTAAACGAAGTCTGATAGCTAGATGAAGACAGTAGTGATTGTTTATAAAATGGAAATTAACATATTTGTTGATTTTTTTTCGGAAAGTTAAAAGTAATGCTATTATTGGTATAAATGATGTTATTTTATGAAAAATGTTCTATTAACATTAATAGTTTTTACTAGTATTTAGTCTATTTCACATCACTTTCAAACTATAAGTGGATGTGCTCAGTAGCATATAACATACTGATCAGACCAAAAAGTTGTGTCAAAATAAATCGAGTTTTTTAAACACTATATTTAAATACGAAATGTATATTCAAACACAAGTTCAAAATCATTTATTGTGTAAAGGTACAATTATTATTGCACAAAAAGACAAGGTACACTAAAAAATGACATTCACAACCATACCCAAAAAGTCAAAAGTAAAAGAAAACACATAAAAAAACATTATCAGAAAATATTAATATAAACATTTAATACCCTTTCTGGCTTCCTGCTTCAGTATTCTCCCATTGTCAACTTAGATTTAGAAGTAAATTTAGACAGTAACTTGATTGTAGGCATAAGGAGCGAGATAAGAGAAGCTTGCTCGAAACGTTACTTTGCTAGGGTGATGTAAAAGAGTGTGTTAACTCCTTGAAGTTGTTTGTTGTGTACCTCACTTCTTTTAATCAGTTTTTCGTCTAACTACTTTATAGTCTGAGAGTTGATCACATTGAAAACAAAACAGAGAAAATGAACAACTCGTATTCAATTTCAGCAAATCTAGCTTTTCATAAAAGCGCGGAACTTTGATAATTCGTCCATAAACGACATACCCATAAACAAAATGAGATAAGACGAAATAATTAACAACTATTTTCTTCGTACCTTATCCAGTAAACTAATGCCTGGCTAATCGACTAACCAGCACAATTTATGGATGTTGTTAGATAAAAGAGGCACGCTGATCATGTGAGTTAGTGGAGCTGCTATTACTTGTAACGGATTTATAGTATTTTGCTGAGACCAAATCTACCTTATGAGTGCGTGGTTTCTGTCTTGAAACTAGTACATTAACCTGGCCGACAGCGCAGGGTTTAAGCTCACATCTATAGTTGCCAAATCCTGAAATTCGGAGTCGCTAAATATAACCAGCGTCAACTGAAGTCGTATAAGATGATCCAACAAAATTAGTTTCGCGATTTTTATAACGGAGCCAAGATATCATTTATTTCCTTTGAGTAAATTATAGGTTTCAGATATTCAAAGATCACTGAACATCAAATGTTGTAATAAGCTATGTAATCATAATGACCTTAATCGAGAGAAGTGGTTTGGCAAATTCTAATAGGCAGGGAATCTAAAAAAAGCAAATAAAAATTAATTAGTAATATAATAGGTATTGATAGGATCTATCACCGTTTCCAAAGATTTAGAAAACTTGGTATGTAAATCAAATCCAAATTAGTTTTGTCTTAGGCTTTTTTTATTTCTAATAATTCCATTAAAGTTAATTTGAATTAATAAGAAATTAAGGAAACCGTTTAATACATTAAGACATTGATATCTCTTAAGGTATTAGATTATATTATGTCTTCAAAGTAAGAATTCTAGTGTAAAGTTTATTTTTTTAATATTATTATTGTTTGCTAGCTTTACTTTAACGTCTCCTTTCCGTCATGATGAGATTGACCAATCTGGATGGTATCTACAGATTAACGCGGTTTCCGAACCATGGTCCTCGGTCACTTTTTTGATCCCCGGCCTACACCCCATCCTCGAGCTGTCAACTCTTAAGTTACGATGTAGCCTTTGATCTTTGTCAAGTAACCTACTGACTGACTGCATCAAGCCTAAAGACCCAAGTCGGTAAATCATTGAAATCCTAGAGCATTTTCGTATCAAAATTTTATCGACTTAAATGAAATGACGTTCTTTACAAATTAAGTATTGAAGAAACAATAAAATTAAGCTTTTCACAAGATATATCTCTGATTTTGTTTAATCGTAGTTAGTGGTGCAAAGGATTACTATGATGGTCCTGTTTCAGCCCTAGTGTTGTTGGACTAATCGAGAGCCATTAATACTGCAAATTATGGCTGATCTGTTCAAAGCTGAGGTACTATAATTTTTTTCCAAATTGTCAAGTTTGTTTCCTCTTACTTGGGAATATGGAGTGGGTGGTGTTTAAGTTTCAGAGTTGAGTTCCATTTTTTATGGGGCACCGTACTTAGATCTCTGGTATTTTGTGAATTACGTTAAAAATTGGTAAAGTCATATGTATCCTGCCTCATATAAGTTTAATTAGGACTTGGCTGTTTTGTTAGAAATATATGTTTTTAACGCCAAGTAAATGTTGGGCTGTATATTTAAAGATAGGAAAGCATGCAATATTCATAAAATAATAATGCATTAAAATTAACGGAATGCACATGTTATGTGAAATCATTTGGTTTTTGGCGAATAAATAATAGTACCTGGTACCGTTTTGTTTTTGGAGTCTCAGGTTTGAACAATTGTGCCAGGATTAAAATGCCACCCTTTAAAAAATATTTAAGAATACACATTTCGGATTATGTTTTATCCAATTTTAAGTTATGAAGTAAAAATAAGCTACAAATACAAATGTAACTCTTAAAACAATCTTTTATATAATCATAATTTTTAAATACTAACAATATAAAATATTAAAGAAATATTTTCTTTAGACTTTGTATTTGAATGGTCTAGTTTTTCACAAATACCACTCTCCTCAGGATGAAATTTCGGTAAAATTCGCAAATTGATTTTTAGATAATTGTTTTAGAAAGCCATTAAGCAAAAATTTGGCTTAGAATCTCATTTACTTAGTTGAAGAGATATTGCAAAAATGTAAATTAACACTTCATACTTTTTTTTCCGATTAAGGGTGGAATTTGACACTTCATACCTTTATTCCGATTAAGGGTGGAATTTCGAAACATCTAGAAAACGATTATTATGTTATTGTTATTGAAAGCCATTGCCGAAAGAATCATCTTAAAAATATCATTTATCTAAAGACGTATTGTTAAAAAGTAAAAACACATTTTTCCCCGTTAAAATTTCCAAAAATTCACAAACTGATTTTCAAATAAATATATTTGAAAGTTATTGAGAATAGAGTTATTTTACAATCTCATTTGTTTGAAGAGATATCGTAAAATGTATAAGAATTTTTTACCTTCATAAGAGTAAATATTCGAAAATTCAGAAATATTCTTTAGATGAGTATTTTTAAAGCCTTTGACCAAATAATCGTCTTTTTAAAAAAAAATGTATTTTAAGATAATTAATTTCAAAAGCGATTGATAAATATATCGGATCAAAATCACATTTAGTTAAATGGATATTGTAAAAAAAAACATTTCGACCCTTTTTGCCCTAGTAAAGATCGACTTTTGAAAACTCCAGAAAAATCATCTCAAAATCTTATTTAATTCAAGATATATTGAAAAAAAGAAAAAACACAGGTCAACTTCATAGGGAAAAGCTGCAAAAAAACTGTCTTGCACCTACATCACAAAGATGGTCCATGGTCAATTGAAACGTTTTATTTTTAACCAACAGTCTATAGCTCTTCTTCTTTATATATTATATATGTCAATCAATGAATATATTCTTTAATTATGGTTTTGAAGGAATAAAATTAAGAAAATAGCTATTTGTCTAGTAAATAAACTTACTTAAAAAAAACCAAACTAGTTTTAAAACTAATTTAATAAAGTAAAACAATATTAAATATAAATTAAAATTAACAAACACTTAGGTAAATTTTTATAGGCCTATGTGTGCTTTTCCTTGGCCAGTCTAAATATATGTAGTGAGATCTTAAGGAAAGAAAAAAATAAAGCTACAAGGTTCCTGGATATAAAAAAATCAAAGTTGCCGCCGCCTTTGATAATCACGGTTGCTCACTGAAAGAATACCAACGTTCAACCACAAATGCAATATCCTATAGTTTTCTTATCTTAAAGGCAGATATAAAATATTAAATAAAAAATTGGTAGGTATTTTCTAAAATATCGTTGGTTTTGTTAAGAAATAAATTGTGATAAAATGCCGAGGTCAAATTAGTAGCTTTTTAAGTTTGCTTAATTCTAGAATGACTTGCACACCGCTAAGAATGGCACTCAATATGGAATATCGCAGGAAGCTACATTAAGCTAGCTTCATATGTAGAATAATGACCTTTGGGACAACAACTGAGATTAAAACTTAAATTTTTAAATAAGACGCGCAGTCGCGACATTACAATTTTCTTTAATAATGTGTACCCATAAACACAAAACATGTACCTTTCAAAAGCGCTTCTCGTGTCAAACTACAATTACTTGCAATAATATTCCACTTGATGTAAATTAATAACAAGAGCTTTAAAAAAAAAATTAAGCGAAATTCTATTTTGCAAACAATGGGTGGTATTAATAAAATAGCATATATATGCTTATATGTATATACTTACTATCAAGTATAGCATATTTATTCTTATAAAATAAGAAGATGCGTTATTTCTGTATGAAAAAAATTGTACCTCGGGAAGTGAACACCTAGTTCATCTTCAACAGCAGAATCTCAAATACGTAATATCTGACGCTATTGTCTAACACATAAGCCTCTGCAAGCTTGTGAGCGAGTACACTGCCTCTAGAATTTCTAATAGTTAATCCAGTTTTACGAGTATGAAAAGTGAAGAGATGGATTCCTCAAAAATTTAAAGAATGTTGCCTAAAACTTGATGCTGGCGAACCCCATCCTATTGACATATTCTATATATTCAGCCAGGTTTATAATCAAGATATTGCTGCAATCATAGCACCTAGGGCTGAGGAAAAATAGTGTTTCTCTTACCAATTTTTCTCAATCTGGACCGCTTCGATAGATAAACATAATTTAATTCAGAGATTTCCTTTATTTATAGTAGTAGTCACAACCTCTAAAACCGCTATTAGTTTTGTCGACTGGTGAATAAAAATAGCTTCCACTTTAGAAACATGGATCTTCTCTTCGACATATCGAAGAATGATCCTCATTTTTTCGTAATTTGTTAAAGCACCCCCATCATGATCACCTAGGAAATGCCAAGCAGTCGAGTCGACGTTTTTTATAATAAATCTTTAGAATTTTTCCAACGAATCAGTTATCTTTCGCCACACATCTCAACCTAAAAGCAATCACGAAGAATCAACAGTCGTAATAGCAAGTAGTGCTAACGAAAAAACATGAAGACGACACCAAACAAATCTTTATACATGCGAAAGTCATATCGGATCTTATGAAACTTTTGCACGTGACAGATAGGTGTAAATTCGACCTAACGGTGCACAGACCGCCAGACTCCGACGTTTCGTTATTATTTATTGTTTTATTATTTATTATGGCTTTAACAGTATAGGTTTTGTTACAAAAAATTATTGTTTTAATACAGACCTTGGATTTTGTTAAATTCCCATAAAATTGGCTTGCTAACGCGCCCTTTCTTTACAGTAAACCTAACTAATCCTAACCTAACTTATAAATAATCCGCATTTTTATTAATTATAAGTTATGTTAAAAAAAACTAAAAACAATTTCCCGAATCGGGATTTTAACACATATACCCTACCACGTAGGCCAAGCACCTTACCCTGCGCCACCAAGACGCTTTACACGGAGAATGTCACACGAATAACGGATAATTCGAAATAAACTTAAGAAAAAGAAAAAGGCACCTTTCAAATTAAGTGTCGTGACAGCGATTTACTTCCTACTTCATACTAAAACTAGAAAAACTAACACCATACTTGAAAATGCTAGTAAGGCCTTATTAAAGAACAAATCTATCAAACTAGAAAACAACTAGCCGAGACAGAGAAAGAACTTTTAAAGTTACATCTTAAACTAAGTAAGACCATTCACCCTTTGTTGTGGAATCGCATAGAAACTTTGGCTTTTTGGCGAACACAATCAAATAAGAATATTTAGACGGATAAACTTTCGAAAAAATATGACAATTTTCTAAGAAAGTCGAGTCAGTCACAAGTATCATCAGTAGACGTCGAGAAATTAGTGCGTAATATATCATCCTACAGTCTCTCAGAAAGTGAAAAAACCGTACTGAGTAAGGGTTTTAATTTTGCGATATCTCCTAAGGAAATCCCTAAAGAAGAAATAGCTGGAGTGGAAGCTGTCCTTGACTCCTCGAAAGAAACAAAAGCAGAGAAGATTCGACAAGAGGTGGCAAGAATTTTAAGATCAAGCAAAGCAAGAACAAAACCTAAATGCCACTGAAAGGGCCCTAACAAACCTTCGAAAAAATAAAGACATCACAATCCTTCCAGCAGATAAAGGAAACGCAACTGTGGCTATGAATACCCAGGATTACATACAAAAAATGCAGGATATTCTACAAGACAATTGTTATAGGCCTGTTTCAAGGGACTCGACAACGTACCTAGAAAAAGAACTAAAAATAAAATAAAAAGTTCACCAATAAACCCCGAAATTCAATAAAAAATCATACCACGGGAAAAGTCGAGCAGAAGTCCTAAACTTTATGGTTTACCAAAAATACACAAACCAGGGGCGCCCACCAGACCCATTGTTAGTGCTGTTAATTCGCCGCTACAAAAACTGGAGAAATATCTTTCTGAAATTATGCAACCAGCTATAGAAAAAGCTGATTCATTTGTAAAAAACTCGGAGCATTTCACTCGAATTATACGAGACATCGTTCTTGAAAAAGACGATATCACAGCAAGCCTAGATGTCAAATCGTTATATCCCAGTATTCCCATCGACGAAGCCTTGGACAAGATTGCTATGAACGAGGATTTCCAGACATATATAATACAACTCTCGGAGCATTGCCTTAAAAATACTTATTTTTCATTCAACGGGCAAATGTATAATCAAATGGATGGCGCTCCAATGGGGTCCTCGCTATCACCAGTGGTCGCGAATTTATTTATGATATACTTCGAGAAAGAAGCTCTCGAGAAAGCAAATTTAAAGCCCAAATTATGGATTCGTTATGTGGATGACATATTTATTATATGGCAACATGGTCATGCAGAGCTCGAAAAATTTCTGGCTCACGTAAATTTAATCCACCCCAGAATACAATTTACTCTAGAGTTAGAGGAAAACAACAAACTACCATTTTTAGATGTTCTGGTCACAAAACTGCATAACGGACATTTCGAATACACCGTGTACAGAAAACCAACACATACAGACAGATATTTAAATGCAAAATCACATCATCACCCAGCACAAATTCAAGCTGTGGCAAATACCTTAATATCCAGATCCGTGCGATTAACTGAAACACAGACAAGACAAAACGAATTTAAGGTAATATCTAGTGCTTTAAAGAAAAATGGCTACATAAATGGCACCATAGAGAAAGCTATTAATGCACAGGGTTCCCGAACAACGAAGAACAAAAATTATGAACCGGGAAAGCAACAAGTAGTCTTACCATATGTAAAAGGCACAACAGACAGAATCGGAAGAATTCTTAGGAAACACAACATACAAACAATACACAAGCCACAAACAACTATAGGTAAACTACTTGGAAACCCAAAAGATAAAATCAAACTGGAAAACCACGGAGTATACAGCATTCCGTGCCAGACTGTGAAAAGTGATACGTTGGACAGACTAACAGGAGAATATCAGCAAGAGTGGAAGTGCATAAACTCAGCATCAGAAACAAACCTCAGCTTTATTCCTACATCATCAGGAAACCGGCCATAAAATAAATTTCGATGGGTGTAGGGAGATTGCCAATATAGAACATTATAAGACCAGAATAATCCGAGAAGCCATAGAAATTGAAAAACAAGGTGATTTGAATAAAAGGGACAACCAACAATAATCGGCAAATCTAAAATTGCAAAAACTCAAGCGCAATTAGCGCGACAACAACAGCACCATCCGGAAAACATAAATAACGACCAACGGCCGCGCAGATATAACCTTCGGCCCCGGGTGGGGGTATAAAAGAAAGCGTCGCAGTCACCAACACTTCAGTCTCTATTCGGACGCGAGAAAGAAAGCTTCGAAAATGCCAAATGCGATTTTGGCGAAACATCAGCAAAACTGTTCTTTTCAGAACGACAGTAGTGAACGGATTTACTCCCGGAATGAAAACACATTATATATATATATATATATATATATATATATATATATATATATATATGTTGACTGTTATATGGGAAAGTGAAAATGAAAGTATATGCAACTTCTGAATAAGTCTGTCATGTAAAGTCGCAACGTCAAGTTAATGTCTGTATGGATCTGTATGTATTTATGTAAACAGTTGCGTTAACGATACCTTGAGAACTGTTGATTCGTATTGAATTTGCATAAAAATTAGGCTAGGTCAGTGTCTCGCGCAGATTACATTTTGGGTGTTATGGGCCTAGATCTCCGATATTTTTTAAAGGGTATACAACATAAAAAATTAATTTATTAGTCAAACTGAAAACAGAAATAATTGAGCAAATCTTGTGACATTAAAAAATTGTGGTTGTCAATGGTGTAAATATTTTTTTTTCGAATAAATATATATATAAAAAAGTGGTATTTCGAAAAACGGGGAAACACTTCAAATTAATTTTTTTTTGTATACAAAGTAATTTTTGTCCACAATACAGGTTATAAATATAATAAAAAAAAGATAATACTTCGAAAAACGGCGAAACACGCCAAGTGTCTAATGTATTTTATATTATTTTATATAAATTAATTTTTCCACTATACAGTGTAGCCCAAAAAGGATGTAGCAGCCCCCTTGAATCGAAAAAATGAATTAAAATAAAACGGTGAAACATGTCAAACTTCTTTGATTATTTTCCGTATAAAACATTTTTTTAACTATACAGGGTAGCCTGTATAGGATGAAAAAAAATTCACAAGCATTTAGAAAAAAGTCAATACGTCAAGTTTCTTTTATCATTCTGTATATAAAAAACTTTTTTTCCTCTATACAGGGTAGACTTAGGAGGATGAAACAGTCCCCTAAAAATGAAAAAACAAATAATTTCAAGAGCGTTTTTTTTTCGTGTGCAGAGTAACCTAGAAATAAGGAGCATACAAAACGAAAACCGCTTTAAAGCGGCTAGTTAAAAATAATACAAACGGTGAAACATGTTAAATTGCTTTTATATCTTTATATGTAAAACATTTTGCCACTATAGAAGTTAACCCTAGGGAATACAAGAATTTCTTTAAACTGTAAATATTCTTTATTTCCAGAAGGCTTAGCTTTTTACAATATTTAGGCGCATCTCGGTTGACCACGATTGCCGCTGATTTACTGACTTTTACTATTGTCAGTTATTTGTTTGCTTAGAGTATGTACATTTATACATTTTTATTTTACGTCAATACACTTCTTTCTATTCAATAAAAAATGAGATTTTATGTTTCACCTATGAATAACCGGATGGGTAAATTCGTGCATAGTCCATAAATATAAACTTACAGGTATTTATTTACTCGCGCTTATTACATGTGGGTATAATATCTACTAACGAACACATTCGCAGTAAAATAAACAGCTTTACTACAAGACTCAAAGTTTTCGGTATCAATTTTAATACTTAAATAAAAACAACAATATTGCTTTCAGTCTTACGTGGTGACTACGAAAATTACGTTTACTAAACAAAAATGTTAACAAAACAGGGAAAACTCGCGGAATAAAATGTTTAAATATTCGGAAAATTCCATCTCCTGGAATAAAATCTTCTTTTTACTGAGGAAAATAATATAAACAACATAATTCTGTACAAGAGAAATTAAACACAATTAAAAAAAATATTAAAATTGTTTTAATTATTACCAAAGAACTACATATATGTATTGATTCATAAAATGTGATATCTCTGTGTAGTAGAATTCTGTATGAGGGAAGTTGTGGGTAAATACGAATTTAACGATTTTTTTATTTATTTTAATGAAAATATCTAGCAAACGCTAACGAAAACACAATTTTTTTCAGGGAGTAGGGCGAGAGGTATTGATGCGACTTAAACCTTTTACTTTACTCTTTACCCTTTTTAACCGACTTCAAAAAAGGAAGAGGTTCTCCACTCTATGTATTTTCTTGTTTTTATGTATGTACACCGTGATTCTGTTTGCTGAATCAAAATCAATTATTTGAAACTCAGAGAAGGTGTAGAAATATGTTTCACAAAAATCTACCAACGAAAACTGCAATTAAAAGATGCTATAGAACATTCTGGTCAACCTCTAGAAACAAGAAAAAATAACAGTGAGTAACCAAATTCCTTCAAACAATGCCATTCAAGTTTTAGAAGTCATACAGGTTGACAACACTTTATGAGCTAGGAAAATCGCTAGTGCCACAAATGTGGCCCGTTCTACTGTTCATCCAAATGGATTTTATATGGATACTGGAAGTAAAATAAATGGATTTTTTAAAAAGAGTTAAAGTTTATGAAATCATTCGAAACTTAATAGCTAGAAATAAAAACATTTCGTATAATTTCATAACGTTAAGCAACGAGGTCAAGCATAATTACCGGATATGGGCCTCGAAATATCCCCGATTCTGCCAGGAATACGTGAGAGATTCACCAAAAGCTACTGCTTGGTGTGGTGTCTCTGCGCGAAAAATATATGGACCTTCCTTCTTCAATAATCAATAGTCAATTATCTAAGCTATGTTGACAGGCTAAAACTAAAAGAAACTATATTACATACCGTGTATTTTCAGCAAGATGAACCTACTACCCATTCCGTGTTTATAACCAGAGACTCTCTTAATAAGGCTTTTAGAAACAAAGGGATCCTCGGTCGTCAGAGCTAACAGACTTTTTCTCTAGAGATCGTTGTTTCAGTCCATGACCTCAAACATTGGATGAGTAAAAATGAACATTAGAAATGTGAGTGAAAATATAGCCAGGTGTTTTTAAGAAATATATTTCACAGATTTGCAAGCACTTTAGACAAAGGTATTGAAATTGAGGGAAGATACTTTGAGCAGCATATATTTCAACGAGTTAAGTTTTTGTTTCAAAATTTCGTTATCATTGTTGTTATTATATAATTAGAACTTAATATGCATCTTTTAAAAATAAACATTTTTTTGTGTTACTTTCTCTTCTCATGGCTATATCAAGTGCTATATTTTTGAGAAGAAGAAGAAAGAATCTTTAAAATATTTACAGATGTACCGGGTTTTCCATTTAAAATAACAATGTTGCGTTATACCTGGAAATCGGCCATTTTGTTTTTGGTACATCCGGTTGTCAGAACAAAATAACGTAGTTTGAAATAAAATTTTCAGTAAAATGAAAATATCCAATGAAAACTGAACGTCGATAGCTTTTTTAATTTTCGCGATATATAAGGTCAAAATGGATTTTATCCCATTGGCTAGCCACCCTGTATTTAAAATAAAGAGATAACGAGAGCGAGCGATTTTTGAATATGTTAGTTGTCAACAATTTTTAATGATCCATTATATTATCATAGTCCCGTATAAAAAATGTATTCTTGACGTTACTTTTACTAAATGAGTATTGTATTTTTTTACGCGCTGAATGATGCTTGCTGAGAAAAACCAAAAAGTTGGAAAAGTTTACAGTGTAATTATTAACATTTACCTTGACGACTGCGGCATATATTAAGCTCGTAACTGCTTATGTATGTTACCTCAGAAAAAATACTTAACTGATATAATAAAAAATAATGAACATAATAATCATTGGCGGATCCAGAGATCTTGGGAGTTGAAGCTGAATAAACCTTTGGGTCCCCTTTCAATAACTATGTTACAAAAGGTAAATACATATAAAAAATAATTAATCTCTCGAAGTGTCTCTATACTTCATGGTATTTGTTAAAATATGTACCAAACCGTACATTATGTATAATAAAAATGGAAGAGAGAAAACATAACTATAAAGTAAAAACTTTTTAAAGATAATGCGCAAATATATGTAAGTTAAAAATACAAAAACGTGAAACTTCATTTAAAAAAACGCAGTTTCATTTTAAGTAATAAATTATGTGACATACAAAATAACTATAATTTCAAATGTAAATTTTTATTTTAAAAAATTACAGATTTTAACATTATTACTTTACTACTGAATTGACTGATTTTCTTACATTGTGTTCGAAAATCTTTCTTAAGCAACTTTCAAAAGAAAGTAACACCGTTGTCATTATCGTCATTTTCGATAAATAAAAGAGATTAAGTCTTAAATCACTTTTCTGGTTCACAACTTACAACAATGAATGTCAGAAATATTACTACTATATCATATTTGTAAATAATAATTTTCAACTTTCTTTGATACATAATATTGGAATGTCACTTTAAAGCTTACGATCGATTAGGAGATGCTGAAAAAGTACAGCACCAAGCACAGGTTTAGCGTTATTGTAAAACTAGCTCCTTTTTGCTATTCCGGAATCGTAGCAATTGTAACATTCCTTATATTTATTTGTGACACAAAATTTTGGTTCGTGATAATTTAAAAAGATTTTTACCACATTTAAACCAAAAGCTGGCAAAGAAAAAATAAATTTTTGGTGTCGTGAGTATAATTTTTTATATTCTTTAGAATACTATAAAATAAAAAATGTATCCTGAAAACCCGTCATCAACTGTATATAAAATTAGTTAAATAGATATATTGCAGCTATATAAATTTGAATGTCGCAGTTATAGGATTATTATTTTCATTTTTTTTACAGAGCTAAAATATATATGCTTTTGCTAAATTTAAAATAAAAACGTGTTTAGTAGACTTATATCGCAAGTATTCGATTACTGCTTAATGAAATAGATGTTATTCGAAACCTCCAAATTGTGGAGGTGCGACCCTTAAGCGTCATCAGAGTCATTATAGAGCCGCCACTAATAATAATACTCCAACCAATAAGCGCCATAAAAAATACAGGCTGGGCTTATTTATAGGTTGAACTTACTGTGTTCAGGCCTAAACATCACGTCGCTGTTGGGGAAATTCTAGATGACTCTTAGCTGCAGTGAAAATGACCTAATTAAAAACCAACATGAAGTGTAAATATCAAACACATTAACCACATGTCTTAATATACACGACAAACTTCATCGATAAAATTTAGCATGTGATTTGGTTCAGTGACGTTCTTTTTTATGTTTTTTTGTTAAAATGAATTGCTAAATTATAAAGATCATATTTATTTTTACATTTGTTATTGTTTTATAATAATATTGTTTTTTAAATAAACTGCATTTTACCTACGTATTAGTGGCAAATGTGAAAAATACTTTTTTAAATGACTCAACTTATATATAAATAATATAATAAAATAAATAAAATTTGACGTTAAGTTTAAAGTAAAATAAAATGTGCAAAAAATGTAAATACTTCTTAGTGTTTGTCTGGTTCAAATCTTGGGATGGATTTTTCAACCGCTTTCATATAACTGATTACTTTCAAATCTGGCAGACTTATATAGTTCGCGTGATAGAATTTAAAACTTTCGCATATACAAAATCCAAGATGGCGGCTCTAATATGGCCTACAAGCATTGTCATTTGTGGACCGATTCGACTGAAAATCGGTACGTAGTATTTTTAAAAGTGCAAATTATGAATTTTGGAGAATATTTAATAATCCAAAATGGCGGCGCCAACAAAGTGGAAGAACTTTGTCATTGTCCAGATTTGAATGAAAATTAGTGTCTGGGGTATTGAACAGAACGAATTATGAATTTTTAGTAGTCCCAGAACTAAAAAGTAATGATGGCGCAAGATGAGACGAGGCGGGATTAAGGCTTCGTCTCTTATCGACTTCGGTCATTCTCGTCTCGAAATTTAGGTCGAGACGAGTAAGTATATTAACCAATCCGCTTAAAGTTTTATAGTTTATATAAATATGTTCACTAAAGATGAAATTTTAGCTATAAAGAGTGTATCAGTGAACAGCGCGCGTTTACAAATTAATGCTCTATCGCACTTCTCTGGATCTTAGTGTCTTGAAAATGTGAAAATGTCTTCTAGCCTTTTGTTTGATAGGCCTTCTAACCTTTTGTTTGAGAAGTTTGAATAGTCATAATTCCTAATTTATCACTACATAAAATTTCAGCTTTTATAAAATAAACGTAATTTTTTTTGACAACATTATAATAGTGCTGACTGTATACTTTCTATCAACAGTAGGTATGTACTGATACCACAAGAATAATTTATCTATCTTTCTGTTGATACTTCAATTGCGTGACAAATACAATAAAGCGATAAATGGCCGTTTTCCTGCGAAAACCATTACTAGTTTGTTTTAGCTACATTTTATTAGGTTTTTGTATGTACTCGAAAGTTGTGAAAAGAATAAATAGTCAGTTGAATACAAATTTTGGTTTTGAAAGGTCCTTCTAATAATATATGATTATCTCCCCTCCCCCAGGTTGTTTGAAGATTTCAAGAATTTCCATGCATAAAATATGTTTATGAAAAGTGTGAAAAAAACAATAAAATAATTAAACAAAATGACATAAGGGGGTCACAATGAGTTAAAATATTATTTAGTTAATTGGCGGGTCATTATTTACAGTTTTTTGCTATTGAAAGGTAAACTTTGGATTTTTATATTTTATATCAAGTGCTTTAAAGCATGCATCCAATCGTCAAACTCGATATGTTTCTTTTTACCTATTATGGCTAGCTAGAGGTTTAGGCGTTTTATTTCAGCAAGTTAACATTATTTATATGAAAATTAATTAAAATTATTAGCTTAAATCATAACCATACAATGATGACCATTACAATAGTTAATATGTTATATGTTTTGCGTAAATATTTTAAATTAAATATACACCTAAATATAAATTTCAAATTGTACCTGAAATTTTGCTTATAGGGAAAACTTGTTACAAGATAAATACGTTTGTAGACAACACTATTGGAAAAACTAAGAACAATCCAGCGTCTTTTGATGTTTTTGATTTATTGTCACGTTTTCGTAAAAAATTGACCACCGTGCGGCGCTTGCGGCGGTTATGGTGTCACCCTGGATAACATGTATCCCAAGTTTTTACACATTTTTTGTAAAATAACATGATTGTAGATAAAATATTACACGTAACTCATGCATTAAGGTATTTTTTTTTCACTTCTGTTATTGTGGTTCAAAATTTCCAATCCTTAGTGCACTTGTTACATAGATTACTATTATTACTATTATCGGGCTAGTTAATAAAAATAAAATGGACATTAATATTGGTAAATATCTGAAATCTTTTCGATTGGTGCTAGATTTTTTTTGTAATTTTTAATATTTTAAATAGGAGAGTAACTAAATTTCTTAAAATTGTTTAAAATATATATTTTTTTAAATTTTAATTACAAAGTGAATCTTATTTAAACAAGAGTTATGGTAATTTTTAAACGCAACTCATACCTTCCGTTTCAAGAGAAGAGAATTAAAAGCAAATAATTTTAGAATTTATCAAGAGAATTTTAGATTATTAAGTATACAGAAGGGGTATCAAAAAATTGAGAAAAATATTAACATTTGATGGATTATTATTTGAGTTTTAAATTTCATTAGCTCTAAATTTAAGAATATTTCAAAAATATTCAAGTAATTCCATTTATATATTTATTTTCGTTCTTTATGTTGTGATATAACTACTTGATAACTGTTTAATGAACTGGTATTATTATGTTTATTCTTAATATTAGAATATTTTTAAAGGCACAAAACCAAAGTCTAATAATTAAAAAATATAAGAAAGACATTTCTTTTTTTGCAATGCAACTTTTTAGTAAACCAAATCCGAAGAATTTTATTGATGTAATAATATCCTTTGACAGAAATAGATGGAACGTATTTATTTATATCTATAAGGTGAAGGTTACTATTACTAAAAGTCGAGATTGAATTGTATCGAAGCGAGACGATATTAGGTCGAGACGAGACGAGAAGAGAGTACAAATTTAGTCACGTCCCGCGGCGTCACTACTGAAAAGTATTAAATAAGTTTAAAACACATTTTTGATTCACGTTTTTCGTCATTTTCTTTGCAAAAATATTGGCTACTACGTAGTCAACTCAAACAACTGTCATTTAAATATAGTCTAAAACATGCATATTAGCAGCTTGATTAAAAACATTATAGCAAAACACAAAATTAAAATATTTTTCATTTTATAGTGGCTAAGTTTTATGTTTTTTGTCACTTCGACAATACAGGTTTTTTAAAATTTTACGATTCAATTTTTCAGCAGACACATCTTTAACTCTCAAGGAATAAGATGTATTTTGCCTCTTGCAATTATCCAATTCAATTTCTTTAAGCGAATGTGTAGAAAAAACCCCTTTTTAAAACATTACTTATTTTATTCATGGGGTGCTATTTCCCTATTATAAAGTTCAATTTACTCAAGCTTTACATTAGAAGGCGCGAGTATCAATTGGTACAAAGGCTGAACTACTCTGGCCAACACTTATATTGCATCAACTATTAATGCGCTAATTTCTAACCCCCATATTTTCGTTATTAATGAACCGATTTCAATTTTTTTGGCTGAAAGGTCGTTTCTTCCACTTCATAAGACCCTATATTAAACACCCAATTTGCTTGATTGTATGAGGAAAAATCAAACATATCTAATTGTGAACAGCCATTATAAATTTATGTAATCGCGAAACATAAACCAATGTACGGAGTTTCGTTTTTAGGTGTTTTAGATATACTTGAGTCCACTGTGTGGGATACTCGAATGGGTATGCATTATGCAATAAATGTGTGTAGAAATTGTTATAAGATAAAATCAAATTTAAAAAACCTGGACTTTGAAGTTTTTCTTTTCGAAGTTTTTGCGGTACGTGTGTGTCTGCTTGAAACACTAGGCTGAACACTCAGATATTGAGTACAGGGTGTGTAGAAAATGTTATAAGATAAAATCAAACTTGAAAAAACTGACATTTTTTTCAAAGTGTTTGAGATACATATACTTCTGTCCCACTCTCTAAACTGAATACTCTTGGACATAGTATCCCTGTTCCAGATTATATGAAGAAATACAGGGTTATTCAAAAGTTGGAGTGGCGGTTGGATATTTACTATGGATGAGAAACAGATATACTTAAAACAACCAAATATTGCATAAACGGGTTTCCAAAATTCATATTAATCGCTTTGTATCAGTTTCAACGTGTTGTTTAATACGAAAAACTCTATAATCGAGTACATTCAGTAAAAGTTAAAACGACTATGAGACAAAAATTGGATTACGGAAGTATTCTTCTTTTGGGTTAGCAGATAATATTCTTCTTTTGGGTTAGCAGATAATATCCTTCTTTTGGGTTAGCAGATTCAATTAAAGTTAAAAAAGCTGAAATTTAAAGAATTTCTTTCGTATTTAACTCATTAAACTAGACACTTCCGCCATGCTATCTATAGTAAATAAAAAATGAAGGGTTGATCGATTGGAGATGATATGGAGGCTAGACATCGAATTTGCAATCTTTTTCATTTATTTTTACTTCTTGTATTTTTTAGCTTAGTAAAAATCGAGGTTAAAACTCTTGCATTAAAAACCTAATCTATTCCACTTCTCGGAGCTGTTAAAGTATAATATTGAAAATATCTACCGGACCCCAATTTCAACTTTTGAAAAACCCTGTATTTCTTCATAAAATGTGGCACAGGGGTACTGTGGCAGAGATTATCCAATTTAGTGAGTAAAATAGACATACAGTGCGATGAATTTTTCTTAATTAAATTTTTACTTTTTAATTTACCGGAATAAACCAAAAACCAAATTGTAGGGTTACATAAAAAGTTTTTTTAGATTTTAGAAAAACAAAAGACTATCAGTTTTACAACATATCACTATAAGTTGTTTTTTAATGGGACACCCTGTATATTAAATGGCTCTTATTATAAATATACCAGGTTTGATACCTTTATCTTAAAAAATACCTGAGAAATTTGAGAAAAATCCTGCCATACGAGGCAATGTATTTTTATTGACTCCATGAAATAGAGCGTTATGCAACTTTCCCTAATACACTGCCTCTTATGGCAGAGTTTTTCCTAAATTTCTCTCGTATTTTTAAGGGAGAACTGCACGCAGTATTATGGATCATTTGCAAGCCTTTCGCCACTGCAATATTATGTTAAAACTATAAGAGATATGTATTAGATTCAATGTGATTTCAATAGGGAAATATGTATAGTTGGGAGCTAAATGCGACTTTTTATGAAAAAAATTTAATCTAGAATTATAAAATAGAAGTAGATTTGTTCATTTTCGACCATTTTTCGACCACTTTTTGACGCAAATGCCATCGTATATAATTTTTTTTCCACAAAATGACTCTTTACCGCCTTGCATTGATCCTTTGTCTACGTAACTGCAAAATTTGAAATGGTAAATCGTACTCATGTCTTTGTATTTCTGCAGTGTGTGAACCCTTTTAAACCCATTTTTAAACGAAATGTAATTTAAATTACCTATACATAACACATTTTTTTGAGGTCGGACATGCAGGAAGTTTTTTCTAATACCTTTTCATCTTACTTTGAACTTGACTAGACCTTGTCGCTAGTTTTTCACTTTTTGCGTACAGTTCTCCCTTAAAGACAAAGGTATCAAACCTGGAATATTTACAACCCGCAAGAGGGCACCCATTTTATGAACATATAGGGTGTCCCATTTAAAAAAATAGAAATTATGTTAATATCTTGTAAAATTAATAGTGTTTTGTTTTTCTAGTAACTATTATGTAACCCCATAATTTGGTTTTTGATACATTCCGATAAGTTAAAAAGTAAAAAAGTTACTAACATTTAAAATGCTATCAGAATAGATTGATCACACTTTATATGTATCTCAAACACATTGAAAAAAGATTTTTCAAAGTCCAGTGGTTTCAAATTTGATTTATTCTTATAACATTATCTGCATACCCTCAATACTCAATATCTAACGGTCCAACCTAGTATTTGAAGCAGACGTACACGTATCTCAAAACACTTCAAAAAAGAAAAACTTCAAGGTCCAGTTTTTTTAAAATTTGATTTTATCTTATAACAATTTCTATATGTATTGCATATCCGATTGTCCCACATAGCGACTGCATACATTGACCCCAAATGCATCAAAAACATCTAAAATAGAAAATTCCCATACTGTGGTTTATGTTTCGCGGTTATAAAATTTTTCTGATGAATGGTACAGTTACATAGTGTTTATTTTTCGATGTACAATAACGCAAATTGAGTGATTTATTATAAATTCCTATAAAGAGGAAGAAACGATCTAAAAATCGGTTCATTTTTAATGAAAATATTGGGTTTTGAAATTACCGGTATTAATAGTTGATGCAATATAGGTGTTGACCCGTTACTCAAACTAAATGGAGCCACGTAGTGCGGCAATCAGTTTAAAAAGCCGTTTCGGCGTCAACATTACATATGAGTAACCGCAATTTCAACTGACTGCTTCTGGTAGCTCAATATACGAATGCAGCAAATTCCGCCAAGGTATTTTCTGTTTCAATAATAAATATTTAGGGGGTTCAAATGGAAAATACAAGGAAATATAATAGGTTTTAAGATTGTTGACTCACTACTTTAATGGTAGTGCTATGGCTCCTTGGCTTCTTATTGCAAACCTCTTTTGCTGTAAGCTCCCTTTTTTTTTACTTTCATTACATTTACAGGTACGGTTAATTATTACCATAGTCAAGTGACATATGCTCCAACAGTAAACATGTCTTAGCCTAAAAACTACAGACCAATATATACCTTCCTGACAACTACATACAAATACGTAGCTATACTTCTTTTAAGTCCTAAGTTAAACGGCGTTGTGTAGTAATTCGGTACATTTAAGTTATCTTAAGTTAGGTTACCTCTATAAGGGTGCATGTAAATAAAAGATATTATGCGTTCAATACGCCTTTAAAGTTTGCTAAAAAGATCATAGTCTGCCACCTTTATTTAAAGGTGTATTGCACGCACACTAACTTTTGTTTACATGCACTCTGGCTTGAATTTTAATAGACTTTAGCTAGCTAAAGCGAAAAATCTTACTGGTCCACGGACATATTTATTTGCCTAGTTAAAGGTCAATTTCGACTATCATCGCCAGTTTTCACAAAATTTGGTATACCTGTAGATAAAATTTGGGACGCTGATCACAAATCTGAAGTCAATTTTTTTTACTTAATATCTTTTTCGAGTTATCAATAATGAAAGTTTACAATCTCCCTTGAACTCACAAATTTTCGTCTTTTTAACTTTATTTACTAATTTTTATAGAAAATCGTACAAAAACGCAAACTAAAATATCTAAATAGTACATTTTAATTTTTAAGGTTATTTTGGGGAAATTGTTGTTTGCTGTTGGTTTATTTTAATTATAATTATAAATTTAATTGAAATAGAAAATTAGGCGATAAGCAGTCAAATTTAAAATTTGAGGGATTTTATACGAGTATTAGTTTTTGATGCAGTTTATTATACATAGGTGGATCGGTCCCAGATACGCACCAGATTGGAGACCGAATCATGTAGCGTGAATACCTAAGGTTGACGTGTACTAAGTTAGCACCAGGTAAGGTACTGAAGCGTGACGATGCGGAGGCATCGTGGTTAAACATGATAACACAAGTTATATGTTAAAGCTTTAACGATGATGTTTCCGGGCTGACTCGCTCCGGCGTCTAACTTGGTGCTAACCTGGCACCCATCTATCTAATTTCTCCGCGCTACCACGCTTAACTTTGTTCTAACCTGGTACAAATATATCTATGTAACAAAATATCCATAGTAAACTGTTTCAAACACTGTTACATTAATAAAATCGTCATATTTTAATACCATCTTTCTTTGGAAACTCATGAACAAGAAAGATTTTCCATTAAAAATAACAATTCACAAATTACGATTTAATTGAAATGATTTTGAGGAAAAGGATTATATAAATTATAACATATCTATTATTCCCATATTTTAGTTGTGTTTTAATCGATTTAACTTAAAACTTACTAAAGCTGTTTTCTTGCGATCCTAATATTTCAAAACATGTTTCAAACCTGGTTTTAAATGGGTTTAAAAAAAAATTAAAATGAGAACAGAAAAACTAACCTAGCTAATATAATTGTTTTGAGTTTTGATGCCAAAATTACCTCTTGATTTATCGCTTCTATATTGTTTCTTTATAGTTCTATTTTTATAGTTTTTCTTGAATGGATGAGCTTTTGCTCATTATAAGATCTTCAATAATAAGGCCTCTTTTGTTGAAATGGGTGCCCAATAAAGATAACTAATTATATTTACTATTCATTTTGAACCTATAGAACACCTACACCTGCGACAACAAATCTACAGTGAATAATAGTTGTCACAGTATAGTGAACACGATTTTTCTAATTTTGTATGGGTCGGGAGCTTTCCCAATCATTTTTAAGAAAACTTTTGCAGGCGATAAACATACCATGCCACCGTTAGAAAGTTTGATTACTTTACTACTAAATATGTACCACATGTTTGTTGTTTTGCCCAGTGTAATGAATGAAAAGATAAAAACCAAATACATCTTACGAGCTAATCCTACTTTAGTTTTAAATTTGGCAGCGCAGCACGCGTCTGGTTTTGAAACGGGAAGAAATTGTGTTTCGAAATATTTTAAAACAATTTCGATGTGACATCATTAGTTTAATGCAAAAATGTACCGCTTTGTTTTTTGGAACCTGGTTCAACCAATTTCAGCGCGAGAAAACCGCTTAAATGAAATTGAAAAGAAGTTTAAAAACAACAAGTAAAAAATCGTGAAATTTGATGATGATAACTCGGAAAACAAAAGAGGACGAAGAACATCACCTTCACAAATTTCGTGAAAATTGGCGATGATAGGCAAAAGTAAACATTTACACTGGCTGACCGCAGATACTTGAGTCCTAAGTATCATGTACTGTTATGATGTAGCGTGGTTGCGTTATTAATTTCTTACTCCGTATGACGGCGTGGACATTAAAACACGTTGTTCAGAAACACAGGATCATAATTCACAGAATGATTTTTCTAGACCAGACAGTAAGTACTGTAATATACAATAATAGCACAACTGGCCCCAGTGCTGCCCAATGGCGTATTTAGGGGAGGGGGCAAATTCCCCTCCACGATTATACAAGTATGAACCTTTTTGTTATGTTTTATTTTAGTTGTGAAATGTAAATGCTTGCCCCTCCCCTCCAGGAACGCATTCTAAATACGCCACTGGCTGCCATTTCCGGGCTGGCCCGTTAATCTCTAATATTACAATAATTAATTTTCAAAGTTTATCAGCCTGTCTGATGATGACACATACCGTTTCCAAGTCATCACTCATCCTAGAACTAACCATGCTCGATGATACTGCTCCTCAATCATCGGTCTCATGAGCGATGATTGAGGAGCAGAGAGTAAACTGGATTACTCCCTTTGTCCCTATTTCCCCTAAATTTACTATCTACTTTGTTCTATCAAAACTGACGATATTATCAGTCGAAGAACGGTGACTAAGAACTTTACACTTTACGTTTTCCTCATAAAGTTTTATTTATGAAACCTGTATGTAATATTATTGCATTCATTAGTTTCTAATCCTAGTGGAGAAAATATAGAAATATAATAAAAAAAATTGTGTTCAAATGATTGCTCTATTACGAATAAAAAAGACAATCAAATAAGAAAATCGTAAATTTAAACAATTACATATTTTTTGGATAATATAAACCTATATTTCAAAAAGTAAAAAGACAAAAAAATACCAGAAATGTTGCTATTGGAAACTAAATATTTAATAATTAAGTTATTATACAACTAAGTAACAAATGGCTCGAACTATGTATGCTTGTTTAAATATCCATAGATGTTTTCTTATACGTACACGGTTGTTTTCTGTCCTTCGATTCCTTTTAACTCGATTTGGATTATACGTAAGTTTGAAGGGCTGTAACTTTCTTCGCCAAGGGTATCTGGTACTCTTTAAGGTTCGGATGTATTTAGGGGGTATCGTATTCTTCCTTCCAATCTTCAAAAGGGAGGGAGCACGGTTTCTGTGACTATATATGTGTATCATCCGTTAACTAACAGTCTGTTGTCTAATTCATGTTAGATTATCGTTTTGTAATCACAAAATCCAATTTGTTAATGCTAATCTGCTTTCACAAACACTTAACAGGTTAATATTTAGGCACTTTTTAAATTTCCGATTTTTAAAATAAAATGTGTTAGGTACCTACAAAAATCTAATTGTTAATTATCCATATTATTAGTTGTAGTTTAATCCGTAGTTTGTTTTATCCATTTGTTGAAGACATTTTTGCCAGGGACGAGTATTTGAATAAAATCGCAATTGTTACTCTTTTTCTAAGCATTCCTTCTGTTGCGTTGCTGATTTACAAAATTAAACTTATTAAAATAATTTTTGTGTAGTGTTAAACAAATAACTATGACAATGGGTAATGTTAAATCGTAAAAAAATATATGATTTTTAAAATGGAATTCTCTAACGAGAAGAACGTGATATTGTTAGATTTTTTTATGTCTGACACAGTGGCGTAACTATGGTCTGAGTGGAGCAGTTGCACCAGCGCCCGAGTCTGTGGCGGCCTTGTTAAAGTCTATGGAAAAAACTCATATAAGAACTTTCGATTGAACTCAAAACTATCGATTTATAAAAGCGCACATTTAATTAAGGAAATTACATTTACAAAACTGTGCGACTTTTATTGATAGGCGACAAAAACCGTGACACCTTGTGTATAAACCTTACGGGCAACAAAAATCGTTTATACAATTTTTCTTGTTTCATTTTATCAGTAAGCAGATAATTTTTATTTATTATTATATTGAAGGAGGAGATAAATTTCTTCTATATGGAAGTGAGGACTTTTTTTTGGTAGTCACTTTTTCCCACGAGCTTGGGGCGAAAATAATTAATCCAGCACTGGCATGCTTTCAGGGGATAGGGGCCCGTAATCTCAAGAACCCCAAAAGTTGTAGATGCGGTACTGGCTTCGGGTGCTAATTGTTTGGGTTCTGTGTTGGGTACTAGACTAAAACAGGCGTATAATTGCAGTGATGATTTTATATTGTGTTATGTGAGTATTCAGCGTTGTAGTTGTGATAAAATGAATTACAATCTCCAATCGTGAGTAACTTAAAGAAAAAAGCTGCGGAAAACTTTTCTGTGATACCTATCCGATTTGCTGGTGTATCTATCCCGAGCGGCAGAAACATTGCCAGCGTCTTTCTTTCAAGTTGGATAGCGCACCTTAAAGAGTCTGAGGCGTTTGTAGAGAAAATAAATAAGTACGGTAGCAGAGTTACTGAAGAAGAATCCACTATAGTTTTATATCAGGTATTTCTTTCAATTTAAACTTGATGTGCTATAAAACATGAACTGTATTTTAGATATATAAATATAATATACCATGTTTGGAGGATATTAAAAAAGAACGGATATAAACAATTTAGAATCCATATATCTCGAAAATTATTGCCTGGAAAGGCGTATACAATGTTGTCGTTTGTGTAAGTCTACGAACTGTGGTTTATTTAATCAGAAAAACGAAGATATTTGGAGTATTGAAAATCCACAGCGAAATGGAGAAGTTAAGATCACATGTGATATATATTATACGGGGCCGAAGGCTATATCTGAGCTGTATATATATACATATATATATATATATATATATATATATATATATATATATATATATATATATATATATATATATATATATATATATATATATATATATATATATATATATATATATATATATATACATATATATATACTCGTTGCTATTGTTGCGCTAATTGCGCTTGACTTTTTGTGGTTTTAGATTTGTCGATTATTGTCTTCCATGCTGTTGGTAGTTTTAATGATTCGTCTCTTTTATTTAAATCACCTTGTTTTTCAATATCTATGGTTTCTCGGATTATTCTGATGATCTATATTGGCAATCTCCCTACACCCATCGAAATTTATTTTGTGACCGGTTTCCTGATGATGTAGGAATAGAGCTGAGGTTGTTTGTTCTTGATGCTGAGTTTATGCTCTTCTACTCTTGCGATATTTGTCTATTAGTTTGCCTTACGTACATCTTTTCACAGTCCTGGCACGGAATGCTGTATACTCCGAGGTTTTCCAATTTGATTTTCTCTTTTGGGTATCTAAGTAGTTTACCTATAGTTGTTTGTGGCTGTGTATTATTTGCATGTTTTGTTTTCTAAAAATTCTTCCGATCCTGTTTGTTGAGTCTTTTACACATGGTAAGATTACTTGTCGCCTTCCCGGTTCATAATTTTTGTTGTTCGTTGTTCGGGAACTTTGTGCATTAACAGCTTTCTCTATGGTGTTATTTGTATAGCCATTTTTCTTTAAAGCACTAGATATTATATTATATTCGTTTTGTCTGGTCTGTGTTTCAGTTAATCGCGTGGATCTATATATTAGGGTATTGGCCACAGCTTGAATTTGTGCTGGGTGATGATGCCATCTTGCATTTAAATATAGACCAATTAAGCAATTTTGTGTTCAGAACATCTAGCATAGAAGTGTGTTGTTTTCTTCTAACTCCATTGTAAATTGTATTCTGGGATGCATTGAATTTACGTGAGTCAGAAATTTTTCAAGCTCTGTATGGCCATGTTGCCATATAATAAATATGTCATCCATATAACGAATCCATAATTTGGTCTTCAAGCTTGCTCTCTCAAGAGCTTCTTTCTCGAAGTATATCATAAATAAATTCGCGACTACTGGTGATAACCAGGACCCCATTAGAGCACCATTTATCTGTTTATACATTTGTCCGTTAAATGAAAAATAAGTATTTATAAGGCAATGCTCGGGGAGTTGTACTAGATGTTCCTGGAAATCCTCGTTCATAACAATCTTGTCCAATGCATCGTAGATGGGAATTCTGGGACACAGCAACTTGACTTCTAGGCTTGCTATGATATCGCCTTTTTCAAGAACGATGTCTCGTATATTTTGAGTAAAATGGTCCGAGTTCTTTATAAATGAATCAACTTTTTCGACAGCTGGTTGCATAATTTCAGCAAGATATTTTTCCAGTTTTTGTAGCGGCGAATTAACAGCACTAATAATAGGTCTGATGGGCGCCCTTGATTTGGTAAACCATAGAGTTTAGAACATCTGCCCGACTTTTCCCGTGGTATGATTTTATGTTGTATTTCGGGGGTTATTGGTGAACTTTTTATTTTATTTTTAGTTGTTTTTTCTAGGTTCTAGGCATTTCTCTCGAATTATACGAGACATCGTTTTTGAAAAAGACGATATCATCAGGAAAACAAGCGTCGCAGTCACAAATACTTCAGTCTCTATTTGGAGGCGAGGAAGAAAACTTCGATAATGCCAAAAGTCAGCAAAACCTTTTCAGAACGACTACACCCGGAATGAAAATACCTCGTATTTTTCCATCCGTGAAGGACTAAGAATCATATATATATATATATATATATATATATATATATATATATATATATATATATAATATATATATATATATATATATATACATATATATATATATATATATAATATATATATATATATATATATATATATATATATATATATATATATATACGTATATTTATATATTTATAAAGTACGCCTGTGCGTATACGCTATATGCTAATGACAACTTAAACACAACAGAAAGAGTTAATGAACTTATTCATTTAATGGGGATGTTCAAATACAAGGGCAAACAGCATTAAAATAAATGTGTAATTAAATGTTATGTTCGCCATATTGACCGATAACAGGAATAAAATAACACAAAAAGTTGTCTGCCTGGAAATAAATATAATTGATTATTATTTGTTTTCTACTTAAAAGTAATTCAATTGCAATTAAAATTTTGTGTCCTATATAGATAATGAAAAATTTACAATATATACGCTATTTTAAAATTATATTTTAGTGGAATTTTTTAAAAAGATTGGCCAGTGCTGTCAATAAAACTCGTTCGTATTATTTATATATTTAATGTATATTATGTTAAGTAAATAGGTGTCAATAATATAGAATGATGTCAAAATGTTTTTCGTTTTAACAGTTGGTCTGACTGGGGATTGGCTATCTCTTTGTTGTTCTACACTGTGTTTAATTATTGCATTTTATTAATGTCTGAATTGCAGCATCGGATTTAGGGGGCGGATAGTTAACTATCAGCAACCGGCGCGGCGATAAATTTTTAAGAGGAGCTAGAATGGATCCAGGAAATAATATTATATTTGAAGAAGAGTATAAGCTTATGCTATAGGAAAGTGAGGACCTTTCTCTTTGGTCATCATTTGGATCATCAAGACTAAATCCGGTACTGCTGAATGGTTAGCATTTAGATATGATATTTAACAATGCCAGTAGGTAGTTTATTAATATCGTTACAAGTATATAATATTTAAACCATTCTTTAGTCAAGGAAGATTATAATAATCTTATTTGCTTTAGTTTTGCACAATGTGTGCTCAACCTCCTGAATGTATTAGAGAAAATATCTTAATTTTCAAAATATATTCTATATACATTTACCGTTTTTTATACTTGCTGCTATTTATTTTGTACTCTTGTTAGAATATCAAAAATCAATTTTCACTATTTCCACGTTTAACCGGTCGAAAAGCTAAAACTGTACCTATTCCAAATAAGTCAGATTTTTAAAAAGTTTTAAACAAAACTGAATTTGACGAATGAGACGAGCTTTCTTGAAAAAAAATTTAAATATAAGCTTGAGATTAATAAATGAAAAAATCGGTAACTTCCTTTACCTGGAACTTCCCTCGTTATGAATCATTTTTATTCGTTGTCATTTTGTTACATCATATTGGATTCCTGCCAATATTTTACCAGTTTCTATTTATGCCACACTTGATTTTTGGATATAATTTAAAATAAATTCAAAGTAATTTTTATATTAACACATATCGCCATTTTGTTACGTCATGCGTCATATTGAATTCGTACCAGTTTATCCTTATTCATATTTTATTTTTTTGCGAAATTTAAAGTCAATTGAATAAGATTTTTTTACGTTGATTTTTAAAAAAATTTATATGGCCGCCGTTTTATTCCGCTATCTTGAATTCGTACCACAACTCTACCAGTTTATCTCTATATATGTTTTCAGTATGGTTTTTTAAATATTTGGAAACGCAATTTTTTTTTTCTATTTTATATTAATATCAAAATGTTACCAGTTCATTTGTATATAACACTTGATGTCTCTGCAAAATTAAAGGTAAATTGGATAATTAGTTTTTTCAGAAATAATTTTTGAATGTTTCACCAGGTCGTTATCTTATTCAGACATATTGAATTTTTACCAAAATATTACCAGGTGATCCCCATATGACCCATAATTTTTTATCAAAATTTGCTATCACTTTGATAAGTAGTTTTTAAGCTATGCCGTGAACTGTGAGACAGACAGACAAATCGACAGATGGACCGACGGAATTGATAAAACATATGTTTTGGCATCTAGAGACGCTATAACGTGAAGATATGTAAAACCTGAGAGAGTAATTTTTTCACAATTACAGGCTGAATTTTTAAATATTTTTCTAAACCGCCAGTTTGTTCCGCCATCATGGATTCGTACCAAAATTTTACCAGTTGATGCTTACATAATACATGATTTTTGTTCAAAATCTGAGATAAATTGGATAAGTGTTTTCTTAGTAACAATTTTTTTAACATTTCACTAGGTTGCCATTTTTGACATTAGTGTTACATAATGCTATTCTTGTCACTAACAACTTAGGTTAAAATGTTTTGCGTCTTCCCTCTCTTCGCTCTTTTAGAAATTTAACTATTTTGATGCAATGACGTTTCCGAAATTACTTCTGAAAGCGAACATACTGTCATTGCGAGAGCTTTACCGTGTGGGACAAACGGATCTTTTAATAACGCCCACCTCTTAATAGAGTTAAAAAAAAAACAATATATTTTTCAAGACAATAAGAAAATGTTGATATTTGTTGATATTTCAGGAACTTCGTTTACTTCATCATTAAGAAGTAAATTTAGGGAATGAGAATATAATCAGCTATCAGCGAATATTTTTTTATTAACTTCTGAACACCAGCATAAGTGCCTGACATCTTAACCTTGTCCTCTATCTGTATATGCGATGCCATTGACAGAGTGTATTCTATTAATTATCATGATACTCCCAGTACATTTTTTATCTTATGATAATCATAAGCAAAATATTTTTTGTGGATACTTAGCAAAAGAATAAACATACTCTAGGTACATATATTTTCCCACCTTATTCTAACAATTAAAAATAACACCTTTAAATTGACATTTTGTCAGAGATTAGCCACTCTGGTTATATTTCTGATACTAGACATAAGAAATATTCTGCTTTTAGTTTTTTTATTTGTAGATTTGCTGAGATCGGGGGTAGACTTTCCCCCGAAACGTCCAGAAAACAAACATTTTTCAGTGTCGTTCCTCGGGTACCTTTATAGGCGAAAAAGCCAAAAAATTTGTTACGTACATTGTTACGTATTTCACAAAATAAGTTTTGATAATTAGATTCACACCAAACGATTTATAGATATATCAGCGTTGGTAGAAACGTGGGCTCCCAGTTGGTAGTGTGCATCATATCATTGATACTCCTGAACCTCTATAGGTACGCCCCTGTCCCAGACACTAAGATTTTTTTAAAAGTCAGACGTATTGATGGCTGTTGCATCGTCTGCGAATAGTATGATTTTCGAACTGTCGTCTGAGTCGCTTTTGGGTATCACATTTTTTTTGACCTTTCGGCCCAACTTTCACACTCTTGTGGCGCTCTAAAATATATGCACTCGAACGTTTGCGGTGGACGTGAACGGTCAAGTGTCTAACGAAATATTAACATCCTAGAAATATAAAATAATGTTTTATTATTTTTAATTGTCGAATGTGTTATATGTGTTTAAAGTAAAACTAATTATTAGAATTCCCAAGAGAAACTCGAGAGCGCTTTAAACGAATCTCCCAAAAGCTATTCTTCTACACAAGCAGGAATGTCATTTAGTAAAGGACCTAAAACTGAACCTTGTGGTACTCCATCCTGAAACTTATGCTTTGTGGAAATTTCGTTATTAAATAACATATTCTCTAAAATATCTGCTAAATACGATTTTATAAGGTTTAAACTACCCATACTGAAATAATCTTGATTATATAGGTAACAGCGAAAGGTTTGACAACCTCTTTTGGCTCATGTTTCAACATCAGCTCGTATTATTAAAAAAATTAAGCACGCTACAATGACTTCCGAAAACTGCTTATGGCAGGAGAGTTGCATATAATTATAATTGTTGATCAAATATCAAACCTATTATACTGTTTATATCTTTAAAATATCATTGAAACCATGACGATATTCGTCAATCAGTTCTATAGGATAGTTTCAATTTTACAAATTCTTGGGGGACCTGGTTTTACGGAACCCCGTTGGGTACGTCACTGACTACCATGTTAAAACAAATTTCAAAAAATTACGCAAAACCGCAATGGTCACTGGTGCCGTAAAGCAAATTCGCGAAAAAATATAATTTCTAAACCGCGATATTGATGAATGAGATAAGAAAATCACTAAAGCATCAAAATGAAAGTAAAAGTTGAAAATGTGTAGGTATTACTTAAATTGGGTGGCGTATACATTAGAGAGATACTATGTGTAACCAAAGAACAGACATTACGTAGATTAAGTCATAAATGAATATCCGCTCGTCGCGTAAAAACGTATCATTTAGAATGGCCGTTGCTAGGCAAAGTACTACCAGTGATATTAGATAGATACAACTGAAATTATCTAGGTGTCTTAGTAAAATATCTCTAGAATTCCCCAAAATGTTTAAATATTATCTAGTATTCCCCATACATATTTTTTGGATAATAATCTGTGATTCGGCATAACCTGCGGTTCCGGGATAATCCTGTGTCGTGTTGAATATATTTCACCTGGACAACCGGGATAATCTGTTTAAACATTTGTACTAAAAAGTCTAAGGACACTCCTGGAGATTTCATTTATTAACAACATTTTCGGTTTTGTGTCAATTAAAGTCAATGTGTCACAACAATAAAAACCATTCCCTAGCCTGACTATGAAATTTCTTTTTCTCTTATTTTGACATAGTAGCCTATGAACGAAATGGTTTACATTTTTAATTTGGTCGTAGTGGTTTGAAGAATCGTTTTTGTTTGTATATATATGTCAAAATATTATGTTTATTAGTTTTATTTTTATAAGATATTCTATTTTTAATAAAACATCCCTAAGACGAATGAGTTTAATAACGATAAAAAAACTGATATGATTTCTATTTAGGCTAAATCCGGAGCAGGCCAGTAAACTATATGCAGACCTCTATCCAAAGCGACACGTATGCCAAATAGAACATATTTTAAAAAACTCGAAACTAGCATGAGGATGCACAGGAGTCTTTTCAAAAAGGATTAAACGTCGAGAACTCAACATAACCAAGAAAATGTTTTGGGAAATGTTAACTACAAAAGGCAGCTTGGAAAAGACGTTTCACTGAGAGAAACTCAACTAAACACTGGAGTGAGAAATGACTAAATACCGCATATTATGTTGCATAATGGCATAATAATGGCAAGTTCAATAGCAACGTTGATTATTATTAGAGTAGTGATAAATACCATAGGCCAAGAATAACAAATTTCCAAGAATAACAAATTTCCAAGAAAGGTTTGGTATTACTGTAACTTGGTGTTCTTGGCAATCAAATTGTTGGGCTTTTTTTGGATGAAATGAAACTCTATGGACGTTTTCACACACACCGGCAAAATCGGAGTCTGTGCCTGTACATAATCCGGTCCGCCAAGTTTACCCTTCCAATAGCCCGCACCGGTAAACCTAGCTGCAGATGATTTTGATAAATCAGAACCCTGACCGACCTCCGTTGTAGGTGTCAATGTTTTCGAATTAGTATTTGTTTCAACGTTACTGTGACCATTCCCATTGGAGGAACACAAGCTCTTATTGTAGGGCCGGATTTAGGAGGGGACTAGAGTACTATTATTTTCCGGTGGTAAATTTTTAATTTTATTATTAAGGCGGGAGAATGATTTAGAGGCGACAGAATGGCTCCAGGAAATAACCTTATATTATATTGAGGAAGGGTATAAGCTTGTGGTACATGCGGCGCACAACGGTGTATACAAATTAGTCTCCGGAGGTGGGGGGGCTGTTTTTCCGATACTTTCTCCTAAAATATAGTAACAAGGAGATAACGTCTATTGAGAGCAGCATATATCGTTATGCTCATATCGTGTCCAATTAGAAACTCTTTTCAACCACGGCAATGCGTGATTGTGTAAAAAGTGCTAATGATATGCCAGTGCCGGTGCTTGCGCCGGCTCTATATCCGATTTTGCCGGTGTGTGTGAAAAAGCTCTTACGCTTTTCGAAATTCCATTAGTGGCCTTTCTAGGATAGGCAGCCTGTATAAATATTCCACTCTATATGTAACAGCAGTAGAGATCAGATATAAGATGCTTATTCAATATGTGGACAAATGAAGACAAATTGAAGTAAAGTCCGCAGTAGATCTTTGAAAAAACCCGAACTGACATGAGATACGAAACTAAACTAAAGAATAAATTTTAAGGTTTGTAAATCGAAAGAGTAAACATCAAACAATTTTTTTACGGTGCGTTGATGCATATAATACCCCTATAACTTACTGTTTATTTTTGTTCTTATAAAATTAGTGAAACGACAATTCTAATTTAAAATATAAAAACATTCGATTTCTGTAAGTCTTTAGATTCACTGATTTGTTAGGATGTTCGAATGGAGAAAATATTCTGATTATAGAACACATTTGCTGATACACCTGAAAAAATGTCATAAAGGTCGGTGTGTATAAAAGTGTTTCCTTATAACATTTAAAAAACCACTACTGAAAAAAGAAGGTAAGTCAGTGTAGGGACTATGCAACAAATAAAATAATGCACCATGCCGTAACGGCCAATCACAAGTTCTAAAACTAACCTACCAGCGGATTATCCGCCCCCTACAATCTACATGATAATATTACGTCTAGTGTTAAAAACTCTAGTTATTTTGTAAATATTGTTCAAAATATATCTAAAAACCTAGAGTTTGTAAGCTTTATCCTTGTCATTGTCGATTATCAAAACCAATCTTGGTGAAGTTCAGTTACTCTTAGAAACGGCTTCGTTGCCATTAGGTGGAGTTATAGAGCTATTGAAGTGTGGTCTGTGTAATTTTAGTTTTTAGATGAGTTCTACGCTGAAGATGACGCTCTTCTTAAGGCTTCATACTTTTATCCAGTGCTTTGGTGGCTAATTTTTACATGGAGTTTACCATCGAAGACATACACTGACACAAAAGGGAGAAAGGTCTGCTGGACATTCTTGGAATAACGACTATAAAATTCAATGGTTAGAAGCTAAAATCCTCTTCCACTAACACAACACCGGGTGAAAAGAAAATTTAATAAAGAGATATTCATCGAGTATCCCAAAAGGTCTTTAGCAAGCCTGGTATCAATATTTCAGGTGTCTAGAGACCCTTGATCACTCGTATAAACTTCACTTGCTTCGGCGCCTAATGTTTACATTTTATTTCACACGACGCTATTATATATAAGCTCTTAGTTTCATCATCAGCTCTGATAACGAAAGTAGATCCATAGCGATCGAAAAACTGTGAATAATTTATGTTAAATACAATGCAAATCTGACTAGTGAACTTTAATCAAATGCACCAATATATTTAAATAATGGAATGGTCGGTTACAGAAAATGTGACGCGGAACATACTATAGTATAAAATTATAATATATGGGATGACCAATCAACAAAATTAATTGATTTTAATATAAAAATTAAATTAACAAATTATGACTGTCATTAAAAATCAAAAGCTAAAAACATATCGTTAGTCGTGTGGGAACATAAGGGCCGAAGTTTCACGATACGCATGGGGCTTCACCCTTAATTGTCTAAGTCTTATTCATTACTTGCATGTACTATATCAAAGAGTACTCCTTGTTCTCTTGTAGTTCTAAAAATATGATCCACTTCAAGGAGGTTTTTTATAATTACATGTTCCTGAGGACATATGTATATAATTTGCTACAGTCTTAGCAAATCTGAAAAACCGCCAAAAAATTATTTATTAAAAAAATTCACAATGAACAGAGCCAAAGAAAATTCTACAAAAGAGAAAAGGCGGTTCGTATAGATGTAGTCTATAAAACTTTGTCGGTCACAGAGATTGATAATGGATTTAACGCAGTAGACAAAAGATTTACCTTTTCAGTTCAAAAAATGGGATAATCGGCAGAAGTTAATTGCAGATAAATTAATGTCATGTACTGTCAAATGGGATATTTGGGAAATTTCATTATATTTTCATTCGAAAAATAGGTCTAGTATTCATAATTATTATTCATTAAATACGTAATAGATATCAGTCAGAAACAACTCTTCAGCGACAAAATGTAATTTCAAAGGCTTGTTACCGTCTGATGATAATTAATAAATTTGATAAGTGTATTTTCCTTTCTTTAAATATTTCATTTTACTTCTCTTTCGTTAAAGAACATTTTTTATTATTCCTTGATTGGTATTTATTTACATGGTAATTAAGCCAATGTTTTATTTTTGGTCCCCTTGTAAAAGGGAGGCTTTGTAATCGTAGCTCCCAGATACCGAAAAACAAGTTTTCTCGATTCCGTCGGTCTGTCTGTTAGCGGCATAGCTAAATTCTACTTACCCGATTGATGAGAAAATGGTGGCCTAGTGAAATGTTAAAAAAATTATTACTAAAAAACTATTTATCCAATTTACCTTAAATTTTGTACACAAGTCAAGTGTTACGTAAGAATTAACTGATATAATTTTAGTGCGAAGTCAGGATGGCGAAACAAAATGACGGCTTAATAAAATATTTAAAGATTCAGCTTAAAAACATTATTTAATATATTGATTTCAAATTTTGAACAACATGGCGGCCAAATAAATTCCAGGTTTCACATATTCTAGCATCCCTAGATCATTAAATACCAAAAATATTTTTTCTTAATTCCGTGGGTCTGCCTGTTATTTCCCAGCGCAGCTAAAAACTACTTACCCGATTGACTTCAAATTTCGGTAAAACATTGAGGGTCTTAGGGGATGACTTAATAACATTTTTATAAAAATTTAATCTGGCGTAACAAATTGGAGGCCTACTGAAATTTAAAAAAAATATATTACTAATTATCCAATTTACCCCACATTTGCATAAAAATCAAGAGTTACACAGAAATGAACCTGGTAATATTATGTTACGAATCCATGATAGTAAAACAAAATGACGACCTAATAAAATATTAAAAAACTACTTATTAGATTAATTTCAAAAATCAACTTAAAGACAACATCTTATTCAATGCACTACAAATTTTGCAGAAAAATTTAATGTGATATAGGGATAAACTGGTCCGATTTCAACATGACTGAACAAAAGGGCGGTTTAAAAAAAAACTGTAAAAAGTACCTATTTAATTTATTATTATTAATTATGCTCAAAAATTAAGTAAAGGTAGAACTTGGTAAAATAATGGTACGAATCCAATATCGCTGAACAAAATAGCGTCCAATAAAAAGGTTTGAAAAGACACTATATTTGTGTCACTAGATGACTGTGCACAATTAAATTGAATCACATTTTACTATTCCTAATAAAAGGAAAAAATCATAACGAGGTAAGTTCCGGCTAAAGGAAATTTACCGATATTTTTCCAGAGATAATATATGCTTAGTTTTTAAATTTTCAAAAACTAAGCACTATTTATACAGATATGTATTTATTATTAATATTTTTAAAACATGTAAAAAATTATTAACTCTATTTTAAAGCTTCTTATAGCTTGACATGTTTCTGGTATACTTAAAGCTTGAGGTCATATGCCAGTTCTAAATTTAAGGTCTCCATATGACCTCCCCATTGCTAAATATTCCAATGTACCAACCTTACTTCGGCCGGTATAGCGTCTCCTATAATGGTATTTTGATTAACAATCTTATTGCGGATTAACCCCGATACTAATAAATAAGTGCCAGAATTCAATATAAATAGTCCAAATCTAATCAAATCTTTAATTGGTACAGATGCTAATACAAACCAATTATATGATGATACTAAAGTAGCTTGATTTTGGTAGGAAAATCGCCATACAGCGAGTTTATCGATATCCCATAGGATCAGAAACTTACTAAAATGTATAGTAATCAGTGGAGTATCTCTAGAGATACTAATGCTTATCCATATCATATACGACATGCAGTTCAACGTGTACTACGATATATCGTAACGTGCGTACATTTTAAGAGCTTCTATTTTGGAATTGCACATATTTTTAGGACTTTAATACTCATATCTAAACATTCAAATAAAGTAGCATCAAAAAAGAATTTAATCACTTAATTCACCTTGTTCTTTAATTTTAAATAGACAACGTCAAGATCTGGTGGCTGGTGCCTTGAAGTTCCCACGGCTTTGGCTTGCGCATAAAATTTCGTTGCAATGAAGTGGATATTCTAATCATGGGAATAGGGAGTTTTTCAAATAGAAATAAATGTTTAACGGCAACATTCTATCGACATGTTACATTGCTTTGCAAATTTTATATTTAAATTACTTTTGTAATCATGTAATGCATTCTATTCTATTCTATTACTGAATTAATATATTAAAAACAAAGATAACATTGACGTTTTATGTTTTTATAGATTATTTAAAAAAACATAAATAATGCCAAAAGAAGAAAGATCTTACCCTGATGATCCAAGTGTGTTAAAGAACCAAAATAGGAAATTTACTAAATGTTAAAGTAAAGCATCAGCTCGCATTGAAAAATCATTTTTAGTTTAATGCCAAATTTTACTTGCTCTTCATATACCATATATATATATATATATATATATATATATATATATATATATATATATATATATATATATATATATATATATATATATATATATATATATATATATATATATATATATATATATATATATATATATGTTGATTTGTAAAATGTTATTGTCAAATTTTTATAATTTATGCTAAATGAAGAACAATCTATCTTTACATATTTACTATATTTACCTTTCGATGGTTGTATTTAGAAAAAAGTTGTCAGGTTAGTCAATAAAATATATCTTTGAAAACTGCCAGACATATCTTTTAGAGTCCAGAAGTTTAAGAAGGCGAACTAATCAATAAGGGTTTTAGCCTGGTAAGGTCTGGATAGTATATGATGATACAAAATACTTTTATTTGTTTTTGTTCTAGTTATCATAATTGGAAATTTAGGCTATATTCTTTCATAGATAAGTAGATACGCAGGTATTTGAAAAAAACTGTGTACATAAAATAAAAATTGATAAAAATGATACACCATAAAAAAAAATCGGAGTGAAGTAGCTATTGAGAAAATTAAGAAGAAGGACAAGAAATGAAAGTCTTTAATAAGTCAGTGTGTATAGGTGATATTTATTTAAAAATTGTAGAAAAATTTTTTAAAGCAAAATTACATTTAATCATTAAATTTGGCCTTCTCATGGTTCACTAGAAGATATCTTTAATAAATTTGAAAAAACGGTTAGATAGCTAAAATCATTCAAAGCTACTTTGGAAGAAACCGATGCTGTCTGTCATGTATTACTAACTATAATGAAGAAGCAAATTTAACCGACCTTCCGAAGCAAATAATTAGTTGCTATTTTGACTCCGGTTCTACTAAGCATATGATCAATTCAAAAGCTTAACGCACAATATAAAAATATAAATTGGACAAACCTGTAAATATTAAGGTTTCAAAGACGAGAACAATTCTTTTTGAAATCGAGATGTGTGATATATCTTTCTGACCTTCATTTCTTCGAAAAATGGATATCAAAGGTTAAAAAATAATGTTTGAGAAGAGGAAAAGCCAAAATAATAGCAAGCAATTAATAGTGGATATGCTCAAAATTATCATTAAAATCAATAAATTTAAATCAAAATCGAATAGAACATACGGAATTGTGGCACCAAAGGATGGGATATATTAGTAATGGAAGACTTTTTGTCTTTCTTATTTACTTAATAGAACACATTTGGTGAAACAGAATGATTTCAGATTTGTCAGAAATTTTCGAATTATGTTTGCAGGGGAAACAAATAAGTCTTCCACATAATAAAAATCGAGGTAAAGCAACAATACCTTTACAATAAATTTGTAGTGATATCCTGGGAGTAGAACATGTTTATCCTAGTTCTTCTGATAATTTCAGATATAATCTGACATTTATAGATTAATGTATTTATTTTGTAGTCTCAAAGAATAACTTAGGAATTAACGGTTTTGACTTGTTCAATAATGGTATAAAAAAACAGTCTTCACCATCAAGAATAATATTATTATTACAGTAGCAATCACAAAATTTGTTTAAAACTTCATTATTAACTAAACTGTTCATTTCGTCTCATCTCGGTTCTGGTTAAAATCGTCTTATCCCTCTTTCTGAATTATGGTCGATAAGAAACGAGATCAGGGTCTTGTAAATGGTCTACATGTAATTTCAGCTTTTATCAAATACCTGTATTTTTATTATATCATTAAGACGGCGATATTACAGATTACACTGCGAGATGAGAAATTTTTTTTACCCATATACTCAAATCTCATGGGTTTGACGCTGCGACTGCGGCGAAACAGCCGTAAGGAATGTATTGACGATTGACGCTCCATAACTCACAAGATGATAACAAGTAGTCCCGCGCTGTATCGAGAAGATTCCTATCTGGTAGGTGTATCTGGGACGTTATATTTTTAAAATTGGTAATATACAAAATGTCAGCTTTTATAACATGATTTTTTGCATCCAGTTTAAATTTTTTCAGGGCTTTCTGGTCTAAGAAGTGTGGTGTTTACCGTAGAAGCTGCATTGATATGTTTAATATCATCAAGCACTATCATTTAAAGTCCGCCTATATAGGGTTATTCACGGTGAGTGGTCTATAAGAAAATCTAAGGAATTATACTAAGACAGACTTACACAATTTTAACAATACGTCAAAGCATATCTTGTTCTGTTTCAGAACAAATAGCTAACTTTTTTAATACAGGGGATCTTTAAAAACAATAATATATTGGCAGATGTCAAGCTTAGCAACTAGGCTTGAAAGGCCCTTTTCGCTAACATTGGTCCCACTCCACTCCCCTACGAAGGCGGTCCATTCTTTTAATGAAGGAGAGCACATTGCTTCAGTCGAGGTGTTGTAATTCTTCCTTGGAGACAGATTTGACGCCGAAGGTATTCCAGCGTATTTTGCCCATCTTTCACACGCGCCATCAAGATGATTGGTATCCTCCTCTGCCCCACAATAAGGACAGCATGGGCTGTCCGCTAACCCTAGCTGGTGCATGTGCCTGTTAGGATTACAGTGTTCTATCAAAATGCCAATTAGGTCCTCAATCATCTGTCGACTCCTTGACATCGACCAAGTTGCTTTAGATCGCATATGTCGGGTAGCATTTCTTTTTGCTTATCTAGAGTAGTTCGTCCAATTCTTCTTAGTCTATCCCAGGCACATCTATTCAGGGCCTGCGAACAGTATTGTTTACTTATACTCAGGCAGAGTTTTGAGTCCGAGAATTAGTCGATCCGCTTTTGGCGAACTCATCCGCTTTCTCGTTTCCTTCGACACCGTTATTCTCAGGGACCCATTTCAATTTCACCACTTTAGTTGTTGCCAGCTCATTTAGTGCATCTCTGCATTCATGGACTAGACCTGAACTCATTCTGGGCTTATCGATGGCTTTAAGAGCCGCCTGACTGTCGGAGTATTTATAAAAGCGGATTTCACTCTCCGCTCCCAGCTTGACTTCGTCCTTGTTGCAACCTGCAATATAGCTTAGACCTCAGCCTGAGAAATATTTTTCTATCGGCAAGGCTTCTCAGACACTACTGAACGTCAGCCTGATGGGGTGTCCTATTCTCCTTCCATTAATTCTTCATTTGAATTTCAATTACAAAAGGCCGTCCCCTTAGACGGGAGGAGAATCTCCTAGCGCATTATAGCGGCGCCTGGTGTAGTCCTCATTATTCTAATAATCCCCTAAGCAGGCCAGTCTTTGAAAAAAAAACAGACCCAAATCTATTTTATCAACTGGAACAACCAGTACGTTATGTTATCAGATGCTAGAGAAGTAAATTCACCTATTAATAGTTTAATATGTTTCTAGAAAAATATGTTTAATCACTTTTGAATATTAGTCATCTAAACAAAAATATGCATTGGAGTACCTAATACTGCACAATATTGCGAAATGGGCCTGTCACAAATCGCAGAAGATTTTTACCGTGACTGAGCTAGATTAACGTTTAAATAAAATGTCAAGAGTCAAAAAGTAGCATCAAATACAAATGTGGCAATAGGCCCTTTACCGTGAATAACGTGTAGTTAAATTTGGTATTATCATGTTTATTATTAATATAGAGTATTAAAAAAGCCGAAACGCAAAACTTATAAAAAAAATATTGACATATTAAAAACAGTCCTAAAGGCGGTCAATTTTGGTAAGGCAACCTTTTTAATAAAATAAATCCAAAGAATTTTGTTGATGCAATAATATTCTTTGACAGAAACAGAAAGACATGTGTACAGTTGGCGTCAGATAAATCCAAGGCCCATTAACTCTAAAGTTATCTCGTTGAGCAGCTATGGAGCGAGGGGGACGCGCGGGTGAGACGGAGGTCTTGACGTCGACTGGCGACCCGATCTGGCAAGGCGGCCAGTTTATTGCTTATTCAGCTTGACGTTTTCGTTGCGATAGTTGTCAGTTGTATTTTTCAGAGTATATTTTGAGATGTTTGAGCAGTTACATAATTGTGTTTACTACAAATAGTATGCCTATAGTTAAGAAAATATGAAAAATACTTATAATACATACATAAGCTGTCCCCATAGTACGTTCTCGGTTGATATCTTGGCAACGGTTAGAAATAGAGAAGAAATGTATGGTAGACTGTTAAAAACTAAATCAGGAAAGTGCAAACCATTTTGTGCTAATTTGAACCGCTTAGTTTAGACTCTACAGCTGTTCAAAATTGAAAATCCCAGTTTTTAAATGTTAATATCTCGAAAACAATTATACTTAGGCTCTGGACTATATATGAAGTAGACGTAGAATTTTAGATAAAATTCAAATATGTAATAAAATATAAGATGTTTTATATATGAAAAACTATTTAAGTGGGTATATAAGTAAGTCATTCTATATACTAATATTTATATTTAAACTTTTTCTCTATCTCTAACCATTATCAGCAAAACTGAGAACAAACTACTGGGACACCTTGTATAAAAAAAATGTACATGTACTAAACTTATTCAACTATTTCTCATGCTAAAACTTTTTACAATAATATTTTTTAGAGACTTTAAAAATGCATCATATTTTTTGAAATGCGATGCGAACTTTTTGAAATACACTCAGAAAAAAATTTGGTTAAAATTTGAACCAACATCCCTAAACATAAGTTTAAAATTAAAATAACGTGTATCTTGATGGCTGCATTTTAATGTAACAAAAAAGTTTAAATTTTGAACAAAAAAAGATGAATATATGTAATTAAACGCACACTAACAGAAGAGATATGGACGATGCCGTGTTAAAGTTACACTCATATTAACAAAAACAAACAAATTAATTCCTATTTATTATTTATTCCTACCAGTATTGCCCTAGCATGTAATTTTTGTTATTTGGCACGATTCTGTTCTGCCTTTTTTCCATGACAAAACATTTTCTATCGATAACTTTTTCAAATCAAACCCAACCGTCTATGTGAGCTTAGAAACCCTGTCTAGGGTAGCGCGGATACAGCAGTTTTAAATGGATTTTGTCTTAAAAATTCCTCCAAGTTAACACTTTTATGAGTTGTAATTATGTAAGTCAAATCTGCCTCTGCAGATATTTCCAGGGTATGCGCCCTTCGTCATTTTGTTTCGTTCTGGACAATGCTCCTGGCTATACCAAAATGATCTAAAATTCTGCCGAGGGACAAATCTTTGGTGTATATTTACTTACGTTTACCATCACCGATTTTGAACATTTTTGGTTCATATTTTTTCGGCGATGTTTCGTTTCTGAGATATCCTCCATCAAAATTTACAATCTTATACACACATTTTTTCACCTTCTTTTTTGTTTCCTTCTGTAATTTTTATACGAAAACAATTGAATACACAATTAAAATATCAAAATGACACATATGTTCCAATTTATGACTTTATATTGCTCAAAAATCACATCAATAAAATTATATCTGTCAATTGCTTTTTTAATAGGAAATTTGTCTTGATTTTTTATTTTATGCTGGCAACCATTGTCATACAAAGAAAAAATGCAGTGCATATTTGAATTTAAAATTCGACAAATTTAGATCAAAGTAATAGTTTATTATGGATATTTTGTTAAATAGGTGGACCGGTACCCAGTTAGAAGACGGTTGGGCGCCAGGTAGATCAATATCCGGTTAGCACTACGTTAGGCGCCGGGCCGCGACAGAGCGGAGGCATCATCTTTAAAGCTATATTACTAGTGCATTATAGCTTTAACGCGTTCCAGCGCTTAATTTGGTGCTAACCTGGTACCGATCCACCATTTGCTAACTTGATACTGATCCATTTATGTAACAAATAATCCATAATAAACAGTACCAAAAACTGCTACGTTGATGAAATTTATCAAACCCACTATTAAAAATAGCAATTGACAGATGCAATTTTATTGATGTGATTTTTGGGTAATATAACGCCATATATTGTAAAATATGTGTAATTTTGAAATTTTAGTTGTGTATTCAATCGTTTTCATAAAAATTACTGAATGAAATAAAAAAGAAGGCGAGAAACTGTGTGTATAAGATCGTAAACTTTGAAGGCGTATATCTCGGAAACGAAACGTCGTCGAAATAAATTGTTACTTCGGATTCGTTATTAGCGTCAGAAAATCCACCAGAGTACTAAACATCATCTGAATCGGCCATGGTACGTGTAAGTAAATACTTACCAAACCTTTTTCTGTTAAAGTAATTATTGCAGTTTTTGCAGATATAATTTATGTAATATTTTGCACTTGATCAAGCAAAAGTGACATCAAAAATTGATAAACGTCAATTAATGTCAACAAGTATTGTTATAAAAGTCAAATGTAATAGTATATTACAAAACGAGAATACTAAGTTGCTTATTTCAAGTGAATTTGAAATAAGGTAATAACCATTGCAAGTATACTATACTTTTTCTACGATTATTTTTGAAATACCGGGGTAGTTCGTTGTTTAAGTTTTAAATAATAAAAATAATTACCACCGATTTGAATCTCAAATCTCAAATAATGTAGCTGTGATAGGTCAATACAGACAATAAAAAATGTTAAAAAACCAAAACAAAGGTAACGCGACGCAGAGAAATCTCGGGAGTTGAGGCTAATTTGATTGCCACACTACGCATCATAATCTGTGTATTATTATTATAATGCACAACTGTGCGATATTATCTACTACGTATAATTCAACGTAAGAATGGTTTTACTTATTGAATAAACTGTACGATGAATATGTTTACTAATATAGTAGTAGAAAAAAGGTAATTCCGATAGATGGAGAAAAAAAGTATAATTTACAATGAAGCATTTAAGGATCTATCTCCGACAACAATACTGCATAGATCCGGATACTCACTTAGCGAATACAAACAACCGAGCAGCTTCGCATGCATACTGAGAAATATGCACACGTTTGTTTCAGAATTTGCTTTAATGTCTACATTTAGCGAGAGCTTCTGTCTCAGATAAGTCGTGCATAGCGCTGAGTCGGAGGACACAACTTCCCGGATGACGGAGGATCACCATTCCCTCTTTCCAACGGGCAAAGAATTGCTCTTCCTACAAAGTAACTTGCAGCGCGGCAGAGGGCCGACCTCATTAATAGGTCACATAACTGTGGGGCAAACACACATCTTCCTCCTACAGGAACCATGGGTTTACAAGGGACATATGCGAGGTTTTGGGCAGATGGAAAGCTCTCTATATTTTGAAAGGGTCATCCATCTGAATCCAAGGACATGCATCTATTATCTGAATTGTGCATTGCGGACCTATAGAGGTACCAAAAAAACACCTTGGTGGAACTTGGACCTTGAAAAGGATCGTAAGGATACAAGCAACTCTAAAACGAAATTACCTGCTAAATGAGAAGAACATCTGAATTCGCAACGCAGATACAAAGAACTGATATGCAATTCAAAGAGAGGATGTTGGAGGACCTACTGCGAAATCTTGGAAGATCTTTCGGAGGCCGCTAGACTTCAAAGGATTCTTTCAAAAGATCGAGGACAGAGCGTGGAGTCATTAAATACACTGAGTAAGACACAGAGACACACCGTAATTGTTCCTGACAGGAGACAATGGCGGGATCTCTCTCCGTCCAATCCTGAAACTGGAGTGCCTTGTCTGGTTTACAGACGACTCTCTAATGGAGGAGGGATCTGAGCGAGAATCTATGGGGAGAGACCCAGGGCAAGAATTAGTCGTACTTTTGGACGGTATGCCCCTATACATTAGGGCTGAGATTACGGCAATCTTGGACTGCGTACAGGAGTATGCAGCTTTAGACACCTACATATACATGGTAGAGGATTTCCTTAATAAAAGTCGAAACGACTGCTATCTCGTCTTGTCACGAGTAAAGAAATTGAATGGCAACGAGGCGAAACGAGATTAGGTCGAGACGAGATGAAAAAAGAGCAAAATGATTGTCTCATGTTGGGGCATCTATCTTTTATGAGGACAATAACATGATTTTAAGGCCGAGCCAACGAACAATATTCATTATTAGTAATCTTAATTTGTTAGCTACCATAACATAAGGTACGCGGTCTACGTTAACATTTAACACTTGTTTACTGGTGTTTTACTATGGCTTGGAACTCCCTAATTCTTATGTGGAATAGCGTACATAATACTAACACGCGTAAAGTGTTTCTAAGATTTACTTTAGCGGATAAACCGCGAATATTTATTTCAGAAAAGTCGTAAAATGTATTATTTGATATCATTGATTATAACTGTAAGAATTAAAAGATAAAAAAACACATATCTGATACTCGTTCATTATTAGATTTTTATGAAATTATTGTCGAGCCGTTGTTTATTATTTAATCTAACTGTATCTTTTTTCACTATATTTTCTAAAAATATATATTTTATATAAAAAATTTTAAATAATGAGGTAACCCCACTGTTAGGTAAAGGAAATTATTGCCTAAGTTTAAATTTATACTTTTTGTAGTGTTGTTTTAGATTCATTTTTTGTTAGAAGTTTTGAAGAAATATTAAACGGTGTCTTGGATTCTGAAATATAAATTTCAAATGGAATGGCTGTAATTTTAAAACCAGTTACAATAGAGTAATAAACAAAATTTGAAATGGGGCGGGACTACAATACATGTATTTTCCAAGCTCTTTAAATTAACTCCGACAATCTACCTACACCTTAACTCAAAATTTCCTTAAAAACATTACCTCGTATTGAAGAATTCTATAATCGTTTTTTATTTCATTTTTATTTCAAGAATGTCTATGATTTCAATCGAACGGTTTGAATCTGTTCACAAAACTCAGGTATATAGTCTTTTTAGCTACGGAACTGGTCACATGTGTAACAAATAATAAAAGGGAACTAGACGCCCTTGATTTTGGATAACTAAAATACTCTTGAACCGTCGTATTACTCCATAAAGGTTTTAAGTGAAAATATATTGTAAAAATGTGTTTTTATTATATGTTATATATGTTCCTAGGATAATACTTTTATGCAATTTTATTTGACGAATGTAAAAATACCTATAGATGATTCGTTGGATGTTTACCCATAACGTCATCATTCATATTCATACGAGTCAAATGAAAATTTCCTGGATTAAATTGTCAAAAAAAGTCACATTCATTATGGGCGTAGATATAAATATAAATAGTAATTATAATTTAAATTACTATAAACTCATAACATACTTACCAGCAACACAAAATACAACAAAAATATCTCCCTAAAAGGATCAATTTGAAGAAACGGCACAAGACTTTATAAAAACACAAAACAAACAGTGTAAAATGATAATAATAATCTCCAAAAATCCTTGGCGTTTGACGCTTTGACGTGAAAAGCCTGCCTGTGTTGATGTTTGTTTCTATCGAGTTGTTAATTTATTTTTTAAATATATTTCTTGAATGTATTCATATTCGGAAGACAATATTTCATGCGTCATTCTTTTCATTTATTATTGATTCATGGAATATAAATCGATAGGAGAAACACAATGTTTAAAAACCACGTTTTTGATATTTTCTTCGATTGAAGACGCATGAATAAAGATCCAGCGGCCCAACTGTATGTATTTATTATGGTAAACTAAATTGAAATTGTTAATTTTTAGTAATGTAATATATCTCTCTTCTTCAGTTAGTCTATTATGAATATGTTTTACACAGGGGGGGGGGCAGTTAATTCTATTATTTGAAAAGCGAACTTGTGATACAATTTAGATGTATCTCAAAATATTTTGCACAGTAATTATACACCACTTAAATATTTAATTACACCCGGTATAATCCCAGCAGTTCCATTAATGATTAAGATTTGTCGATTTACATATCTTATATCGAATAAAGTCTTCCCATGTTAATGTACAAAATGTGTACGTCATTAAGATCTTGAAAATTTTAAATTAACGACATTAAAAATATTAGGGTAATAATTTAACCAGCCTTCGTTCCGTCAACAATTAATGACGTCACACAGCGAATAAATGCACATGTTATAATCTCGTAAATAAAGGCAGGCCAGTAGTTGAATATAAATGGGATATTAAATTTGGCAGACTTTAAAGTTGTTAATTAACCTAACCTTGAAAATATCCCAATCTTCTTGTACCTTATGTTTCGCGCTTTTTCTCGTAAACTTCATAATTTATTCTCCGTTTTGCCCATTAAGCTTGTTTATTTTTATACAAACCGCAAAACAACTACCTATGTCTTTTATTCATAGAAGATTTTGTTTGTCTGTATGTAAATTGAAAATCAAAACATATTTTTAAACCTGTTGTTGCTTTTATAAAATTATTTACTAAAATGACTGCCATTAAAAAAATATATTCTTTGGAACTGAAATGTTTATGTGTGATATGATCAGGGTTAACGAATGTCGTATATATTAATTTAATTAATACTCTAAGAGCCTAGACGAAAATATTTTAAACCACAATAAATATTTTATTAATAAGTACTCTCACTTATCAATCCAGATTAAATAATTTTAATAATAATTTAAAATCAGAATTATGACAAAGATCTTTGAGGAATATATATGAGATTTTAATACAACCTTTAAAATATATTAAATTAATATACAGGGTGTTTTTTAATTGATTGCTAAAAATGAAGGACGTAATTTCTTGCTTTATCTCACTACTAAAAGTTCATAAAAACATGGGTCCGGAAAATCTTTGTTTTTGACATACAAGGTGTCAACATTTTTAATATTTTTTTGGTTTTTTTCGTGGACTTTGTATATTTCTAGAGATAGATCATTCAAATTTGACATACACTATACTGCAAAGAATGTCTACGAAATGGCTATAATATATTTTATAAAATCTACTGGGTGTTACTTTTTTCCAGGTCGCGACCACTAAATTTTAACTGCGACGTCACTGGCTGTTTTTATTTAGAGAATCAGATTACTCATTTTGTTTTCTAACTTCTGGGTTTCTTTTAATCCGATATTTTGCACCGTTTAGATATTAGCAAAATGCTAAGGCTCTACCAATTTAAAATTTTATGTTAATATTTCTATTTTATTTTGATTGCTAAAAATACAGGATGTAATTCTTTGGTTAAAAAAAAACTAAAAAAAAATTAAACTTGAACATTTATGAAAAACTAAGGTCTTTCGAACAGATATTTACCTGTACTTTTAGTCCTAAAATGAACCAAGGAATTACATTCTGCATTTTTAGCAATAAAAAAAAAACAGAAAAAAAAACTAAAATTTTAAATGTGTAGAGCCTTAGTATTTTGCTAACTAACGTTTAAACAGTTCAAAATATCGGATTAAAGTAAAATTAAAGTGGCTAAGTAGTTGGTAGCTCTTTCGGGAAATTGAAGGATTCATGGTTGCAATTCAGAATCAGGTTATAAATACCAACAACTAAAAGAAGTTGATAATTTAGACATGTGTAGGAAATGGCATCAAAAGTCAGAAACCATTCAGCACATAACACACAGATTGCACTTACTTAGCAAACACAGGTTATTCATGTAGGCCCAACTAAGTATATAACGTCGTACTCGTACATCAGAAGTTAGCCAACAAATATAACATTTAAGCACCTACGTACCATCTTACAATTACTAATCCGCTCCGGTATTGGGCGGTAGCTCTCTTAGACTCCACTATGATCGGCGATTGTCGCTGATAGATAGGTCGAAAATAACCGTTACGACATCCGTGCTGCTGGATAAGAATAAAGTCCGCGTATCTGATTGATATTGCTGTGCCCAACAATTGCAATATGGTTGAGAGACATAAAGAGAACTATGCAGAACTGACTATAGAGGTTCAACAATTGTAGCAACTGCCAAGTTCGAGTAATACCGGTCATTGTGTCATCAACGGGTCTGATAGCTAAGACCTTGGTAAATAAAATAAAACTAACACCCAGGATATTTTTGGAAAATGTATTATAGCCATTTTGTAGCAATGTCTACAAAATGATATGAATTATTTATCTCTAGAAATGTGCGAGGTTCATTAAAAATTTTCACCCTGTATCTCAAAAACGAAGGTCTTCCGGACACATATTTATATGAACTTTTAGTCATAAAATAAGGCACAAAATTACTTCTTTCATTTTTAGCCTTGATGTCTTTTCCCCAATTATTGCGTGTAGGTGTTTAAAATATCAGACAAAGCAATATTTTATTGTGATTTATATCCAAAAACTTATTAAAAATGTATTTAGAAGGCCCTATTTGTTATGCAGTTGATGTGAGAGTAATTATTTTCACCACTGGGAATATTTTGCATATCTGGATTTCTAATCCGGCGTCTACAATATCATAGAAAAATCTGGTTGCATTAGATTTTTCTGTGACAATGTGCAAGGTCTCTTGCGCAAGTCCTTGATACTAGTTACCAGTATCAATATAACAATATGTTGATTTTAAGGAAAAAGGAAGACGTTCGAAAATATAAAATGTGGTGTTAAGATTGAATGTCCTGCGTAAAGTGAAGAAAGAAACCGGAGATGGCGGGAAAGCCCGCAAAATAAAAAATACCAAAAAAACTGTTTCTCACCATAAATTTCACACACATTTCACTGTTTTCTTCTAAAACAGAATTTCTGAAAGAGAACAGTTTACTCTGGTATATACAGGACAAGCAGTTTAAAATTAAAATTTCTATTATTATGTTATGTTCCCGACTAGTTTTCACGTCCGGCCCTGTAGCATCTAAACGATTTATCCAAGGCACACTAATAAATATACGAATAAAACGCCTATGTTTTCTCTAGAGATTGGTATCACACTCAGTTCCATCGCTGATAAGTCTGATTTTTGAGACATTTTTGAACCGTTGCATGCACAGGTTGGCGTTTAGTCCTCATAGGAGGGTATAGGTAGGGCAAAAACGAATATGCAGAAAGAAACCTGTATATTTTTGCTACAAGGCAAAAATTTACATTTTTTTGTCCCATGTCGAAAAAATGGGTACAAAGGAGTTTCAAAAAAATTGAGCCACTTTTATTTTAAAACTTGTATCATCGTAGAAGGATCGAGTTACCTTGACAAAACCATCGTAAAGCGTGGGTGAAATCGTCAGAATTAAATGAGTATATTTAAATAAATTTGATTTAATTTTAGGACATCAAAAACAAAGAAGGTATTTTTGAGATTGGCAGAATACAATTTGAATGTTTTTAGGGAGGTAGCCACAATTTGAGGTACAATACTTTCTTCAATTTTATAAAATGCCTTTAAGAAAATTAGCTGTTATTCGGGATATATGGAGAATCTGTTCTTACAGATTGTGTGACTTCTAATGGTGTATTTCTTTTTGTTTTTATTATTTTGAAAATTGTCAAAAAATGTTTCTTTCGTTGTGACTTTTGAACTGCTTTAAATTTGTAAATACAGTTTTCACAGTTCCACGTATCTTTTATTGGGCTAATTCATTTGTAAAATTATTTTAACAGCTGTCAAAAAAAAAATGGTTTTGTTCCCGTACTTAAACTACTTAAAACTTTTAAATACTGGTTTCACAGTTTCATTTAACTTTTAGTAGAGTAAAATAAAAAAATATTTGGACATCTGTAAAAAAAGTGTCTTTCAGGAACTTCTAAACTACTTAAAATGTTCAAATATGTTTTTCACAGTTCCATGTAACTTTTAATGGCATACTTCATTAGAAAAACATTTTTGAAAGGTGTAAAAAACTGCCTTTTTCCGTAAATTCTAAACTATTCAAAAATTTTAAATTCGACTTTTCACAGTTCCTTGTAACTTTTAATGGCGTAATTAATTAATAAATATTTTGCCAGCTGTCAAAAAAAAAATGTTTTTCTCAATGACTTTTGAACTGACTAAATTTTTTAAATATGGTTTTCATAGTTTCATGTAACTTTTAGTGGCGTAACTTATTTGTAACAAATATTGTGACATTTGTCAAAAAAAACTTTCTTTTTACCGTAACTTTTAAACTACTTAAAAAATTTTGTTTTGACAGGTCAATGTAACTTTAAGTGGAGTAATTTATTTGAAAAAAATATTTTGAATCCTGTAAAAAACTGTTTTTCGCTGTTGAACTGCCAAAATTTTTTAAATACGGTTTTTACAATTAATATTCGTTAGCAATCAATATTTATTTATAAAGAAAATTTATACAGGTAATTATCAGGTTATCAAATCAGTTATTCTAAACAAATATGCAACACTCGGCAACCATGTGAATATCTGACATTGACATGGCTTTGTTTGTAGTTTTCTAACACGTTTTTATGGACGCTGCCTGCAGTTGTTATTTTTCCTGATATTTCCTGAATCAATCAATCAATGTCCAAATTTTAAATTAGTTTTCACTGGAGAGCAGGCTTTTTTATAAGTAAGACAAGTTGCCATTCTTCTTTGGGTCCAACATAATATATTAAAAAAACTGAAATGGATGTTTTATAAGTGTCTCTCATTTTCTGATTCGAGATTTCGCTTTTCGAATTTTTTGCGTAAATACAAAGTTCATCATCTTTTGATAGCACAAGTTCATGTATCAAACATACTCATCGAACACTTCTATGGAATTTCAGCATTAAGACAGCAGAAGAAACGGTTTCGTCTATAAAATAATTTGGAAACAGAAAAAAAAACTGTGTTTACATTAATTTCTTCCACCACTGTCAATTGCAAAATAATGTGTCAAGTATGTAAATGTCATTTCTGTTATTACGCCTAGCTCTTTGCCAAATTCCGGCCACTTTTGTGTAAAATGGTTTCACTAATTTTAAAAGGCGATTGTGACATACCAGCTATATTCTCTTTCATAAATATATGAGGGGAACATAACAAGTTTTGTGAAAATCGAACCACCGATAATCTGAGTAGATACAGTTTTCTCTCTGCTTATGGTAAATTCGGATATTAGTTTTAAGTTCATTTTTTGCAGTTTTCAAAGTTAATAAACTTTTGCAGGTTTTTATACCTCAACAGGAAGAACATTTTCAGGGTTCATTATGGGTCTCGTATATACGGGGTGTAATAGTTTTTAATATAGATTTGATTTATACAGGGCATGATAAGTAATAAAGTAAATTAAAATCTCAAAAATTTTCGAAAAATACAGCGTTTTAGAGTTCCTAGGTTACGAGAAACAAGTTTAAAAAAATATCTGTACGGATGTATGTACGTAAATAAAATTTGCGCCAATGATAACTTCAAAACAGTCAAAATGATCCGTTTCAAATTTTCATCAAAAATAGACTAGATCAATGTCTCATGGCATAGAATTAGATTTGGGTGCCATGGGCGTAGATCTTCGATATTTTTAAGGGGTATAAAAACGTTAAAAATTCATATTTCGAGAAAGCATAAACTAACAATAGTCAAATGGAAAAAATATAGTTAGGGTAACATTAAAAAATTGTGGAAGTTGGCGTAGCAACTTAATTTTTTTTAGATAAAACATATTTAAAATAAAATATAGGTTGTATTTAGAAAAACGGAATGTTTTTGTGAACAAATATTTTTTTTCACTATACAGAGTAGTTCAAAGGCAAGAGGCAGCCCCCTGAATATGGAAGGAAAATATTCAAAAAACGGTGAAAGATATCAAAATTCATATATTTCTTTTTACTTCCCTCGTCAAAAGAAAATAATTAAATCACCATCAAGATTTTTTCACATCTTCAAGTTCCAGGGTCCCTAGATGCCAAAAAATTTTGTTTCCCAATTCCGTCCGTTTGCCTATCTGTCTGTCTATTCGCGGCATAGCTTAAAACGACTTACCCGGTTCACTTGAAATTTTAGTCAAAAATAAAGAGTATGACATTCGAATATTGAATATAACTCTTTATTTTTGACACGATAATATCTTGGTAAAAATTCAATGAGGAAACAAAATGAGAGTTTAGAAAAATGTTAAGCATTACTAGAAAACTACATATTCTATTTGCCTTAAATCTTGCATAAAAATCAAGTGCGACATACGATCGACGATGAACTGGTAAAATTTTGGCACGAATTCAAGATGACGGACTAATATTTTTTTAAAAATCAGTCTGAAAGAACCACTTAATTCGATTAATTTCAGAATTTGCGGAAGAATTAAGTGTGATATAGAAATAAATTGGAAACATTTTGGTAAGAATTCAAGATGGCGAAACAAAATGGCGGCAAAATAAAATGTAATCCTAAAAAATTACCCTCGAAAATTTTTTCAGATCTTCACGTTTCATGGACTACAAATGCCAAAAAAACCTTTTAATAGAAATTGAAATGTAAAACACTTAATACTTCGGTCTGTCTATCAGTCTTTCTGTTCAAACACTAGTTACTAAACATAGTGAAAAACTATTTACCCGATTCACTTTTGGTCAATAAATTAGGGGTCATGGGGTTGAAATAACATTTTCGAAAAAAATCAAATATTGAAGAACAAAATTGCGCCCTTGTACAGCTTTAAAAAAATGTATATTACTAAGCAGTGGCGTAACTACAAACTTACGCCCCCCCCGCAGCTTTCGAGAAAGGGCCCCCTATATGCAGAATATACTCGTATATAATGCATTTCAAAACCAAAAAAAAACTCTCAATTTTCTCTGAACAAACATGTTTTAAAAATATGTCTACCTATATTACTAGAACACAAACACTAATTTAAAAATAACGCAATACACATAAAAACAAATAAAAATAACTAAAAGTTTTTTTTCTAGCTTTCCTTTCCGCAAAATCAGTAATGGCCTGATTTATATTGAGGTCTCTTGCCAAATCATTTTCTATCGCTAAAAGAGTCAGAGGGTCTAATCTCTCCTGAGAAATACTATTTCTAAGATATGTTTTAATAATCTTTAATTTTGAAAATGACCTTTCATTAAGATTGACGCTGTGATTGCGTTAGGAAAGCTAGATGCGCGTGTTGAATTTTCTATTAAAAAATATTTTAAAATCAATTTTGTAAAAATGTTGTAACTCATCCCCTTTTTTAAAAATATTTTCTGGTATTAATAAAAAGAAAAGAGATGGATTAGAAAAATTAAATATTTCACGTGACAAAATGATTTAAATGGCAGTTTATTTGTCTAATGTTGCATAATTGCACTTTAAACCTGTGTTCCGAATCTAAAAGCAGAACAAATTCATCAAAATGCGATTTTACCTTTGGTGCTCTCTTAGCAGTAAATTCTGGGTTTATATACCATTTCTGAGAAATTTTGACGGCTTCTTCTTTGAGTTCTGAATATTTACCACTAGTTTCAGATAAACATTCTATTGTTTTTTTTTTAATTGGAACTACTTCATTTAAACTTGTAGCCGAGTTTTGCATTGCTTTTGCTAAAATATTATCTCTTGTAATATTGTGTCGAGAAATACACATCGAAAAACAAACTCAAAACTTTCAATTTAGTTGGTATATCAGTTATATTAGATACAAGTAAAACCATAGTTTCCCTTGGGATCCATTATCACCGGGCCCTTCGCAGCAGTGGGCCCCCCGCAGTGCAGGGTCTAGCGGGGGTGTAGTTACGCCACTGTTACTAAGAGGCGTAATTTGCTACTAAAATATTATTTTTACATTAAAAAAAATGTTTTTAATGTAAAGAATAGAAGTCCGGATTAAGTGCGATTTAACCCCTGATCCAGATTTAACCCCGGTTAAAACTTTATAAGGAATTTTCCATCTCTTAAGAAGCGTTGGATTGTGGACAATTTGTTCCCTTCCTACAGATACTGCTATGGATGCTGCTTTGATGAAATTCCACGGAGGTATTAAAGAATTATTAGCAATGCCCTTCAGAGCATCACTTAAGTCTTTAACTACAGAGACCAGCGAGCTCTCACTCTTTTTATCTCATCTTTAGAGTGTTCCACTCATGATATATGTTTTGCGAATAAGAAATAATTATACTGTCTTTTGCCTATTGTATTCATAACATAATATTAAGAGGAAGGGTAAGGGGTAAAAAAGGTGAAAATACAATATAATACAATTAATTAAAAAAATTAACATAACGCTTGTCTTAATTTGTCATTAAATTATGTTATATTTTTCCCTGTAGTTACTGCACGCTAATGTTTCGTTTTTAATTTTTCTAATGTGAATTATTTAAATTAACACAAATTGCAAGGTCTCCGAAATTATTATAAATTCTCGTAATTCTGTTCGCCTTTTTCCATGCCAAACTAATACATGTCCGGTGTCACATATATCAGCCGCCACTCTTAAAAACCAGTCTATATATCGCTGTCTGTTTAAAAAATCAATGAATCTAGGAGAATACTTAAAATGCTGATTATTATTTACATAAAAAGTAAATATAAACCTTAAAAGAATCTTTATACCTTTGAATTTTATCTAATTTATAACTACAGTGTTCTTTACGAGGGTCAATCGATTTGAAACATGGTAGCGATGGTAATAATCTAGAAAAATTATATACATGCATCTAACAGGTACGGATTGAAAAAAAATATTTGGGGGGGGAGCATTACAATTTAGCCAACAGATTTTCTTTGAAGAACTTTGCCAACACAATATTTATTTATCAACATAAGAATATAAAATGTTTAACATGTTAAAACGCAATTAACAAATATCTAATAAACTAAAGAAAATGTATAAAATAAGTTTTAAATTTCATTATCTTTCTTCTTCTCAAGAGTTTTATGATTTTATATAAGACTGGCCTCAACTTTTTTTAATTTCAATTATGTATTTATGATTTTAGCCGCAAATTCTATTTCAATCCCTTCTCTTCACTGCCCCTTCCATCAGTACAGCTTTGACTTACAATATGCTCGAAATTATCAATATTAAAGAGGGTTGAAAAGGTACGACGTATTCTCAAAACATGACTGATGGTATTCTGGCCAAAATCCTAAAAACTGAAAATCTGGTCGTCTTCAGCCTGTTCCCAAAAATGTTTCCAAAACTCTTCCCTCTAACTACAGAACCATATCCCTACTCCCAATTATGTAGGCAATGGAGAGGCATATCCAATACAAATCTTTGAAATTGCCTTGAAATGTATAAACTTATTCACGACAGGCAATACGGCTTCCGTCACCAAATATCCATAGCAGATCTTCTTACCTTCGTAACTCACAAGTGGAACAACTCCATCGAATTCCATGGAGAACCCCAAATTATTGCGCTTTCATATCCAGAGCATTTGATCTGGCATGACGTACTTTTTAATAAACGTTCTACCTACTGTCTTCCTCGAACATTTTGTATTCGGATTGCTAGTTTTCTTTCTAGTAGAAATATTTGTATTTCTGTAGTGGTTGATGGCTATTAGTGTGACTTTCCCAAAATCAACAGAGGCATTCCATAGGGTTCAGTGTTGGCACTTTTCTTCTACTAGCAATCCTGTTTACAGCTATGCTGACGATAGTACATTCCACTCCAACATACAATTTTTCAAACCTGTGTCCAAAACTAAAATTGACAAGCGTAGAGTAATGACTTTATCTCTAACCGAAGACTTAATTAAAATCGTAGAATGGGAAGCAGAGAACCTTGTCCACTTCAACGCCACTAAGACACAATCATGGTTACTATCTCACAAAATATCTCCCTATACCCATATCATTTAAATGAATAATTAAACGCTTGAAGCCAAAGAATCGTTGGCCTAGTGGTTATCATTTTTCAGAAAGATTTTTTACAGCAGCCGCGAATAAATTGGGTTTCCTTTTTCCAGTTCGAAAATGCTGTATTTTCTTTACACTTCACAAATCAGACCCAGGTTTGAGTATTGTGCGCATATATAGGGAACAGAATGGCAGAATTTAATTCCATTTAAAAATTAAAAGCTAGTAGCAAGGAATACGAACTCAAGCAAGTAATGGCAGGGTTGTTTTAAAGCTCATATGCCTTAAGCGGCAACTTTTGATGAGCCCTGTTTCACATGTAGGAATTTTTTAAAATGTATATAGTATTATTATAGATAATTTTATAGTTAAAGAAGAAACTCTTACTGTCATTCATATTGATATATTTCATATACCACAGATAAAAGTAACAAAAATGTCCAGAACATTATATTTCCCAACTAACAAAGATTGGTGTGTTTTAACTGTTTCGTTTTGTTTTAAAACGACATCAGAACAGACAATTTAACAAAACTTCTTGAAAACTTTATTTTAAAACTAAGCAAGATATACCCAATTCTACTTTGTCAGCGTGTTTCAAAGAAAAAAAAACTTAAAGAATATGATTACATGCCTACGACTAGAAATAGTTAAAACGGACGAACAATTAAAGAAGATTGAAAAACAACTCAACAAACTACGAGTAGAACAGGATATTTTATAAAAAAGTCAGCCGATCAAAAATTTAAGAGAAATAAGAAAGAAGCCGAAAAAACCAAAAGGAAACTCTTTCAAGAACAACACTTTTATTGAACTATACTAAATGGTATCAACAACATTACGAAATACTGATCATCTAAATTTACGCAAATATTTATAAGTTTAACACTAGTTTTTAACTTTTATAGCCCTGAAGATAGAGGTTGAAATCAATTTGATTTGCTAGTGTTGTTTCTATAGGCAAGTAGTAATTTGTATTTGTTGCAATTACGAAAAGAAAAGGATAATAACAACATTTTTAATAACAATATGTAAGCTTTAAAAGGAACTGTTTTTTTTGCGGCAATAGTTTTTCGTCCTATTTCTTTTGTGTAATGTAATTTTCCTACGACCACATATGTTAGTGACAAAAAAAGACACTGTTAACTTGGCTAAAAAGTTCCTCATAATATACGCGTGTTGAAGTTTCAACACGTGTGTTGAAATAGTATATTACATAATAAGTGTTGGAAGTTGTAAATTTCAAACAGGAGGTGTGTGTAAATCCTTCGAGTTTGAAAACGATAGCTTTGACATGTGTAATGTACACTATTTTTCCTACGACCACTCAAAATATTCAAAAGACTTATTGTATTTTATATTTTGAAAATTTCAAGACTAGTGTTGAAAAAATTGTAACCAGTTCTGTCAAGTGTGATATTGACACAAGTGTTAGACATTTTTTTTCAATACGCGTGTGATATACGGCACTTTTTAGCCCAGTTAACAGTGTGTTTTTTGTCAGTTTTGAAAGTGGTCGAAGGAAAAATATAATTTCATCTATGTCCGTGAGTTAAGAAGCTCTTAACCCACGCATTTTGCGCGAGTTAAGAGCTTCATTACCGCACTCCTTTTTATTACCGCACGTATTTTCACTCATTCATTATTTTTTAAATTAAAATTTGTAATATAGAAAAAGCGAAGAAGATTTTTATAAATTATTTTATTAAAAACTCTTATTTTCTGCAGAATTTTCAATGTAGCTTTCCGCAACCGTGTTGGATCGCCAGCCACCATGACGCTTTACTGTTAGAATGTCAGTTCCTGAATCTGCCAATAGGGATGTAGATGATCTTCGGAAGTAAAGCCCAGTATATTCTTCTGGCTGTTCAAGTTTAAGATATAAAGAAATTTGTTTTGGCAAAGATCCAAAAGAATTAATGCCAATCGGTTGCTTCATACACACAGTTGTTACGTTTTGGACGCGCGTTTCGCTAACCAAGTTAGCGTCATCAGAAGATGATTTAAACTGAAGTAACTTATCCTAACCTTTATAAGTAAATGTGGTCACACTTGGTTGCACCCGACTGCACCCTTGTCAAGTAAACAATAGAGGGGAATTTAGGGAATAGGCCCTCTGTCTTTATTTAGCGCTTTCTTACCACCATTAACTATTTCTATACTCTCAAATGCATCCAATAATCTATTATTAGATACATTTTGAATTAACTTAAGATTATTTATTCCTATTTGGTGATTGATTTCCAAAGCATGTTGGGCAACACTTGACTTTTCTGTTCTTCCGTATCTTAAATGTACCATGTGTTCTTTAAATTAAATGTTTATGGGCCGTTTAATTCACCCAACATATTTTAGATTGCAGTCATTACAGCTAATTTCATAGATGCCATTCCTCTCCTTCGACTTTGTCTTTAGGGTTTCCAAGGAGATTTTTAGAACTGTTCTTCGTTTTGTAGGCTACTCTAAAACCTACGTTTTTAAATACTTTTTCTAGACCTCTCGTATATCTGGGATCATATGGGATTACTATGAACCTATTGAGGTCAGGTGCTGGAAGAGTAGTGGCATCTTTTGAAATTTTCTTATGCTTATGCCTATTTATTAATTTATGTACAACATTATCATTATAACCATTACTTTTAGCTATATTTTAAATCCGATTCATTACATTGTTAAAACGTTCTTTACTTAATGGAAAATTGACTAACCTGTGAGTTAAGAAGTGAAATGCTGACATTTTGTGTTGACGGCAATGAAATGAGTCGGATATTATATACCTATCAGTATCTTTCTTCAGTAAATTTCTTATAAATATCAAATTCCAATTTATTGTTATTTCTAATAACTAACGTGTCGAGAAAAGGTAATTGCCCATTGTTCTCCTTTTGGTACGTAAATTAATGGAAGGATATTTATTGTTTAATGTTTCTAAGAAAGTGTCCAAATTTTCTGTTTAGGTATCAAAAATAGCAAATATATACTTGAGTTCTTTTTTGAATTGGGTTTCTAATCTACCCATAAACAAATTTGCAAGGAACGGAGATAAGCAATTGCCCATCGCAGTTCCCTCTAGTGGTTTATAATATTTAATGGTGAACTGAAAAGAACTATGATTTATACATAATTTTGTGAAAAGCAAATATTAATCAATAATTTATTTCTTCAAATTATTGAATTCAAGTAGTTCCATTAGGTACTCTAAAGCTAGTGGTATGGGTACACTAGGAAACAATGAGCTTACATCAAAATATATTAAAATTGCATCGTCTTTTAAATGAACATTCTTAATTTTATCTTTTCTAACGAGTTAGTAACCTCAAAGTTATCGTACGAGATATTTAATTTGCTGAATTCTTCTACTAACCATTTTAAAATATTGTACGTTGGTAATCCAACAGCTGAACAATAGGTCTCATGGAGTTCCCAGATTTATGGATTTTGGGAAGGCAATACAGCTAAAAAACTGTGGGTTACAATGTGTTAGTTTGAATTTTAGTTTATCGGACACAAGGTTTTTACACTGTTTTAAGGTAGTTTTTACTTTTGTTATCATTTTTGTCAACGGGTTTTTCTCAATTAAATCGTAACCAGTTTGAGTCAAATTGTCTACTCTTTCAAAATAAGCTGTTTTGTCTAGTATAACAACCTTATTTCCTTTGTCAGCATTTAAATAAAAACATTCTTTTTTTCTTCAGTCCCTGGATAACTTCAGTATTTTTACGTTTAAATTGACATTGCCCGGGATAACGCAGAGTGGCAGGATTGCAAACAGGTAACAGCTAATAGAGAGGTGTTTTATGCTCGCTTTAAACTTTTTGAAAAATTTGTTTAATAAAAATATGTGTGTATTTTAACAGCGTCAGACGTAGATAAAATGTTGTGCAATACAAGTGAGTTAACCTCATTAAGATACACAAGTATCTTAATGAGGTTAACTCACTTGTATTGCACACATTTTATCTACTCACTTGTATTGTAAATATATATTTCAACATGACAGTGTCTGAAAGATGGTGAGTCAAAAGAAAAAGCAAGCCTACTTTTAACTTTTTTCCTTTAGAAATTATCAAAGCAATAACTCAGTTTTGAACACTAGATTTGAATTTTCTTTTCCACAAAGTAAATAAGAAATAAATAAAAATTAAAATTAAAGTGATCGTTTTCAAACTAGAAGGATCTTTACTATACAACCTCGTCTGTGAACTTTTAAAAAAAATCTAAATACATATTTTAACTTATCTTAAAATATTCTCCCATGTTCATTTTACTAGTCGTTTTTGCTAGCTTCTCATATCCAATCTGAACTAGAAATTGTCGCCTGTCAAAAAACTTTAGAAGCTGAGAAAATAACACAACGTAAATAACACAACCTTTATAAAATGCTTATATAAATAAAAGATCTGGAAAAATACCGAATTTAAAATTGTTAAATTTATTAGAACCACGTCTTACAATTAACTAACACCGGTATTTCAAAAAGATACAAGCAAATATGTGGCAAAGATCCGCTGGTAGGTAGTATTTTTACGGCACACTGCGATAGTTATATGATCAGGTTTTCCAAGGCTAACTCGAACATAATGCGAAACAACGTGATTATTATAGGAAGTTTTTCGTTATTTTAGTTTGAAGGCTGTAACTATCAGTGGACCCGGAACTTTGATGGTACCTACTTTGTATGAGATGTATGTTTGTTATTTTTATTACAATTTACGATTCTCTTATGTCTAAATGAGATGCCAATCACGTCAAATATACGTGTGTAGTCTACGTCTGTAATAGGAGGATACTTTTCTATGTTTAAATACCAGAAATATGTGGTTCGGATTCGCAGTATGGGGAGATATAATGAGGTCTCTTCATGATATTTTCTCCTCAAATATTTAATAGTCTACATATAGCTTTATAAAGCACTGTATTAAATTTGTTAATACATCTTTTACGACAAACATAACTTAGACATACATACAGACTTACATAGTTTGGATTTTATCTTAATTAGTTTTTTGAGATTATGTTTTCTATTACTCATATATTACTAATAACAGCATAGCAATAGAAGATTATGGATAGTCTCAGTTAGGCTGAAAAACATTCCGATATAGGGTTAAAAAATCTAAATAAAAATCTAAATAGGTACATAAATATACCGAAACGAGAATTTCATAAATTCATTATTAAAATAAGTTAGAACATAGAATGTGCTTGTTTTTCGCAAGAAGTTATCGCAATTTAGTTGCATAGCAGTGAGTGCAACTTTTTCTCTTAAATATTGTGCATAAAAGCTACAAAATATTTCTTCCTTTAACATTCTGGCCCTGAAGAAGGCCTTACGGACGGCTTGGCGTAGCTAAAAAGCAATTTAAATCTCAGCTCTCATTAGAACCGATACCCTTAGTTGTTTTGTTGTCTAACTGGCCGGTCAAGACTACCCTCCTTAAAAAATATATATATATATATATATATATATATATATATATATATATATATATATATATATATATATATATATATATATATATATATATATATATATATATATATATATATATATATATAATAACTTCGCCATTTTACTAAGATTTTCTTAAAAAACTTGCTGCCATTTCTCATGTATGGTAAGTGCCGATATTCGTTTGAACCAGGAGCTACTCGAGAACCTTTTTGGGATCAGTGGGAGCCGCAAAGCGCTTGTGTGAGGTTGGGTCCAGGGTAGATGTATTGTTTAATAGACTTTTTTCGTAAAACATTAGCTTCAAACTTTAAATGAAACTTTCTACTTTTTTCCCTCCTCGTTATTTTGTTTTATGGTATTTTTCTATAACACTAATTTTACGAACTACAGTAAAATATTTTAAAAATCGATTTTTTTTAAACAGGCTGCTATAATCATAGCTTGCCTAGATTTTTTAAAGGCAAAACCTTATAAAATGTTTTCTCGTATCTATGCTCTTTCAGAATATTTGCTTTTATCGAAAACGTTTTCTGAGAATTTCAAATAATTATTTCAATTTTTGTATTGGGCATCAAACAACGCTCTGAAAAATTTGATTTTTTTAATAACAGATAAAAAACCAGGTGTATTCTAAAGACGTACCAAATTTCAACAGTTCATTTGAAACCGTTCCCGAGATATAGCGACTGAAAGGTAAAAAGTACATTTGACATGACGACAAAATCACCCCCTTACAAAACTCCCACCAGAACAAGCTTCCAACGACCAAGATTTTTAGCATCTTCTAATAATAAACTATTATGTCATAAATGACATTTTCTTTAACTCGGTGGATCCACGGTTGGGTACAGTACAATCTCAAGAACTTCTCACTGATTATGACGTCACTTTTTAGTATATTTTAGATGCTTACATCGAACCAAAAAAAGGCCTAACCAGGGCTAACTAAAAACGCAGTCCGATTTTTCGAACACAATTACATAATTATAGGTTTTGATTAAAAAAAAACTAAAAAAACCAAGACCTATACAATGAAACTCCAATGCCCTTTTACTGAGTCAGGGGAGTTCAATCCAAGAGCTTAAGGTATTTTTTGATATTCCAATATTTTCAATAGTCACCAATTTAAGCAAATCACGGCAAGTGGCGCCACGTCCGTGAGAAATTTATGAGATTTACGCGCGTTTTGAAGTCTGCTTGATTTAATCTTAGTTTGGGTTCCATAACTATAAAAAACCGATCGAGGCTTATTTGTGCTATAATTTTATTGATATTATCTAGGGGTGCGATGCTTTTGGATTTGAGTAAGATCACTCACTTCCGTAATTAACGTAAATCGATTCATATTTTCAGTTCGGTGAGATGCCTTCTTAATAAAATGACAATTTAAGTTCGAATTGTCGCTGCTTAAAAGATTTGCAGGATTTTTTTCTGGGTCTGGTGGCTTCCTATTTTTGATTCCCTCGTAAAAGGGAAGTATTGTAATCGTGAGAAAATCACTCTCCGAGATTTTTTCAGATCTTCACATTTCAGTATGTTAGATGAGGAAAAACATGTTTTCTCAATTCCGTCGGTCTGTCTGTCTGTTTGTCTATTCGCGGTGTAGCTAAAAAACTACTTACTTGACTTCATATTTTGCTCAAAAATTAAGGGTCATATGGGGACGACCTGGTAACATTTTGCTAAAAATCCAATATCGCGGCCTAGTGAAATGTTAAAAAATTAAAAACGTACTAAGCAATTTATCTCAAATTTTGCATCAAGTTGTAATCAACTAGTAACATTTTAGTGCAAATCCAAGATAGCGGAACAAAATGGTGGCTCGATAAAATATTTTTCGAAAATTCAAACTGCTTAATTGTTTGATTTCAAATTGTGTGTCATAACTAATGGTGGTATAATTATTAACTAGTAAAATTGTGGTACTAATTCAAGATGGCCGAACAACATGGTGGCCAAATAAAATGTTTGTAATCGCGAAAAAGTTACTCTCTCAGGTTTTACACATCTTTACGTTTTCGCGTCCCTATATGCCAAAAAATATGTTTTATCAATTCCGTCGGTCCGTCTGTCAGTCTGCCTGTCTGTCTGTCAGTTCGCGGCGTAGCTTAAAAACTACTTACCCGATTGACTTTCTTGAAAAATTCGCATCCGCAGAACACATATATGTAGATCCTATATCCTGCATAGAACTCATATTATCAGTCTTTACCTACTCCGTTGGTCCGCATATATTTCCTAGATATTATATTTCTAAATGGTTTTCGTTAACAATCTTCTTGTTGTTATGTTAGAGTGGGGTATAAAACAAAAGTGTATTTTTAAATAGTCGACGTTTCGCAACTTTATTGTTGCATCCTCAGGACACATATGTAGATTCTATATCCTGCATGAACCCCATATTATCAGTAATTACTTACTCAGTTGGTCCGCAGATCTTTCCCAGATATTAAGTTTCTATGGTTTTTGATAACAATCCTTTTGTTGTTATGTTAGAGTGGTGTATTATTTGGAGTTAGGATACAGTAAGAAAAACAAAAGTGTTTTGTTTTAATTATCGACTTCTCGCAACTTTTTTGTTGCATTCTCAGAACACATATATACTTCGTTGTTTCGCAGATATTTCCCAGATATTAAGTTTCTAAATGGTTTTCGTTAAGCATCTTCTTTTATACAGAAACTTTCATCCCTAGATTATCTTTAAGTTTAAAATCAATTAGATAAGTCCGAGTCAATATTTTACAAAAGTCATACTTGATTTGTTTGCATAATTTAAAGTCAATTCGTTTAAAACAACCAACAAATCGCGGTAAACCCTAAAAAGAATGTATTCTGCAAAAACTGCGACTCCCCTAGTAAAATCGAAAATCTGAGAGCAATAATATTAAAAAATCGGTAAATTTCTTTTACCCGGAACTTCACTTGTTATGATTTATTTTTCATTTGTTAGGAATAGTGAAGTGTGACCCAATTTAGTTCAGTACATAGTCACAGCGTATATGTGTTACTTATACTGTCTTCATTTTGATTGGGTGCCATTTTGTTCCATCATAGTGGATTCCTACCAATATTTTGCCATTTTCTTTCTACCTATGCCACACTTGCCTTTTGGGCTTAATTTAAAATAAATTCAATATGTAGTGTTTACATTGACACATACCGCTATTTTGCTACATCATGTTGAATTGGTCCGCAGATATTTCCTAACCCCAAATAATACAGCAGTCTAACAAAAGAAGATGCTTAACGAAAACCATTTAGAAACTTAATATCTGGGAAATATCTGCGAAACAACGAAGTGTATATGTGTTCTAAGAATGCAACAAAAAAGTTGCGAAACGTCGAGAAAACACTTTTGTTTTTTTTTACTGTATCCTAACTCCAAATAATACACCACTCTAACATTACAACAAAAGGATTGTTATCAAAAACCATAGAAACTTAATATCTGGGAAAGATCTGATCTTATGCACGATATAGAATCTAAATGTGTCCTGAGGATGCAACGATAAAGTTGCGAAACGTCGACTATTTAAAAATACACTTTTGTTTTTTTTTACTGGATCCTAACCCCAAATAATACACCACTCTAACATAACAACAAGAAGATTGTTAACGAAAACCATTTAGAAATATAATATCTACGAAATATATGCGGACCAACGGAGTAGCTAAAGACTGATAATATGGGTTCTATGCAGGATATAGGATCTACATATATGTGTTCTGAGGATGCGAATTTTTTATGAAAGTCAATCGGGTAAGTAGTTTTTAAGCTATGCCGCGAACTGACAGACAGACAGGCAGACTGACAGACGGACCGACGGAATTGATAAAACATATTTTTTGGCATATAGGAACGCGAAAACGTAAAGATGTGTAAAACCTGAGAGAGTAACTTTTTCGCGATTACAAACATTTTATTTGGCCACCATGTTGTTCGGCCATCTTGAATTAGTACCACAATTTTACTAGTTAATCATTATACAACCATTAGTTATGACACACAATTTGAAATCAAACCCTCAAGCAGTTTGAATTTTTGAAAAATATTTTATTAAGCCACCATTTTGCTCCGCTATCTTGCACCAAAATGTTACCAGTTGATTCCAACTTGATGCAAAATTTGAGATACATTGCTTAGTAGTTTTTTAATTTTTTAACATTTCACTAGGCCGCGATATTGGATTTTTAGCAAAATTTTACCAGGTCGTCCCCATGTTTAAAAAATTTAATTTTTTTAATTCATATTCATTTTCTTGCTGTCGTTCGCTACCATAAGACAAAAATAACAACTTTGGTCGTCCGAAGCTGGAGAGATTTATGTAGGGGGGTGACTTCGTCACCGTGGTCGTCGTTTAGACCGATTTGCGGCTATCGATTTTCGTATCATTTTCAGTTTCTATTTTATTATTTAAAAAACTTAGAGCGTTGTTTGATACACAATAACTGTCCAAAAAATTAGAAGATTAATTTCAAATTCCCAGAAAACGTTCTTCTCTGCGGTCTTCCGAGGTCTTGGGAAGTTTTTTTTTATTTTTGAAACTTTTCTTAGTTCAAAAGCAAGAGCCATTTCGCTTTCTCGTGTCTGCACCGTTTTCGATAAAAGCAAAGATTCTGAAAGAGCATAGATACCAGAAAACATTTTATAAGGTTTTGCCTTTAAAAAATCTACGCAAGCTATGATTATCGCAGCATGTTTAAAAAAATCAATTTTTAAAATATTTTTCGTAAAATTAGTGTTATAGAAAAATACCATAAGACAAAATAACGAGGAGGGAAAAAAGTAGAAAGTTTCATTTAAAGTTTGAAGCTAATGTTTTACGAAAAAAGTATATTAAACAATACATCTACCCCGGACCCAACTACACACAAGCGCTTTGCGACTCCCACTGATCCCAAAAAGGTATTCGAGTAGCTCCTGGTTCAAATGAATATCGGCACTTACCATACATGCGAAATGGCAGCAAGTTCTTTAAAAAAATCTTAGTAAAATGGCGAAGGTATTGCCCCCCAAATTGTAGTTATCGCCCTAAAAATATCCATATTTTATTTTGCCTTTTTCAAAAATACACATGAAATTAACAGCAAAAAATCAGACAGACAATTAGACTTTTTAAAAATAAAACCTTACAAGATTTTTTTTCGTATTTATGCTCACTCAGAATCTTTTTTGATATTGTCGAAAACTTGAACCGTGTAGGCACCAGAGAGCATTCATTTGTCCCCTGGCTTTTGACCTAAGAAAAGGTTCAAAAATAAAAAAAATACTTCCCAAACTTTTATCCCGCGTATTTTAAATAGTATTCGGAAGAGCGCAGTTTTCTAAAAAGTTCAAAATAATATTTAAATATTTTCGATAGTTATCGTTTATCAAACGATGCTCTGAAAAATTCGATCCTTTTTAATAATAAACGAAAAACCGAAAACGATCCGAAAATCTGTTTCGTACCGTTCGAGAACACACAGGACGTTTTCAAATTTTCCTGTTAGCATTAAGATTCTTAATGAGGCTGTTGACTACTATGCTCCAGAGAAACGGAGATAGCGCACAAACCTGAGGGCAGCCTCTGCTCACAAGCGCTCTCATCGTGGTGTCTCCCATTTTTTGTTCGACTGTTCTGTTCTTCAGCATACAGCCAATCCAGCCAATATTGGTTGGGTCTACACTGTGTCTTCTACGTCTAGAAAAGCTCCTAGAGTCGACTACCTATTGAAAAGCGACTCTTCTATTTTCTGACTCTGAACCACACAGTGCAGAGCGGTTTCTGTTGATTTTCCAGGATGGTAAGCGTGTTGGTAATCTGTCTGTCAGAGAGCCTTTCCCGAGTATTGATAAGAAATGAATTTAGCCTGATGGGTCTGTAAGATTTTGGGTGCGAATAGTCATCTTTTCCAGGCTTAGAGATAAAGACGACCCTCATCTCTCTCCATTTCATAGGTATATAGCTTAGGGCCAGACATGCCTTGAATATAAATTTTAGGTGTCTGATGACAACCTCCATATCCCACTGAAGCATTGCCGGGAAAACGCCGTCAGTTCCCGCGGGCTTAAATGGTTTGAAGGTATTGATTGCTCAAGCTATTTTGTCTTTCGTGTCCACTGTGTTTATAACCTCCCAATTTGCTCCTGTAGCTACAGGATGATCATCAGGCCACACAGGGCCTTCGGTGATGTCGATAACTATGCATTCAGGAAAGTGGGTTTCCAGTAGTATTTTTGCCGTGTCTTCGGAGGTAACGGTATAAGTTCTGTCTGTTTTAAGCCTCGAGGCTGACGACGCGTTGGAAACCTCGTTGCAGAAGTTCCTCCAGGCTGTTCTTCTCTTAGTCTTCAGTTTCTTTTTAAAGATCCTCAGATGTTTTTTATAATCTTTCCAGTTTTGGGTTCTTTTAGTCACATTGGAAGCCTTCCTTGTAGCTCTTCTGAGTTTCTTAATTTCTCAATCCCATCCCAAGTTTTTAATATTCTCCTTAAGGGTGGGTAGAGGGCAGGAGGTCTCGAAGGCCGTCACCAGGCTTTCATTTAGAAAGCTGAGGCACTCCTTAATCTCTTCCGAATTATTCAGAGTCCGTAGAGGGTTTTCTCTTTCTATTGTTTCCGTCAGAGCGTTGACGAACCTCATGGTGTTCGTTTTACGCGGGTTTCTGAACGGTATGCTGTTGGGTGATTTGACAAGCGGCTTATAGCATATCCACCTGTGATATGACAGAAATGTCGTAGGAGACGTGGCTGCTTGTTACCTGGTCGTATATACTTATAGACGCAAGAGTGAGGTCAATTATTGTTTGGTGTCTGGAGGTTACAAACGTAGGTTAGCAGCCTCTGTTCACAATGTTTAGATTGGTCTTGACCAAATATTCGAGTAGAAGTTTACCCCTTTCGTTGCTGTTTCTAATTATTAATAATTTAATCACCATATGGTGTCCGTTTGCATCACAGCCAACGATAAGGTCCAATTTCTCACATTACTGCACGACTCTTGCAAGTTCAGTGGAAGAAACTGGTTCTCCAGGATCCTGTGGGAGATATGCAGAGGTCAGGGTGACCTCCACCTGGTCATTTCCTTCACCCGCAGAGATTCGGACGACGGTGACGCACTGCACAACTGGAGGATTATGTTTGCTTGGAAGTACCTAGGTTCGTACATACACGTCCTAGGCTTACCTTCATTTGTTTTGTAGTAGACTGTGCCTTGGAAGCCACCAAGCCCACGTACTTTATTTTCCGCTACCCAAGGCTCTTGAATTAAAGCGCTGGTGGTCTTATTTTTACCAAGGTGGCGTTGCATATTTGCCATCGCCGCCCGGCAGTGTTGGAGATTTCCTTGGATGACATTTATAGTGTCCATCGCGTGATCCTACATGTAGCCCGGGAGGCTTATTTCTGAGTCGGAGTCAAGAAGTTTCTCTTCGGTCTGGGATTTGGGGTTGTCAATTTCCATGACAGTCACCTTATCCGTTGCCGAGGAGGGTCCTTCTGAATCTCCCGTAGTTGTCACAGGGCTGCGCTTTGCTGGCAGTCCCGGATGGGCCTTTTCTGAGGTCTGATCGGAGAGATCAGTCCTTAGGTCAGCGGCTTTCCCCGAAGTTGGTACTATTGGAGCAGCCTCCGTGTTTTGAGGTCGAGGGGTGGCCTTGCTTATTTTGATTTTTAAGGAGCTGAATGTATAAATCAGTCTCCCATATTTCCTTTTGATGGTCTCCACCTCCTCTTTTGGGTCATTGGTTCCGCAGCTCCCTGATATTTTGGTGGAAGAGGTGCCACCTACCTATATTTGCCCAAGGGTTTTGCTCCTTGAGCCGTCGCTTGACAACGTCAAGATCTTCTGGTGAGCCAGCTATTCATATTGATGTTTTGACTAACTGGGGAAGCTTGTCCCCTGGAATTGCTTCCACTGGCTCCCTCCCAAAGTGGGGGAAGTTCAGCAACAGCCCCCACCAGCCAGTCCGCTGACAGCTGGTCGTTTGCAGTAACCCTCAGGATCTCTGCACTGTGGTTAACTCCACCACTAAAGATTGGTGGAGCCATCTGGAAGGGGCCTGGGGAGGCTAGAAGTACATCCAGCTCTCTCAGTGAGGTGATCCTTCCCATGGGGTCTCTCCGGCTCACCACAGCCATCCTGAGATGGCTAGCGGCTGCCGCGGCGAAACTCCTTAGAGGACCAGTCCTCTGGGATTTCGATGCCAGTCTTGGCTTTTTATCAGGGTGCAGCTTTTTGTGCTGCCCCTCTCATCCATCCGAACATATCCTCTTTTTGGATTCCTTGCCTCTCAGCAGCGGAGAAACGCCCGAGGGTTTTTGGTCCTCGGAGTTTCCACCCACTGATTTAGGGCAAGGTGCCCTTTTTGGCTTACTTGATGTCTTTTTGCGGTTTCTTTTGGGTTGGCTTTTCCAGCCACTTACGCCGCTACGGGGGTTTTGGATAGAGGAAGCCATTACAATTCCCTGCTTTCGCGATCTGGCAGTTCCCCCTGCAGCTTCTGCTCCTAGACGGGCCTTTCGACACCGCTTTTGTTCGCCGCAGAGGCGCCGCCTTTTTGGCTTACCAAAGCTGCCTGCCGGTGACTGGTTGCTCTCTCTTGATTGATTGAGGGCGGCCGGTCGGTGCCCGGTTGCCTTCGGTAGGTTTGGAGCAGCCTGATGGCGGCCGGTTGCTTCCTGTTGATTAATTAGGAGCAGTGTTTGCCTGCTCCTTCTCGATTTGCCGTTTACCCTCTGGGTTCTCAATTTCCTCTTTATCCATTTGAGGTGATAAACTTTCACTCAACCAGCTCCCCACCCTCCTTGGAGCCTCAAATGGGACTTAGCTAAGTACACCAGGGCTACTGGTGGAGTATAGCCATCCAAAGGAAGCTGTGCATGAGTTCCATGAGGTTCCAACACCAGCCCTTGAGAAAAGTTGATGTCGGATTCCCACTTCCCTACACTCCTCTTTCCCTCACACTATCGACCCTCTGACGGGGCGAAGCAGCGGATTTGTCGAGTTGGGTTAGGCTCGACCTCCCGTTTACATGGAAATTCGGGCCGAAGTGGCGTGTTACCCCCACTTCAGGAAGACTCAACCGCCAGGATCCCTTCATTCCACACGTGGGTGGTCATTTGCCCAAGACGCGACCACAACATTCAAAGGCTATTGCAAACACCCACAGCGTGTGTACATGGGATACATACGCACCTCCAATCTTGTTGGAAGTATCCTACGGTCTTGAAGTTTACGCCCTATGGAGGTGCAATGCCCCAGAGGTGGAGCTTCCGTGCAAGGGCCGTAGACCGCCTGGTGCCAGGAGCTGCGCCCGATTGAGCTCAGACTCCTGACTCCTCAAACCCATCAGAGGCATTGGCTGAACCTTTACTACACATTTTATAAAATTGGATTATGCCCACGACATTTGCTTATTGACTTAAGCCCACTGCGACATGAGAAACGTAGTTGAAATACTAACATGAGCAACTCAACATACATACGAAAATCAGATCTTCAGCCTCAACGTAATTCGGTCCAACACAGTACGTAACGACGATCTGCTCCATATACTTGGCCAAAGAGAGATTCTGCAAAATATTTTTCGTGTTTTCTCATCACATAAAATAAACAATTTCTCCTAATTGAAAAGTCCTAAATACATAAAAAGAAAGTTTACACGGCTTCTGCGAGTTAAAAGGTTATGGTTCTTGGAATAGACTGCGTCAAATTGGAATTACTATCCGACGTTTTGCACTCGATTTCCCATTCCACGATAGGTATTTGTCTAAAAGAAGGGACATAGTACATTAGGAATATCAACGCGTACGAATAAATACCTAAATGCAAATTCTCACCAACATCTAGCACAAAATCAATCTACTATTAACCTACTAGCATTTAGATCCCTTTTCAATTTCTCATAGAAATTCTCTAACATCGGAAACTATCTGAAGCCCTAACCAATGACATTTTTTAATCTGTTCTAGCTGAATACCAGTATACTGGACATAAATGTAAAAAAAAATTAGATAATCTATTGAATTTTTTTAAACAAAACAAATCAGTAGAGATACGGGTTACGATCTAAATCACACCTGGAAACCGTTCTTAACAAGAGAGCTGAGGTTAGGCAAGCAGATGTCGTGTAAGTCGCGTGAATCTCTCCGAGCTCATTCTAGCTAGCAATATCCGGGCCTGGATTTTTACTACTAAATTTTAAAAATTGCGGGATTGCGTTTTCATTTTAAACTTCAATTTAGATTCTTAGTACTTTGGAATTATTGTAATTATATTCGTTATACTTAGTTCTGGTAGTAAGTAGAAATATCCATATATTATAAACGTCATCATAGAGAGTTTTCCAGCATACCCAATAATTAAATGTATTTTTGTTGTATGAACAAATATGTACAGCAATGTAAAATGAAATCGACAGTTTAACTTGACAAAATTATTGTTTGTTATACGTTAATAGCTTATAATAGCTAAGTGTATAATGTATAAGTTTTCCACTAAAATTATAGAGGTTGGATTTATGATTTAATGAGCTTCTAATACGTTTCTTTTTTTCATTTTAGGTAAAACAGATTAATCAAAACAACAGAAAATAAATTGAATTTAATTTAAACTTAAAAATGGTAATTTTTGTTTTTTTTTTGGATCTATCGGCAGATAACAAATTTTAAAAGCCTAAGTACTAGGTGTGATCGAAGTAAAGAGAAGAAAAATGCCTTGATGCTCAATGACTTGGTGATTAAGGGAACAGAGAAGTGTACATTCTGGGAATAAAGGAAAATGCAAGGTGCTCCTAGGTGGGAGGTGAAGGGATTCATTTGAGTAGATACTCGCGATTGACATGGTTAAAAAAGTGCATATGGATGATAATTCTTCAGAGCAGAAAATATGGGACTATCTATAGAACAGAGACAGATATTCTACAATTTGTAGGGGAGGGGGTTAGAGTAAAAGCCACGTAACTTCTTTATTTACAAATGTACCTAACGAACTCATAACTGAAGCAATAAAAAAAATGGAATGAGCTAAAACAATTTACAACTTTAAATTACAACGAATTTCTAGAGGCGTTAAATATGGTGACCTTAAATAATATAAAATAAAAAATAAATAAAAATAAAATAGATAATTTATTACATGCCTTTAATAGCTACTTCAAAACTTCAATTCATTACCTGGAAGTAGAAAAAGGTAATAAAATAAATTTTCTAGATTTAACTATAATTACGCAATTTGAAAATAGTTTAAAAACAAAATGGTTTACAAAAAAAACCTGGTCAGGACGCTACCTTAACTAACCCTAATAATCAGAAAAGAAGTGTTGTAATCCGGCTAACCGATCGTGCCATAGCATTAACATCACTAGAATATCGTCCTGAAATGCTCCAAACAGTTATTGACACTTTGAGATCTAATTATTTTCCCAAAAAGTTTATTAAAAAAATAATTAAGCAGAGGACTCATAAATATTATAATAAAGAAAAACTAAACAACTTTTTAATACAGGACAACGTACCAAAAAAAAAAAAACATGTTGCAATGCCTTACACAAACCAATTGTCAGAAAAAATAAAATACATTTTAGCGTAGCACAATATAATAGTGTGTCACAATCACAAAGCATAAAATTTAATAGGTTCTTTTTTCACAAAAGTAAAGTCCTAAAAAATAAAAAATCAAGTTTGGTATACTCGATAGCTTGCTTAAATTGTAGAATGAAATATATAGGCATGACAACGCAACTTTTTGAAAACAGGTTAAAGGAACACAAGTACACGAAAAATACGTCAAAAGCTCTACACAAACACGAGCAAATAACCAAACATTCCAAACCGTTATCTTTAATTACTGATTCTACTTAAAGATTAAATTAATAAAAAAGGAACAAAAAAACGTATTTCTTAGGAGCCCAGAGAGCACACAAGTACATATATATATATATATATATATATATATATATATATATATATATATATATATATATATATATATGCCTAATGTAATAGCAATTCCCGAGGTACGTACTAATTTTCCTGTTTGTCTTTTGTTTTTTATCTGTTTATTTTTACTTGTATATAGCTAAATTTTAGTCTTTAACTAAGAATATATTAATATACATGTTCTTCTAAATATTTTGAAAATCTGTATGTTTTAAATGTTACATTTTTTAAATACTTGTAGGTTGCCATGAAAAATAATTAAAAAAAGTTTTGAAAAAGCCTGCTAGGACTGGCGAAACGTCAAGAAGATAGCGTAGTTTCATTTCAGCGAAAAAAACCTATACCCAAGCATTATCGAATATATGAAGTGTATATATATATATATATATATATATATATATATATATAACCTTGTAACTGAATACACGAGACATAATTATAATAATTAATAATAACCAAAAGAAGACACTAGATGTCGTAATGGCCAGGAGACGATTTATAATAAATTATCTAAATATTCAAACTTGGTACACGAGATTAAGCAACAGTATAAACAAAATGTAGTCCAGAATATCTCCAAAAGCGCTTGCCCACACTGACATTTACAAGACACGACAATGCGGAAATCTGTTATTCTAAACTATTGCCATATCATCCGTAACGGACTAGAGAGAAATCAAAAACTGCTTTCCCAATATTTGACTTGAGGACGTTGTTGAACCGTCCAACGATATTTCGTCTGTAATTTTTGTAAATCCTATGTTGTTTTTTGAAGTATCAATTTGAAATATCGGGATTTTTGGACATTATTTGTCAAATTTCAATCCACAATTTTGAACTTTCGGTTTAATTGGATTATTGAATAAGAACTCTGGATTGTTATTTATATTCCGATGTAGCTTATATTCTCTAGTGATTGGTTCCCCCATTCTCATTATTTTAAAATGTAATGTTTATCAGCGCATGTTAATGGTTTTATGAAGTGGCGTGCAGTGCCTTTTGAAACAAAGTAGGCAATAATAAATTACTTTGTTCTTAAAATTGCTTTCCCCTTAAAACTGCTTGTGTTTTGTAACAGTATGTCCATAAACAGCTTAAACATAATTTATAGTGACATAAAAGCGCTTTCAGGAGACTAACACTTTTGTCCCAAAAAATGCATTAGTTCTTTGTAAAAAGTCGGTTTGGTAATATCCTTTATGTAACACTAATAGTTAAATTATTTAAATATTTCGCAAAGAAATGCGACTTATAGTTAAGCATGAAAACGATCGTTCCGCAGAGTCACTACTGAGTGTAATTTTATTGTTATTAAATTTGCTAACTTTAATAATAAAGACAATATACGACACATTTTCTTATCTTTGCAATATTTAAGCATTTCGTATGGATTAAGTTTAGAATATTAAAACGAAAAATTTAAACAATTAAATTAATGTTTCAGTCTGCCAACTAAAATTTTTTCACGACATTTTTATAATTTATTTAAGTACATGACATGGCGAGAAAGAAAGACTAAACTGATCAGTTATTGTTATCATAATCACTATTATGACATATTTCCACTCGTGCGTTTCTTTCTATTCTATGCATACGATTCTTTTAATATCATTAATCCAGTTATACAAAAGCACTGGTTTTGGTTCCCGCAAGGTTTTTAATGGTGATCGAATTTTGCTTGCCTGGTGGCTCTTATGGAACTCTTTTATGGCGGAATAATTTTCGGTGTTTTTTTCTAAATTTTTAATGATAGATAATGGATTTTGTATTAGGTTTATAGAAAACAGACCATAATAATTTAAAATAATTAAGAGAATTCTGAAAAAAGAAAAATATAATATGCAACCATTTTCATAGAGTAGGCAATGCTTTTTTTACTTATATTGTATGCACGCCACTGGTTTTATAGCTACTTTTTTCTAGTACTCCACAGTATTTGATGACGGAAAGCACAGGGTGACTAGTGAAAGCTAGTTGAAAGCGCTTGGTTATGATTATTTCCTAATATTACACACGTAACATAAAATATTTTATCGTTATTAAAATAATTGTTACCTAATAATTTAAAATCAGATGGCATACATTAAAATTATCGTTTTAGAATATTTTGGCGTTGACAATATTTTTAATATTTATCACATGACAGTTCAAAGCTTCCTTCATATTTTAGTGTCCTGTTTGTATTTTATCGTCAATTTTAGCCGTGAGAATACAAACTTATCAGTTGTAAATATGCAAAACAAAGTACGGAAATATTATTTTTTAATGTGATTTGTTGCTTGTATAATGATATAAACCCATACTTTCAAAACATTTTGTGTATATGTTTGGAATCTGAAATGTGTTTATTCCGCATATCACTGTCGAAAAAATTCGAATGTATTTTATCGTACTTTTAAACTATTTATAGTTTCAAACACAACCAAATAATCTTGTTTTGCAATCTTTGTTTTACTGCAGATAAAAAATCGGTATAAAGAATACAGAACTTCCACAAATTATGACTCTTGGCTGTGTGATTTCTTAAAGCGACCACGGATAAAATATAACCGTATGCGGCATTTAGGCATTTAGTAGTACGTCCAAACATTAAATAAAACATAATAATGAATCCACGCTTTTTGCCAAGCCGTGTGTGAAGAAACCTATTTTTCCGTAAAAATTAATTTTCTTTTTTTAAATTTCAATTTAAGCTGTTGATTTCTCAATATCCCACAGTAGGGGGCGGTGGTTCGATTACAGCATCTAAATCCCATTGGGTCCATCGTACATCCTCAGAGGAACATCGCTTATCCTAGGCTATTAAGCAGCCTTTTCATATAAAACAGGTGATGTTTTAAGGGGAGGGACCTCCTCATAAGTTGCTAAGCCTTTCCTAGAATGAAATATTGACTATTATCAAGGCTAAGCAACATCGAGAGACGCTATTACGTATATAGGTGGCCGCCGTATACTGCGAATGCATGTTCTAGTATTTCGAACCTTAGACTCTTTGCCCGATGATAAAGGATAAGGAGTTTATCGGCCTAGGCAAAATGAATGATCTTTTGATGTAGCTTAGATTTTATGGCAAATAGAAACATATGGAGGATATTGCAATAAGATAACAAATTTCTGCATGGTGGTGTCTAGTAAATGCCGGTGTGGGCAAGAGCTTTCGGGGGATGACACCGTTAGACCACGTTACTGTTGAGGTATTCTGGACTACATCTTGTTTATACTGTTGCTTAATCTTGTGTGCCAAGTTTGAATATTTAGATAATTTATTGTAACTCGTCTCCTAGCCATTATTAGTATTTGGGACAACGACATCTAGTGTCCTCTTTTGGTTATTATTAATTATTATTATTATGTAACGTCTATTCAGCTACAATGTTATGTTCGTTTTGACTGTTCTATCCGACCTCTGGAGTATATTTAAGATTTATTAAGTTTTCTCAAGAAGTACAATCTTGATGAAGGTTGTTTCTGTGAAAAGATCGTTACCAGGAAGGATGGCAAATACAGCTCATTTAAACTGTGTGTCCCACCACAAAGTAAGAATGCGATTATGGCTGCTGACCTTTGGCCTTTAAGAACAACTACTATAAATCGTTTTCTCCATCTCCAACGCCCGAAGCCTTCAATCAGGAATCTGAAGAGGACCTTAGAGGCTTAATAACTTCATCAATAGACTCTTGTAGTTTAAATAAATCCATTTTTAAAATTGTTCATTCTAATGTGCATTAATTGTTTTTGCATAAATGAGCACTGGTTATTACCTGATGAATTTGATAAGATTATGAGATGGTGTGTAAGGTTTTATGTTAGGAACAACTTAATATCAGATTCTTTAAATCTTGAGAGTATGTCTGAAGAACTAAACTTGAAACTGCTGGAGTAATGATAAAAAATTTGACATGCAGTTTATCATAGTGTATCGTTCACCTGATGGCGATTTTGGGGTGTTTCTTGATATGCTTTCGAGTGCTTCGAATACATTGATTACTTTCAAACCAATTTTGGTCACCTGTTACTTTAATGTTCATTTTAATGAAAAAAATAATCAAGTTTAAGAGCTGTGCAATTTCTTTAGAACATTCAACTTCAATTCAAATTCAAAAATGATCAAGTTTAACACTCGCAATAATAAATGTCTTGACAACATATTTTCTAATATCGATTCCTCTCTTACCTGCTCTGAATCAATTGATCTTAGTCACGTGTCTGATAATAATAATCAATCAATGCAAGAAAAGCAATAACGTTTTACTATTGTGGATTACTGAAAAATTGCTGTAGGTATATGGAAATGATTGAAGAAACGGAAAGTATAAAACATTTTCAATTTTTGCATCCCTTCTTCTACCTCTCCGTACAATAGAAGGAGCTTACACATTTTCAATATCGGTTATTTATTTTCTAATGGTATATATTTAATGCTAAAATTGCACTGTATAGTTTTTTAAGGAATAGGTTAGTTCTTTAAGTGTTCATGGCGTATTGTATTTAATTGACAGTTTGAAATCTTTTTATTTTTTGTAGTGTTTGGTCATATTTTTCCTACTGTTTTGCTATAGCTTTTGTTGGATTTGAACGTTCGTGTAGTGTTATGAACGGAGTTCTTTTATGAAAAATATTTATACCAGTTTCATAAAATCCTCTATTACTCTTCTCAACTTTCCTTAACATTACATCTAAGTAATTCAAATTCTATTACTTATAGCAAACAATAAAATTTTAAGATTCTCCAGAATATGTATTAATAATATCTAATTTACTGTTTTATTGAACATGCCTAATTTTGTTTGTAGTTTTCATAAATTTTGAGCAACCTATCTTCGCTGACAAAATCTGAGATAATATCTTATTACTGTTTTTGTTTCGTTCGTTTTATAATAAGGCAATACATATATGTATTATTGTTGTATTTAAGTATGAAGAGAGACACTCTTATTTAAATAAATTGGAAATAAAATTGTTAAAAGTAAAAAAGTTAACTTGTCTCCGCTGGAACCCGAAGATAGATTTAGCAATAAGTAGACTTGTAATTCAACTTAATACGATATATTTTAATTTTATATAAATTATAATATAGGCGCCATCTATAACTACGTAACTGGAAAGGCCCCCTCGATGTATAAAACTATAAAAGTGAGGCAAATACATTTTTCCGCAACCCGAAGCATTGGGATCTCTGTCTCTTTATATCTTCTTGGGTTAGATGAAAATAAATGTGCAAGATTTTATTTTATTTTTTAATTTAGTTACGTCAAAAGATTCATTATAATATGGAGTATATAACGGCTTAACACGGATTTCAAAAAACAGCTGATTATATACAGGGTGATTCAGAAATAAGTACCGAAAATTTGCGGTCAGGTAAAGCTTGACGAAATATGAAAAAAGTTTTATATAATTTTTCTTTAGGCCCCACTGTTTAGAATATATAGGGCATTAAACATGTGTCATAAAAAGGACATTTTATTATGTAATATCTGTTAGGAGCGAGATATCAATTTCAATTTTGGAACGTGTTATCACTTGATAAAGACCCATTAACTTAACAAACGACAACTATATAAGTCAGTTCAGAGGCGTAGAACAGGGGTATATGCCCTGCATTTATGGTTATAGTTTTTTACCACTCGGTATATTGCCTATTTTTATCAAAAATATTTATAGCTTGGCTTTTTTACTAAAAATTAGTACTTTTATACCAACTGCGCATCACTTAAAACACATTCTGCTGGTTCATGCTGATGTTTTTTCTATTCGCAACTAATATTTATTAATTTGTTATAAACAAATTAGTGCAAAAAAACGAAAAAAAAAAAACCGTCTTTTACACTATATTGTTTATAACAAATTAATAAATAATAGTTACGAGTAGAAAAAATATCAGCACGGATCAGGTAGTATTTTTGTCACAAAATGAATACATTTTTGCTCTATGCTTGGCCTATAAAGGAGTTTGACGCATTAACTCGAATAAAACTCCGAAATGATAGCTCGTATAAAAACATTTTAAAGGTAACAATTTTTAGTAAAGAAGCCAAGCTAAAAATATGTTTATTCAAAATAGGTAATATACCGAGTGGTAAAAAAAATATGACCATAAATGTAGGGCATATACCCCTGTTCTACGCCTCTAAAGTGACCCACATGGTTGTCGTTTGTTGGGTTAATGGCTCTTTATGTAGTGATAACATGTTCTAAAATTGAAATTGATATCTCGCTCCTAACAGATATTACATAATAAAATGTCCTTTTTACCACACATGTTTAATGCCCTGTATATTCTAAACGGTGAGGCTTATATACGCTGTTTTTAAAATCAAAATAAAAAAAAATGATATATACAGGATGTTTAAAAAACTTAATTACTGCATACGTGAGAAAGCGTAAGACTATCAGATATATGGGATTATAGGAATAAAATATAATGTAAATAACGTGAATTTTAAATATATTTGTTGAACCATTTTTAATGGATTATTAAAATATTCCAAACGTCAAAAAATGTTTGTTGTATTATTTTTGAACGAGTTGCCTTCATAGCTCTCTTCACTTAACAATTCCTCAGTAACTGGATGCCTCGACTGAAAAGTAATATTAATGTAGAGGATTATAGTGGGAAGATGGCAGGCAAATAATCCTCTACATTGAACGATTTAAAGGGTGCTATACGAATTTGAAAAATTAGTTATTTTATATACTGACAAAGCCGGAAATAAAATCAACTAAAAGCACAGTTTCGCTAAAACTTTTAGCCCGCACGAAAAATATAACTATTTTACCTGCGTATAGGCACCATTAACAAAAAAAAAATATAAACCAAATCAAACTACATAAAATTTGACCCCAAAGTTTGTTTAATGACAATGTATTCAGTACTCAAATTTCAAATTTTGGGTAATTATTACTTATTACTAAAAAAATGTACTGCAAAATCCTAATCTACTTAAAGTACTTTGTAGAAATACTTGAGCATTTTTAATACTTCACTTTTAGTTTTAAGTCTTTTTCGAAAGTAGGTTTTTCAATATTAAAAAGACATAAGTACTTCAGAAATGATTTTAAGCGCCTATTTTAATAAATAATATAATTTTTCTAATAACAGAGTATACAGTAGGCAGTTTTCGTTTAACATTGTAGATGTATGATCAAAAGTAGAAGTCTAGAATATAGAATGTATAAGAAATTTCACCAATAAATCATATCTAATCCAAATAACTTATAAATTGTACCTCTACTAAATAAACATAGTTCAGAATTTAATATTGGGCACCATGATTGCAAAACAGAATGAACTACAAACGACATTAAGGTTGTATTAATGCGAAGTTTTATTTTATGTTGAGGCCAGCTTTAACGATTTTGATGATTAAAGCCTGACATAATTCACAAAATACCTACCTATGCTTGTTTATCTAGTCACAAAAAAGTTTTATTTCAAATACCTACTGCTTAAGTACTCCCAAAAACGCCTAGTTTTCAATTTTCAACTTACTTAATATAGTAAATAAGTATCGGATTCTTTGGTATATAAATTTTGGCTAGAGCTTTGGTGACTAATAACATGTAAGCACCACCATTAGCGAGAACCCAGTAAGATCAATATATACATTAAAAATCAGGTATACAAAACGGTAAAAATAAAAATATATTGTTAAATTGAACTTCGTATCCTTAAAGAAAACTCAACAATAATACATTTTTTTTAATCGACAGAATTTCCAATGAATACGAAGTTATGTTTTTTTTTATGGGACACCCAGAATATATATTATTTTTCTAGCTCACCAGTTATGCTTTGCTCATGTCACTGTCATTTTTTAATTGCACCATTTCGAAAACTTGGTTCTTTCATAGTTACATATGTCATTTTAAATAGATGTCAAGTTAGACCTGGTCTAAATTTAAACCTTTTTAGTAAATACAGGTGTAAACTGCTTAGAGCAACAAGGCGGTTCTGGTAAACTATATAAAGATCACTGTCATAAATGTGTATAATGAAGTAATCAAATTTGGCAACATTACCCATAAAAAATATTTGTTTAATAACTGGATAAAGGTTTTATAATAGTTGTTTAAATGGGCTGCACTATAATGCATATAGGTTACTTGTCGTTTGTCACGTGTAGACCCTACTTGTACAAGTTCTTGATTATGTTTCACGCTTCAGTTTAACTGTTTTTGCTGTTGCAGTTTTAAAAATGCAAATAATGCATAACTATGCATTTACAGAAATCTCGACGCTTTATTTTAATCAAATAAAACTTTATTAAAAAATGTTATGACTTAATAAATATTCTCAAGATTTAGTTAACAAAAAAAACTTGATTATGATTGCAGTGGTTAAATAGTAAGTTTTTAGATGTATTGTAAGTACTTAGGTATTAAGATATATTTTAAGTATTTAATAAATACTGAATACCTAAAACTATTTAGATATATTTTAGGTACTTAGAAAATGTACTTAAAACCAGATAGAGAATGTTATTAATACTGCAAAATACTGATACTTAATACTGTAAGAAGATTAATTAAAATCAAGTATTTAATACTGGTTACATTAAGTACTTTCGCTGAGTACTTACCACAGCTCTGTCAGTGAATGCTATCTTTGTCACATTTGCCCCTGACGCAATTTTAAAAGATCTTAGTAATGGTCAGGACCTTTTCAGTTACGCAGTTTAACGTTCAATGCCCAGAAAGAACCATAGCACCATCGTGGCGTTTTATAGTGGCATATTTATGTAAACGGAATTCGAGTTTGAATGGAAGACTTCATAGAGTACTGGTTAAAGGCCTGCGTTCATCCAGCTGAATAGTGAAGGTTAAATACCTAGTATTCAACAAATTAAGAAATACTTTAAAAAACAATTTTAAAAAACAGAGAAAATAAAAGTAGCAACAAAGTTAGTGATAAAAATATCTGAGAGCGTTAACCAAAATTAAATTAGAATTTTCTGTATTGTACGTCGATGATATTATTACTTGTTTTATATATAGGTACAGAACAAAAAATTAATTCATTGAATTGCTGTAAAACATAATATTAGGCATTTAGGGACGCTAAAACCTGAAGACATGTAAAAGGGTAATTTTTTTCACGTTATCAGGTCATTCCCATATGACCCTTAAGTTTTGACCAAATTTTGAAGTCAACCGGATAAGTAGTTTTTTAAGTATGCCGCGAAAAGACAGACAGACCGAGGGAATTGAGAAAACATGTGTTTCGGCATCTAGGAACCTTAAAACGCAAAGATCTGAATAAATCTCGGAGGGTAATTTTTTCACGATTACAATACTTTTACGAGTCCGAAATACACCTACGAAACTTGAGTGTTATTTTGTTTTAAATTTATGTGATAATTTCTGTTCAATTTACATAAAAAAAAACAATCGTAAATCTCTTACAAATTATGTTTGCTAGTTCTCTTTTAATTTTGTAGTTATTACTCCTGAAGAAGCTAATACAAAATTAGCGAAATATTGAGTATATAAAAAAGAAAAAGAGTTTTTATTACTGTTTCCACGGATCGATACCTGACAATTGGTGTTTTTGGTTTATTCAAAGTACGAAATATAGGAAATAGAAAAAAAAAGCAAAAAAACGCTGTTTTGTATATATATATATATATATATATATATATATATATATATATATATATATATATATATATATATATATATATATATATATATATATATATATATATATATATATATATATATATATATATATATATATATATATATATATTATATATATATTCCGGGTGTACATCCGTTCACTACTGTCGTTCTGAAAAGAACAGTATTGCTGACGTTTCGCCAAAATCACATTTGGCATTTTCGAAGCTTTCTTTCTCGCGTCCGAATAGAGACTGAAGTGTTGGTGACTGCGACGCCTCCTTTTATACCCCCACTCGGGGCCGAAGGTTATATCTGCGCAGGCGTTGGTCGTTATTTATGTTTTCCGGATGGTGCTGTTGTTGTTGCACTAATTGCGCTTGAGTTTTTGCGATTTTAGATTTGTCGATTATTGTCTTCCATACTGTTGGTAGTTTTAATGATTCGTCCCTTTTATTTAAATCACCTTGCTTTTCAATTTCTATGGCTTCTCGGATTATTCTGGTCTTATAATGTTCTATATTGGCAATCTCCCTACACCCATCGAAATTTATTTTATGGCCGGTTTCCTGATGATGTAGGAATAAAGCTGAGGTTGTTTGGGGCGCCTATCAGACCTATTGTTAGTGCTGTTAATTCGCCGCTACAAAAACTGGAGAAATACCTTTCTGAAATTATGCAACCAACTGTAGAAAAAACTGATTAATTTGTAAAAAACTCGGAGCATTTCACTCGAATTATACGAGATATCGTCCTTGAAAAAAACGATATCATAGCAAGCCTAGATGTCAACTCGTTATATCCCAGTATTCCCATCGACGAAGCATTGGACAAGATTGCTATGAACGGCACATATAATAGAACTCTCGGAGCATTGCCTCAAAAACACTTATTTTTCTTTCAACGGGCAAATGTATAAACAAATGGATGGTGCTCCAATAGGGTCCTTGCTATCACCAGTAGTCGCGAATTTATTTATGATATACTTCGAGAAAGAAGGTCTTGAGAAAGCAAGTTTAATACCCAAATTATGGATTCGTTATGTCGATGACATATTTATTATATGGCAACATGGTCATGCAGAGCTCGAAAAATTTCTGACTCACGTAAATTCAATCCACCCCGAAATACAATTTACTCTAGAGTTAGAGGAAAACAACAAACTACCATTTTTAGATGTTTTGGTCACAAAACTACATAACGGACATTTCGAATACACCGTGTATAGAAAACCAACACATACAGACAGATATTTAAATGCAAAATCACATCATCACCCAGCACAAATTCAAGCTGTGGCAAATACTCTAATATCTAGATCCGTGCGACTAACTGATACACAGACGAGACAAAACGAACTTAAGGTAATATCTAGTGCTTTAAAGAAAAATAGCTACACAAATCGCACCATAGAGAAAGCTATTAATGCACAAGTTTTCCGAACAACGAACAACAAAAAATATGAACCGGGAAAGCAACGAGTAGTCTTACCATATGTAAAAGGCACAACAGACAGAATCGGAAGAATTCTGAGGAAACACAACATACAAACAATACACAAGCCACAAACAACTATAGGTAAACTACTCGGAAACCCAAAAGATGAAATCAAACTGGAAAACCACGGAGTGTACAGTATTCCGTGCCAGGACTGTGAAAAGTTGTATGTAGGGCAAACTAACAGGCGAATATCAGCAAGAGTGGAAGAGCATAAACTCAGCATCAGAAATAAACAAACAACCTCAGCTTTATTCCTAAATCATCAGGAAACCGGCCATAAAATAAATTTCGATGGGTGTAGGGAGATTGCCAATGTAGAACATTATAAGACCAGAATAATCCGAGAAGCCATAGAAATTGAAAAGCAAGGTGATTTAAATAAAAGGGGCGAATCATTAAAACTACCAACAGTATGGAAGACAATAATCGACAAATCTAAAATCGCAAAAACTCAAGCGCAATTAGTGCAACAACAACAGCACCATCCGGAAAACATAAATAACGACCAACGCCTGCGCAGATATAACCTTCGGCCCCGAGTGGGGGTATAAAAGGAGGCGTCGCAGTCACTGACACTTCAGTCTCTATTCGGACGCGAGAAAGAAAGCTTCAAAAATGCCAAATGTGATTTTGGCGAAACGTCAGCAATACTGTTCTTTTCAGAACGACAGTAGTGAACGGATGTACACCCGGAATGAAAACACATTGTATTTTTCCATCCGTGAAGGAGTAAAAATAAAAATATATATATATATATATATATATATATATATATATATATATATATATATATATAATACCTCATTGTAAAAGAAACTTAAACTGTAAATTCTATCTGAAGAAGACACTATGTGTAGAAACAATTTTCATGATATATTGCAATAAAGTGAAAATTTAAGTTATAGAGGTTTTATTTAGTATAATTAATTAAATACTGAATTTGCCAGTTTCAACTCTCCCAAAAGCAAATCCTGATGAGTGCGATACTCAATATCCCTCTTCGGTGTATTGAAAAGTTGGCAACTCTAGCTCGGACCATAAATGCATAATTAACATACGGCAGAAGACCTTATGTTGCTCAGCTTCGTAACTTGATCATTTTAAGGTATGTATTATATTATGTTACATCTTATGTAAATGTTCTTGGTTTGTGGTTAAATAAAAAAGAAACAATAAGAAACAATAGTATATTGTTTATTTAGTTTTGAAAATCGAACTTTTTACAGGAATATGATAGTTTGGTTTTCAAGTCTGTTAACCACTTTGCTTTTTATTTGTCGTGTTTGGGGCGTACAGCTTAATGCACTATCACTCTCTACTTGTTATAACACAAAGTTAACTTTAACTTTTCACGGTATAAAAAACTTTTGACACATTGAAACTGAGAAGTAGAACACACAAGAACTGTATTTTTCCCATGAGAGCTGACCAATGATAAACCAATTTGATCGGTGCGAAATGATTCCGCACTCCATGAGAAATTAATCATTTACAGATTTTTTCAAACTTTTTTTTAACTCTTATGTAACAGTTGTAGAGAAAATACTTTGTATTATCAGACTGATTATGATATTCTTACTATTTGGTAATTTTCTGTAATACAATGCATCTGCCTAGAAAAACAAGCAATTCTCTAGAAGGGTAGTTAATCAGTGTATATATCCTGGTTTAAATGTTTTAGACTCACAATTTTCAGGCCCTTGACTTTTATAATTATCGCGTATACTATTAAGCTTACATAGTTCTAAAATATATATGGGCAAAAAGTATTCAAAAAATCCTAAGACTTGATATTTTTAATTTTTTTTATAGTGGCATAGACAAATAAATTATGGGGTAGAGTCCGGTGGACATTATGCGTGACCACTCTGTACAATTTGAGATCGTTTTTGTCACTTATCAAAATTAAAGATACAATAAAGAGAAGAATAACAAAATAACAATCGGAAAAAATATACTGAAATGGGGTAATTAGTGTTAAGTCAGACGGGAAATTTTCATATTTAGGGGAATATTCTTGGTAAAAGCCAGCTTCATTTGTAAAACAATTTTTAATAATATGAACCTATATTTAGAGTTAAGTAAATAACGATATTTAAGTTTTTTTTTAAATCTGGACCTTAAAAAGTTTTGTGTGCCGTAATAACTGAAAAGCCATAATATAATATTCGGATTATTTTTTAAAACCCATAAACGCTGTAACACTACAATACAAAAAAAATGTGCGTTTCAACTTTTTACTACTTACTTAACTGTGAAAACCAATTTATTTTTAAACAGTTTTTAGTTACTCGTAAAATTGCCGAGAATATTTTATGAAGCTTCTATTCGAATATAACGGAAACACACTTAAACCTAAAAACTTTTATTACTTAATACATTTCTATGTTGTAGAACAAAATACCTATTGTATCAGACTAATAGAAAATTAAGTGTGATGTTAATAGCTCCATCAAAACTTAACACTAGGCTTTAGATTTTGTAAAATTAAGCTTAAAGAACATTTCAGAAATTAAAGTAATGTTAAATAATCTCTTTAAAAAAACGTGGCAACAAAAAATATAATTATGCCGAATGGCTTTGAAGTTATAGCCACGGAATTTCTCCATTACTATCAGACGGTGGTTATTAAAATCTGGAGCACCATCGTAATGAAATAAAAGCTAAAACTTAAGCTTATTGATATGGTCTATCCAGACAACTTATAGTTATATCTCTGTTTAAAGGTGAATAACAAGTAAGAAGTATGTAAAGTATGGCCTAAAATCTTGTTTAATTCGGTAAGTCTGAGTCAACTGAACTAAAATGTGAAAATTACTTCGAAAAGAATATTATAGAATAATTTCTGTTCGTACTGCATTTAGAGTTCACTGTATCCAATACCTTATTTCACTCTTATTAAAGAATACAATTTTGCTATTTTTTGAGTAGGTATTTTACACTAATAGTTCTAACTAGGTAAGTTCAGGGAGGTGGAATATTTGCTCCCCCCCCCCTAAATACGCCACTGACTAAAAATATATTTTACTTAAGACCCAGTTCTTCTAAACATAAAAAACAAATTTTACAATCATTAGTCACAAAATTTAGTTCTTATATAAGTAAGAAATTGTATTAATCAACCTCGTCATTTAAAACATGGCATCTAAAAATAAAAACAAGCCGAAAGACCAAAAATCTTTTGGCTTCATTTTAGTTTTTGATGTGGCCAACAAACAATTTTTTTTTAAAATCATGAATCCGCCACAATAATTTCATAATTATTAACCAACCTCTTGCAGTAAATGAGAAATTAATAAAAAATATATAATAAAAAAGTAAGAGCTATAAAAAGCTGGGCTTTAGTTGAAAAAAGTTGTTTAATGATAGATGGTGCAAGTTTATGGTGTCTTTAAAAGATATTTCAAAGGCTCACACTATAATAACTTAATTGTCGATTTTTCGAGTTTCTACAAAATACTGCCAGGTAATATGTTTTATAAAATCCATATATCCCGTTCATATGCCAGGGTGAAGTTATAGCAATCTTAGCATGCCTAGATAAGAACCTTTCCAGAGGGTGTCATGACAAGCATATCTACATAATATATTTACTGATACACTCAAGTGGTTATCAGTGCTTTATCTTCCAAGAGGGTCAATTCATTGAGAGAGGTTCTGTGAGGCCAATAAATTAACTTCAGCTGGGTCGAGAGAAGATAGTACCGCTGCTTTCACTCTGCCGATAACTCTCTTGGAATTAAAATGTCAGCTGCTAGGATCATTATTAGAAATTTGGTGCAGAATGGTATGAATAAGCAGAAGTTTAAAAGGTATCTCAAATTGAACAAAGGCCATCTTAACATCTTAACATCACAGGGGTCATAACTGCATACGATTGGGCTCTATAACCGAAGATTTAATCTGTCGATGTGACGCTTTAGTCATTATCAAACTGCTTTGCTTGGGAGACACAGGAGCCATGGATCTGAGGTGACTTGGGGGAATAGAATAATGAACCCTGCAAGATTAAGTGCTGCCCCTGCGGGATCCCGTTTTGCAGATTGGAACCTTCACAGAGTCGGGGCCATTTGGAAAAAAATGTATATTTTTTATTTTAAATAAGAAAATTGTTGCGAAATCTGAAATAAAATTTAAGTAACTAGGTGATATAGAATAATTAACAACACTCAAGAGAATCTCAGTGGCTGCTCTATGTTAAAATTTCTTTTTAAATTTGCCCCTGGTTTTTTCAGTAGCGGGGAGCACACTTTATTATTATTGTTCAACGGATCTGAGTCATACAGTACTACCGTAACAAAGCTATAAACTAGTCGAAAACAACAATATTATTTATACATTATATTCTAGTGGCAGTTTTAGAAATTAACTATAGTTAGCCCATGTTATATTACAAAATGTAATACACTAATTGTAATTGTTGTTACATTAAATGTGGTGAATCACTAAATGCATAAAGATGCATGAAATGAATAAACAATGAGTAATTTAATGAAAAGGGATCAAGTTCACATACAACTTATGATGGAAGCATAAAAAGTAAAAGCAAATTATGTCTTAGTCATTCGGCATGTATATATTTCGGAACGTTTAAATTCAGTATTTATAGTGCAAACATTATGTTTAATTCGACAATTTTGATAATGGATACTCAAAACAGGGGACAGTGGCGCAATTGGCGCCCATATATTTTAACACTCATGGAGCTCAGAATCGACATATTTTTATGAACTACTTAGAAGATTGTGTGTATCACTGCTAAGCTGTATTCCTTAATCTAATCGATACGCCGCCGTCGCGCCGGCGCCGGTTATACGGTAAATAAGTGATTAAATATTGCAGGAATCACGATAAATTAATCCGCCACGTGAAAAAACTCCAATATCTAGTTTTTGATATACACAGAAAAATGTTTTGGTAGGAGGAATTTACGAATATCGAAAGTTTGTGATTTATTAATTGGATATTTAGCACTTAATAAGAAAAAAAACTAACCCATTTAAATCAAGAACCAAATACTGTTAAGTTCACAACATGCTAATAAGAATTTTTGTCATATTGTCGTTAGTTATTACATTAGGTCGCCTTATTATAATCACTTTGTTTTTGGTGCTATATTTCTTTTTAGGAAAATATTTAGTATATTCGCTCTGTGGCCATTTATGAGTTGTATCTTGCATTTTAAAAGCTGCATGGCTTATCATTATTTGTGCATTAACAAAATTTGATAAATTAAAAATTGCACAAAAACACAAAATTCTGACGCGCAATTTGCCATTTTTCTTCCTATACCGAATTGCGAATTTCTGGCTTACTGAAAAATCGGTCTTTGTTATTTTATTACTTAAGTAGTTCTAAAACATCTAAACTGTTTCTTAAAACACGTTGTTGAAAATGAATATCTAGGCGGTTTATCATCTAACGAATGAGTTTCGTTAGATAATTATATCATTGTATCTATACAGTAGCAACATTTAGCTTCAAATAAAAATCCTAACTATCAAACAAACCATTAAAACACCAAAAAATGGAAAACAAAAGAATTATAATGATTTAGACTATCCCATTGGCTAATAAAGATCCTTCTAAACTAGGTATGCTGTCTGATAGACACTGAATGAATTCCAGGGAAATAATTTCCCATATATGCCTACTGACTTCCTTAAATCTTTCACATTTACTACTCATTATCACGCTGCCTCAGCACCATGCATGATGGGTTTCCATTTTCTGAATACTGTTCTTCCTTAGGAACCTCTTGACAATGAGCGCCCTATGGGGTCGCGCGTTGTCATAAACAAAAACTTTTATAACGTTTTCTGCAAGAATGAGAACTTTTGCCTGTATCGTTCTAAATAATTGACAGCAATCATAGTCTCGTGCACCAAAAAAAGTTCCATTCTAACATTTCTCATAATTCCACCCCAAACATTCCACCACCACCTCCAGCTATTGCGCATGCCCAGAAGCCTACTCTTTTCAAGCAGTACGATATTGTCCTGTAAGGAGACGAAAATTAGCTCTTCTGCTCGCATGAATGTCTCTGGTGTGAAGACGTCTTCTAATGGTTTGAGATGATGCCTGCATATCAGTTACGTCGCATTCTACGTACTGACTTGAAAGTACGGTTGTTGTCCCCGTTCTAAAATCTCCCATTCTGCCTGCTATATGTATCACTGTTCCTGTGATACGATGTATCGTCAGTGTACGGCGGTACTCATTTTACCTCTCTGGAGGAACCTCCACAAAAGGCTTATGTGAGTTTTTTCGTCATGAAGCCTGTAAATAAAATGAATTTGCCCCACAGTATCATATTAACTGAAAATAAGTTCTCTTATGATAAGCAAGCTGATGGTTTTAAAAATATATTTCTTTGTACGAAGGACAAGGTCTTGTGAAGTGAAGAGAAATTATCTTATTATAGGAAGCTCTTGTATATATAATTGTACCATTTCCTTGCTGCTAAAAGAGGGAACTGAAAGAGAACTATTGGAATACGATAGTGACTCTAAATAGAAATTTACACTAAAATACTTCTATAATTCTAAATTTGGTTAAAGATAGTGCCAACTTTATTTGACTTAAGAAATTTATTTATGTATTTATTTATATACAATAGAAGCAACAACAGATTACACAATCCAAAAAGTAACCCACTACGTAGTACAATATTTTAATGGGTAACAAAATGACTTAATAAAAAGAGTTTTAATATATACCAATAATAAAAAATATAATTAATCACAGTTCATTAAGAAAATGATACTTAAGCCTATGCTTGAAAAAAGCCAATGATATTTCAAAGCACTTTAAGTTATTAAAATGTTTATTAAAAGAATTTAACATTCTACACAGTGGTGAATTCTGATCTGAATTGGTCCTGCGGATAGTAGTATCTCCTTATGAAAGTCTTTAAATAAATACAGAGTGATCAAAAACTGGCATTAATAATATACTTGTAAAAATCGGTGAAACTAACTTTTTTCAAATGGAAACTTCAAATTTTTATAATTTTATCTTATTTAGTACTTAAAATAAGACTGCCTCTGTATGAGATTGTCTATTTCAAACAATTTAACATTTTTTATTGTAAAAATGCCATATGGATTCTAAGTTTTGTTATTAGTTGGCCACGACGGGGAGGCGTTTCAAAACCAAAATCAATTGAGTACTATATACGTATACTACGACATATTTGTTGTCGTTTGACAATTACCTACAAAAATAATTAATTATTATAAATAATTACAATTATTATAAATAATTATAATTATTAAATTACACAAACCAGGATTATTTGAATTTGTTTATTATACAGGGGGAATGTAACAAAGTTTTAACAAGAACGTGTCAAATATTTGCTGATAGTTATCCAGATAAACTGAAACCGTCAACGAACAGTGTTAAACAAATATTGGAAAACTTTACAAATTTTGGAACCGTTGAGGCAGAAAATTAATAAAAGGAAGTTCATTCTTTGATGATGAAAATGTCGAGATTGCAATTCTGGGATATTTTGCGGCATATCCAATGACATCCCTAAGACAGACACATGGCAACACAATCAGGAATTTCGAAGAATTCTGTAAATAGAATTCTGTTGAAATATAACTTCCACCCTTAATTGATATTATCTGTTCAACATCTAAAAGAAACTGATTTACCAAAGAGAGTGTACAATAACATTGACAGAATTCCAATTAGCAGGTTCAGCATTCTAATCTACAACAATCTTAGTTTATATATATATATATATATATATATATATATATATATATATATATATATATATATATATATATATGTATATATATATATATATATATATATATATATATATATATATATATATATATATATATATATATATATATATAAAAGACATAATATTAATTAACTACAAAAAAATAAAGTATAACGTCAATACGTTATAGTCGAACGTCAAATCAATTTTATATAGTTTGTTAGTTTGTACCAAGAGTACTGCAAGATGTTATCACAGTTATAAGCAGATATCGGTCATCGAGAAAATGATATTTCAATTCAATTCAATAAAAAGCTGATACAAATGACGCAGGCAATAACCAAACCAACGCAACGTAGTAATCGAAGGTGTTTCGCGTTATAACACGGGCGCACTCCGCTTCCGCGAACTTTTAATCCAAGGAGAACGGGGGCCGGTTTCTTCATGTTTTAGTATTATAAGTTTTGCCAATCAAGAAATTGCTTTTGAACCCTGATCTACCAGTTTTGTGAGACCGCTTTTAGAAACGATCGCCGATGTTTAAAGAAAAAGTTAATATTACTTTCAAATTTTCCTTTTTTGAAATTTTAATCGCCATTAGCGCTCGAAAAGGAAAAATTATAACATATATAACTGGTTTGTATATTAACTTTGCTAATAAATTTTTAATATTTTTAATTATTCACTCACTCACATATTTATAATTGGAATTCCATGTTGTAAGTAGTAAAGTATAATTTGGTATTGATGCACATTAAAAATTATGAACCTATATAGTATTAAAAATTGAAAGATCTAAAAACGAAAGTTCCACACGGCATGGTGGGAGGAGGAAGCGAATCTCATAAATGTTTTTTTTTAATAATGTTACAGCTTATATTTTATTAAACACGGGTAAAAACAGTCAAATTACATATTACATTCAAAATTTTATATTTGAACTTAGCATGTACGTACTTTTTTACTTAAATATTTGTTATTAAAAATAACTAGCTGGCCCGGCCGACCTTATTCTGCCTTTTCCGTTGGTGTCATGAGTTTCCAGTCAAATCATAAAAATATAAGGCGCATTCACCACATCGTCCAGAAATGTTACCAAGGAAAAACATATTAGTTTTATAGAAAAAATATGCCATAAAACAATTAAAAATAAATAGTATTGAAAGGTCTCGGTAACCAGTCGATCATTTCAAAAAAAAAATCATGTAAATTGGTGCAGTACACGAATTGCTGAAAATTCCGGCTTAGTATTTTAAATATATAGAACATATTTGTTAAACCTGATTTTTTATACCTTTTTTAACTTTTTAAACTTTGAAAGAAATTTTAGAACTCTTCCGCTGTTGACTGCCTAACTGCAATTAATTTGTTGGTTGATCGGTGAAAAGATATTATGAGGAGAAACATTTTCCATTAATATAAGTAATATAAAGTTGAAAACGAAAAAACTCTCCGATTCATTTTAAAGGAAATTAAGGCTTCCATTTAGGAAATTTGTTTTAGCGATACGTTTGTTCACTATTAATTTTAAAATTAAAAAAATTAAAAAGTTGATATTTAAAAACCCTCTTCTTATTTGAGGAAAAAAACTTAAAATTTGAATTTCGGATAATATACCTAATGTTTTTTATTATTATATTTATGTACATATATATATATATATATATATATATATATATATATATATATATATATATATATATATATATATATATTCCAAAAATATTTTCTGTAAAATATTTAAATTGGTGCATCATGAAATTAATCTAAATTTGAAGTTTCAAATTGTCACACACATAGTCTTCCAATAACATATATAATCCTACTGCGTACGATTTGGATAATACAAGCTCTGGTAATTACTGCCTCCATATAAACCGATCGCATTAGAAGTTTATTATGAAAAAGATGATCAGTCGAATTTTTATATGGAAAACAAAGCGTCTCTAAAGCAAAATCTCTCAAAAGATGAGAGTTATGATGATAGCGGCGATGATTTTTGGACATAGATAGGTTATTAATGACCTAGAATATATTCTATTACTGGCTTTGTACCGTTTTCTAAAAATAAATATTTTTTGGAATTTTTTCAGTTTTTGATTTCTTTGCATTAGGAAATGAGTTTTTGCCAAGCTGTTAAAACACTTATTGAGATATAGCTTACGAAATATACTTATAAAAAAAAATTTGCGTTGTCACATTAGGGTAAGGATTACATACTAAAACAGTTAGATGCTAAGCTTTTATAAGGTAAACTAAAAAGAAAATAAAAAAAACATGGGGAGTCCATAAAGTCCTGAATACAGAAGGTCTAATTAGTATCTATGAATAGCCTTATAACTAAAGCTCACTGGAATTAAATCTTATTTTTTAGTTCGCTTTATATAGCCTGTATTTTAAATTTTTTAATATAAAATGTATTTTATACTTTTTGGTTCGTCACGCTGGCATGGCGTCCCCATTTTGGGTTTTAGAAGTTGCCTAAAAAATTTGCACTCTTAAATAATCTCATATGACGATTTTAGGTCGAAGTTGCACAAATAATTCATTCGCAACTATTATAAATTTCTTTTTTTTTGACTAAATATTTATAATTTGCAAAAATGACAAAATTTATTTGCCATGTTAATGCAGCCATTTTGAATTTTTTTAAGTCTAAATTACTATTTGTATGTAGTTATGAGTTATGTAATGTATGTATACTTTCATTTTATATAATAATTATTATTGCAGTAGACCATGTTTGTCATTATTAATATTTAAATATTAATAATATATTTACACTTAGGAAACGCTATTTATTCGATAGGCAATATATTCAACATGAAGTGCGCAACATTTTATAAAATTATTTTTAAATACAAATCAGTTATAGACTTATGAGACGCAAAACTCCACTTTGTCACATAGTGCACCGTATTGAAATAACTTAGCTGAAAAGTAATTATAACTATTTTGAAATATAAATAAAATATGTTATATTTAATTTTTTTGAATCCCCTTTTATTGAGAAATATTCACATAAGACTAATTATAAAGACTGGTTTAATCAATCAATACCCTGGAGTGGTCTTTGATAAAAATAATTTTTTTTGTGTTATAGAGGGTGTGAAAAAATATAATCTAAAAATGAAAAATTTTAACTCTCTGCACTTCTTGCAATAGTTATTCTAGAATTTTCATAGTAATTACATTTAGAAACTTTGTTCGATATCTCAGACCGTATTTGGCAGTTTTTTATTTTTTTGTTCAGTAAAAAAGTTATTTATTTTCAAAAAGTCTGTTGTTTCGTATTTTTTGGTTTAGGAATCAAAGTTAAGTAGAGGGTGATCCATTATAAATGTCTACCCCATTTAACTTTTTTGCTTTACACAAAACTTATATACATACAGGGTGTCTCAAAAAAGGCTGACAGGCAATTTTTAAAATAGAACATCCCATATTTGACTTGCTGTTTCGATTCTACTGGAGAAACTAAGCATTTTGATACCACACCATATACTCAACTTTTTGTTTTTGAATTATGAATAATTTGAAAATAATTATTGAATTTGGGCATATAGTGTGTAGTATCAAAATTCTTAGTTTTTCCAGTAGAATATAAATATAATATCAAATATAGGATGCTCCATTAAAAATAAATCAACTTTTGTCTGTCAGCTTTTTTTTCGGACACCTTGTATACATATACGTTAAAAGCTACTTAATAAATGCTACAACTTTCGTATGTAACATTTTAAATTAATGCAAAGTTGTGCAATTATGTGACTGAAAATATTCTGTTTAAAAATTCCGAGTAGTTTCGGAGATATCCGAGAAGAACTGATTACAAATTTCTATTTTATTTTTTCTGGTGTTATTTGATAATATGCAGAAGTCAAAACCAAAAACAATTTTTTTAATATAACTTTTTTTTTTAATTTTAGGCATCGATAAAACCGCATGAACTACAAATTTGAAACAACTAAGATACAATCAAACTATGAAACAAACAACTTAAGTAAATTAAGAATTTAGTATCAAGTAGGCCCACCTCGTACCCGCAATAGTTCTGCTGTCCGTCCCGGCATACTGTCCACCTAGTTTCTAATAAACTCTCATACCTCCCTTACTGCAATTGCCAATTCTTTCAAATTTCATGCATGCTCTCTTTGATTCAGTTTTAACTTCATACTGCTCCAGACTTGCTCAATTACGTTCATATCCGGCGACCTAGCAGACAAGTTCATTCGCTCGATGCCATTCTCTCTCAAAAATGGATGTACAATTCGTGCCCTGTTTGGACGAGCATTGCATTGTTGTCCACCAGAATAAAACCTTTGCCAAAGTTCTGAGCAAAGGGAACGACAATTTCATTCATACATAAGGTATGATGGTTTCGTATTTTTTGGTTTAGGAAAAAGAGTTAAGTACAGGGTGATCCACTATAACTGTCTAGCCATGTTAACTTTTTTGTGATTTCCATAAGGCTTTACATTTAAAAAAAATTAAATACAAAAGTTGTACCATTGAATAAGTAGTGTTTAGCGCATATATTTTTATGTATACAGGGCGTGTCAACAAAGGCTAACAGACTATATACTTTGTCCAATCAAAACAACTATACCTCAGTTTTTCCATTTCTCTTTACACTAACATTCGCCCATCCGACTTATACAATGAAAAGCGTACATTCATCCGTAAACCTACAACATCTTCATTCGGCTATTTTCCAGTTCAAATGACCTTGAGCCCATATCCTTCGAGAAACTGGGTGGTGAGGTTCAGGGAACGGACACGCAGCACGTCTTCTGGCCTTCAAACTACGCTGATGTAAACGGTTTCTGATAGTACCAGTAGATATTATTGTTCCCGTAGTCTCCTGCAGTCTCACCTTTATTTTTGTTGCATTTATGGTTCTTCACCGTCTAATTGATAGATTTATAAGACGAACTTCTCTGTGGGTCGTAGACCTTTTACGCCCGTGTCGCCGGTTTTTTATTTATCTACCGTTCTTTCAACTGTGTCCCCACTAAGTCAGCGATATCCTGCAGGCTCATTTCAGTTTGGCCCAATCTGTTTTTTAATACTTCTCATTTTTAGTTAATAAAGGCATTTTAGGACAAATAAACTAAAAAAAATAATGAAAACGATTGTACTGCTTAATCAAATGATAATATTACTTTGAGCTTCTTTTCCAAGGTTTTCTGCTTTTTCCACAACAAATAAGCGAATCAGTTTTAAAGGAATTTCAGATGCCACCAAATTGGTAGGAAATAAGCACTTAGGTCTTAGTAGGGACATCAAAATCCACATTTTGAAGGGTAATTGAAATGAGCTAAAATCATGGTACTCCTGTGTACAAAAAAACTAGGATAATTAAGTCCCGAGCGTTATACATTAAATGAAAATACACCTAGAATTTTGAAATTTTTTTATTTTAAAAAATACAGAATGTAACTTTTTTCTAAATACAGAGAAATAACAAAGTCCCAAAAGTTGATAAAAAGAGCACTTGGAAATTTGTAATTTTTGTAATTTAAAAAGTACAGACTTTTTGAAAATAAACCTGTAATTTTTTTTTCTAGACAAATGGAAAACCTTTGTACTTTTGGGTATAGAGAAACTGGGAAATAATGACGCATATGTATACAGGGTCTCCCAAAAACGGCTGATAGACAAAACTTGATTTTTTTTAATGACACACTCTTTATTTGATTTGATATTCATTATTTTTAAATTTTTCATAATTAAAAATCAAAACGCTGCGATTTCAAAATTCTTAGTGCCTCCAGTAGACTCAAAATATCATGTCAAATATGGGGTTCTTTATTTTTTAAAAATGCAACTTTTGTCTATCAGCTTTTTTGAGACGCCCTGTTTTTTTATCTACGCTTTGACCAACCACCTTGTATCTTGAAAATTAGTCATAGTCCTTGGATGAAATAGGTATCTTGAAGACTTTTGATGAGAAAAGTCATACTTCTGCACTCTATACATTCTGATTATAGTCAGTTTTTGCTCAGCCCAATTCCAGACATTTGAAAAAATGTTTTCATAAAACAGATTACCGAAATATCAAACGGAATGGTTAATGTCAGCAAATGCATAATGCGGTCTCCTAATACAAAACACAGGGTAATCATGTTGGAACAGCATAATGTTGAATTACTTTTACCACATCATATAGTATGTAAAACATTTAGCATACCTAGTATTCCATGTAGGTATACTATATATTAATTACTTCATTTTTTCTTTGTATTGCTTCCAAAACTGTTTTTCTCGATCTGCCCAATGGCTCTTGATTATGGGTCTCTCCCACACATCCTATGAAGTTCGGCTGTGCCTTTAGATAATTAAATGTCGCATATCATTATGTAATGACCTTGTTGCTTTTAAAATTATGTTTTTGACATAATATTATAATTCTAAAATGTAGACTGAAATAACCGATTCAATTTAATTATTAACATATGAAAGACACATAAGAACCCAAAATACAAATTACAGTATTTTAATTTTTCATTACAAAAAAAAAATCGTTTAAATCGGACCTCGTCCAGAATTGCGCAATATCTAAACACAAACCTTATTATTTCAATACATAATTTCCCAAGAAATCGAAAAAACTACTTCATACATTCATAACAAAAGCTGACAAAGTATTTAAAGCTCTCACATTTCCAAGCCGTGTGTATTATATTATGTTAGCTTAAGCTTTTTGTCGAGTTCTCAGCAGGAGATAGTGTATTATTTTCTGCCATGTTATTATTTTATTTCGATTCAGTGGTGTAGTTTGCTAAAAAGCGTGCATGTGTTTATGTTAATTTATTATTGGTTTTAATTGGATATTTCTATGACGGTATCAAATTACTTTGAAAAATAGTTATTATCTGAATAAACTCGGGCTTTCAAATTAATATTATAATTAAATACATATTTTAAATCACCAATATGAGGCAACATTTCGGAATGCTTTTGTTATCTATAGAACTAAAAGATCTCACTGGAAAAAACTTTTTATTAATATATTTAGGTAAATTTTGATATTCATAGTTTTTCAGTTGCTTTTCAGTCTTATCCTTTCAAAATTTAGACATAAAATAAAAAAAATAGTAGTAGGCCTTCATTTTTTTAATAAAAAATACAAATCATTTTGACAAGTGCTATAATATTCATTTAGCAAGATTAGGAAAAAAAGGTTAATCGGGGCAAGAATAATAACTAAATTTAATCATAAAATAAATTGAAAAAAATACCATGCTAGCAGCAAATTAAACTTAGTTATGATTACGCGCTATTGGACAAGGATGAACTAGATTTACTAATATAATTAAAACAATAGGTTATACGATAGAACGTTACATGTACTCGTATTATTCAAATAACTAAGGCGCTGATTAACAAAATTATTACAACTTTCGATCACCCACATCAACATTTTCGCACTGGACCTTTAAAGATATTTGTTGGCAGCTTTAGGCAGATCGAAGATGCTCTTTGTACTCAAAACATGCGTCGCTTTAAAATCAGGCGTTCGACAAGTAAACAATTGATTTCTGGTTTGGATTTGGTTGGAGAAAAGGTCTTATAACTAAACTTCCAAAAAAAAAGCGAAACCTCAGACTAGGTGGAAGCTGGATAGGCATTAGCTTTTTTAAATGCAAGAAACAAAATATTGAACCATCTGGAATATCTTAACGCATAAAACATAAAACTAATGGATATTATTAATTCTTATTAAAAAATAGTATCAAGACGCGTAGTCAATCAGGGCAGCCTTAGTTCTCCCTTGCTTGTTAAGGCGGTCACCTTGAATTTAATTACGCGTAGCGGGAATGACGAAAAGTGAAATATTTCCTGAGGTTTTCTAAGTGGTATGTGGAAGTAAACTACTTAAAGATCATACGTCTCTTTATAAGAATTTATGGGGATATGCGTAAAGAAAATAATTTGGTTTATACGAGCAGCAAAAAAAAACAAACCGGTTTTCAAATGAATGTTAGCAAAACAAAATTTACAGGAATTGATACCCCCGGTTAATCAGTTCTGTTATTTCGAAACCCTTATAGCACTATAGAGAACGTCAACTGCCCATGTCGTCAATAGAATTTTAAAAGCACGATATGTCTTTGTTATGCTAAAGATTGGATAGTTATAAACATGGAAAAATACCAGTTATAATGAAAGAAATTTACAATTTTTTAATAAAAATCTTGGAAAGATATTGATAAAATCTTCGCAAGTTGAAAAGTTTGGTCACGTTCTACAAAGATACGGTAATAACATCGTCCGTAAACCACTAGAATGCAATCTGCAATTTAGTAGAAGAATTAACAAAGTAAATAGGTAAGAAAAATAAAGTAAATAAAGGCTGTAATTATTGGTAGAGTCAAATGGAAAAAACTCCTACCAGCCCTATGCTCCAAACAGGTCTAATATAACTAACTATATAAAACGAGAATATCCGGAAAAGTCATACACGATTTTTATTATTTTTTATAATGAACTTAATAGATGGGCAGATGGGCAAATATTGTTACATTATGAATGAAACAACTAAATTATGACAATGTCCTAAACATAACAACCAAAATGGAACTTGTTAATAGCTTGTTTTTCACACCCGCCTCCCAATATAAACATAAATATTAGCTACCCGTCTCACTTGAATGTAGAAATGTCTTAGATAACTCTCCAAAAAAATTATAATTTTCCTTAATAGCAGATCGGGCAGTTCTTTCCATAATGTGCTCTGTGGTTTAAATTTTGTCTTCGATTTATTTTTCCAAGTGTTCTTTAGTCTTAAGCATGTAGTTTTTAAATATCTTTCCTTATAACGGCTGTATAATCTGAAGGAGATATCTTCTTAACCAACTTGTTAATTTCCCAGACCTAGTAGAATTAAAAGAGTTTCTCATAATATATAAATAAGTGCTGTTCGCCTCTTCTCACCCAAATAGTAAGTATCTGTATTTCCTTAATATCTCATATATCCTTTTTTCAAATGATGCCATACGATCTTTTAGTAGGGACATGTAGTTGTCCTCTATCAATATATCTGCGACATTTTCTTCCAGGTCTTCGTGTCTATTAAGACCGTGAATGGCCTTTAGATTATTCTCAAGAAAAATCTCTCTTGGATAATTTTGAAAGCCAATCCATTTCTCATTGTGACGAAGATGGTTTTCTGGGTTAGGTCATTTCAATTAAAACTCAACAGATATATGGCTGTATGGCTTCATGAAGAAATGCATTTCTGGATCCTTCCTTAACAAGTTTCCGTTCGCTCTTCTCATATGCCTTGATTTAATGTTAATAAGGTTCCGTACCGCATACGAGATACGAATTGTAAAATTGATAATTATATGACTCATTGACTGTACTTTTATTGTCTTTAGTAAGTTTCTAGCCTGACTAGCTGTGATCTTTATCAAGTGGAAACTAAATTTTAAAGCTAAGTATAAACATTGAGTTAAGGTATCTGCATATAAGCAGAATTAATTTAATAGTTATAAGGTATTAGTCACCGAACATTAACGAGACAAGAAGGGGCACAGTCCGTCGGAACTTTTATGTTGTGCTTATAAAAACGCGCCGACGAATCCGAGAAATGCATACAGCAGTGCAGGTGCCCATGCTTTTACGAGGTTAATACAAACCGCTAGCGATTAAAAAGAATAAACGTTTACTTACCGGGGTGATTTAAAAACGAGTTTAAAAATATCTATCCATAATTGTTATTGTGACCTATTTTGTTTAATTTGTATTAAAAGAAAAACGGGGAAAACGTCAAGTTGTTTAATTAATAGATCTTAGTATAATTATAAAAAGTACCGTTTGTAAAAATTAAGTAAAAAAGAAATTAATTATTTAATTGTTGAAAATGTTAATCCAAAATGGCGGAACAAAACGGCGGCCAAATAAAATATTTGAAATCGTGAAAAAAATCATCTCAGGTTTTACATATTTTCAGGTTTTAGCGGCTCTAGATGCCAAAAAATATGTTTCAACAATTCCGTCGGTCCGTCTGTCAATTTGTCTGTCGGTCTGTCAGTTTGCGGCATAGCTTAAAAGCTACTCATCAGATTAACTTCCATTTTAGGCAAAAATTAAGAGTCATATGGTAATATTTTGCTAAAAATCCAATATGCCGGAACAAGATGGCGGACTAGTGAAACGTTAAAAAAACTATTACTAAAAAACTAATTATCCAATTTCCTCAAATTTTGTATAATAAACAAGTGTTACGAATTAACTGGTAACATTTTAGTATAAATAAAAGATAGCAAAACAAAATGGTGGCCTAATAAAATATTTAAAAAATCGGTCTGAAAAAAACTACTTATTAGATTAATTTCAAATTTTGTGCAAGAAATAAATGTGATGTACTGGTAAAGTTGTGGCACGCATTCAACATGGTGGAACAAAATGGCGGCCAATAATTATGTTAAAATTCAATTGACATTAAATTTTATAGAAAAATTAAATGTGATATAGGGATAACCCTCGGTATAAACTGGCAGAATTCAACATGACATAACAAAATGCCGGTGTTTGTTAATGTAAAAAGTACTTACTGAATTAATTTTTAATTATGCCCAAAAATCAAGTATGGCATAGGTAGAAACTAGTAAAATATTGATAGGAATCCAATATGATGTAAAAAATGGCACCCAATAAAAACGTTTAAAAGATAGTAATGACTATTATACTAAACTAAATTGGGCCACTCTTCACTATTCCTAATAAAAGAAAAGATTCATAACGAGGGAAGTTCCGGCTAAAGAAAATTTACCGATTTTTTAATAAATAGCCAGTAAAGTAAACACTACAGCATTGCCGTCCGTTCTTGAAAGATTTTATAGTCGCTTGCAAACACTTTTAAAGAACTATTTTTGTCATTTGTCTATGTACATTTTTATATTCTGTGATTATATCAGGAGTTACATTAACCAAAACTTTATTAATGGATACATTTTGCACCTTCAACATCATTAATATATTTTTGAGTAAATTATTTTTTGAATGCCTTACAAAATTGTATTAGGATTGGATTTCTCGGATTTCCGCCACAATTTCTTATCAGGACAAAAAAAATTCGAGGCGATCCTGATTAAGGTTTCTTGTTAAAAGACATGAATAATTTTTGCGTTTTAAAGTTTCCCACAAAGATAGAACGGAATATTAATATTTTAATTCCGGAAAATCCAGACTTGCTAAAGTTAATTCAGTTGATATGAGTCCAAGACATACATTATTAAAAATGTATTTAGATTTTTATTTATGTTTTGATATTTCTTGTTGTGTTGACAGTAAAATATATCAGATTTTTTTGAGTTATAATCAAACACATAAAATACTTTGTATAGATGATCTCTCCAATAATAAATAAGTTACCCCCTAAATCGATCCCATCTTTGTATTGTATTCTGTATAGTTGGCATCCATCGAGAGATTTCCGCGTAGCACAACGCTCCGGGCGCTGATTGTCAGTCTGCGACGCACTGTATCTTATTCGCTGGTAAATTTGTTTATACTCAAGTAGATGCTTTTGGCAACACTGTACACATATTGTTGCGCATGTTATAAATACATTTTGACATGAACAGTTACCGTGATTAATCTATTTGTATTTGAAGGAACGTCTATTTGAAGTATAATCGGCCTTTTTTGTAACTTGGTTATTCTTAAGCAAAGACAAAAAGTGATATTTTAAAAATTTTACTAGTACTCCAATGATCAGAATTTAGGGTGGCAGCGTGTTCATAGTTCTCTCGCAGAAGTTTTTGTGTGTATCGCCTCTTGGTAGGGATTTGCCAACCAAATTTCCTCTTGATCTCTCTCCCAGAATCCTGCGTAGGCCGATCTATTCTAAAAATGTGACAATATACATTGAGTATAAACTTAAGAATTAAAATGAAATAGTTTATGTTTCGATGTCAAGTCTAACGCTGTTTTCAAAACCTAAAAAATACAAATTCGGTAAATTCGCATCTACCGATTATTTCCCTCGTACAAAATTACAGAATTCACACACCGGTCAATCAGGTTTGCGGCACAAATCACGTATTATGTAACCTTCGGTAGACTAATAATTCGTACATTTTACGTGGGCCCAAAGTCTGCACAGTACCCATATGTACCAAAGTTATTTGTCTCATCCGTAAACAACACCTCTGTCTTCTAGGTCTTCAACAACATCTGTGTTATCATTTTCGTAACCTTGTTTTTTTTTAGGATTTATTTTAGCTCTCAACAGGTTCTTATCGTTCTTTCGTCACTTTTCTAATCTTCTTCTGAACTAGAGCTTCCTTGTTAGAGTTTCCCGTTATAACTCTAACATATTATTTTCTCTTTTCTTTTCTGTCGGATTTTTTTTAGAATTGGAAGGAGGTTTTTGGCATAACAATATTTTCAACAGAAGAATTGAAAGAAGTTGAAGCAACTGCAAGGCCATAATCAACGATTGGTTGGTTGCAAGGTTTGAGACGCTGTTTTTGCGTAACTTGGTTTTTGTTGGCCTTCTACATTAAGGAAGGATGATGAATTAGATGGTTTGGTCGGGATAGGAACCATAGCTTAGCTAAATATTATTTTAGAATCCCGTATTTTATTAAAACGTTCGCGCTACGTCTACCACCACCATTTCACAGTTGTCGACAGGGTAAAAATCTTCTTCGCTGAATACGTCCGGGTTTAAAGGATATATTCATTTAGCAGCAAATCCTGCTTAAACCTTAGCAATGGTAGCTACTTTTTGAAAAGCTTTTTTAAATAACGAGACGATTTTTCGCCCCAAATGTGACTGCACAAAAAGGTTACATTCCTGCTTGTAAACAGATTTGAATGGATCATAAATGGAAAGATTCAATCACTGAATCCGATCCGAACCATGTGGTGGCAATGAGAGCATCACAATGCGATTTTTTAACAAAATTCATAAGCTCCGGAAGATATATGGTTACAATGATTGTTTAAAACGAGCAATATTGGATCATTTTCAGAAGGTTTTGTGAAATCAGCAAAATGGTACAGCCAATCTATAAAAAGCTGCTGAATGCTCCAGCCGTTCTTGGAGCATCGGTAGACAGCTGCACGTGCTCCATCTGCTTTTAAAGCTGTTAAATGTATTTGACGAAGGTAAATTAACATCGCAGGAAGATACGGTACAGTGTTGTCACACAGCTGTAATGTTCTTACCTCTTTCTCCAGGGTCTTGTACTGACAAGATTCCAGCTTCATCTACTTTGAATATATTTGTTAGCAAAAAAATATATTCTTCATTAAATATTCAAGAAGCTTGAAAAATATTGTAACTTCGTATTTGTGAATTTGAATGCACAAAATATTTTCGATAAGAACTTTACTTGATAAGACATTTCTTCTTGTTCCTGGAATTCTGTACGAGGGAAGTTGTGGGTAAATAGACATAGACATAGACATAGATGGGGAGCCCGACAAGGGCAGCACTTAGGCTCACTGGGGCCCATTGTACTATCCCCCCAAGTAGGCGTGTCAGGCCAAGAGCCCACTCCTTTTTAGAAAGGAAAGGACCCTTTCTGGTCGCGCACGTCCCACCAGCTCGGGTTCCACGTAGGTGTCACCCAAGCAAAGCAGTCTGGCGTTGACTAAAGCGTCACATCGACAGACTAGAAGCTCAGTAGTTTCATCTACCTCAGCACAAAACCTGCAGTATGGATCGTTGTCGAGTCCAATCTTATGCAGGTAATATTTCACTAGCCAGTGTCCAGTTAGGATCCCGGTAATAGTTCTAAGTTGACTTCTGTTTAGATTTAGAAGTCTATTAGACTCAGAACGGCCATAAGGGCCTGATATGAAGACCTTAGACTGTCTGAGTCCTGCCAGCTCGTGCCATTCAGCACGGAATTCCTCGACAGTACGATTCTTAATCCTAGCCTTGACAGCTGAAGGAGCAATTCCAAGAGCAGGTTTCGGCCCAGTGAAAGCAGTGTTGCTACCTTCCCGAGCCAGCTGATCCGCCCCTTCATTACCCCCAATGCCTTGATGGCCAGGCACCCAAATGAGGCTAACCCTATTGGACTCACACAGCCTCTCTAAGGCTCTCCTGCATTCAAGTGTTAGCAGCGAATTGACCCTGTTCGAGGACAGAGCTTTAATCGCGGCTTGACTATGACAGCATATGCTTGTCGTGGTATCCTCTGGAAAGGTTTTTCTGTACGCAGTCCAAGATTGCTGTAATCTCAGCCTGATATACAGTCGCATACCGTCCAAAAGCAAGACTAATTCTTGGCCTGGGACTCTCCCCATAAATTCCCGCCCCAGATCCCTCCTTCATTAGAGAGCCATCTGTAAACCAGACAAGGCCCTCCGGTTTGAGGAAGGATGGGGAGGAATCCCTCCATTGTTCTCTCTCAGGAACAATTACACAAAACCTTTTAGAGGCAATTGAGACCGGAATAATGGCATCTCTCCTTGCTAGGAGAGGGTCTGATCTGATCAGTTCAGTCCAAACTTGCGTATGCCCAAAATTCCAGTCTCTGTGTATCCAACGACCCCAGTCGTTTAAACGAACAGAAGCTTTCCGAGCCTCTTCCTTTACAAGCAAGTGTAGAGGACTTAGTCCCAGAATAGCCTCCATAGATCGGGTCGGTGTGGTTCTTATGGCTCCAGTTATGCCCAGACACGCCAATCTCTGGAGCTTGTCAAGCATCCTTCTGTATGTGGTCTTGCGAGTGGCGGGCCACCACACAAGAGCGCCATAAGTGATCATTGGCCTTTTTACTGACGTGTAAAGCCAATGCACAATGCACATAGACACGCTGTGGTCCTTTTTGTGATCCTTTCAATATGATCCCTCCAGGTCAGTCGGGAGTCTATTAAGACACCCAGATATTTTACCGACACGGAAGGTCTCAACTCTTTCCCAAAGAGGGTGAGCCTCTCAAGGTCCACTTTTCTCTTATGGGTAAATGGTACCATTTCGGTCTTATCCGGATTAACAGACAGGCCGTGTTTTTGGCACCGCTTTTCCACCATGGCCAAAGCCCTCTGCATGAGCCTTATAATGGTGTTTGGGAACTTGCCTATTACTATAATGGCAAGATCATCAGCGTAGCTTTGAGCATAAACTCCGCTCTCGTTGATAGTATGAAGCAGCCCATCCACAACCAGACACCACAAGAGCGGAGAAAGAACTCCGCCCTGCGGACATCCTTTGACCACGGACGAGCATACTGTCATGCTCCCAAGAGAAGATGTTATGATTCTGCTTTCAAGCATGACGCGAACCCACCTAATTACAGCCCTATCCACGCCAAAACTCTCAGCAGCCTCACTAATGGTGTCAAAGGTGGTGTTGTTAAACGCCCCCTCGATATCCAAGAACACACCCAGAGCCATCTCCTTGGAGTAGATCCCCACCTCTAGTCTACTGACTAGACTATGAAGCGCCGTCTCCGTCGACATGGCCGTCCTGTAAGCGTGCTGGAATGGGTGCATAGGATTTCTGCCCAGTGCGCCGTTTCTTATATAAGCATCCACGATCTTCTCCATGGTTTCTAAAGGAAAGAGGATAGACTGATGGGTCTTAGATGGGTTTAGGAATAAACGTTACCCGAACCCTGCGCCAGCGTTCGGGAATATATCCCAAAGCCAGGCAGGCCCGAAAAAGGCGCAAAAGATGTGGGATCAGTAGTTCCTGACCCTTCTGAAGAAGCGCCGGGAATATTCCATCTGGTCCCGCACTCTTAAATGGGCAAAACGAAGATATTGCCCACTTAATAATGTCTACTGTAACGACCTTAGCGGCCGTTTTCCAGTCAACCGGGCCTGCCCCTACTTGGAGAGCCTGCCCAGTAACCTCATCATTAGATTCCGGACGAGAGCCTGGAAAATGAGTTTCCAGGAGCATTCCTAGAGCCTCCTCTGTGGTGCTGGTATATCCACCGGTCGGAAGCCTTAGAGCCCCACGCTCTGTCCTCGACCTTTTGAGAGAATCCTTTGAAGTCTAGCGGCATCCGGAAGACCTTCTAAGCTTTCGCAGTAGGTCCTCCAAGACCTTCTCTTTGAACTGCGTATCAGTTCTTTGTACCTGCGTTGAGAATTCCTATGTTCTTCCCAGTCAGCAGGTAATTTCGATCGCATGGCCTTGTTAAAGAGCCTGCGTGTATCTTTACGAGCCTTTTCAAGATCTAAGTTCCACCAAGGTGTTTTCTTGGTACCTCGATAGGTCCGCAATGCACAATTCTCCTCATAGGAGTCTATTATGGCTTCCTGTATAGAGTTTGCCACATTTTCCACTTGCCTTACTCTACAGCATGGCATTAGTGGCATATCTAACCGCACTTTAAGCGACTCGACATAGTGAGTCCAGTTGGTTGTCCTCGGGTTTCGAAAACTACTAAGCTCCATGTCATGCTCAAGGTTTAGCTTAAAGAGGTGTGTCTATGATCCGATAAAGATGGCTCATCAGACACCCTCCATTCCCTAACAACCGGAACCAGCAAAAATGATGTCAGAGTTAGGTCAATAACCTCCTGCCTTCGTGACGTGACCAAAGTTGGAGTGTTTCCCCGATTTAGAATTTCTAAATCAGTTGTACTGAGGTACTCTAAAAGACTTGCGCCCCTCGAGTTGGTGTCAGTGCTGCTCCACACAACATTGTGTGCGTTGGCGTCGCATCCAACAACAAGAGGAAGCCCGTTGTCCCCACAGTATCCTATTAAGTCAATGAGTTCCCTGGTAGGTGGGTCCTCTCTTGAGTCATCGGGAAGATAGGCTGAGCATACTACAATGGGTTTGCGATGCCCTGCCTTATCCTTAAGGATCAGTTTCAGAGCCACTAGGTCCCTGGAACAAAATTCCGGTAGTGACAAGCATGTCCTTGGGTTCAGGTGGATGTCCCTTTTATAATGTAGGGAACTTTCTATCTGCCCCAGACCTCGCACATGCCCCTTGTAAACCCAAGGCTCCTGTAGGAGGTAGACGTGTGTTTGCCCCACAGCTATGTGACGGCCTATTAATGAGGTCGCCCCTCTGCTGTGCTGCAAGTTACTTTGTAGGAAGAGCACCCCTTTGCCCATTGGAACGAGCTAAGGGTGATCCTCCGTCATCCGGGAAGTTGTGTCCTCCGACCCAGACGCCGCGCTATGCACGTCTATCTGAGATAGAAGCTCAGCAACTTCCTGCTCAGCGTCAGACTCGGGGTCTAACCGCTGAGCTGGGTTTGACGGGGAGATAGGTCTCCCCGCTGCTCCGACTTTGGTGTCGGTGGAAGTTTCAGTCGAAGTTGAAGCCTTTGCCTTCGTCTCAAAAGTGACGAGGGAGACCCCAGCATACGCCTTAAACTTTTGACGTGAGAAGGCCTCAAAGGAAGCCTCATCAATGCCAAACAAAAGAATGAGTTTGTGTTTCTCCTTCTTGCGATAGTATGTCCTCCAGAGATTAGTTCTTAGTCCTAAGTTCTGTCTCTGAAGACGTTTTAAAGTCACGTCCGTACTGTCCGGTGGTCCATGGACAACGGCCACAACTTTTATTGTCCTGGAAACGTGTTTCTGAATTCTCAGAGATGCATTATCCCATGGCTTAATGATTGGAATGGTCCCCTCCAACCAGTTCAGGGACCACTGATCTTTACAGTTCACCACAATGGCTCCCTGTTCCATCAGCCGGAAACCGCTGAATCTGGGGAAGGCCCCTCCACCATGCCGTCTACGACGGTATTAAGAGATGCCAAGACAGCTCCATATTGAGTCTCTGAGATGACCACATCCGGATATGCCTCCGGTATAATGGTCACCCTGAGACCTGCCGCTGCTGCCTGCCCGTATGTGAGAGTGCCCGTTTTTTTCAGGCTGCTTGCTTTTCTCAGTCCCTGGGGTGCTCCCTTCTGACCTGGGACGTTAGTAGTTATAATAGGGGAGCGCCTCCTCCTCCTCCTCTTCCTCTCTCTCATGTCCCTCATTCTTAACTTCCTCCCCTTTTATTCTCATTCGCCTCATATTTTTAATTTTTTCTCTTTGTTCTCCCACATTTTATTTTGCATTCTTAAGTCTTATAAATAGGTGCATCATGATCATTTTAGTATGCCGAGACACATTTACTAAGCTGTGCTCGAGTTGCGTAAAAAGTTATTTTTGAATTTTTCCACCAATTTTGTATAAAACAAAAAGAAAAAATGTGTCAAGTAATAAGTGAATTATGTGTAATCGCGAAAAATTAACTATAACTATCAGACAGTTAAAAGTTAAATATCTCAATTTCTTTGAAGTGATTTCGAAAGATGATTACACCAAGCTGTTTTATCCACTGAAACGAGATTATTTGGAAGCAATTGACTGTTGTGATGATTATTTAGAAGGAATTATAAGCCTTACTACGTTTTTCAATACATTTGGGAAATCATACTTTGTAGGAGAATTAAGCCACCTAATAGAATTTATAGGAGAAGATTGCCAATTTATACCTGCTATTATTGCAACCCAAAAGAGGTTTCAATTATACGAAGATAAAAAACAGGTATTATCAAAGAAAGTTAATCCTATTCGCAAGAGACGTCCCCCTACATATTTAAAATATTATGTTAAATAAATGAAATGGCTGAGTTGCTGATTGCAGTTAAATTATTAGAGGAGAAATTTAGTAATCTTTCAAAAACCTATTTCTCATATTGTATGGCAAGTGGTCCGGAGTGGATAGACTTTTATTGTAATCAATCTGAGGAATTCGTAAAGGCTGCCCTCTGTTGCAACAAATACATTGAAACATTAAATTTTTTTCAACTTATTCAAGATCTAAAAGATATTGGCTTTGGTTACTATTTAAAAGACTTGAAGCAATTTATTGACGAGGATACTATTCTTCAAGAAATTGAAAAGGAAGAATAAATTTAATAATATTTACAATGGAGCAAATGGTTACTGAAATGTATGAAGAGTTTATTATATCTGCTGCATACTTCCAATATTTATCAATTGTAGGCGAAGAAGAGGCAGAAGCACAAGATTTGTCAGCATATGTTAATAATATAGATCGAATGGAAGAATGTAAATTAGCCGCTAAATTTTGTAATGATTATTTAAAATATAAAAATGAGTATGAACTTTTAAATGAATTTAGAAAATTAGATTTAAGGTATCATATTAATTGTATTCAGTCATGGTTGGTTAATGCAAAATAAAAAGGTAATTAAGTTTTTTTTTATATTTTTATTCATTCATAAAACAATTGTCATATAAAAATAACACATTTGTCAAAGCACACATACAAGGTGATTTTGAATGATAGCAGCATTTTGGTTCCATTAGCTTTAGCGCTGGTTGTTCATCTATTTCAATCACATGCTTTTTAGAATATTTCTGTATAAAATCCTTTTTTTCGCTTCCTTTTACAAAAACAAAATCTGCTTTCTTCGTAAGTGTTTCAATTATTTTTGGGAAATGATGTAATGGAGTAAATCCATTATTCCAATGTATACAATGATAATTTTTCGTTAATCATACCGCCTGCTTGTGACAATCAGGTGAAAGAAACTCCATTGGAAAAGGCTTTTTAAAAATGTAATGAGTCATTTCATAACCATCAAAAGCTGCAAGCTCTTTCGGTATAAATTTATTTCTTTCATCCTTGAATCCTTGAATATCTATAACCAATCTCATATTTTCAAAGCAGCAAATTTTTTAATGAGACTTTTTTTACTTGAATAATTTGCAATTTCTTCTTTCAGTTGATTAATTTTAAAAATAAATTTTTCAATTTGTAGTTGTAGTTTTGATGTCATGACTAAAACTAAAAGCTTTTGAAAATTTCTTTAAATTAAATCGAAATATGAAAATAGTGGGGATAAAGTTTATAATTGTTTCACAATTTTAGTAAGAGGGTTGTAGCTAAATAATTTGTCATGTAAAATAAGACAATAAGCAGAAGTATCTTTTTTAATTGCATTGTGTGTCTCAAATTCAATTCTCATTACTACGGATCCCGTTTGAATTGTTTCTTTTTGATGGGAGCAATCAATATGTGTAATAGGACTAATGTTTTTGAATTGTTCAGGATTAAAAATGGGTTCATTTGGAACACCATAGTAAGACTGTCTAAAGTTGGCAAACATTTCGTATAAAGCAGAAAATTTGTTTTCTTCGAAATTTAAGTACAAATCGTGATAAGGATATCTTTCAGAATTTAAATATACTCTAATATTTGACAAGGTAATATTGTCAAATTTACTCATATCTTTAACAATTTTCCCTTTTCTGTTTTCTTGAAAGCCAATCACAACATGACGAGGAGCTTCTAGTTTACTAGTTGTTTTTACCGGCCATGTGTGACGGGTTGTTTCGGTTAGAGAAGAATATTCAACAAGTTCCCAACTCCTGAATCCTATCAATATATCTTTATTTGATTCTAATATTTTTGATAGAGCAAGTTGTTGTGGCATATCAACTAGAATGTGAGGAACTTTCCAATAAATTTTATCGAAAGTAACCAATGGAGTGTCAGGAGCAGTAACAAGATGTGCCGGATCTTTGAAAATAACAACATCTAAATCATCAGTTGATCTAATAAGAACCAATTCCTGTTTCATATTCATAATAATTTTTCTGTAATCTTCAAAAAATCCTAAAAGCATTTTTAGTGGTATGGATACGGAGAATTTTCCATCATTATCAACTAAAATTGTATCACCTTCTTTCCGATGTGGAAACCAACCTGCATTTTCCAGTTTTAAACTTTCGTTGGTATTGTGAGAAAGGTAGCTTTTTAAGGTTGATGCTAATCCAACATTTCTTATTGAATCTATAGTAATTCCGTTTAGTTCATAGCGGATTTCTCTGAACAAAAAGGCTATACCATTGTTAATAAATAGCAATTCTTTCTTATATTTACCTTCTGTATTAGTTAATTTTCCTTCGATATAAAGTAAACTATCTGATGGTAGAGTGTAAGCATCGAGTTCTTGAATTGGGATCCTTATTTCATCATTGTAATCGAATTTTGAAGAAATATATGGTTGATATGTGTGAAGCTCAGAACTGACGATGGAATTGTCTACATAAAGCTTTTCGTTTACGTTTAATATGTTCATTATTTTAAAACAGTGAAACCCAAGGATGTGAGAAATTTACGATTATCTCGTCTTAACTTGTTGGTGTTGGATTTGATACTGAACTGTTGTTTAGGCTTTTTCTTTTTATAAGTTTTTACTTTGTTGATAGTGGTAGGGGCAAGTCTCATCCCAAGGGCTCTATTATATCTAACAACCATTTTATATTTCACTTGTTTGTAAATGTAACCTTACTGTTATAGTTTCTCCTCTAAAACTGATAAGTTCTTCGTCTTGATCAACTATTTTAACTGTTATATTGTTAATTGCTTTGACGCTAACTGGAAAATACAAAATGGGCAAAGGAGATTCAACTATTTTATACCCTGGAGCTACAGTTGGATAAAACTGGTGAATAATATGAACAGGTTTACCATTATTGTAAGAACCGACACAAATATTACAGTCAATACAAATAGCATTCACCTTAGTTATTTTTGCAACATTATCTGATTCTTCCTCTTTCATAGCTTCTAGTATCCTGCTATTAAAACCCAACATTTTTCCTAACGAATCTTCCTTGGTAAAATCAATTATTCTACTACACATTAAAAAACTTTTTAGAGTATTAACATTTGCTTTTAAAAGAAAAAAAATTTTTTCATTCGGAAATAAATCTTCTATACTTTCTCTTATGTATGTTTCTATATCTGTAATGTCATAAGTTCCGTCGGGAATAACAATTACTTTATTATCTATATAAAATTTATTATATCCTTCTTTTATATTGGGGATAGTCATAAACGTTTCAAAATCAGCTAAACCCAGGTAATATTGTTTTTCATCCTCTAAATATATGGGCGGATTAAAATCAGCAGACAAAACAGAACTGTTTCCTGATATGGCAATTGTGGTAGACATTGCAGTTTATTTATGAATGAGATATTACAATAAATAATGAGTTTATATATTTTTTTGCAAAAATTTTAGGGATAGTTGACCACAGTTATATGAATTAAATTTTTGTTTATTTTCATAAATATAAAATACATCCACTTTGCCATTCGAATTAAAATATTTGAGAAATTCAAAAGGTGGTTTTAAATTTCCATAACTATCAAAATATATTACATTTTTGTTATTTTTAATATAAGCAGTCCAATGAGATCCTTTATTTTGTTTTTTATCCAAATTTACAATACCACATTCTTTCAGATTAATTTTTTTTGGAAGTTCATCGAGCATAAAAACACCTCTAAAGCCAGTTATTTTTAACAGCTTTACATATTTAATAATATCATTGTTGGTAAGTGCTCTTTTTGGAAAACTTATTTTGAGTTTTTTTTTTGTCTGATTGCTTTCATTTTGACGGATCCTCCTTTATAAGGTCTAATAAATAGTCCCTTTCCTTTATATGGTCTAATATATAATCCTTTGCCTTCTTTAGAAGCATTTTCCATTGCAATATTATGTCTATGTATTTCTTCTAGTTGCTGTTTAGCTGCTTTTGCATCATTTACTGCCTTAGCAATTCCTGCCGCGCCTCCACCTAGTGCACCCAGGGCGCCAAGAATGGGAAACAAAAGAGGTAGAAATCCTCCAATTTTTTTGGGTGTTCGAATGATACGTTTTTTTCTCAATTTAAGTTTACCCCCTTTTGTATTTTTTAATCCCAAACCGAACTTTCTTTTACCCTTCATTATTCCTGCAACACTTAAAGCTGCAATTTTTTCACCAATAGAAGAATCTTTAGCTTTTACCCTATCTCAGGCTTTTTTTTCTAATATTTGGTCAGATATGTGTCTTTTTGATAAATCTTCAGTCTGAGAGTAAGATATATCATGTTCTTTGCAAGCGGAATCCAATGGATTTATACCAACGTCACCTCTAGTTAATCTTTTTTCCAAGTTGGTGCCGGGACCACAATAATTATATCCTGGTATATGAACTTCGAAAGGTAGTTTACTAATTAATTTATTTACTAAACCAGAGCCTTTTCTATTACGTGTTTTAATAGTTTTTTTCAACTTATGGCGACCCACAGTCATTGAAGTTCTTTTTATACTAAAAGCACATTGACATTTTTCTGGTATAAATACTTTTACAGCTAAAAATATTTACTAGTGTGATTAAGAATGAGGATTGAAAAACAAAAATTCTCATTACCAGTAAATAATCATGACGAAAAAATTTTAAGTAAACAGTTGAGAAAGCATGGTGACTTATTTTGCGGTGGTTCAAAAAGAGGGCTTATAGTTGGTTGCAGTGGTAGCGGTAAAACCAACATTATGCTTACACTGCTCGAGCATCCTAATGGAATTAGGTTTGAAAATGTCTATGTTTATTCAAAGTCATTAGATCAACCAAAATATGAATATTTAAGAAAGTTGTTAAAACCTATGAAAGAAATTGGATACTTTGAATATGATAGCGATGAGAACATTATTTCACCTCATGAGATAAAGCCAAATTCCGTTATCATTTTTGATGATATTCCTTGTCATAATCAATCTATTATTAGGGACTATTTCACACATGGAAGGCATAGAAACACCGATTGTTTTTTTATTTTTCAAGGATATTCCTCAATCCTTAAACGTCTAATTCGAGAAAATGCAAACTTATTAATTTTATTTAAACAGGACTGTTTGAGTTTAAAACATATATATAATGACCACTGTATATTGGATATGACATTTGATCAGTTTAAAAATATTTGTGCTAACTGTTGGATGGATCCATATGGCTTTCTTGTAATTGACAAAGATTGTGAAGTAAATCACGGCAGATATAGGAGTAAATTCGATTCCTTTATATATTTATAAAAGTAAAAAATTTGCAGTTTTATTTCATTTAAAACTTGTACAGCATGGATAAACGTTTAGCTCGAGAATTAATAAGATCGAGACAAGCCGTGAAGCAGAAATATCAAAGCTTGAAATTAGCTACTTCTACTGCTCAGTCCGAATTAGAACAAACTTATAGACCAATAACACAACCACTTAAACAGCTAATTTCAAGTATTGGTAAATCCGAACCATTCGATTTAAAAGAAGAAAGAGTTTCAAAGTATGAAGATTTCAAAACACCTACAAAGCTTTATAAAACATCAACTCCGACGAAAAATATTCAGAAAACAGGAAAAACTCCGTCACTCCCTACAGAACTACCAACATTTTTAAATGACAGTAGTATCACTTCTTCCTCTCCTGTAGTACAACCATTGTCGTCAACTGTTATAGCAGTTACAGCAGAACAACAAATTTAAACTTGTCAGACATATTGGAACAAACTAGAAAAACAATTCAAACCTATGTTGGTACACCATCATATAAAGATTACTTAGCAGATTTTCATGAATTACCCAGATATATATTGATGAGGGTGTGAAAGATACACAACATAAATTTGACCATTATTATGGAATAGTTCATGACCTCGAAACGGATAAGTTTTCTTTTGGTTTAACACAGATACCGGTAGAAATTATTGGAAAAGACATTAAAGTGGGAGGAATAACGTACACAGGCACGCCAGGTTTATACGAATTGCTTTTCAAAAAAGAACCGAAAGGTTATAAGAAGGAAGATTTAGATAATTACATGAACATTCTAGCTAAAACAAATGTATATCGTAGGAATTTTGATTCAAATGAACAAGTTCAAGGAAATACATCACACAAATATGTTACAATAATAGGACCATATTTACAAAGAAAGGGGATTACAAAGACAAAAACCTTGCCAAGATTAGTTACAGCATTTAACAAACCAAAACCTCCGTTTAGAACAACTAGAGCCAAATCTACAGGAAAGGGATTAATTTTGAAAACAAACAGATCAAATACAGACTATGTATACTGGAATAATGTAAACGAAATTGTTGATAGGCTACGTTTATTAATTTCATCAAGTGATGCGGGAAATAATGCTCATAGTAACGAGATTATCTCTATTATTGAAGAATTAAGAGAAGATAAAGTAATACTATAAATAACAGCTATCAAATATAATCATATTTATTGTTTAATGAAAGCTCAACATGACAGTTGATAAATTTGGACGCCATATTTCAAAACAAAATCAAGAGAGAATAAGTGACATTAATAATTTAAAAAGGAGATTAGGTGAAAATGAAACAAATAATGAAATCTTTGCTAAAAAGCTTAAGGTTTTTGATGAAAATTTTTTAAAGTATGAAAACCAGATTAAAGGATGTTATACCTCAATTGAAAACGTTAATAAACAGTTGCTAACGCTAAATCAAATAAGTAAAGATTTGCAATTTTTAAATGAACATGTTAAAAAGGAAGACAAAAAATTAAGTGATGATATCAACAAAATTAATAAAATAATGGAAACAAATATAAGAGAAGTAATAATTGAAAAACACAAGGAAAAAATTAAACAATTAAGAACTTTTATAAAAAGGTTAGATGATGAAAAAAAAAGAAATCAAAATAGCATTCTTAACAGTAGAACAATTGACCAACTCACTTTGGAAGAAAATCAACAATATATTTCCTTGGAAAATATAATGTCCAGTGTAATTAAGAAATTAGAACAAGAATTAAATAAAACAGAGGAGGAATTCAAAAATAGTGATAGTAGATCAACTACTTTCTTAACTGGAGAGATAAAAAAATCCTTTAATGCGTTAGAAACGGAGATTACTAAAATTAGTAAAATTTTAAATGAAAAAAGTTATACAATACAAATTGATAAATTGAATGAATGGGAAAAAACATATAAAAGTTATATTTCGAATTATTACAAAACATAGAAAGTGAACTTCCTTAAAATTGAATAAACAAGTTTGTTGTCATGACAACCGTTAAACAACAAGTCGTTAATGAATTACATAAACCTGCTAGAAAAAACTACAAACGCAGAAGGGTGGTAGTGAAAGGGTTAAATGATCTTTTTCAAGCTGATTTGGTTGAAATGTTACCTTATGCCAAATTTAATAAGGGATTTAAATATATCTTGATTACCATAAATGTATTTTCTAAGTATGTTTGGGCCGAACCGTTAAAATCTAAATCTGGAAAAGACGTAACAGCGGCAATGAAAAAAATATTAATCAGTGCAAAAACTCCACCAAAAAACTTGCAAACGGACAGAGGGAGAGAGTTTTTCAATGTAAATTTTCAAAATTTGATGCAACAATTTCGAATTAACCATTATAGCACGTTTTCCAATTTGAAAGCGAGTATAGTAGAAAGAGTGAACAGGACTTTAAAGAATAATATGTGGAAAATATTTAGCATTCAAGGAAATTACAAATGGTTTAATATATTAGCGGATATTGTAAAAGATTATAACAATACAAAACATTCTTCAATAGGAATGAAGCCAAAACAAGTAAATAAAACAAATGAAAATAGAATCTTGAAATCTGCATTTACTCATGCTAAAACGTTAGATATAAAATCTCCAAACTTTAAAGTGGGTGATCACGTACGAATAAGCAAGCATCGAGAGGCATTTTCAAAAGGTTACACACCAAATTGGTCAAATGAGATATTCCACATTAAAGAAGTTAAGATGACAAACCCTTGGACATATTTAATTCAAGACGAAGATAATCAGGACATTCTGGGTGGTTTTTATGAGCAAGAATTACTAAAAGTAAAGCATACCGATGTGTATCTTATTGAGAAGATTTTGAGAAGGAAAGGAAACAAAGTTTATGTGAAATGGTTAGGACTTGATAAAAATATAATACATGGATTGATAAAAAAAATTTGTTTAATTAAATTGAAATTAAATTTTAGTTAAATTTGTTTTATTTCTGTTCCTCACTTTATGCTTTAGCTGATACAAATTACAAAGTCTTAATGTGTTAATTAATTTCAAATAAAATTCACATTTACTAAACTAAAATTTTATTAAGTAAAACATCAAATACAATTTTTATTAAAACGTGTCAAATATATTTTATTTCTATGTTCCTCAGATAATATCGAATCTAGAATAAGTTTACAATCATTTATTCTTTTTTCAAAACGGAGTCTATCTAAGTACCACATCTGAAAGTTACTCCTACGGGCTTGTCTGTAAGCAAAGCTCCACTTCACTAACACATGCACCTTATTGTTCTCTTCCAGAAAAGATATTGTTTTCTTCGTAATATTTTCTTTTTGATCCATTTTCATTGTTTTCTTCGTAATATTTTCGTTTTGTTCCATTTTGCTTCAATTTGTTTTCCATTTGTTCAGGATATAAAGCAAGTAATTCCATCATAGTTGAAACATTTTCACTGTTAGGATTTTCTGTTGGACTTATTATATTATAAACATGCGTACACAAGTCGCCACAATCAGCTGAAATATTATTTTGAAATATTTTGAAATATGTATTGAATTCTTGCCTTTTAAGTATAGATAATCTATAATCAATAATTTCCTTTAATCGCCACAAATTGTCCAAAGACTCTTGTCCTAAGTATATGAAGTGTGGGCCTTTTGTAATTTGTAGAACAGGGGTATCATTTATTTTCTGAACCTGCAGATGAATGTTGTTTATATTCACATTGGTTTGATCAACTTGAGGAAAGTAGAAATTGTTTACAATAATTCCTTGATGAACACAAATGTCTTTCCAATTTTCTTCGGTTAGTGCGATTGAAAATCCAGTTTTTCCACCAATTACAATTTTTGGAGAAAAATCATTTAAACTAATGCCAACAAGAACAAATTTTGACAAAGAATTATTTAAAAAATAAATTTTTGAATTAAGAAGCGTTTTCAAAGGTTTATGAACCACGGCGTTGTTCATAATGACTAAACGAGACTGAAACATATTCTGTTATTCTTGTACTTAAATATTCTCATCCCCACTTTCTTTAAAGTTTCGATTAAAATGGATTAATGAAAAAATAGATTTCCAGTTTGAAATTTGTAATAAAGATAAATAATTAAAATAATGCAAAGTTTAATGTAACACTAATGATGGAAAAGTAATAATTTTTGAATCCGTCATAATAATTGGTACAGTTGGGGGTTAAAATTTGTAACTGATTATTTTTAAACTCTAACCTTTCTATCCAATTTGTATCAAAAATAGATCGATTTGGATAATGATACAAAATTTTAAAAAATTTACTTGCATTTTCATTTCCATTTATTCGTTCCATCCAACTAATTGTACTATTGTTAATTAATCCAATTTTCATAAATTTACAATATTTACTTAGAGTGACGTCTGTTTTATTAGAAAAACATATTTCACACTGTGTTACGCCAGGGGGATGATGAACATAAAAAACATTTTGGAAAATAAAATAAAGAAGAATAAATTGAGATCTACTGATAGTCATTAAAACAAATTAATAATTATATTCCAAATTTATTAACATTAAGCAGATACTTTCACCACGAAAGCAAAAGCAGTTGTAAAAAAATAACAATAAAATACTTAATTTAAATATATGTAAAAGTTCATAAATAAGGATATTAATAATACTATATAAAATGTGTAGCTTGAAGACTTATTTTGAATGGTTACAATTATTCGATTCCTATTTTTCCATAAACAGTTATTTAAATCACAATTCCTAGCAAATTTCTTATGCTCCACAATAGGATCATCATAAATTAACCAATCAAAAATTTCAATACCACAATAAAAACATTTACAAATATCATTGATTGAAGTATAGTAAAAGCCAGCTCCAGCTAACACTTCTGGTCTCAATTTTCCTTTCCATTTTTTAAAAGTGGAAAGTCGTTTTTCATATGTTTTAAAATAACTGTTATCAATTTCTTTGTCAAAAGTTTCTAAGCACATTTTGTGAAAGACTTATGAAGAAGTTTCAAAAACAACAAATTTAAATACCTTATAATATCTACATCAATATATCTAAATCTTCATGTTCTGCATTCCATTGATACAAAGCAATATCTTGGTGTCCCCAAGCTAATGTATTAAAACTATAGGGATTTTTATACCGCTTATCATCTTCGGAACTCAAAGCCAATTTATTAATTAACTCTGTAAAAATTGTATGTTGTCTAGATCGAAAAACCTACATTGAACAAAAGGTTTTAGAATGATTTTCAACAACATCTTTATAATGAATAAAATCCAACTGCTTTTTAATTGCACTTTTTTTAACACCTTTTGCTTTTTTTGTTAAACTGTTTTCCGTTTTAATACAATATGCTTTTGCTCCAGTACCAAAGAAAGCAGTAATGGGTTCACCAGCATATTCATCTTTGAATTTTCCTATAACTGACTTTGTAATAGGCATTTCATAAATATTATTAAATTCATAATTAGATGTGTCAAATTTGTGAATATTTTTTATCATGTCAGAATAAATATTTGGAGTTGTGACTTCTAAAATGAACGAATCGGTATCGGTGTATAAAAGTGAAATATTTTCCTGATAAAGAGGTTTTAAAAAATTATAAAAGAAATCATACATGACAGTTTTAGATATATCTAATATTGAGAAGCCTACATATATTGGTTTATTGTAAGTAACATGAATCTTTTGCATTTGAATAGCTACCAAGTTTTCAGAAAATATTGTTAAGTCCTTGAAATATGGTTTTGCAATTAAATTCTCAGCACCATCTTTTCTTCTATTTTTTCCCACTCTGTAACAAGTCTTACGTCAATTCTCCTATCAACATTTTCCATAGTCTTGCCATAAATACTATTATTTGCCAACTTGTAAGTATTACGATCAAATTCATTCTTTGAATCATTTCTTAATCTTGAATTCAAGTCTATATATTTTTTCAAACAATCAGATTGAGAAAACTGTAAAACTCTATGAACTTTAGTTAACTTGAGTCCATGTTCCAAACATTGTTTTAATAATTGATAGTGAATAACATATTTTGATTTATCATTTAAATTGGGTATTAATTTTATGCATTTAGAATTTGGCGGTTTAAAGTTTTCAGGACAAAACGGAAAATCGTTATGATAGGAATGTAGACTTGTAGGATATTCTAAATCAACTTCTAAAACATATCCCTTATTAGATTTTTTAGAAATATTCATAATATTTAAATCATTGATTTCTTTATCTGTTAACCAAACAAAATCTCCCGTTGGAATGTGCTGTGACATTGCATAACCATACAAATTTGTTGCATCATAATAAATTATGTATTTAGTTGGCTTTAAAGGATCAAAATTTAAAAGAAATGGGTTATTAGCTTCAGATTTTCTACAAATGCAAGAGCTCACACCACCGCGAACGCTTTTTTTGAAAAAGTGTATCATATCTGAATCAGTTAACAATTCTAACTCTATTCCAGTATAACGCAAACACGCCACCCAGGATAAACCTGGAAAAGTGTAAAAATGATCTGGATCGAGCTTATATGTGGATAAACAAGTGCTTCTAAAATTTTCAAAAATATCTGCCAAAAGTAAAGTATCAGAGAGTAAGTAAACGTCGGAGTATTGACCAAGAGATTCACATTTAAACAATTGCCAAACCTTTACAGCTCTTTGGTATTCTGCATCACTGATGTGCTCATCCGTTAAAGTATTATAAAATTGGTCTTTCTGAGGTAAAGTTGTTTCTTCTAATTTTAAATAATCATCAATATAACTGTAAGGAAATACACCTTTTTGCCGAATAAGTTTAAATCTTTCTTCATCATTGAAAATTTTTTTTATTTCCTTACATTGTTCATCTTTTAAGCTTTCAGAGAGTTTTGATAAAGAATGGGATAGAAATTGAAAAGAATTAATAAACCTTAATGATATATTTTTTTTCTTAGCCTTTTGTGTCTTTTTATCAAAATAGTTATCCACATGAATAAGCTTTTCAAATGAAATATATTTTTCCTTGTTTTGTGCGATAACTGTTAGTTGTTCTTTGTTTAAGCATAATTTTTTAAGAAATAGATGAGAATCATAATTACGCAAATTATGCAATATAACTGGAATAAAGTTAGGTATTCTGTAATTTATGTTGCAGAGTGAATGAGCTGGACCTCTATAAAGACCGGTTATATGACAATGATCTGCAACCCTGTCATTTAAAAGAGGTTTATTACAAATATGACAAACTTTTTCATAGTTATGATAAATTTTGTCCAGTTCGTTCAAAGGGATCATTTTTTTAGGAGCCTTTAAATATTTATTGTATATGTTATACACATCTCTTTCTAAAGAATTTATAAATAATGTATCACAATTTTGACCTCTATATTTTTCAAATTTAGAATAATTATCGTCGAAGGAACATTTAATGTAATAGGCAAATGAATGTGGAATATGTTCATATTGTTTTAATGTGTATGAAGTATTAGGATTTTTATCAACATTGTCATTATTTAAAGGCTTTAAAATGCATTCAAAATCTGCATACACCACGAAAGGAATTTTCATTTGTTTATGATAATTTACAAATTTCAAAATATTATCATATGAATAGTTTCCAAACTTATCTTTTATTAATTCTTTAGAAGGTAGGTTAATTCGTAAATGATCACAATCATAGCTATTGTGTTGTAATAAATTTTCTTCTGTAGGGAAATATTGTAAACAACCATCGCAAATATATTTTTTTCCGTGATGTTTAGAAATTTGTGCAGAAACTAGTTTTGATAAATCTTTAATATAGCAATAATGAAAAGTTTTTTCATCATCATCACTTATTAACAATAAATTGACATGTTGATTTTTTTTATTCGATGAATAATAAAGTGGACCAATTACTTCATACCCCTTTTTAGGATTTATAATTTCTAATCCATATACATTAATAGAAATGTTATTTTTTTCTTCAAAAATCTTAATGTTCTTTAGCAACATTGGAAATTCTATACCTGACATATCCAAAACAGAAGAGTAGTGTGGGTAGGATGAAGTTTCAAAATCTAATCCGCGTGGTTGGTGAAGAGCAGACACAACTGCCCAGGCGAAGCAAAAGTTGTCATCATTCCTAATGTTGATCACAGCTTGACGTCTCTTGATCTCTTGAGGAAGTTCGATAAAAGATGAGGCTCTCAGCGGATTGTGCTTGTTAACATTAATTTCCAAATGAAGTAAATTCATCAAAGCCCATCCTGCAACGTAAAAATTAAAAAATTACTTTTTTTGTTGCTGTTGTAAAATCGAAAATAAATTCTTTACCTGAATCTCTTTCTGCAAATTCGTCAGCTTTCTGGTCAATAATGGTGCAGATTTGCTCTAACAGTTCTTTTTTCTGATATCCCTGGCAAATGACTTGGAACGGCGCATTAAAAGATTTGACATCATAGCTGTCGCTGCTGGGGTTAAAATAGAAACCGAACAGTTCCATATTTAGCTTGATACATTTATGTTTCTGCAGTTCTTGATCTATTAGATGTGCAATTTTGTATTCCAAATGTTGAAAATATTCTTTCACATTTATGAAGTTTTGGTGTGAGGAAATCCTATAAGATATTATTCGTTCCCTGAATGCTGACTTGATAATTTCAACACCTTCCTCCAAGCCTATTTTGGAATTGTTCTTGTGCACACTAGATCGAAGATGTCCACCCCATAGACTTTGGTTTATATTTTTCTTGCATTCTTTACAATATTTTACAATATTTGTAGAATCTATATAAATTAAGAAAAAAATATTTTACAAAATATAACATGAAAAATAAAATGTTCTTACCTTTAACAAGCTTTGGTTTTTTCAACCAACTGTTGAGTTTTGTGGAATTTCCGTTAACATGTTTTTTAATATGTCGCAGTAAATTATCCTTTCTAGTAAAGACTTTATTACATGTTACACACTTATGCATTTCTGAAGTTTTCTGCATAATAATAATAATAAAATTAATATTGTGCAATTCTATTTAGTTATAGTCAAATTTTGAAAAAAGCAATTGCATTTTTGAAGTTCTTTGTATAATAATAAAATTAATATTGTGCATTTTTATTTAGTTATAGTCAAATTTTGAAAAAAGCAATAGAAATTAATTGACTTTATGAATCCATTTCTTCAAATGAGTCAACGAATTTGTCAAAGGCCTGTTTAACATAATTCACCGTACTTTCGTCTCCCTTTTTAATTGTGATCAAATTAGTTAAATTTTGAATAGCGAAACCCAGACACTTAAGGTTTGCTATTTGTTTTTTATTTTTTTTATTAATTTTAAATTTTTTTTTAATGATAAATGATGGTTTCGAAATTGAATCTTGTTCAACTGGTGAATTATTAGGAGAAATATCCGAAGTTAAATTTGCATCAATTTGTTTTTCTTGCGGATCAGAATTTACAATAGCATATGGTGAATTAATAGAAGATATAGCCGAACTTAAATTTTGATCAATTTGTTTTTCTTGCGAATCAGAATTTACAATATCTTATGGTGAATTAGTAGGACAATTAGCCAATCTTAAATTTTGTTCAATTTTTTATTCTTCCGAATCAGAATTTTCACTAAACAAAAAGGGAGAGCAAATTAGTCTCGGAGAATTAATTGGCGATTTTAATGTTAAATAATTTGGATTAGATTTTTGAAAACAAACAATATCCTCATAGCTAGAATTTTGAGTTTCGTCAATGTCATTCAGTTCATTAAGAGTTTGTTTAGTTTTTGTTGTAATTAAGTCCGTTTTGTTGTCAATAATGTCATTAAGATCGTCAAGAGTTTGTTGTTGAGTAGCTGTAAATAAATATTTTTCGTTGTTGTGTTTGTTGGCATTATTCTGAACTTGGCTATTGTAAATAATTTCATTCAAGTCCTGAATAGTTTGTTGTTGACTAGTTGTAAATACTTCTGTTTCATTGTTTTGTTGGTTTGCAAAATTTTGCATTTGAGTACATGTGTATAAGTCAAAGTCAAAGTCATTGTCAATTATTTTGCTACTCGATGCCAAAAAATTGTCCATTATGAAAAAAAATCGTAATAACAAATAAAAATGCCACAAATGTACATAAAAATGTCACCAATATATATATAAGAATTAAATCTTGCCAAATAAAAATGTTAGAAATAAAAATAAAAATTTACCAAATAGACACAATGTAAACACCAGAAAACTCGCGAGCTCTGCACAGTGTGAATGCAGAAATCAATTGCATTCGTCTCTTCGCTGAGGCGATTTTATATGCAAAAGTTAATCACATGTGTCCTACTTAAAGTTGAACGACAATCTCTAAAAACCACTTTCCCAAGCCAATCAACAACCTTACCCCCCTCCCCCCTCCCCTCCTCCCCCTCCCCCTCCCCCCCGGACCCCTGAATTTCCGAGACTCAAATCCCGGTTCCCCAATTTCGGACCCAGGTTAAGTTAAGAAGGTTATGTTAGGTTAGGTTAGGTTAGGTTAGGTTAGGTTAGGACTCAAATCCCGGTTCAAATCGACGATCAGCGAAAAAAGAAAAAAAAAAAACAGTATCATTCGCTGTAATATCAGTTGTCGATATTATTTATAACCTATAACCAAAATTGTTTTTTATCAAATATATCTATCTAAATCTAAAGCTTCTAACGATGGCAGAAAATATGATTGGAAACGCTGACCAAATTGAAGAAAATAATGTGGAGAACGCCGCTCAAATTGAAGAAAGAGAAGAAATTTTTATTAACTTGGAAGGCGATTCCATCACTTATAAACATTCATTTTTGGACAAATCATCTAGGCTTGTTAGAAGATCATTCTTGTTTAACATCGACATTAATTATATTGAGGAGGAAGAAGAAGAGATGGAGGAAGATGATCAGGAAATTGACGAAGGAGTGGACATGGATGGACAACTGCTAAATTTAGGAACCGAGGCTGACGTAAAAGTAAGCAAGTTTAGGGCTAGTGAATTATTTAATAATTTTGAAGAAAAAGATGTATGTGTTATACAAAGCTACTCTAAAATTGAAAGTCGAAGACTAGGAACATTTGCTATTTGCCTTCCTTGTAGTGCAATTCACATGAGATATTTACGGAGAGGGGAGTCCGATCATGTGAGCTGCCACTACAAAAGAGCTTATGTTGTTAGTGCTTCTGATTTACATTGTGCTATTTGTAGGATACATCTTTTTCTACTAATTCCTGAACATGCTTGCTTTTACTGCAATAAAAATGAAAAAAAAAGAGATAGAAGATTATGTTGTTAAATATTAATAATAAACATAGTTTGTAAAGGTGATGTGTAGATTATTTCAACAATATTAATTTTAAATATAGGTTATAAACGTAATGGGTAGATAATGTCAAAAATATTAATTTTAAACATAAATTGTAAAGATAATAAGTAGAATACGTCAACAATATTAATTTTAAAAAATGTCAACTGTTACTATAAGCGGTTATATATTTTCAGTGCTATATGCAAAATACTTCTTTTTATTCTAACATCTGACACTGTATTTGTAAATGAAATAGCTAATCATATGTAAAAAAGTGTCGATTATGTCAACTGCCACTAGAAGCACTCATATAACATTTTGTTAACGCTTGTTTCTGTATTCAATTGAGTTTTCTCTTACTTGATGCAAATTATATTAATATTATTAGTATAATTAAAAAGTAGTAGATTAGGCTATGCCGGTCCGACAATCAAAACCGTCATTTTTACATGTAAATTCCCATAAGAAAATTTAAACTTCCATTTGCAAAAGTGGTGCCATTTTAGGGCGTGGCACTTTTTGTGTAAACCCATAACAATTGTTTTGTTATGTAATGTGAAAATTAGTATGTATTAAAAAACTTGTTAGATCATTGTTGTCGTTTCAATATAGGAAAAGGAAAAAATGTGTGTCAATTATTATATATATTTACATTTACTTTTTTTTACAAAATTATTTGTTACCAGAGTTTTCACAAACACAAATTATAAAAAAATATTATCCTCTTTTTAAAATTACAACAAAATGATGTCTAATTACATCTTTGAAGATTTGTACCAAATAGTAATATCTAGTGCGACATACAGGACAATTGTTTACCATTATAGAACAACCATTTTCATCATTCCATCTTAAAATACATTTTAAACAAAAAATGTGGGAACATGTATTTGGTCTACATGGATCATAATATTCGATTATTTCAAAACAAATAGTACAAAACACTTTTTTCTCTTCACTCTCAGTTTTATTCAAATTTTTTAAAACAATCCCATTATTTTCTTCTCGAACTAATGGTATATTTTCTTCTTGAACTCCTGGTATAATTTCTTTGAGGCTAATTGTCTGAAGCGTAATGGATCGATTTCTTTCTCCAACTGATTCACTCATTTTATTTTAATATTATTATTAATAGATTTATTCAACAGATTTTTTTCTTCACGTCACTCGTACCTTAACATACTAAAATGATCTTGATGCACCTATTTATAAGACTTAAGAATGCAAAATCAAATGTGGGAGAACAAAGAGAAAAAATTAAAAATATGATGCGAATGAGAATAAAAGGGGAGGAAGTTAAGAATGAGGGACATGAGAGAGAGGAAGAGGAGGAGGAGGAGGCGCTCCCCTATTATAACTACTGACGTTTAGTCTCCCCTGAGCTTGAGTGCTAGGCCCTGGCTTGACTGCGCCCTGGCCCGAGCTGCTTCGAGCCTGAGCCGTCTAGCCCTGGCCTTCTGAGCACCAGACCTGTTCTTTTTCTTAGAACCGCCCGGTGTGTTGCCAGTCCCCTTCATGGAGCCTTGTTGAGTTGTCTCCTTTTGCAAGGAGCCAGCTCTACTAGTCCCCTCTTGGGAGCCCGGTTTCATAGACCCTTCTTCCGAAGGGCCCTTAAAAGGTTTGCTGCTATTTTTTTTCATACAGTTCCCACGAGTAATTCGGAAAGGTGGTCCACCCCAGCAGAGCCGGATTACAGAGGTAAGGCTGTGTACTCTGGGAGGGCGCCTGGTATCCCAGAGGCTCCGTTCACGACACCCGATTTGGGCTCGGGTATCATGCAGCCCTTAGCACGGAAGCGCACACCGTGGCTTGAGTCCTGTGTCCCTCTTAGCTTCAGAGCTCCAGTCTAGGCCACCCATCGATAAGACCTCATGGTCGTAGCCATGGAGTCGTACCAATGAAAGGCCCCTGGAGTCTCTTACTGAGCCTCACCACTGCGTTCAAAGTGTGGACACGCTGGGAGGAAGTTGTGGGTAAAACCGAATTTACCGATTTTTAGATTGAATCGGAGTCCAATTCCGACGCCTGATCTCGGACGGGTGTTTGTGGGAGTTGTTTCTCACACTGGGACCGTGGGTAAATAATATTGGCCACTCCCTACCAAAGGCGGTCCAGCAGCTTCGATATTCTAAATTAATATTTTTTTCCGACAATCGTTCAGAAATGTTGATATTTTTGAAAGAAAAAGTCAATATTTCGTCTACTAGTCATTGCTAGGCAACACTTATTTGTTTGTATACTAAAAAATGTCTAGTTTGACAATTCAATATAGCTTTGTTTCCATAGTTACAAAACAAATATTTTATAGCATCCTTTATTTGGGAATAAAATTAATAACCCTTATTTTAAAATTTTAACAAGTTGATTGTAATAATTTATACCCTTTCAACAATTTTTGATTTTCAAAAAAATATTACCTATACCCCGTAGGAAAAGCCACATTCCCGAACTCCGTATCTGTAGTAATCTTTACGGTCCTTCAGGAATGTTTGGCTTGTCTACTAGATACACAATGTACTATTAATACTATTATTGTTGAAAAAAAATGCCTGTAATATTTTTATACGAAATGAAGTGACACTTTGATGAAATTTATTATGCAGTTATGTACTAACAACAAAGTTGAGCAAATAAGAATATCCTGTAGAACAAATGGTAAACACATTACCAATACTTGTCTAATTATTATAATATAGATAATACTTTAAAGGTTTCCTTATACAGCACATGTATTATTATATAGTTAAATTCATTCCATTCATTCGAGCGAGCGATTATAAAAACTTGTCTTTTTGCTATGATTTTTTTGATAATGTTGAGTAAATGTGTGTTAAATACAAATAAGACATACATTATGCGCTTATCAGAAATGATGAAATTTTAAGCTGATATTACAAAAATCAGATAGTTAAATAATGGTTATTTAACAAGATACTAAATGACGCATTTAAAAGGTACCATTTAGACATCTTTTATAACAGATACAAAGTTTCAGTTATGAAAATTTAAAACAAATTTGCAGTTTTAAGAAACCGCCGCATAATAAATGTATTGCAATTTGCAAGTGAAAAACTCTGTCTCTTAATCTTTAGAGTTTTTAACGGCCGTAGGACAAACAAATCGAATTTTTACACAGGAGTATATGGAACTTTTGTTATTTATTGTTATTTTTTTACCTTAATATGCCTTCTTTTTGTTGTATTGGAAATTGTAGAAGTAGAGGGGTGAGAGACATTTGAAATATAAGAAACGATTGAACGAACTTTCGTCAATGCGGCTGAAGTGGAATATTGTATTAAGAAGAGGATTTACCTACTACTAAATTAAATTAGGCCCAAGTGTGTGCAAAGTATTTCATATTAATCATTTATTAAAAACTCTGGGGCTTTGATCAAAGATATCTCTAATCGTTGTTTGAAAAAGTTATATTACATTTTGTACCTTTACATATTTCAACGCTGTATTATTTTTTATGTTTTACCAATATTAACGGGACTTAAATAATTGGCAGTATTTGTATGTACCATCTTGAAACAGATTTTTTTAAATAATTTTTACCTTGATGCAACTCTGTAATTACTTTTTTGTTAGAGAAAGCGAGGTAATCCTACTTAAAAGACTCATAGTTCTTAAATTCAGTATACGAGTAATGTATATTTTTGTTAGATTCCATCTTAAATTTAGGAATTCATTGTATGTGGAATTTTATTACATACTTTTGGAACTAAATAAAGTCTACTTTTTAGATTGATATTATCCTAACACGAGTGTGTCTATATTCTACAGTTTTTACAGAATTTTTTTTTATGTTTTGTGTTTTTTTATGTATAAATGAAGCTACGATAATCATATACAGGGTTATTACTTACTTAAAACTAAGATTTACCAAAAGTGTCTCTCGGCAAAACCTATGACCGAATGAAGAAAAATCTTGTTATGCATTCAGGACGGAAGTTTTTAAATTTATTAAATTATGAAAGTTGGAAATTCCGGACTCAGGATTACAAGTACGATAAAGAGGTGGCCTTTCATCTCAATATTTGAGTTTCTCGAGCCTCTCAAAAAAAATAAGATGGGAACAAAATGTAACTATTTTTTTTAGGGGCTCGACGGTATAATCTTGTCCTAGAGTGCAAGTATATAATTAAATTTTTAAGTAAGTTTAAGTCTAGTAAAGGGTAAAGGTTTCATTACGCTGAAAAAACTTGAGTTATTTTTACCCCGTCAGGTTTATTGTAAAGACATAACTTTTTATTCTTATCATATTCACTCTGAAAATGTTATATATTTTTTAATCTCACTTGCATGACAACTTATTTATATAAAAACATGTTTGTTTTATTAGATCAAAATACAAGAGTTCTAACCACACTACACCACAACTTGTTACGTTCTGGACGCGCGTTTCGCTAACCAAGTTAGCATCATCAGCAGATGATATAAACTTGTTTTGAATTACTAACTTTAGTTTATTTAATTTTATACAAAAGTCTGATACAAAAATGAACTGATAAAAATATTGGTATGAATTCAATATGGCGGAACAAAATAAAGGCCTATTAAAATATTTCATTTTATTCCTGGACAAAAGGAAGGCTTATTATCTATACTTTACCGAGGCAACCGGGATTGTTACCGCTCTATGGTATCATTTTCAGTGTTTTCACAGATGTATGTGTATTTTATTAATGCCAATAGTAAGACTTTTTTTAATTAAATTTTAAAGAACTAATCGTTTGGCAAGACCGTACGTAATTCAGAGCAGACGAATTTTCTTTCCCCAAAACCTAGCTAAAATCAAACGATTAAGTTAATTAAGTTTAAAAATTAGGAAAATTAGTTATTTATACATTAGAGTTTTAAACGAAAACCTCATGACGTACAAGCATCAATAGTAAGTAAGTGTTTTCTAGTTTATTCAAAATAAATTATACTTTTCATGGAAGTTGGATTCAATGTGTCATGTTTTAAGGCGATGCCTGCTGCTTTGATTAATTAATAGTTTTAAGGGTTATGCATGCTCTATTGTTTTTACCACGCTTTCATTGGCCTCACTACTTGTCTGTTTGTATGCCTGGTTCAAATCTTTTTATATTTTCTACATCACCGATTAATTTGAAATTTGACATGCATACACTTTCAGATATAAAAAATCCGTCATTTTATAAACATTTAGAAATTCAAAATAGCGGCGCCAATACAGCCAACGAATTTTATCATTTTATCAGATTCGACCGAAAAATTGGTATCCGGGTATTTAAGAGTAAAAGTTATGAAATTTTAGTCGATATTTGAGAATTAAAGATGGCGGCGCGAACATGGCAGACTAATTTTAACATTTTTGCGGATTTGACTAAAATTTAAGATTGTACATAATGAATTTTTGTCAACATTTAAAAATGGCTGTGCCAACATGGTGGAGGAATTTTAACATTCGTGTACATTTTATTGAAAGTCGGCATTTGGGGATATTTAAGAATGGACATCATACATTTTTAGTGAACATTTAAAAAATCAGAGTAGGAATGTCAAAATGGCAGGTGAATTTTAGCATTTATGCAGATTATATTGAATGAATATTTAAAATGGCGATGTACAGATTTGCTGAAAATAGTTATTTGGGGTTATTTTTCTATTTGCTACTATGATTAAATTATTTTTAAGTAAGCGTTCTTTTGTATAAGTTTCCTAATATTAAAATGCACGCACACTAAAAGGCGAAATATATTCGGTGTCGCAAAAGTAAGGTAAAAGATTTCAGGAGATGATTCTTTGGGTATTAATAAGCCGACATATTCCTATAAATATGTATCCTTAATTTAATCTCTAAGATGCAATGTATTAAAAATTAAAGGCAAAAATTCTGTGCATATTTCTGAAAAGTTTCTACGATTGTATTGAAGCTCGGCAAGTTTTCTAGACCGGTTAAACGAATTTTTATTCTTAAACAACTTTTTGGTTTTCCACCAAGGGCGGTTATTTGCTGTAAAATTACGACATTTTTATAAGAATATATCTTGTGATAAACAATAAACAATAATTATATTTTGAAAAATTTAAGTCATAAAAGGCGTTCAAATAATCTTGAAAATATTTCTAGAAAATTCAGCCACACACATACACATTATATATATATATATATATATATATATATATATATATATATATATATATATATATATATATATATATATATATATATATATATATATATATATATATATACATATGAGCCGGTGAATGCAAATGTGGTGTAAGTCAATTTTTCCTCATTTTTATTTTACACCAGAAATCAAAAGCAACATCTTCATTCTATCTTATACATAAGTGGCGCAAGTCTAGCTTTATTGGTTTTTTCATAGATGGCGCTAATGTCAAGAACCAGAAAACTGAATGACGTTTACAGTTTATACATTAGTGGTGTAAGTCATTATTTTGTATACGGTTTTGTTTAGTACGTTTATTGTTGTTCTAAACGGTATTAAAATGTGTTCAGATTCCGATTATTTAGATTCTGATGATGATGTTGCTGACAAAGACTTCGTGCCTAGTAGCAGTTCCTCGTCTGCAGATTCTGATAGAGGTAAGTAAATGCTAATTTATTATTAATCGTTAAAAATACGTTATAATTGGAAACATAACCTAGAAACCCAGCTTTTTGAAAATGTTTGGCTATATATTATAATTATTTTCTAAAAAATAAGAAGATATTTACAAAATCACTGCATTTTTACCCCTATTTTTCTGAAGTATTTGCAAACGACAAAATGTATCAAGTGATTATTATGCAGGTCGTTTAACAAGTACTGATTTTATTTTTTCAGTTGACTCTCAGAATTATTCTATAGGTTCAAGTGAGCCTGCAATAGATGTGGAAAGTACTGCAACTCCTAATACGTCTAAAAGAAGGCGTAGAAACGAATCCGGATGGAAAAGAAATGTAAAAAAGGCTAGGAGAAATTCTGGTACTGACAAAATATTCCAAAATGTCGAGTGTAGCCGCAATAAGAGGTGTCATTCAAAAATAAATGAAGATCAACGAAGAATTATCTTTAACTCGTTTTGGAGAATGTGTAGCTGGACGCAACAAAATACATATATTTGCGGACTTATAAAAAAACAAGCAGTTATACAGAGACGGAGACGTGATGGAAGCAGGTCCGAAAAGGGCGTTTCAAATAAATATTTTCTGAATATTGATGGCCAGAGTGTAAAAGTTTGTAAGCAATATTTTTTAAAAACATTTCAAATATCAGATGGTAGAATGTCTAGAGCGCTGAAGAAAGAAAAAGAAGGACAAATTGGAAATTATTTAAGAGGGAAAGGACCTAGTGCGAACAAAATTGAAGAAAGCAGAATCGACGAAGTTATAAATCACATAAAAAGTTTTCCAGCTTACACAAGTCATTACACAAGAACACACAATCCCAATCGTAAATATTTAGACCCCAGTTTAAATTTGAGAAAAATGTACAATCTATACAAGGAACGTTGCACCAAAAATAAATCAGTGCCTGTTAGTGAGAGCGTGTACAGGATGAAATTTAAAGAAGAAAACTTACACTTCCATATGCCTCTAAAAGATACATGCAAACAGTGCGATAAGCTGAAGTTACTTATTGAGGTCACTCCTGAGCCTGAAAAAGAATCCATAGTAAGTCAACGAGATCTTCATTTGCGAAAAGCAGAGAAAGCGAGACAGTCCATGAAGAATGATTCTGAATTGGCGCTGACAAACCAGGAATTGCATGTCATTTCATTTGACCTAGAAAAAGCTTTAGCATTTCCTACCCTAACCACATCTGTAGCGTATTATAAGAGAAACTTATATTGCTATAATTTGGGAGTTCATGAACTAGCCACCAATAAAGCTTGGATGTATGTTTGGGATGAGACTGACTGCATCTCAAGCATAAAGCAGTTGGAAAAAAGCACATAATAGCATACAGCGACAGTTGCACTGGACAAAACCGCAATTTTAAATTAGCATTAACCTGGATGAAAATAGCAATGGACCACTCTAACAGCATTTCCGTGATTGATCATAAATTTCTTGTTTCTGGTCATTCATACATGAAAAATGATTCCGACTTCGGCAATATTGAATCTGCCGCTCGAAAAAAAGTTCATTATATTCCTTCAGATTGATATGACACTATTCGCACTGCTCGCACGAAAAATAAATTTCGGGTTCTAGTAATGGAGCAGGCAGATTTTAAATTAACGGGACAACTAGAAAAAGCAGTCACAAGAAGGAAAATGAATGAAGATGGTGCACCGATCAATTGGCTTCAAATACAGTGGATCAGATTTACAAAGGAAAGCCCCCATGCTATGTTTTATAAAGAAACTCTTAACAAAAATATGCCGTTTTGCAAACTTTCGTTGCCACCAGCAAAAACCTCAATTAAACAACCATTTGAAGACATCAAGCAAAGGCGTCTTTTCAACGCACCAAGACCAATAACAGAAGCTAAGAAAAACGACATGCTTGATTTGCTCCCATATATTCCACCTATTCACCACGAGTTTTTTACTTCCCTAAAAACAGCAAAAGATATCGAAGATAATGGGCCTTTACTCTTCATGGAAGACCAAGAAAGTGATGATGATAAAAATGTTCCTTATGCTTGAAGTTCATTAATATTAGTTTTTGTAACAAGAAATTTAATTTTATTAATTTCATGTTACGTTTTGTTACGTGTTTTTTTAATGCAAAAATGAATAAAAGTCTATTATTCGTATGATGATTATCATTTAGTCGATATTATTATGCTGTATTTCACGATACCCACTCACCTCTTAAAGTGTAAGTCAATAATTGCAAAAGGTTCGAACAAATGTTTATTGCAGAAATGGTATAAGTCAAAAAAAAGTACTATAAAAAAAAACTGTTTCGATCTTTCAGCTGCAAATTAGCCTTATTAGTTGATGACATATGTCACCAGTTGGCACTCCAAAAATTGTTCAGATATATTTTTCATATCGTGTTTAACAAACCTTTTACTTTAACCTTCATTATATGAAATTCAGAATTCTTGACTTACGCCACTTTAGCACTTAACGGCTCATATATATATATGTATATATATATATATATGTATATATATATATATATATATATATATATATATATATATATATATATACATAAACGAGCGCTATAAAACCAAAATAAAGTGAAAATTAAAAAATGACCCGAAATCAACCAAAAACTTATGGTTGCCCCCGAAATCATCCAAAAATCCTCAGATATCATCCGAAACGTTTTTTTGGGATTTAGACGCCCCTCGGCTATTACCCAGAAAATATTACTTTAAGTTAGGTTAGTGGATAATAGTTTCTAGGTAAACTTTATTGGGAATAATCCTCGGTTTAAAGGTTAAAATTACTAAGTACTACGTACCATTTAAAAAGTGTTTGTCAGGAATAATTTTAATATATTTATAAATCATTAAGTGCATGAAGCTACTCAAAAAGAGTTTTAAGTGGCTTCATGCACTTAATTTCTTTCCATAATAAATTTACTCCTCACAAAAACTTATATACTTTTAAGTAATTTTTCATTAAAATTGCACTGTGATTTTTACCTTTAAAACGATGTAATGTTGAACTTAAAAATTTTATTATATAGATAAACTTTTATACTTTTGATTTACCTATGTATATATATTTTTCTATTCGAACAGGATAATAATTAGTCGAACTCCTTCGGTATTCCATTTTATTCTATAATCATTTTAACTCTCTAATAGGAAAAAAATATTGTAATCTCGAAAAAAAAATCACCCCCGAGACGACTTTCTTGTATCATTTCACTCCTAAGGAGTCTCACGTGACCCCGCCGAAACAAACGTTATAATATATCGAACGGGATAGGCCAATACGTTATCAAGACGAGACCCAAAATAAGCCAATAAAGTATCCACCATTATACAAGTCCCCTGGAAAAGAAATTTAGCTGTTTACATAGTTAGTAAAAGGTAATTTCAGATTTAAACGGCTCTTTTTTTGCAAACTTCACACTGCGTCACCATACTTAGGTCAACTAAAACTCCTCGTTTGACAATTTTTGCTGTAGACCGGTGTACTAGTCTACTATAAGAAAATCTGGTCAATGAAAGTAGGGTGGTCTAATACGTGGAGTAGTCGATCGGGGTTGTGATATCTAATTAAGACATTTGTGATTGGTGTAATCTGATCTGAGGTTTTGGGTATTTTAGCTTGTATTTTGCTCTAAAAATAATTTCCAACTACTTAGAAACTAATATTGGAAAAACATTGTTATTCTTTGTATGATAATTTTGTTGCATCATGTTTAAACACATCCACATCCATAATTTTTATAAACATCCGAGTGTCTGGGCAGACTTGGCATAGTCTTACGATCGACCTTATACTGTAAGTTATTCTTGGCAGTGGCTAAATATGTAAATAATGAGCACTTTTTTTGTTCTTACGTTTCACACTGGCACTGACAGTAGTGTATATTATAATTACCAAAATATTTTACGAACTCAATCCAATCTATCCAGATTAATTCACTTAAGTATAAGTTTCTGTTTAAATTGGAACGTAAATATTTGGTTGAAATTTCAAATGACTGCGTCTGAAAATTATTGGTATTGTTTATGCATGAATGACATTAGAACATTTTTAGAACTGATTATTCACACTGATGCACTTTTTTTCCTCTTTCTCTAAATGTAAATTTTCTCGGTCGTGGCTATTTTCTACGTTTATTTGTTTTTTTTTTGACAATCTTAAAATTCAGCAAAAAATCTTAAACTATTTTATGATTAATTATTAAAAAAAAACTTCCCTCGTTTCATTTAAGTAAGAACAATATAATAAACATCACACTTTCACAGTGTGAACTAAAAAATAATAGAAGTGTGGAGTAGTGAGAAGAAGAAGTGAAAAATACAAAGGGTCTATTAGTGTATATATGTGACCAGCATTATAACTAGAGTGTCTAAATTTTATTTTTTAGTTCACGTTATACAAGCCATTAAACATTTTAAATATATTGGATTTTGAAATGCTGACTAAAAATTCAAAATTTGCTATATTTGCGCCTTATTTTGAATTTTGAAATGTTGCCTAAAAATTCACAATTTGCATTCTTAAATAGCACAAGATATCGGTTTTCAGTCGAATTAACACAAGTGAAAAAATTCATCTGCCATGCTGGTGTCGACATTTTGAATTTTTTAAGCTTAAATTATTATTTACCTACATGAAAATTAAAAATTATTATAAAAATTAATAAAACATAGATTCATTAAATACTTAATATTACATAAAAATAATAGGGCATTTTTTGTTTACAAATTGTCACTGTTTAACTATTTTAAATCTGCACAAATTAAAGCTTAGAAATGTACATTTAATTAATTGGTACGCGTCAAAAAAATCTGTTAAATTATTTCAACCAGCGCTGGTGATTTATTTCGCCGGTTCATTTCATCTGCATTATAGCATATGCAGGTGCAGGTGTATACAGAGACCATATTAATTCGGACCATTTGTCAATGTACATAATAGATAATCAACACCTAATAAAACCTTAAAATTTAAGTTACTTGTACTAAGACACCAAAAAATTGTCTATTGTGGGTATCTTGCATGTATTAAATACTGTTTTGAGGTGGAGAATACACTCCATATAAGCTTTATATGGAAATAACAGCATACATAACAAAAACACATTTACATTTCCTATAATACAAAGCAATTAAATATAATTATTTATGTTCATTTCGCGGTATTTCACCGAATATATTTAAAGAATTGAAAATCAGTAGCTTATTTATATCGACTGACATATCAACAGTTTCTATTTAAATTTACGAAGTAAATTTACATTGGCCGAAGGCTAGAAATAAAAACCTTTAGATCTGCACAAACAAAGAACTGAAAATTTCTTCCTAGAATTCTGATTATATAACTTGTATACCAAAATCCCATTTGCATAAAAGGCAAACTAATAATTTTCGGCTATAAAAATGTTATAGTTTTAAAATCTTGAAAAATTAGAGAGAAAATAGGAGCCAGGGTCGGACTTCCCCAGTGGCGTAGCGTAGCTTTTATTATGGGTAGCCTGTGTAACGGGGGCGGGAGCATTTTAATTTTAAGGGAACAATATTATTAATTAATGAATTATCATTATTGAATGTTATATATTTGACCCTTCCTTATTCACGCATTCGTCCTCAAGCTGGTGGGTAGTTATCAAGTATGCCTTTATATTTCATTAACAGGTCTACTACCAAGTAATTCTTATCTCATAAATGATGTTTAAAAGGAGATCTAAAAAAATACTGCTTTTTTCAACATTGTTGGTTAATACTGGTTACGTTTCGGTTTTCTAGTTTTTAAGATAGATATATAAGTTTTATTGATAATTATTGCCCTTTGATGGCTGTGTAAACTGTAAATTCGCAGATATTTGTAAGTTTTCATTTTTCTGTTAACAGGCACGTAGCCAGGGGAGGTTCTGGGGGTCTGACCCCCCCCCTTCTCGAAACTTTAAGAATGTGTTGTTATCGGTATGCTTCCTACTAATTTTCCTGATTTTTAACGTTTGGACTGTTTGAACGGTTTCTGGTTTGGAACCCATCCCCCCACCAACTGAATTTCTGGCTATATTCTTGCCAGATAGATATGTTAGCATATTTTGTTAAACCCAAATAATATTTTTAGTGCACGGGTTACGATAAAATTTTGTTTTTGACTTTACGTAGATAAGTATGTATGTAATTTATTCATATAAAGCCGATACTCTTATTTAGTTTCATTGCTAACAACGTAATGAATTAAAATTGCATCTTGTTAATTACGCCACTTGGTGATGAGACGATTAATTTTTTTCACTGCAGTGGCGAATAGAGTTGAAAATCGATCCAAAATAATTTATTGTCATTTTGTTAAAATTTTAAGCAAGAAATTTGAAAATTTTTGTACATTGAAAATGCAGGATAACAATTACACCCCTAAAAGATTGGGCATCACACCTTTTATTTCGGCCGATTTACAGAATTAATTGATAAGTGATAAAAAACATTGGACATTGAAACAAAAACATTAATACTGAGACCATTTTCTATTAGAAAAATGTTGCTGCAACCAAATACCCTTCAATTTTCTCCTTTATAATGGTTATGTTTTATGAATAATTTTATGAGCGACAAGACACATTATTACATTTTAATAATAAATAATGTACCTATTATTTAATAAAAAAATTAATATACACAAATTCCCTTTTCATTATTTCCTATAACGTTTTCCATAAATTTGAACAAATACACCAATTTTTCACATTAATAATAAAAAAGGTCAGGCGAGCGCTTTCGAATATGGCATTATTTGGTTTTTTCGTCAAGCAAGTAAAAACAACACGAATAACAGAAAGATTTCTCAAACTAATCTTTCCTTGCCTCACTTTCCCCTAATGTTCTACCTAAATTTGTTTTTTATAATTATTTATTTTAATATACCTCTTTGAATACAAGCATTTGCAAAATAATTCTACGTGTTTATAAAATATCTCAAAAAAGAAACTTGACATTTTAAAGATTTATTAATTCAAAATTCCATTTTATTTTCTTTATTTGCCACAATTTCGAATATAACAGAATCAGTCCGATCCTGCAGAGCAATAAATTACAAAATCCATCGTCGAGGTTGATCGTTATAGCTTCCTTAAAAACCTTTTCTACCGGGTTGAAATCAATGCTGCTAGAGAAAGCTCACTTTAATATGCGTTTATTTTAAGCTTCCTGCTTGCTTTAAATCAGTAACCGGTAGTCAGTGGTATCGCAAAACGTCTATGTCTTTTCCTGTCGAACCGATAAATATTGCAGAAAAACAACGGGATTCCTTGTTCAAGTCAAACCTTTATCATAACAGAACCTATTACTTTGTGCTTATCTTTATGTCATGATAGTTCTTATTTTTGAGGGTGATGAATATTTGAAAACGTTTTTTGATAGTAGCAATTTTTTGTAAGAAATTCTTTGAAGTAAAAGTTTTAAAAAATGTTTTTAGTTGAAAAGATTTAGACATTAATGGTAGGGTCCGGCTAGGGCAAAACTTAGGCTAGCTAAGATACAGGCTTCTGTCTCCTGCAGGAGCAGTGGCGTATTTAGGAGGGGGGGTGGCAAAAGCTTATATCTATTTAAAAAGAAAAGGACACTTTTAGGCTGGGAACTTTTTACAAACTTGGGCTCAACTAGGCAAGGACAACCCGAAGAGAAAATAATGGGAAGGGCTGTATAGAAAATTACCACATTGTTCACAAACTATCGTTATATAGTTACTAATTTATATCGATAGTTCTCAATATATTGATAACCATCGATAGTTTTTGATATATGGAGAGTTGTTGATCTATCGATAGCTGTTGATTTATCGATAGTTGTTGATATATCGATAGTTAAAAGTATCTACCAATAGTTATCGATATATCGATATAGAAATTTATCAGTAGGTGAACTGATATGATTTATCCATAGGTAAAATCTAAAATCACCCATCACTAGTAGTGACAGCACACAACACACGACATTTTTAAATCGTCGACGCATCTTTCGGACAACAAAGGGCACGCGTTGTGCATATAACCGATATCAATTATTTTTGTTTGTTTTAGAAATCCTTCAAATGTTAGAATGGTTCCGTTTTTTTTGTATGCTCATTTATATTGCACTATTGTAGGGCATCTCAAGGCCTTTCGCATTGCGGGGGTGTAGTTGTGCTGCTGATCTCCACAATTTTGTTATTTTAAGTTTGGCGGATTTTGTTTTACTATTTTTAAACAAAGTTACTTAAAGAGAGAGATATGTGTTACCTATAGGATATTCTAATATCTAAACCATTTAGAAATATATGTGTTCTAAAGCTGGAATAACCTATATAGTATATATCTTTGTATGCAGTTGTTTTTTCTTGATGTTAGGTTAAATCTTATCTACATGTTTCTCTTATTTTTTATAGCATTTTGCCGATTAAATTAGGGTTCTAGTTTCCAAAATAATGAGGAGAAGCTGGCAGTGTTTTAAATGAATTTGAGGCATCCCAAATGAGAGTAAATAGTGTTTTTATAATTTTCTGAGGGAAGTTTTAGATTTAGGACCAAAATCCCCGCAAATTATTTTTATAGTTTTTCGAATATAACTCGACAACAAAGCATTTATGTGAAAATCAGTTGTAGTTGGAGTTGTAGAGCATTCTAGTGACTCGCATTGGTCAGATTACGGGCGATACTCAATATCAAAAAATATCGAGCGCGGTAAATACCATGATGGGTTGCCCTGGAGAAGACCGTGCTCCACCGTAAGACTTAACCTAACCTAACCATAGGTAGTAGTTTTAACCATACAATAACAACCGTGGCGTTTATAAAAAAAAGCAGTGTGAGTAGGTATTACAGAGGGTTTGTGCATCCACCGTCTACAGAATAAGCAGGCCTATCTGAGCCATGTTGTTTTTCGATCCATCGAAATTCTCTCTAACCTAACTTAATAACCCATCCAAATCGAGCCTGACCCAACTTTATAACCCACCCAACTTGAGTTAAACCCAACTATCTGAACGATCCGATGTTCTTAAACCTAACAAATATTCGCATAACCTCTGGAATTCGCTCTAACTCAACTAGGCCCAAAACGAAACTGATCAATGGTATCTTCCAATTCTCCGATGTCATAAAAAATAAGTATTCCAATTCACTCCTAATCATGCTAAAATAGCTGTAAATAGACCCTTTTAAATAAAGTGAAGACAGTAAATAAATATGTCCAGGGTACCGCTTTTACCCCCGAGGTGCTGCTTATCGCAACTTTTGTTTTGACAAAGGGTACCTTATTCGCCCCAAGGTGTTACTTTCTTTGTCGACAAATTACCATTATTTAGCTTGCTTTATTATCTCATATTTTACATCCTTTTTAAATACCAAAAACTAAAAATTTCCAAGACGTAGGGATCAAGGCAAATTCTATATACCTCATTACAGATTTTCTATTTCCTACACATATTAATAAATAAATGTGTTGTTTACTATATTGATTACATATATAGATTAAATGTCGCATTATATCTACATCTAAGATAACATTTTTTTTTTTTAGTACATTGCCTAGTTTCCAGTCTCATTATTTTATGCTTCGTGTACCTTTTACTGTATGCTAGTTAATATACTTATTGTCTATATTTCTACCTTAAGCATGTATTTTACCCAATTTCTTACCCATATTAATAAATTAATGTATATACTATATTCCCGTATATTATATACGTCATTTGATGAATTACAGTTGTTGGAGGATGTTATATGCCAGTATAGAAATGATGCAGCTGAATATATGATAAATTCTGTTGACTTGTAATGTAATCCTAACTCACACTGTAGGTTGAATAACGTGCTTTAAACCCATGAATCTGTTAATTTCTAACATCAGACTGTGGAAAAGAGATTTTGTATGCGAGTATTAAGATAAATACTGCGGGCTGTTAGCTGAACAACAAGCTTTGTGATTACAGATCTCTTACCTTCGAGCATCAGACTACGGTCAAAATACACATGGCAAAGAAATAAACGGGAAACAGTACAACTATTTGATAAAGTACAGATATCAGGTGATTTTATATGCGAGTATAGAGATAAATGAATATATGATATCCCCTAATTGCGGAAATTCTGTGTCCAGTAATCTTCTTTCGAGAGCAGTATATAAGGTTTATTTAGGGATATAGTTTGGTCAAGGATTAGAATATTTTATATAATACACATTCTATGGGAAGTACACAGTGGTGTGTTTATAGAAAAAAGAATTATATTATCTTCAGTTATTACTTGAACAGAAATGTACTTATACTAGTTAATTAGTTCGTTAAATTTAGGTATGCGATTTGTGCCGTATAGGTTTTCTGTACTATTTATCATTTCGTTAAGTTGGCTAGGATTGAAAATAGAATTATGCATCGTATTTACATGAACAAATGAAAATGAATTTACTACGTTATTTTTTATTTGATTCAACGTATTTAGTTGAAACATGACGTTTTTTAATTTTAGAGATAAATAAAAAGCATTACTTGTATTTTCTTCTGCGTCTTCTAATATGGGGCAACTACTAGGAGATTAAAAACTGTTAATGTTGATAAAAAATGTTAGTTTTAAGAAATATAAGACAACTTTTGAGAGGCATAAAATTGGTCGGTCAAAATAAGGCATATAGTTGAACATAGAGAGAAGTTAGTAACATTATTCATGACTATATCTTGAGTTTGTATACGTCTAACATATCTGTATCTAGAGAGCTTAGCTATTATAATACCTCCACACACTTAAAACTGGCAAACGGTACTAATGATTATATTCAGCTGCTTTATCTCAATACTTACACCATCTTTTTACCAGCTTTAGAGCAGTCTGATATTCGAAAGTTACAGAGATTTATGACTTTAAAGTTTGTTATTCAACTTACAATCTGTAATAATTATCATAAACATTTATCTCGATCCCTGTAATTCATCAACATCAATGTTTTTCATCTATTTTTGCACTATCTTTTCACCAAGTTTATTTTTACGACAGTCTGATGTTCGGAGCTAACAGAGATTCATGGGTTTAAAGCACGTTATTCAACCTACAATCAACAGAATTTATGATATATTCAGCTGCATCATTTCTATACTTGCATATAACATCCTCCAACAACTGTAATTTATCAAATGACGTATATAATATACGTGAATATAATATATACATTAATTTATTAATATGGGTAGGAAATTAGTTAAAATACATGCTTAAAGTAGAAATATAGACAATAAGTATATTAGCTAGAATACGGTAAAAAGTACACGAAGCATAAAATAATGACACTGGAGAGTAGGCAATGTACTCAAAAAATATAAAATTTATCTTAGATGTAGATATAATGCGACATTTTATCAATATATGATGTATAAGATAGATAAAAATATGGTAAATAACACATTTATTTATTAATATGTGTAGGAAATTATGAAAAAAAATGCTTAAAATTGAGGATAAATTATCATTGAAAATCATAAGATCTGTAATGAGGTATATAGAATATGCCTTGATCCCTACGTTTTGGGAATTTTTAGGTTTTAGTATTTAAAAAAGATGTAAAATATGAGATAATAAGGCATGCTACATAATGGTAATCTGTTGACAAAGAAAGTAATACCTTGGGGCGAATAAGGTACCCTTTGTCAAGACAAAAGTTGCGATAAGCAGCACCTCGGGGGTGAAAGCGGCACCCTGGACATATTTATTTATTATCTTCCCTTTATTTAAAAGGGTCTATTTACAGCTATTTTAGCATGCTTAGGAGTGAATTGGAATATTTATTTTTTATGACATCGGACAATTGGAAGATACCATTGGTCAGTCTCGATTTGGGCCTAGTTGAGTTAGAAGGAATTCCAAAGGTTATGCAAATAATTGTTAGGTTTAAGAATATTGCATCGTTCAGATAGTTCGGTTATACTCAATTTGGGTGGGTTATGAAGTTGGGTTAGGCTCGATTGGGATGGGTTATTAGGTTGGGTTAGAGAGAATTTCGATGGGTCAAAAAACAACATGATGATAGACAGATAGGCTAGCTCATTCTGTGGATGGTGGATGCACAAACCTCGTGTAATCCTAACTCACACTGTTTTTTTTATGAATGCCACGGCTGTTATTGTATGCTTAAAACAACTACCTATGGTTAGGTTAGGTTAAAAAAAAACCAAAAAGGAGATTAGAAGCCTACCTCCTCCGTTGTTCAATCATTATTATGGTTGAAAAACGGTACTTGAATTAATTTACATATAGAAATTTTGTTCTTTTATCAGATTAATTTTGTTAATTATTTAATTGAATTTACTTTTTCAAGTTAATTATTATTTTTAGAAAAGAAAAAAAAATTTAAATAAATGTTTAAATATTTTATTAGAGAATTTTAAGAAAACTATTTTGATTATGTTATTAGATCTCCTTGTTGGTTATGGAACATTATATGCCATTATATAATATTAAATGATATAATACGCGGACTCTCCTTTAATTTGGACTTATGTCCCGGAGGTACCTAATACCCTGCTGTTAGCTAAACGGATTTTTTGCTTAGTTTATTAATATGTATTTAAGTAAGCTTCGACAATGGCATATCTTGCTCTTTAGTTACTTTTCTTTTATCTTTATTTTCTATTAATATTTTACAATTATTTTGTTACTAATCACAAAAGCGTTTCAAACAGTCTTAAATTTACTTATAACTATTCAGATTAACTAAATTTTAATTCTTTGAACTTGTTCGGCGGGTCTATATCTCCTCGAGTTGTCCTTCTGTGAATGCTGAGATGTTGTCCACTGCTTCTTCGCAACCAAAAGCAATTATGATTGGTAAATTTTCTTCTGTAAAATGTTGATGCTCCCAATTGCATTCTTCGTCCATTCGTCTGAAGTACAAAGGTATATCCTCTTTTTCCCTTGCATACCAGTTTCTGAAATTTGTATTTAATTCTCTGATTAGATTACCTCTTTCTTGAATATAAGTTTCGCAATACAATAGTCTATGTATTGGGTCGTCAATCGCTCCTAGGCCTCCACAACTTCTGCATGTTGGATTTTCTATCTTGCCTATTCTTTTATAATGCGAGTAAAATTGTCCATGTCCAGTTAACATTTGAGTGAGTTTTCTATTTACTTTTATTTCAATTAGTTGCCTAAAGTTTATATTAGGAATCATAGCAAATGTTGTTCTTGCTGTATTCGCTATCTGCCATTGGTTCTTCCATGTTCTGTTGGTCCTGCGTCTTAATAATTTCTTTAGTTCTCTTTTACTTTTCCTCGGGAGAGGGTTTATTTGTATCCCACTTCTATTTATAACTGATCCATTTTTGTGTCTTTTCATGTCAAGGGCTTCATACATAAGCTCTTCTAATGGAGGTATGTTAGCTATTATCGCTGTCGCTTCAGTTGAAGTCGAACAATAAGCACCAGCTATCGTTCTTGCAACTTCTCCTCTGAGGGAATTGAGTTGTGCTTTGAATCTTGCTTGGCTTAATTTGTTTTCGAATATTGACGAGCAGTAATTCAATCTTGGCATTATTGCCCCACTAAAAATTCTGTATAGAGATTTGTCTGGTAACTGGAATAGTCTTGAGATAGTTCTTCTTAGTTGTTGGAAAGTGTTCTTGCAGATTTTAACGATTTCTTTTATGTGCGGTAAAAAGGTTAATTTTTCATCTAGCTGTATTCCTAAATACTTAAAGACTTTTGTTCTAGCAATTCTTCCTTCATCCATTCTAAAAGATGGGTTTCTACTTAATTTCGAATTGTAATTTAGCCATTTACATTTATCTATTGAGAATTTTAATTTATTCATTTTACTCCATATTTTCAATCTAACCAGTGTGAAGTTAATTAGTTCTTGTAGATTTATTGTGTTATTAGCATTGATTACTATTGCTAGATCGTCTGCATATGCTGTCAGCGAAATATTATTTACATTATTGAACTCGTCCAACAGAGGGTCCATCACAAAGTTCCATATATCGGATCCCAATTTGGAGCCTTGCGGGCATCCTTTTGAAAGTTTTTTTCTAGACTTATGGTTCCCAACGCTGAAGGATACTTCTCTGTCCTGTAAGTAGTTGATTAACATTGTAATTTTGTTCTTTGAAATGTTCTTATTCTTGAGTGTTTCTATTACTTTAGGCCACCATACGTTGTCAAAGGCTCCCTTGATGTCCATAAATATTGCTATGTTGTATTTATATTCTGAATTTAAATCTGTTATTAACTTCTTTATCGCCCTCTTTGTGTTTTTTCCTGCTACAAATCCAAATTGTTTGTCATGATGTATGTTCACGGTTTCGTTTAAGAGTTGTTTCCTTATATAGTGTTCGAGTAATTTGAACAGAGATGGTAACAGTGTTATCGGTCTTAAGGAGCCTATTTCACCGTCTGGTTTATTAGATTTCGGAATCGTAATCAATTTGCCCTTGTTCCATACGTTAGGAAAATATGAATTCTGCAAACAATCGTTCAGTAATCTAGCTAAAAAATCCAAAATAATGATAGACACTGTTCTTAGTGTGATTCCCAAGACACCGTCTGGTCCTGGTGCTTTTCTTAGATCCATTTTAATAAGATAATCTTCAATTTCTTCTTTAGTTATTCGTTCTATATTTTCTAGTTCTCGTAAGCCTACCAGTATTTTAGCTTGATCTCTTATTAAGTTTTGTTCAATAGAATCCTCATTGGGATCATCATCTTTAATTATCTCGTTTAATATATATTCTGCTGTATCTTCAAAGTTTGTAGTAGTATTTCCATCCTTTCTTGTAAGTGCTATAGTGATTTTGTTTCTTAGTGATTTTTCCATTTGCCAGCTTATATGGTAAACTCCAGGGGTCAGCCCATAAGTTATCTCTCGAAAAGTTATCCCATGATTTATTTTTAGATTTTAATATTTTTCTTTTTAATTTTTCACTTGATGTTAACTATTGTGCTTTTAAGTTTTCTCTCAGTTCACTGCCCAGTTCGCTTCTCTGATAGTCTCTTCTTTTCCTGTTCGTATCTTGTTTTAACAATTCTATTTGATCATTCCACCAGACTGGCTTATTCAGGTAAAGTTTTTTCTTTGGTATTGTGCTTTCATTGATTTCAATTAGTAATTTGCTGTTAATGCTTCTGCTCTGACCTCGATGTTTTCAATTGTCGGCTCCCACACAATTTCTCTTTCTATCTATTTTCTATTTGTATTGATTTTCGTTTTGAAATATGTATTAATCATTTCGATCTCTGTTATTATTAATTTAATTTCAAATGTGATTATCCTGTGATCGCTTAGCGAGAACGGGTGGACCTTCCAATTTGCAATAATATCCAGAGTTTGCGAACTGCCCAGAGACAGATCGATGTTAGATTCTCCATGTATACTACTGTACGTGCTTAATTCCTCTTCTTGGTTATTATGTACAACTAATAAATTTTCTGATATAAAATTGGACAACAGATTACCTCTGTTGTCCAAAGTATTACATTTCCAATCTGGATGGTGAGCGTTGGTGTCTATGCCTAGTATAGTTATATTGTTCATATCTAAAATTTCTCTTATCTTTTGTAGTTCTAATTCTAGCGGAAATTCTCTGGTTGGAAGCCAATACATAGATCCTAAGATTATTTTATTGTTATGCCAATCTATTTTAATTATGGTTGATAATGAGTTGCCAAATTGTTTAAGCTTAATTGATTTTATCTCGTTATTCAGTATTAATATACAACTTTGAAAGTGAATGTTCGTTTCAGCTATTAATTCCGCTTTTACTGTAGAAATTGGAAGGACAAATTTATCTTTTATTTTATGTACGTATGGATCTTGAATAAGTAAGGCATCTACTTGGTTTTTTATTGCAAAGTTTACACACTCGATGGTTGCGTTGAAACTGTGATGCCGATTTTGTTGCAGTATCTTTAAATTATTCATCAACAATATTAAAATTAATGTTAGCTACTAATTGTTCAATTTTCCTCTTGTATGCTACGCATTTATTATCTCTCGGCTTGTGTTTTATGTCTTCTATTTTAGCCTGCATACATAATATGCACTTATGCATTTCAGGTTTATTCTTATTGGGGCACCCTCTCGTGTCGTGCTTTTCAGCGCAGATCCCACACGCCGTAGTGCTATTACATTTTGTAGCTGTGTGTCCGTAGCCCTAACAGTTAAAACATTTGGTAATATAGATTTTTTCTTCCACATTGCAGGAGTGCCCGTCCAAGTATATTGAATTTATCTCTAGTAGTTTCTTTCTCATATTGGGACTTACTTCGAAAACCCAGTGAACAAAGTGTTTTTCTTTCGGTCCGAATTTATATATCGGTATGATAACTGAGTCCGTGGGTAAATTGTTTTGCCTTATAATTTCTTTGCTTAGTATTTCTTTATTTATGTTGCTAGGTATGTTATAGATAGTAATTCTCGGATTCAGTTTATTTAGTGATTTTGCTTCAAGTTTCATGTTCTTAATCTGTTTTAGGTTTTTCAGTTTATCATGGCATTCTTCCTTTGACTCAATAATGATGTTATTCTTTTTGTTTATATAAATTTTAGTTGGTCTGAATCCAACGTCTGTCGGCCTTATTTGTGAAGTTAATTTGTTTTTTACATCTGTCACGTTCTCGTTTGTAGTTAGTGAAATTTCAGTTTTAAAAGTTTTGCTGGTTAAAACAGGCTTTCTTATACCCGCTACTTTAACCGTTGGTTCTATATCTTTTGCTGCAGAAGATGTGGACGGTGCGGACTCTACTACTTTAGCGTATGTATTTTTTTCTTGTTTATAGATAATTTCTTGATTTTTTGTAAAGTATCTAGTTTCAATGCCTGCTCGGCGATAGTTTCTCTGATATCCTTTATATATTCTTCTAAATTTATTTTCCTTTTCAAAATTTCTATATTTGTGCTTATTCTGTTTTGGATTTCCTTTAAATTATTAATTTTCCTATTGTATTGCTTTTTAGAATCTTTATCTATTTTAATGCTAGTTGATAAAATTTTTATAGTATTGTTCATTATTTCAAGGTTATTGTATATTTCTGAAAAATTGCTTAAAGAGCTGTTGCGTCTTCTGCTATTCTCTTTCTTTTCTTTTTGATCTTGGAGCAGCCACTGCTATCATCCCGCTCTGCTTGTTGTTCTGTTCCTCCTTCTATTTCCATTTCTAGCTCCCTGTCTTCTTCGCTGTCGGACCCCATGCGAAGATCCCGACCCGGCGGAGCTTTGGGCTTCCCTGCCACCCTAGCCCGGTTGGGGGGTTACCAATCCCCCAACAGCACCTCTTGGCCGATTATTCGATCTTATTGCGTCCTAATCTGCTAAGTCCGGCTTATTGCGTATAATTCGTTGCCCACCAGAAGCCCACGTGGAGGGGGGTGCACGCCTTAACCAATCAATAGTGTTTTCATAAACTTTTGAACAAAAATACGCCTTCTGGTAATAATCGCACCTCGGATAAACCTCATTGGTTACGATAATGCCACTGCGCAAAGCTTTAGGTTAGGTTAAGTCTTACGGTGGAGCACGGTCTTCTCTAGGTCAACCCATCATAGTATTTACCGCGCTCGATATTTTTTGATATCGAGTATCGTCCGTAATCTGACCAATGCGACTCACTAGAATGCTCTACAATTCTATCTACAACTGATTTTTCACATAAATGCTTTGATGTCGAGTTATATTCGAAAAACTATAAAAATAATTTGCGGGGATTTTGGTCCTTAGTCTAGAGCTTCCCTCAGAAAATTATGAAAACACTATTTACTCTCATTTTGGGATACCTCAAATTCATTTAAAACACTGCCAGCTTCTCTCCATTATTTTACAAACTAGAACCCTAATTTAATCGGCAAAATGCTATAAAAAATAAGATAAACATGTAGATAAGATTTAACCTAACATCAAGAAAAAACTGCATACAAAGATATATACTATATAGGTTATTCCAGCTTTAGAACAGATATATTTCTAAATGGTTTAGATATTCGAATATCATATAAGTGACACATATCTCTCTCTTTAGGTAACTTTATTAAAAACAGTAAAACAAAATCCCCCAAACTTAAACTAACAAAATTGTGGAGATCAGCAGTGCAACTACACCCCCGCAATGCGAAAGGCCTTGAGATGCCCTACAATAATGCAATATAAATGCGCATATAAAAAAAAACGGAACAATTCTAACATTTGAAGGATTTCTAAAAACAAAAATAATTGATCTTTTTATGTGCACAACGCGTGCCCTTTGTTGTCGGAAAGATTCGTGGACGATTTAAAAATGTCGTGTGTTGTGTGCTATCACTACTAGGGATGGATTAGATTTTACCTATGGATAAATCATATCAGTTGACCTACCGATACATTTCGATATCGATAACTATTGGTAGATACTTTTACCTATCGGTATATCAACCACTATTTATAAATCAACAGCTATCGATAGATCAACAACTCTCTATATATCCTATACTATCGATGGTTATCAATATATTGAGAACTATCGATATAAATTGGTAACTATATATCGATAGTTTGTGAACAATGTGGTCATTTTTCAAGTACCATTAGTGCAGTTGATGGTAAACACGTTCAGTTCCGGATATATTCCAATAGAATGCTCCTTAAAGGATTCCGAACGACTCTCTGAATGCTGGCCGATGCTATCTGGTCAGGTGTTGGTCAAACAAATGAAAACTACGTATTTTAATCCTTTGAGAAAGTTCTTGTTCGTCCTAGCCAATTCCGGTCAGATTAGCTTTAGTCAACACCAGTCTGCTTTGCTTTGGATTTGTGTCCCTGCCCGAGCAACTTTGGGGGAGCCACCCCTTGCAAAGTTGTTGAGGTTGGTAAATTAGCTTCCGTAAGTTGCATATATATATATATATATATATATATATATATATATATATATATATATATATATATATATATATATATATATATATATATATATATATATATATATATATATATATATATATATATATATATATATATATATATATTATATATTAAAATCTTACATTGGTAGTAAACATATAAAAATTTATAACAGGATTTTGTAAAACCTTTTGCACTAGCGTAAGCCGATTTAATTTTATAGGGTACGAATTTGTGAAAAATACTTTAATTTTTTGAGTTATTAAATCGAATAAAACTTTTGGCATGCACTTTAAAATGATATGAGGAATGGATTTAGTAAAGCAATGAAAGTCGCAACACAGATAGTATAGTATATTAACTTTACAATTATTTATTTTTTCTAGAAGTAGTTCAATTTAAAATAAAAATGCAAGGACCAGCGACATTGAGGAAATTATACAACTGTGGCTGTAAACATGCTTTAGTATTAAATGTAATAGATAAAGTAAGAATGTGTGATTATTAATATATCATTCAATCTACTCACGTATTTTAAATATTTTGATGCTTTGGGTTGCCCTCCTGCTATGTTTTAATATTTATAAAGACAAAGTATAGGCACAATATTAACCCAAAGGTACACAACTTTGTAATAGAATTAGCGAGAACCCGCGACTTCGTTCGCGTATGGCGATAACGAAAGACACGTAAAGAGGTTTTAAATCGCCTTATTTAAATAATTCTTTACAAACCATGTTTTTTGTTGGATTTTCTTCCAATTTTTGCCGACAGGGGCTTGGGAGATTTTTGTTTATAAATTTATTTGCGATTTCTTGGAACACCCTTTATAAATTTTTGTAGCGTTTTTTGGGGAAACTAACCGATTTTTAAATAAAAATACTTTAAAGGGCGGTTTCATCCCCTTGAATTAAATTTGATCTCTGAAAAATCCCTTTTTATCGAACCTCCACACCCAACAATCAACCTGTATGCCTTGCAGCCTTCATACGTCAAGCGGTTGGAGTATAATCGCCAATATTAATTTTTAAACACCCTGTATACATTTACAATACAAAAAAACAGTGTTGAAAGATCTGGTTTATCAGACGATCATTTAAAAAAAAATCATATAAATCGGTGCAGTACAACACTTTCATGAACTTGCTGAAAAAATTGGCTTAGTGTTTTGGATATATAGGTAGTGTAAAACAGTTTTAGAATAATGTAAGTTGTTTAAATTAGATACGAATATGTGAAAAATACCATAATACCAATGTTTTACCAAACGTTAGAAATTAAATATACTTTATATACATATACTCTTGAATTATATGAACGATGCATTAATAGTAAAACAATCAAAATCGCAACAGAAAAGGTTTTATGTATTGTATTACGAGTATTTATTTTTTCTAGGCGCTGTTCAAATTGAAATGCAACGATTAACGACAGAGCAAATTGTGGCTATAAATATTTTGATGCTTTGGGTTGCACTCCAATTTTTTATATATTTTTGTTATTTAGAAATACTTGACAAGTATATATTCTATATACTATTAACCGATATACCTATTTCTGTTGCATTGCAAATTTAGAAAAAAATGCGATAATAAAGTAATATGATGCCTAAAATAAATTTCTTTAATTTTTAGTTTAGATGTATATAGACTAAGTTAGAAAGTAACTTTTGCAATTTTTGTAACTATAGTTTTTTAGTATTTTAGTCTCCTTTTGGAAAGACTAATGTGACATTTTAAGTATTGAATTATATTTCTTTTAATAATGTGTATTTTATGTTTGTTATATATACATTCTGAAATGATTGTTAAAAATCTTCAGGGATCTTTACTCCACGAGATCTGGACACTGCATGTCTTCATTCAGTAGTTCCAATTTGACACAGTCTAATCCCGAGAACGATAATTTCTTAATTGACTATAGCCGTGAAAGCTTCCGTTATATATATATATATATATATATATATATATATATATATATATATATATATATATATATATATATATATATATATATATATATATATATATATATATATATATATATATATATATATATATATATATAAATATATATATATATATATATATATATATATATATATATATATATATATATACTCCACTTAAAGTCTATATATATATATATATATATATATATATATATATATATATATATATATATATATATATATATATATATATATATATATATATATATATATATATATATATATATATATATATATATATATATATATATATATATATATATATATATATATATATATATATATATATATATATATATATATATATATATATATATATATATATATATATATATATATATATATATATATATATATATATATATATATATATATATATATATATATATATATATATATATATATATATATATATATATATATATATATATATATATATATATATATATATATATATATATATATATATATATATATATATATATATATATAAAACCAGTAACGGTAAGGATTTCTCCTTCACCATTTTGTCGAGAATCGACCAAAACATGACGCTATGTTTGCAGATTGGCACCTTGGCCCTGGAAACAAACATAGCGTCATGTTTTGGTCGATTCTCGACAAAATGGTGAAGGAGAAATCCTTACCGTTACTGGTTTCGTATAACTTTTACGACCAAGAACCGCACAGAAATTGAAATTTCTGTTTCTCCTATATATATATATATATATATATATATATATATATATATATATATATATATATATATTTATATTTATATTTATTCAATCGGACGCGACACAGAAAGCTTCGAATTGGTATATATATATATATATATATATATATATATATATATATATACGTATTTTTTTTATATAAATACTGAAGTTAGGATAGCGAGAAAACAGCAAAAAAACTCTACTTCTTTTCACAAAAACAAAAACACCTTTGTCATGTCTAGAAAATTATAATATAGTTTATAAAACACCATGTATTGAGTGTGAGTTATCATACATACGACAAACTTCTAGAAGCCTTAAAGGCCGAATAACTACACATAAGAGTGACTGTCGGAGAGGGGTTCCGTCCTGTGCATTGAGTGAACGTTTCATTAAAGAACATCACACTCTTAACTGGCATGGTGCTGAGATTTTGAACAAAGCTTCCTCTTACTATAAACGCACTTTCCTAGAAATGGTACAAATAAACCTTCAAGATCCGGTTATAAACAAACTTGAAAATTTAGTCAAAAATTAAGGGTCATATGGGGATGACCTGCTAACATTTTGGTAAAAATCCAATATGGCGAAACAAAATGGCGGCTTAGTGAAATGTTAAAAAAATTATTATTAAAAAAGTACTCATCCAATTTATCTGAAATTTTGCAAAAAAACATCAAGTGTTATGGAATATAATATTAGTTGGAATAAACTTGTAATATTTTTGTACGAATCCAGGATGGCGGAACAAAATGGCGGCTTAATAAAATATTTAAAAATTTAGCCTGAATAACTAATTAATGAATTAATTTCCAATTGTGTGCGATAGCTAACAATTTGCTGTGGTATAGAGGTCAACTAGTAAAACTGTGGTACTAATTCAAGATGGCGAAACAAAAAACGGCCAAATAAAATGTTTGTAATCGTGAAAAAAATCACCCACTCTTTTACGTTTTGTATATATCTTCACGTTTTAGCGTCCCTAGATGCCAAAAAATATGTTTCATCAATTCCGTCGGCCCGTCTGTCGGTCTGTCTGTCTGTCAGTTCGCGGCATTGCACTAACACGATTGACTTCAAATTTTGATAAAAGTCATGTAGGGATGATCTAGTAATATTTTGGTAAAAAAGAAGTATAGCAAAAACAAAATGGCGGCTTAGTGAAATGTTAAGAAAAAATATTATGAAAAAGCTACTTGTCGAATTTATTTAAAATTTTGCATGAACATCAATTATTATGTTGGAATCAACTGGTAAAATTTTGGTACGAATCCAAGATGGCGGCACAAAATAAAAAACTAGAAACTACTTAATGATTGCAAATTGTATGCCATAGCTAATTGTGGTGTAGTGCTTAACTAGTAAAACTAGTTACTAATTCAAGATGGCGGAACAAAATAAAAATTTCGTAGTCGTGAAAAATTCCCCCTCTAGATTTTACATATATTCACGTTTTAACGTCCCTAGATGCCAACAAATATGTTTTATCAAATCCGTCAGTCCGTCTGTCGGGCTGTCTGTCAGTTCGCGACATAGCTTAAATACTACTTACCCGATTGACTTCAAATTTTGACCACAAATTAAGGGTTATATGAGGATGACTTGGTAATATTTTGGTAAAATTCCAATATGGCTGAACTGGCTTTTAAATTATCGACGTTTCGAAACTAAATTTGTGCATCGTCAGAACACATATATATCCTGTATCCTACAGGAAACTCATATTATAAGTTTTTACCTACTCCGTAGGCCTGCAGATATTTCCTAGATACTAAGTTTCTATATGGTTTTCTTTAACAAACCTCTTGTTGTTATGATACACTGGTGTATTATTTGGAGTTAGGGTCCAGTAAAAAAACCAATGTCTATTTTTAGTAGTCGACGTTTCGCAACTTTATTGTTGCATCCTCAGGACACATAGTTTCTATATCCGGGATGAACTCCATATTATCAGTCTTTACTTACTCCGTTCGTCCGCGGATATTTCACAGATATTATGTTTCCATGGTTTTCGTTAACGATTCTTTTGTGGTTATGTTAGAGTGGGGTATTAGTTGGGGTTAGGGTCCAGTAAAGAAACAAAAGGCTTTTTTAAATTGTCGACGTATCGCAACTTTATTGTTGCATCCTCAGGATACATATAGATTCTATGTTCTGCATTAAACCTATATTATCAGTTTTTGCCTACTACGTTGATCCGCAGATATTTTCCAGATATTAAGTTTCCAAATGGTTTTTAAATTTTTTTAAATTGTCGACGTTTCGCAACTTTATTGTTGCATTCTCAGGACACATATATAGATTTTATATCCTGCATGAAACCCATATTATCAGTCTTTACCTACTCCGTTGCAGATATTTCCCATATACTAAGTTTCTAAATGGTTTTCGCTAACGATCTTCTTTATGTTAGAGTCGTGTATTATTTGGGGTTAGGAAATATCTGAACACAAACGGAGTAGGTAAAGACTGAAAATATGGGTTTCATGTAGGATATTAATTATGTGTCCTGAGGATGTAACTATAAAGTTGTGAAACGTAGACATTTTAAAAAAAGGCTTTTGTTTTTTTACTGGATCCTAACCCCAAATAATACACCACTTTAACATAATAACAAGACAATCGATAACGAAAACCAGTTAGAAACTTAATATCCGGGAAGTATCTGCGGATCAGTGGAGTAGGTAAAGACTGATAATATGGGTTTCAATTTAAGGAGGCGAAACAGAATGGCCGCCAAGTAACATTTTTTAAAAATCAGTGTAAACCAATCTTGTTCAGTTGATGCAAAATGGCGGTATGTGTCAATGTAAAAACTACTTATTAAATTTATTTTATTATGCCCAAAAGTAAAGTGTGGCATAGGTAGAAAGAAAATCGTAAAATATTGGTAGGAATCCAATATGATGAAACAAACAAAAATGAAAAGTCAGTATGTGTAACACATATATACTGTGACTATGTACTGAACTAAATTGGGTCACACTTCACTATTCCTAACAAAAGGAAAAAAATCATAACGAGAGAAGTTCCGGGTAAGGAACTTTGCCGATTTTTTTTAGTTTGAGATTAGAATAAGATTAAAACCTGTGTTGGTTAACTCGGCCCCACCTTAAGGTGAAGTTGACTAGCTATTAATTTTGCTTATAAACTTATTTTTATATAGCATAGGGTAAAGTTACCTCCGTATCAATTAAAAGGATATTTAAAAATATTTTTGAGGCAAAAAAAAATTAAGAAAAAGTAGTAATATGTAAAATTACAAATTTTAAGAAAACATTTAAACGTAAATAAAGAAAGAAATACTACAAACATCATATAAAACCTAAGAAAATAATTCCATATGACTAAAAAAAAACAAATCACTGATAAATAATTTAAAAGAAAACGAGATTTGACATTAAAAAATGATTAGATTTTTGTTAAAACCCCGCATCATAAACGAAAAAAGTACCAAAAAACTGTTTTAAAAGATAACGGTGTTATTTAACCCTTTATACTTGATAAGATGTGCTAGCTACCTTATATACTTTATCCTTTTGGAAAACGGCAATTAAATATCTTGGTCCTTGATGAAAATATTTAACACTGAATTTCCTCTAAAACTGAAATGTGAAACTTCGAGTATTCAGCAGTACAAATATTTCAATTATTTCACACTTTGGCTATAGTTTTCTTATATATTTGCAATTTATTAAGTAATGTTAATATATTTTACATATAAAATTGCCCTAGATACACAATCAATTTTTAATAGATTTCATAGTTTTAAAAAATAGGTAATAATGTATTTCATAACGAAAATTACATACATACATACAATACATTAATACATTATTTTTACCATTCTCTGGTAGGTTGTCAGTTTTTTCTGTACTACACTCCACTGATTATTGAAGCTCCGCGAATCCATCGAGTGAATCTGTATTATTCTTTCCCCCCACAAAATCATTTTCGCTCGAAAGGAGGATATCAAACATATATGGATTATGAATTAAATTAACTTGATTAATAGTCTTCTTAAAATTCAATGTTTATGATGCAAAAAATGTATTTAATAGTTGGGAAATTCTACTTGAAGACAATTGTTCGTTTTCCCAGCTATAGTTATTTATTTAATATACATTTTACATTGTGAAATATAAACAACGTTCATGTTTATCGAGAATAATATAACAACGTCTAAATGTTTTTAATATTCTTTTCCTATCATATCATACCAAATATATATATGAAAATAAACTATATTAAATGAGACATATTGTATATTAAATAAACTTATACTTTCAAGATAAGTTATCAGTGCGTAAAGAGCTTATCTGCTTAACGAGGGACAGGGATCAACAGAGGATCAACTTGTTTCCTTGATAACAACATCCAGTGGCGTCGATAAGTTTATGATAAACAAAGACCTATAAAATAGTTGTCCTCAGCAATAATGTTAAATTATTTTGGGTTTTTGAACTAGAAACGAGCTTTCAAATTAATGATACACGTGTTTTTCTTGAATAATCTTTATTGTTTATGGCCGTACTTACACCTTTTGTCTTTTCCAATAATCTCTGGGTGTTGGGCAAAATGCTGTTGGGCTGTCCAGCTTTCAGACATATGTGATGATTTAGAATTTAAGTAAGTGACGAGTCTTGAAGTTTTTTCGAATGAGCTTAAACAGTTTTGAATGGCATATAATTTAGTACTAGTTGGTTTATGAAAAAAAAAAACCGCTTCTGTGGTATATCAGTTATATGCACAATCTGTAACATAATAATAATTTGTTCCGCCCGTGCATATTCAAACTTATATTACTATGAAATGTATTCGTATTATATATTTATCTGGCTAATAGCAAATGATTTGAGTTCTTAATATGTAAAAATTCTCTTAATACATTTTTAATATTTGATCTACAAATATTATAATTTAATAGTGTGATGTAATTGATGGTAAATTCGATATCTTTCGTCATATTCTCTTCTCCTAGAAAACGGTACCAGAATTATGAGGAAGACATAAACTCCGTTTTTTTATAGTAAATATATAAATAAGTGGATAATTTATACATATATTTAATTAACATAACTAAGGATAATGCAAAATTATAATATTTTTACGCATTTCTTTGTTGAGTCTCAGTAATAAAAGTTACCTGCAAGTCTTATTCTTTTATGATATAAATCTTTGATCCTATTTAATAAGTTTAATTGAGTAAAAATTAAATTTATTGAAATATATCAGAGATGAGAACAATATAAAAATATAAATTAAAAAAGACTTCCAGCTGGCAAAATGAAGGCTATATTTAGCAATAAAGAGCTTCTCTTACTTTATATTTACCAACCGGTGTTTTACTCTATATTCTGAACATTAAAAGAAGTTGAAAGTAGAAAAACATTTTCTAAATATAATAATAACCTGTATTAACAAGACAACTAATAATTAAAAGAAACATGTCATATAAAAAACAATCAAATACATATTCGATTTAAAACAAATAATAAGAAATACATTAAGACTATTACGAGATTAAAACATACTAAAATAATATAAATATCAACCATTCAATTATTTTAACAATATTTGATTGATTTGTTTCTTAGTTTCTCATTTTCTATAAAAAAGATGGAACACTAACACTACATTCCTATAAACTTTCCATTCCCTATTCAACCATGACTTCTATTTTAGTCTTTTGTTTAGATTTTTCAAATTTAATTTGATTAACTTAAATTTTGTAATCCAGAAACTAAGTACCTCAAAACTACATTCAGCCATTCTTAGGTAACCAATACGCTCTTAAGCCCAATGCCTTGTCATTTTCTAGATAAAATTGTCTATAAGACTATACCAGCTAGAGAGCGCATCCGCCGGTGGCAAAAAAAGGAACGACCAGCAAATGAAAATGAAATACCTTTGGCGGATCAAGCGTCTAGTAGATTTGACTCCTAACTGTAGAGAAAAAAACACGTTTAGAAAAAGGAAACGCTATTATAGAATGGCTCTTTTGTTTATGGGTTGAGACCTCGAGTTATTGACTAGATGGATTCTTCAACGGTCAAACCTCAGGAAAATTAAGAAGGAGCATGCCTACAACCAGACCTCACTGACCTACTCAAAACTCTAAATAGAAAGGAGGTCGTGGGATTTTGCTCTAAAGGCTGTTAAATTACCTTTACAACGATATTTCACGTTTTAGATTCATATGAGTAGTTTTAATACAATAATACAGTGCTTGTAACATTTTTCTCGAATATTACGGAGTATTTCCGTAATATTGTAATTCCAAAGAATTTGACTGCGTTGCGTACGTTCTTGTTTTTAAGCGGCCTAACAGAAAAAAGTCTAACTGAGTCAAATTAAGTAACCGTGTTCAATATGTCCTGTTCCCTTAAATCATCTTTCTGGCATATAAAAGTTGTTGACGCTTCTCTAAAAAACGTATCTTTTTATATATTTTATCTTGTATCTTTAATATGTTTTAAAAAAGTGAAGAGTAAAACATTTTTATTCTTAAATATATCCTGAAAAAAAAATTAAGAAAAAACTTATTTAAAATTCATTTGTACCTAAATATAAAATCATAGCTCATTAGTCAGAATTTGACGTTTTGTATTTTTCCTGTATTTTTCAAATTTAATGCAGAACTTTCAAAATATTAACCAGTTTTTAAAAAGATCAGTATTTTTATTTTCAGAGACGCGGAAAATTTAGAATTTATTTTAAACTTCAAATATTTAATAGTAAGCTATGATTTAATTTTTTCATATAAAATTAAATGATTAACAAATTTTCTTAATTACGTTCCGGCTATTATTTAAAAATAAAGATGGTTGAGCTTTAAGCTTAAGCCGCTTTATTTTTTTTATTAAACTTGAAAAATAGAGTTTTTTTCGACAGCTTTGAGGACAGCAAAAATGTATTCCTATAACGATCAGAGGACATAGGTACTGTATATGTATACTGTCTGCCAAATTGAATTGCCATATAACCATTGAATAAAATTTGTTTAGTAAATGCATAACTAACTTTTAAAACCCGTTAAAGGGAAACAAATAGGGGTGAAAATGATCAAAATAATAGATTGGACCATGTTGTGGTAACACTATTGATATTTGTTTTTAGGTAATTTCTTTTTTTGTATCCATACGGTAAAAACACCCGATTTCAGCAGTTATTAAGTTGAAGCTAGAGCTGACTGTCGGTTACAACCAGATAAATGCTTGACATGCCCTAACGCAGAATGATTAATTGTCTTTTAAACTAATTAATGCTCCTTAATATTTTTGATGTCATTTGTGGAGTCATCTGATTAGAGCGAGGAAATTAATAATAACTTTGCGAATTATTACTTTTTACGGTCTTAAAAGTACGTGCAATTTTCTGGTAAGCAATATAGTAATGTAGAAGGAAACTGAATGTATTGTGAATAAGTCCGCATTTTTAAATTAATTTCGTATTCTAGTACCCAATGTAACATTAAGTGCTACCAAAGATCCGTAATAGTTAAAATATACCCTAGCTAGTCCATCAGCAACTTAAGGCAACCATGGTGCCTAGTACTTGCGCATTCACTCTTCGTCGCCTATTAATGAATGTATTATATAGTCGAATACTGTCTGATCGTGCGGGTCCAAAGGTCACCAACATTATGAATCAAATCAGAAAACACAGTGAATACCAAAATGTTGTGTGATTCTTTTATCGAGCTATTAAATCTCGGTGGGCTATTTACAAATATACAGGGAGAAAGAAAATAGTTTTTTTTTATTATGTTACGCAATATTATTAAGATAGCCACTTAATAATATTTTTCATACTAAATGCCGAGGGACTAATAAGAAAATTCGCTAAATATGTATTTGATTAAAATTTTTTGGTTGGCAAAAACAAAAATACACAAAATGGCAAGCGCCTTAATAAAGTCGGAAAGCGGTTTGAATCGGTGGAACAATCAGGATATGTTCCGTTTATACAGCCACTTAAGGGAGAACTGCAAGCAAAAAGTGAAAAGCTAGCGACAAGGTCTAGTCAAGTTCAAAGTAAGATGAAAAGGTACCTACGTATTAGAAAAAACTTCCTGCACGTCCGACCTTAAAAAAATGTGTTATGTATAGGCAATTTAAATTACATTTCGTTTAAAAATGGGTTCAAAAGGGTTCACGCGCTGCAGAAATACAAAGACGTAAGTACGATTTACCATTTCAAATTTTGCAGTTAGGTAGACAAAGGATCAATGCAAGGCGGTAAAGAGCCATTTTGTGGAAAAAAAAATTATATGCGACGGCATTTGCGTCAAAATGTGTTCGAAAAATGGTCGAAAATGGACAAATCTACGTCTATTTTATAATTCTAGATTAGATTTTTTCATAAAAAATCGCATTTAGTGCCCAACTATACATATTTCCCTATTGAAATCCCATCGCAGCTAATACACATCTCTTATAGTTTTAACATAATAATGCAGCGGCGGAAATGTCTTGCAAATGATCCATAATACTGCGTGCAGTTCCCCCTTAATGAAAGTGAGATTTTTTTATCAATAACCAAAAATTATGAGCCCCGCTTGACCTAAAATCTAACAACTTATTCAGTGTCATTTATTTAAATGCGGGCCACCCTTGTGCAAAGAAAACTTGTTTTTTTTTGTATCGTGATAACAAAAAAAAATTATTTTGGAATAATATTATACACTTTTGTTAAAAAAACAAGATAATTAGTTATTATTTCCCTCGTGAGATTTTTTCAGATCTTTACGTTTAAGGGTCCCTAGATGCCGGAAAACATGTTTTCTCAATTCCGTCTGTCTGTAGGTACGTCTGTCCGTCAGTCTGTCTGCTAAAAAAACTACTTATCCGATTTCTTCAAATTTCAGTCTAAAATTAAGGACAATGCATGCGAAAATTACAGGCTAATAAAATATAATATATATATATATATATATATATATATATATATATATATATATATATATATATATATATATATATATATGTATATATATATATATATATATATATATATATATATATATATATATATATATATATATATATATATATATATATATATATATATATATATATTTTCATATAGTTCCACAGATTTCTGATGTAAGACCATCGTTCATGTGTTTTTCGTAATATGATTTTGCCCCAGCCCATATTAATTCTATTGCGTTAAACTGGCAATGGTATGGCGGCAGTCGTAAAACCTCATGTCCATTTTCCCGTAATATTTCATCTACGGCATATATTGTTAGTTTTTTAATAGATTTTGCCATTAAAAGAAGTTCTAGTTTCAGCATATTGAGTAAAGGATTTTGTTTTTGTTTTATTAGCCAGTCATAAATATCAATTTTCTTCCAGGATGAAGTAGGTTGTTTATTTAAGATTCATGAATTTGGAATCAGTTGTTCTTTTAACCACTTTTCAAACAGTTCTCGGTTCATATTATCATGGTAGTCCATACTTTAGGATGTTGAAGAAAACAGTAAACTTGCACCAGGGAGAAATCCTGTTGAAGAACCTGCATGCAAAATGATGAATCGTTTTCCCGTCCCATATCACTTTTTTCTCTTGACATTTTTTACAGACTCGTCCTGCCAAGATTTCACTTCCATTAGAAAATATTCAAGTTTTAAACTGGATACGCTGACTTGCTATATGTGGCAACTCGCATAAAAATCTTCGATTACAGTCCTTTATATCGAAAACCTAACATTTTTATTAATTTTGACAACGATTTTAGTCCAATTTCCAATATGCCTCGATCTTTTAAAGTTTCTTTTAAAATTTGAATGGTTATACTAGTTTTTGATGTGTATATATCGTAAATTGCATTACGAACATCCATTTTTACAGTGTCACTTAAGTCTTCTGTCTCTGGCTTTTTTCGTGTACATTTCTTAATCTTCTTCGGTAGTAAATGATGCTTTTTTTCATGCACAATTTTCTGCACAGGTCTTATACGGATTCCCAGAGCTTTTGCTACGTCTCTTGGATATGATATTGGCCGGTGAATTTTCATTTTCGTAATATTTTGTTAGATTTAATACCATTTTTTTCGCTTGTGGATGCAAAAAACCCGAAAATTGTTCTCTGTCACTCATTTTGTCACTGACTTGTCAATCTGACTTTGAAGTGACATCGCTCAAAGATTTTTGCAACTGCTGGTGTTTATGTTTATCCTCTTTTTTCATATGAAAATATCATAGGTCTATCTAATTCATCTTCCAGATTTTATGCGGAGGATATAATACACGTACACGTAATAAAAGAAAAACAAACTTAAAAAGTTTGTTGTTGATAAATCGTATGACCCGCACAATAACACTGCTTTTGACTATATATTGCTGCTAACTTTACACGTTGATTGTGCTACACATAGATACGTGTCCAACTTGTATTCGAGAAAATAACCAAAATGCTTTCTTTCAACGTGAAAAAGATGTCACTTTTTAGAATAGTCATAGAGAGCTAAGAAAGTTAAGCGCCATTGAGCATTGTCATTACTTGGACAGTTGACTGCTTGGGTCACGCTTTGACGTGACGGGTGGCTAAAAGTAGGGTTTAGTTACTATAATACATTAAAGTATAATATCTGTATTATTCACATAAATCTGTTATTGAAAACAAGATTTAAATATATTATGTTGAAAATAAAAAACACAAATTCTGCGAACACGCTTTTATGTTTCGGCAATAATTTGCTTTTTTAAATCTTATTACTATTTGATTTAAAAAATATTCTTTAAAAGCATTTAAAAAACGTGCTTATTTAATGTATATCTTATATGAGCTCGAGTTCAAAGATCTTGCCTCTTATCTTATTTTTCTGGTCATATTTTTAGTACATAATACAACTTATCTATCAAAAGGGATCAAGTGTTTGTTTTTTTCTGGGTAGTCAAACATTTGATTATAGATTTTCTTTTTCGAGTTTCCTGTTTGCCATTTTATAACAGAGTATTGCGTTCTATTTAATCGTTAAACAGATAACTAAGCCTTAGCATTATATGGTAATATATGCTTTACATAATAATATAATTTTCCCATAATCTCAGAGAATTCAGGGATGCAGTTGGAAATTGAAAACACTGTATCAAAGTATATGTTTCTGCCGTTAAAGTTTGTTTCTAATGTTTCTAATGAACTAAACACTTAATTATAAAAGGAAACCAGTAAGAAAATCGGTAAATTGACCTTTACCCCGGAAGTTCCCTCGTAGCGCATTACACCAAAATACAGAAAACATACTTTATAGAGTGTCCACCATAACGTTGGCTATATATGGAAATAAACTTTTTTTTTAGTATTTTGGAAACACTTCACTGCGCGATGATCTCCTCATTTTTAATAACTACTAAATCGATTTTACATAATATGTTATTTAACATATAAAATAACGGAAACATTTTTGGAATTATAAAAAGTAGGGTTAGGTAAAAAGATATAGGAAAAAAATGTTTAGAATTTGGTATTGCATGTTTGTCTGGGTGTAATATTATTTTTCCTGTCTTGAAAATCATTTATTTGCTATTATTGATAAAACACGTGATATCCAAATATGTTTTTTTTTACTAAGACTTATTACTCACAACTCCTAACTAGTTTTAGAAATGATAATGCATATTGCTTATGCATTTCTAAACATTTTATTAGATTTTGGAAAATAGGATTCAAATACATGCCAAGTAAAATATTATATTTTAATTTAAGCTGTTTATATTAATAAGTAAGCATAATGCAAGCTGCTAAGTTTAAAAGAAAAACTAAATGTATTGAAACTTAAGAGAATATGGGAGTGCATCTAGATTCTGATGCTGCACATAAATCACATGACATCTACAGTGAGATAGGTCAATGTGGGTCGCCGACAGAAACCTCATTGTCCAGCCATCAAACATAAAGACGATGGTTCAGCCAAATATAAAATATGGCGATTGACCCTAAAAACGAGTCGGTGTTTAGTAAAAAACGTTCTGTTTTCTAAAAAAAAAATAAAATAAATTTTATCTAAATTTTATAACAGTATATTGGGCAGTCAGTTGTTCAATAAACAAAAATATTAACTTCTCTGAGACAGAAAAAAAAAGAACAAAAAATACTGACATTTTATTTTTTAGGACACCCAATTTTTTATAGGATCACTAGTTTTTTACGGAGGTGGGATTAAAACTTATTATACTTAGGAAAAATATTCAGCTGTTTTCTTTCTTAATACGGAACTTGCTTGGTAGACTCGCTACATTAAAAGTTAAATGAATATATAATTAAGACACTCATTTTCGGTTAGATTTATTGGCATTTTTCATCAAAAAATTTATATTCGAAAAGAATTTCTTTCTGGTAGTTTATTTATTTTTTCTTGGAGGAAAAATTATACAGAGCTGATGAAGAGAAGATGGAGTAATTCTTAAAACCTAAATTGTTCTAAAGCTTCGGTTTAATTTTTGTATTTCGATTTTCATTTTTCAAAAAATAACATTTTAATAAGGACTCCCTCTCCACAAAGCTCGGGTTTTTTGTAAAGCAGAAGATTTATGTAGATTTTAAAGGATTGCAAGCGTTTATTTTTATTTCGGCAAGCAACGGAACTATGTTTTTTAATTCATGCCCCAAGTGTCATTATTGTTAATAATAAGAATAAAAATAAAACAAGTTGCAGTTTACTATTACTCGGGTTTTTATTACTTTTTTTACAATTTATGCAATATTACAGATGTGTTTTTGACATTTTTTAACCCTTTTCTTCAAAATTAATATTCTAAATACTTCTTTTTATAGATTTTTATGTATGATACCATATTGAATCACACAGTTACAGACAGGACAAAAGCTTAAAGCTTGATAATAGTACAGTGATTATGGATAATTCTTCATTATTTACAAGTTGGTTGGTAGGGGGGCAAGTAAATAGAGATAGGAGGGATAATTAAGAAGTAGGAATACGTCATATAGTCGTGACAAAACTGCTTTTTTATTGTCACTTGTTTTCTTCATTGCCAGTCAGTGATTTTTGCTCAGTTCTATATTATATTTTATTACTTGTATAATCTCTTCATATGGAAAAAAGCTGTAATAAAAGCGTTGGCAGAAGTAGCTGATTCTAAAAACTTTTCAGATCTAAGACCAGTTAGTATACTTTCGGTTCTATCTAAAATTATAGAACAACATATTTATAACCAGATATACAGCTACGCAAATGAATTCAAAATAATTAGTCAGGATTTTCCGAACATCATAGTACCTCCACCACTCTTGCAAATATTGTCAATATCATAGGGTTTGACAAATTATTGTAAGAGAAACTTCACTATTTTGGTTTTTCGATAAACTCCGTAACATTTCTAGAACATTTGAAAGATAGAATGCAATATGTTGCAGCTGAAAAGAATGATATGAAAAAATCAGAATATATTTCAATGTCCTTTTCTACAGAAAATCTCAACATATCACAAGAACGATTTAAATAATATATATATATATATATATATATATATATATATATATATATATATATATATATATATATATATATATATATATATATATATATATATATATATATATATATATATATATATATATATATATATATATATATATCTATATATCTATATATTTATGCTGAGGAACATAATCTTAAAATGAACGCTCAAAAATCAACTATCTTTGTTGGACTATAGAGATATTGTCTATGGCGACTTTCTAACGATGCAAGTGGCAAACACGTTACAAAAATTACGGAATTCTTGCATGCGGTTTGTTTACGATATACCATTTAGACATCATATAATATACCATTTAGACATCATATAATATACCATTTAGACATCATATAACTCCATATTTAAATAATATCTCAGCTTTAAATATCAAGAATCGCAGAAAATATCATATGTACAATTTTATATATAGAGTTTTAAGAACTGGTCAATCGCCTTACCTGAGAAAAATTTTTAATAATATTCTCCATTCGTATAATACAAGAAACATCAACAAATTTAGCATACCTAAGCACCGAACTTCAAAATTTCAACAATCATTCTGGTTTCTTGCTGTTAATCTTCGGAATGAGCTACCTAAAAATGTGAAAGAGTACTCCTATAATAAATTTAAAGAGCATATTAAATGTAAACTTTTGATTGAGCAACGCGGAATTGTATGCAGTATATAAATAAAATAGAATTGCAATGAACATCTGTGTATGTGTATGTGTACGTATATGGTGTATGGGTGTGTATATGTCTATTTGTGCGTATGTATGTGTATATGTATATATATATATATATATATATATATATATATATATATATATATATATATATATATTTATATATATTGTAGTCTGGGGTTCTTTTTTGGTTGCTGTAACTTATGTGTAAAAAGTTGTTAAAAGAGGTCTTTTAAAGTGATGCTGATACGCGGGCGGATCTACTAATAATTAGTAACGTCTTTAATTGATATTTTTAAAATACTTTTTTTTCTAATGAGCTAAAACTTCCCGATATTATTAGTAATTTTTTTAGGGTTTTTATGTATTTTCTAGTACTTAATATCTAATTATTTTTATTAAATGTCACGCGCTAGCACAATATTAGCCCAATCTTGGGCTATTGGAACGGTTTTTTATAATCGCTGTGCAATGCGCATTTGTCAACTACTAGCTATGTAATGAATTTATGTACAAAATTTTGTAATTACTACCCTGACAGATAAATAAATTTGAATTTGATATAAAGTGGCAGTATAGGATTATTAAAATATAAAAATCGCACAAAAAACAGGTTTTGGCCAATCCCTTACAAGATATAACTGCCTAATTAATAATAACGAAATTTTCCAGTTATTGTTGTAGAAAGTGGAGGGTTTTCAAGGTTCTTTTGAAGACATTCTTACGGTTTTGAGACTTGAGATCACGGAAAGATAAAAAAAATTATATTTCAATATGTGCAGAAAAATGTATTTTAAATGTGTGAGCAATTTCAGAATCCAAATCAGTCGTAATCAATGTCCTCCTCATTTTAATCAATTGCATTATCTTGCATCTGCTCATTTTCCTCGTCGTCTCATGCGGCTGGTAGTTTATGTTGTACGAGCCTGACATCCGTTATAACGTCTTGTTTAAAATTGTTACATTACTCCACTTTAAAAGAACTACAGACTGAAGAACACGAGATTCCTGCTCTCCTGCAAGAAAAATTCCTATCAGAGCCCTTTTTACAATTGCGAGAGCGAGGAGAGCGAGTCCATCCACAAGGGGTGGCCTTGGGCAGTGACGGAACTACCGTAGCAGGGGGTATTGATAGCAGGGTCATCATTTATTCTCCAGCACTGTTTTTGGGGTTGCATTTCTTTATAAAAAGATTATCTAAACCATAAATGATTTTTTTTTAGTTAATCAATTATTTTCTAGACGTGCATATAGGGAGTCCATTGTGGAAACCTACGCCGAGGCCCAAAATTTGTAGTTACGCTAATGTTGTTGTCATTTAAAGTGGTTCATGGGCATCTCCTATATTCTACCCACTAACAGACATTTTACGGGGGTTTTGTTTTTCACTCCACATGTTGTTTTTCAAAGCATGTGTAATTTTCTCGATTAAATATCACTAAACACATATAAATACAAATAACCCACTGTTCACTACACTTAGATAGGCAAATATGAATCCCACTAATTCTCTACTAATTTTTTCTCAAAAAGTACTGTATTGTTTATTTTATTCTTGATAAAACAAAATGACAATACAAGTCGTTTTTGTGCAAAGTATTCCTCGTGTATTTCATAAGTAACAATATACATAGGCCTCCTCAGCCGTGATCGCAGCGGAAGTAGCTAATGAGCATTTCTCCAAGTTACGTTACCTTTGGCCTCTATAATAGATTGGTACGTTTCGAAAGAAATAATTCCCTAAAACAAAATAAAATATCAAATTATCTAAAAATTTTGAGAAAAAGCTAGCACATAAACTACACATTATGAGCTTTCGATTGATTACAAATGAAATTCTTTTTATAATTTTTAATATCTTATTACCGATTTATCAGCAATTTTTCAGGCATTCAAGAAAAAATCTGAAACAACCGACAAAAAGAAAGTTTTTTTCAGATAGGCAGATCCATAATTTCGCCATACTTCGTTTGATAGACTCTAAAAAAGATAATAGCAAATAAATAAAACGAACAAGGCAAAACAAAAATAAAATAATAAATAAATATACGAACCCTCAATAACTTGACCAAAATAAAACAATTTCAAGCAGTTATATAGTCCTGTGATTTTTTTAGGGAAAATTAGATATCACATATCGTAGACACGAATATGATCTTACAAACGAATTTTAAATACAAAAAATATACTTGACTTATTGCAAAATTTGCCCTCGCTCTTGTTCTTTTCTTTCTTTCTTTCCTTATATGGAGACGGCTGCCACTTCTTTGCTTTCAGCGCCATTCTCCAGCACAATAGGTATCGACAACGGGTTGACGAGCAAAATGCTCTCCGTAGGTCGCTGAACTGTACTAATTATTTTTTCTTTGAAAAAGCACATTGTTTCCACCATCAAAGGGTGAACTCCTAGGGCTTCTACTGATATCGACGTATATCCTTTCCTTTCAAAGCGATGCCGGACTTGCGCACTCCCGTGGAACTTTATAGTCACCGCACCACCTTTGGACTTCTTAGAAAAGCCTGTCCAGAGGAAGAAATCACAATTCCCACATCCCCTAGGACTCTCCACCTCACAGCGATTGGTCCGTTATGTAGGATGTTCCCCCAGTGATGTTTCCACAACGGTCGTTGGACTGCCTCTCAAAACACCACGAAAAACTACACTTTTTTCCCGCCGTCAGGGAGTCTTACCGAGCACGTGTGTTTAGCTCGGTGATCCGAGCGGAAGTCTCCTCGCGCTTATTAATAAATTCAAGGATTTTTTTCTTGGCGCAAAAAGAGGGGAGGGGAAAATCGATGACAATTTTAAATTAATTTCTGAAAACTACTACATTTCCAAAAAAAATCATTATGACTATTTTTGTAGGTAATGATCTGTTCTATTGGAGAGATATTGGCCAGAAACCGCTTTTTGCCTCTTTTTGGCCATTTTTTATGCGAACCAAAGGGTTTACATGTAAACACTCTGAACACTCTTAAACAGCCCCCGCAGGAGCTACCATTCACAAAAAAGAAAGGTGCACTTTAGTAACTTCCAAACCCCTGGTGACTGGGCTATAAGACAATCTTCGAAAATATGATTACTAAATGGCTAGGCTTTTTTGGCTGGATGCTTACAGGATGGTAACGCCGATTTCTCATTCACACGTGGTAAAAGACTCAATGATATTTTAGGTCGCTCCGTGTACTGGACGAGGACTCGATCTAATTGCATGTATTTTTACGGGCGCGGATTACCGCCTTAAGAATCGTGATAAACAGATCGTACCGTTACCGTCTTGAACTAATCGTGCCGATTTCAAATTTTGTTTTTATTGGATGGCAGGTCAAAATCGATTATTAGCGCGGAATGAAGGAATTATCAATGAACGGTATAAGATACTTATTAAACATACAGAAGCAATTGTTTTTCCGGAATATAAAAAAACTCAAACATTTTTGGAAAAAGATAACATCCCAGTTTCTTAGCGGCTATTATGCCAGTTTATTCCATGATATGAGTAACGTGACTGAGTCTTAGTTGCATTGAACTATACTAGATTTTTGTGGTCTTACTTCTACGGCTTTTTAGAAGTCTTGGATGAAATGAAAAGTTATCACTTGACGTCTATTGTCCATTGGAAATACACTACGTTTATTAATTATGGAATATTTAAAAATTCAGTTTCAATACCTCATAATTTTTTTAATGGTAGACCGACTTTTTCAGTTTTTTTTTGGCTGATATGTATCTAGAATTACGAGCAGGGAACTAATATCTCAGTATGTATATATAGGGCGAGACATAAAGATTAAGTCAGCTGCGTAGCAAAAGAAAATTGCATCTTTATAGTGCGTCGGTTAGCGACTTATGTATAGTAATTATTGGCACATATACTTCGCCAAGGAGATACAGGAACTTACAAAATTATGCCAGTTTAGTTCGAAATGTGGGAATCTTCAATTTTCTGTAAAACGACTTAAGCTGTTGTAACAAATTTTACTACATAAGGCAGAATAATTTTAAACGCCAAATTCAAAATATCCATCAGCGACGTTGCCACATTTCTACATGTTTCTGCAGATGTAAGTAATTTATTATTTAAAACAACGAGATATTTGTCATGGAATATAGAAAATCAGCATTATTTAAATAAACGGACATCATTAGATTTTCTGTAAAGTCTTTAACATATAAAAAAGGTCGGTATCTAAAGGTAATGTAATATGCTAAATTGGAAAATCTATCAACCATATTGCTACATTTTTAGAATTTTATGTAGATATAGCATCTTTTTCTTTTCAAATTAAACACGTTTATTGTTGCTGCTATCGTTTTCTTGCATTCAATTTAGTACTATCCCACAATTTTATATACATATTTGTTAAACAACTATAATTTAATATGTACCTGGAACCGCAAGTACCTATGTAAATAATTACTATGGATAAGCCCTTAGAGTAAGAATAAAAATAGAATTCACTATTTACATATTTAGTCACTGCCAAGATTACCTCACAGTATAAGGTACGACGATGCCAAGCCTAGCTAGGAACACCAATGTTTATACCAATTTATATTACGGTGAATATGTTTAAACATGATGCAATAAAATTTTCATACAAAGAATAATAATGTTTTTCCAGTATCAGTTTCTAACCAGTATAAAGAAATTACTTTTATTGTAAAATAGTAAAATACAAACTAAAATACCCAAAGCCGCAGATCAGATGACACCAGTAACAAGAGTTTTAGTTAGATATGGCAAACCCGATCGACAACTCCACGTAATAGACCATCCCACTTTCATTGACAAGGGATCCTTATAGTAAAAAAGTATAATAGTCTACAGTAAAGATTGTTACAGGGTCACGTGACCGGCGTGGCTTAAAAACCAATAGCGGGTTGTGGAACTACAATAAATTTTAACATTAAAGAAATTAATTTGGTAAAAAAATATTTTATTAGATACCAAGCTTTTCTTAGCGTCACTACTGCATGTGTTCTAATGTATTATTGTGTATTTGTTGATATGGTTCAAATCTTCTAATTATATGTTGCCTTACTTCAAGAAGCAGCGTTCTAAAGGTGCGGTGACATTAGAAGAACATTGATTTTTTTAATACTTAATAAATAAGTTTTATTTACTTTATCTTGGATATTGCGAAACTAGGAGCTTTAGTTGACCTAACTATGGTGTGTGAGTTTGTAAAAAGATGGCCGTTTAAGTTTGGAATTTTCTTTTAATCACTAAGTAAACAGCAAGGTTTCCTTTTCCAGGAGACATGTCTAATGGAAGATACCTTATTCACTTATTTTGGGTCACATGACGTATTGACCAATCCGGTTCAGTATAATAGAACGTTTATTTCGTCGGGGGTCATATGAGAATCCTCAGAAGCAAAATGATACAAGAAAGACTCTGAGGTGATTTTTTTGACGATTACAATAGTTTTTCCTATCAGAGAATTAAAATAATTATAGAATATATCTAATACTATATTAAAATAGTCACGCTCAAAAAAACGTACTGCGATTTCGAAAATCACTAGATTTTGGATGAAATCTGGGAAATAATAGAGTTTCGGATGATTTCGCGCTTTTTTTTTTAATTTTCACTTGAGTTAGGCCAATTTTTTTAGGTAAGTGTTTTCTGGTAAAGGAATTTAAATGTTGGTTGTTTGGTTATTAAAAGTAAAAATGTGTTCTTAAACATGTTCTAAACTGGTTAAGATTTAGGATATTGAAAATTAAAAAAAAAATCTTTTATTTTTTAAATTTTAGCTATTAACATGAAAAAACAATGACAGTGACAGTTGGCTTTTCTATTCTTATCTTATAGCGCTTTTGTTACTTTCCTCGCAAAAGGAAAATATTCTAGTTGCAAAACAACTTTTTTTCAGTTCCGTCGGTTAGTCTGTATGTCTGTCCGCGACAATGCTCAAGAACTGGTTGTCCTATTTACTTCAAGTTTTGGTTAAACATTAAAGGTCATATGATGATGACGGTAACATTTTGGTAAAAATCCAAGACGGCTTAACAAAATGGCGGTCTATTAAAATTTAAAAAAAATATGACTAAAAAACTGCTTATCCATTTTATCCAAATTTTGCAGAAAAATTAGGTGTGACATGACTATCAACTGATAAGTTTTGCTACAAATCCAAAATGGCGGCCTAATAAAATGTTATAAAAGTCAATGCAGAAAACTACTGCATCGATTATGTTCAAATTTTGCTCAAAAATCAAATATTATATAGAAATGAACTGGTAAAAATGTTGAGACAAATTCAAAATGGGGGAACAAAACTGTGGCCGAATTAAATGTTTAAAAATATCTGAAAAAAGTACTTATCGGATTGATTGATTCTCTCTGAATAAATATTAAAATTCGCTGGCCATCTAGGCATTCCTACTCTCATTTTTAAAATATTTACTAAAAATGTATGATATGTATTTTCAAGTTTGTACAAATGTTAAAATTCCGCCGCCATGTTGGCATTACAATCTTGAATTTTTAAAATGTTCACAAAAATTCATTTTGAAATTAGTCTGCTATGTTGGTGCCGCCATTTTTAATTCTCAAACATTGATTAAAATTTCATAACTCTCATTCTTAAATACTTCTAGATACTGATATTTCAGCCGAATCTGTACAAATGACAAAATTCGTTCGCTATATTGGCTCCACCATTTTGATTGTTGTTGTGCATTCTTAAATAATCCCCACAAATGTTAAAATCATCCGTCCGACCTGCTGACATTGTTATTTTGGCACTGCTATTTTGAATTTTTAAATGTTGATACTCTTAAATTTTCCTAGACACCAATTTTCAGTTTAATCTACACAAGTAACAAAATTCGTCGACCGTATTGGCGCCGCCATTTTGGATCTAAACGTTCCGAAATCCGGGTATGCATGTCAAATTTGAAAATAATCGGTTATGGAAGTGGTGAAAAATCCATTACAAGATTTGAACCAGACATACAAACATACAATCTGACGAGTAGGAACTTTAAAACTCTAACAATAGTATTCACTATACGCTAAAACGTGAAGATATGTAAAACCTGAGGGGCGATTATTTCACGATTATAAATATTTTATTAGGGCGCCATTTTGTCCGGCCATCTTGAATTAGTACCACAATTTTACTAGTTGATCTCTATACCACACACAGTCTATTAAGCACTTTTTCAGGCTGAATTTTTAAATATTTTATTAAGCCGCAATTTAGTTCCGCTTTCTTGGATTCGTCCTAAATTGTTACTTACTAAATACTTGATGTTCGTGCAAAATTTGAGATAAATTGGATAAGTAGTTTTTAAATAATAAGTTTTGTAATATGTTACTAGGCCGCCAATTTGTTTCGTCATATTGGGTTTTTACCAAAATGTTACCAGGTCATTCCCATATGACCCTTAATCTATTTTGGCTTTTTCGCAACTGAATAAAAATATTTAACTTTAAATTAATTGAAGCAAATATTAATAAAATAACATATCTCAACATTTAGAGTAGTCTCTCTATGGAATGTTTCGATACATATATAAACAATATTATTTAAGCAAGCATAAGAAATTAAATCATTTACCTTAAGTTTTATATAAGTTAAATATTTTTATTCAGTTGCGAAAAAGCCAAAATAGATTTTTGTTTGTCAATCTAAACGCAACCAATAATCTGAACACATTTAAAAATGACCCTTAATGTTTGACCAAAATTTGAGGTCAATCAGGTAAGTAGTTTTTTAGCTATGCCGCGAACAGACAGACAGACCGGCAGATTAGAGGAAACAGGTTTTTCGGCATCTAGGGACCCTGAAACGTGAAGACTGAAAAAATGCCGGAGTCAGGCCAATGCACTCATTTTTTGTTAGCCACTTATTTTTTCTTGTCACTACAAAAATTTAAAAATATGGTAAACTATGCAAACTTAAAGTAGGCAGGGTATATTGAAGAGTTATTATTATTTTAATGAAACGATAGGTATATAATATGTATGTCCTCCCAATCAGCGTCCTCCTACTGACAATAAATATTTATACTAGGTTTGATGATTTTCTCTTTAAAACACCCTAGAATGTTTACAAAAACTTTGCCATAAAAGACGTTGTGTTAGAGAGAGATGAAAAACGTTCTACTACATGGTGGAGTCAATGGGAATACATTGTTCTTATACCATTTTTTTCAAATTATTGTCTAAAGATAAAGCTGCTAAACTTTTCACTCAATTTTTAATTTTTTTTCTGAAGTGTTAATATGTTAATAGGGTGGATATTATATTATGCGTGAAACCACTTTGCCCTGTACTGACGTTAACAATAATAATAATAATTCTAACTTATTAATGAAAATCGCAACCATGTTCTAGCTTTGTGCAATTTTTGCGTATTGAAAACGTAATATAAATACAACGTTGGTTTAACTTATGTAAAACACTTGGAACAGTACATTGACTTTAAGTTATCTCTCTAGGCGTATTAGTTGTAATTACTTTACTCTAATTGGTACATACATGCATAAACCGTAATTCTTATCAGTTTTAACACTGAAGTTATTAAAACTATTATTACAGTATGTTTGGTATCATTTTAAAAATTTTCACTTTTTTCGGCATCTGAAAACAATTTGTCCTAATATTTAAAAAAGAAACATACTATTAAACCTAACAGTATTTTATATAACGTCGTTTTATTAACAGAACAGATGGCACGAAATGGTTTTGAGGACCTTTTTTCTTTCAATTTTTATAATTATTTTTTCTTGCCTCGTTTAGCAAGTCAAGAAGTTTTACAGTAAGATAAAGAGATCTTTCTTTGTTCAGATTATTCATATAGTACTTAATACGATGGATAAAACATTTAAATTCGACTTTCGGTTATACCGGAAGTAAGTTTTAAATTAAATCGCTTAAATATTTTTGATTTCAGTTTCTGCAATTGATTTTCTATAATTTACGATAAGTCCATAATATTTTTTTGACAAGCAAGCGATTTTTCGATCCATATAGCTAATGAACGGTCTTTCACAAGGACGAAATTGATTAGGTGTTTTTTACTTCTGAAAAGTATTCGTTTAAAAGTGAGTTCAATGCAGTTATATGCATTGAAACAAAATTTTTTACTTACACAGATTTGGATTATACTTTCGTCTTCCCCTGCTACAAGATAATTAAATGTGTGCTATTTTAGAGAGATTTAGGGTGTACCTACAGTGATCATTTTTTTTTTTTTGGAGGAAAAAAGTACGAATCAGATGTTGAAGGTAAAGGGCGTCTATTATTAGTGTTTTCCAAGCTGAGGAAAGATAGTAGGAGCAATGACATAAAAGCGTCGAGAAAAAAACAAACTGTTGCTATAATAAATCTTTTGCGTGTTGCTTCTTTTCCGCGGTTGTCGAGTCGTCTAAAAAATATACATACCATTTTCCCACATTCTTGAGTCAGTAAAGTAATTACCATATTGAGAAATGGAAGCTTCGAAAGGGATTTTCTTAGTTAAACTATCAAGGCTATATCTTTAAATCATCAGTTTTCTTGTATTTCATTCAAGCTGTAACACTGTTACTTCGACAATTTTTCTTAAACGTTTATTTTTGTCGCAAACATAGAAAATTTGAGCGTAACATACAAACCACATCCAAATTTCTATAAAACTTGTAAGAAATTATTCTTTTAGAAGTTGTTAGAGGATCATTTTGTTGTTATGTGTTTACTTCACATTTTCGAAACACCACTGCGCTCCGTGACAACATTCTTTCTCAAGCGGCAATCCAATACTTTTCGCTCTAAATACACGAATAACTATTAAAAATTGTCAAAAGCTGCCATCTGAATAAATACTTACAAGTAACAGGTAAAATATATTCTTCAATGTTTCATTCAAAATTCAAATTTATAAACCAATAACATTTTTTATTAAATAATATGACACAATTTAACACATTAACTCACTCGATGGAAAAAACATCTAAATTTAGAAATCACATAGTACTCAACCATAAAAAACAAAGTATACTTAAAATTAACGTAAACATTAGTTCTTTGGTAAAATAACTTAGACATAACCCTAAAACCTATTAATTAACATTATTCCCCAGTGTACTAAAAAAGGCATAGGCGGTACACCAGATCTAATTACCATGAGAGTTAAAACTTTGAATTCACCAGTTATGCTTTGCCTATTCACTATAATTGTGCAATTCTGGCATTTAGAAAAAATATTTAGTCCACTGCTGTGTACGTCATCTTAAACCTGTAAGTGCCAAGTCAGACCTCTCTAAGTTTAAATCGTTATCTTCGGCCTTTATTTCAGGAAAATGCCTAATACACTCCATCATATTTAATATGACCGAGTGTATTAGACTCATTGCAATTCGAAGGAAATAACTTTGGTTTTGGAAAAGAAAAACAGAGAAGAGGTTTTAAGAAACATCACGCATCTGTTGAGTTCTTTAAATATTAAAAAAAGCCAGGTTTCAAGTTTCAATGCTTTATATATCTCTGCATATCAGTCTGTTGTTTTTTTTTGTTAAGCAAACAGTTCTTGAACCAAATACGATGCAAAATAATTTTTAGACAATTTCTGCTATAAAGATACGGAAAATTGAATTTTTCAATTATGTGGTATAATGATTCAAACTTGCTTTATAACTAAGAAATTTGTATATTAAAAAAAAACATAAAATTAAAATGTATTTTCCGAATTACAGAATCTATGGTTCAAGAAGACTACCAAAATGTGATGTGATATTAACAATCTTTTTTGGGAAAACTGTGAAGTATTTTCTCATTTCCGAAAATATCCTCGGCATCTTTTTTAATTTCTAAAAAATGGCGTCTGTGTTGGCAATATAATTCACTTTCATTGTCGAATTTTACATTTTTTTCCAGAGGGTATATTATTTTCCTGTAAAAGTCTATCACGAATCAAATCTAAAAATATAAATTTAAAGTTTTCAATACCTTCTAATATAAATTTTTTTTGTTCGTATAATATGCTTTTTTGTAGGTACTTATTTTTTGTATATAAAATGAAGAAAATATATCATTTTTATTCTAAGGGTGATTGCCGCATTGCCGGGATGTAGTTGCACCCTGATATTAATCACAATAAAACGTTTTTAGAATTATTTATTTTCACGTTTATATTCATCTAAATATTATACTGTAAAAGCCATATTGCATAGTCTATGTTAGAAACCCTATTTTTATATATTGTAATCTTTTCACGCACTTTGTAAGCAGAGAGAGACAGAGAAAGAAAGTTAATTCACGTATTATTAACCAGAAGCAGATCAGTGCAACACTGACGACGCCAATCTGCATCGACGCCATGCTATCCCTGGCGTCGGGCGGGAATAAGCGTCCCGACGACATGTTTATTGGAGTTTCAAGGATCCAATAGGATACGTGTTCCTTTAAGAACTTGTAATCGGCCAATAACCTTTTGATAAAGGGTTTCTTGAAAGTGGCATTGTTGCCAGTTCTAAGAAGTAATAAATAATAACAACAAAAAAATCGAATATGATTTTAATAGCAGGCAGAATTGATACGATCCCTATTTAAAAAAATTAACAACAACATTTAAAATTAGTTAATTTAAGTTATGCATATTAAAAAAGCCGGCAAATTTGCTTTTACTCTCGTTATGAATATTTCCTTTTATTAGGAATAGTGAAGTGTGATCCAAAAGATCCGTACATAGTTATTTAGTAACACGAATACATAAACTGTCGTTTAAAACATTTTTATTATTGGGCGTCATTTTGTGCCCTATATTAGATTCGTACCAATCCGCCATCTTGCATTGGTGCCAACATTTTACCAGTTGATTCCTACGTAATACTAGATAATGGTGCAATATTTGAGGTAAATTGAATAAGCAGTAATAATTTTTTAAAATTATTTTTGCCATATTAAATTTTTACCATAAACTTACCAGGTCATCCCCATATGACACAACTAGATTTTTAGCTATGCCGCGAGCAGAGATACTGACAGATAGACTGAGTAAACATATTTTATCGTATCATCTAGGGACTCTAAAATGTGAAGATCTGTAAAACCCTGGGACTTGTTAAAGAAGTTAAAAATTTATATAATTATACGTCTATACTTTTATTACACAGTAATCAATAAAAATAAAGTATCGTGTTTGGACGTGAATTTTGACAGTATCGCCATTAAAAATAAGTCGGTAAAATTTGTAAATAGCTTTACCCGAAACATCCCTTCTTATGAATCTTCTCTTCTATTAGGAATAGTGAAGTATGGCCGTATTTAGTTCTGCACGTAGTCATTTAGTAACACACACATATATATATATATATATATATATATATATATATATATATATATGTGTTTTCATTCCGGGTGTACATCCGTTCACTACTGTCGTTCTGAAAAGAACAGTTTTGCAGACGAGACAAAACGAACTTAAGGTAATATCTAGTGCTTTAAAGAAAAATGGCTACACAAATCGCACCATAGAGAAAGCTATTAATGCACAAGTTTCCCGAACAACGAACAACAAAAAATATAAACCGGGAAAGCAACGAGTAGTCTTACCATATGTAAAAGGCACAACAGACAGAATGGGAACAATTCTGAGGAAACACAACATACAAACAATACACAAGCCACAAACAACTATAGGTAAACTACTCGGAAACCCAAAAGATAAAATCAAACTGGAAAACCACGGAGTGTACAGTATCCCGTGCCAGGACTGTGAAAAGTTGTACGTAGGGCAAACTAACAGGCGAATATCAGCAAGAGTGGAAGAGCATAAACTCAGCATCAGAAATAAACAAACAACCTCAGCTTTATTCCCACATCATCAGGAAACCGGCCATAAAATAAATTTCGATGGGTGTAGGGAGATTGCCAATATAGAACATTATAAGACCAGAATAATCCGAGAAGCCATAGAAATTGAAAAGCAAGGTGATTTAAATAAAAGGGACGAATCATTAAAACTACCAACAGTATGGAAGACAATAATCGACAAATCTAAAATCGCAAAAACTCAAGCGCAATTAGCGCAACAACAACAGCACCATCCGGAAAACATAAATAACGACCAACGCCTGCGCAGATATAACCTTCGGCCCCGAGTGGGGGTATAAAAGGAAGCGTCGCAGTCACCAACACTTCAGTCTCTATTCGGACGCGAGAAGGAAAGCTTCGAAAATGCCAAATGTGATTTTGGCGAAACGTCAGCAAAACTGTTCTTTTCAGAACGACAGTAGTGAACGGATGTACACCCGGAATGAAAACACATTGTATTTTTCCATCCGTGAAGGAGTAAAAATCAACATATATATATATATATATATATATATATATATATAAATTGTGCTTTCTTTCACTTTTGTAGACAAAAGATAGTATTCAGGAAGGCATTTCCGGTTAAGTTTCTCTACAGATTAGTTTTACCCAATTACCCTAAAGTTCTCTCATAAAGAACACCTCCTTTTGTATAGAAAAGTGAAAGATAATACAATTTATATATGTAACTACTAAATGACCATATGCAAAATAGGAACATATTTCACTATTACTAATAAAGGGAAGTATTAATAGCGAGGGAATTTCCGGTTAAGATCCTTTACAGATTAGTTTTACGTAATTATCCTGATGTTCCCTCATAAGAAATCCCCCCCTGTTGTATAGAAAAGTGAAATATACCACAGTTTATATATGTAACTATTAAATAACAATATGTGAAACTCAATAGGGTTATACATTACTACTCGTAATACAAGGATTCATAATGAGGGAAGTTCCGTAAGATTCAAGTACTTTGACACCGACTTCATAAAGTCAGATTTTCATGATGAATAAAATAATATGTTAGCGCTTTTTTTTTTAAATCGGTTTTACCTTTTTTATTAATTTCAGACTTTTTAGACAAAGTTTTAAGTTCTGTAGTTTAAACTTAGGTTAAAATTTTGGAGGTCCTACTACTATAAATAAGTAACTACTGGGTCCAATGCATATGAAAATTTGAATAACCGTATTAATAATACTATAAAAAATATTAAAATTTAAAAAGATGAGTAAAATTGAACTTCGTGTCATTAAAAACCCCGAAAACTAAATGAAAACCGATATTAACATGCATACATTTTTTTCCTGGTGAACGTAATATATATTAACCACTTCAGTAATATCTTGAAAATTCCCGGAAAACTTCATCCAAATTGGTCAAATCATTGGTGCAAATACATAGGATCAAATTGATAACCCCCTTCTTTTTTGAAGTCGGTTAAAAAAATCAGAAAGAATAGGGGAGACTTAATATCCCATTAGGAGTCATCAGTTATTGTTTTAAATAAAGTAATGAGTTGAACTGAATAAGTTTATTTCCAGTCTTATTCCTTGTTGACGGGCTCAGAGACCAAAAATTTGCTTGCGTGCTTCTTTGCCAGTGGCGTAAGTTTTAGCCGCGTCAGTATGTTAGAAATATTTAGAATAGATTCTTTGAAAATATATTCCGTAAAGTTATAACGTTATTGAAAATTTTAGTTTTTTTTATTGGAATGGTTATACATAGATAGGTAATTACAAATTATAATAGGAAAAGGAAGAAAAAGCGAGTGATGCCGCCGATATGAGAGATTGTCGCCTCTCGTCTCGACGAGATAAATGAGTAATTTTCTCTCACTAGTCGGGGCGAGACGAGAGAATGGTTTTTTCACGGCGAAAGTTTCTTGTTTTAAGCAATAATAGAAAAAATAAATTAATTTTATATTATATCATATATATATATATATATATATTATATATAATATATATATATATATATATATATATATATATATATATATATATATATTGAGGGCAATGCCTATTTTCTTTTCTGGTCTTTGAAGAAAACGAGGTGAAACAAAATAAATTGGCGTTCTTAATGAGGAGGTAAACGTATTTTATTATTTATAGCTATTCAAACACAGTTAGCATAAAAATACAAATAATAGCATAAAAATAATTTCCTTTATATTGAAAACTGTTTCCAAAACTTAATCAGCTGATCAACTTAATTTTAAACCAAAGCTGTCATGGTTTTTGTCAATTAAGGAATCATGGTTCTGGGAACTTACACGGTTTTAAATTGAAATTACTATCCGAGGTTTCGCCTTTGATTGATCGCGGCATCTTCAGGGATCTTTACTCCTCGAGATCTGAACACAATCTACAGATCTCGTGGAGTAAAGATCCCTGAAGGTGCCTCGTGTAATTGAAGGAGAAACGACGCATAATAATTGAAATTTGACTCGGTCTTATCCTTATTAGAGCATTTAATAATTAAAGCCACAATTTAAATCAGAGATACATAATCTATATATTTAAAACTCTAAGACAGATTATTCAGCAAGTTCGTGAGAGAGTTATACTGCATCAATTTATATGACCTTTCAACACTATTTTTTGTATTGTTCTATTGCGAATTTTTTAATAAAAACTAATATGTATTTCTTTAATGACATTTCCGGACGATGCATCGATATGTGAATGCTTACAATTCCTCTGGAAAATCATCGCGCCATCTAACGGAAAAGGCAGAGCAAGGTCTACCAGGGCATGTAGTATATTTATTTAATACTGAGGTTATTTTAATTTAACCAAGTTTAACGCAGGAAAATGTAATACCTACTCATTATCTACAGTATTCAAAGGGATTGTATGTGTATTGTATGTCGTAATGTTTCGTTTGGTCAAAGTGCAGTTACGTGAATTATGAATGAATTTGATGTTTGATGATCCAAGAATATAAACAATTAGATCTAGTACTATTTAAATATCTATGGTTAAAAACAGTTAAATAGGTCGTCATTTTCTTCCACCATATTGTATTCGTACCATAATTTTACCAGTTGCTACCTACATCGCCCCTGCTTTTTTATTTTTTTATAGTTTATCCCTATACTACATCTAATGTTGGTGTAAAGTTTGAAGTCAATTGAATAAGAAGGTTTTTTACGCTGATTTTTAAATAATTTGGTCGCCATTTTGAATTCGCACAGAAATTTTACCAGTTCATTTATATATCACACTTGCACAAAGTTCTTTCTTTCTTTCCTTTCAATATGGAGTCGGCTGCCACTTTTTTGCTTTCAGTGCCATCTCCAGCCCAATAGGTAACGCCCAGGGGTTGACGAGCAAGTGCTCGTTAAACAGTAATATTATTTTTTAATTTTTGAAAAAGGCACATTATTTCTGCTATCAAAGGGTTAACTCCTAGGACTTCTACTGATTAGACATATATCCCTTTCTTTCAATGCGACGCCGGACTTGCGCACTCTCATAGAACTTTCTGGTCACCGCACCACCTTTGGACCTGTCCAGAGGAAGAAATCACAATTCCCACATCCCCTAGGACTCTCCACTTAACAGCGATTGGCATGTTTTGTTGGACGTTCCCCCAGTAATATTTCCACAACGGTCGTTAAATTGCCCCTCGAAACACCGCTAAAAACTATACTTCTTTCCCGCCGCCGTCAGGAAGCCCTTCCTAGCGGAAGTCCTATACAAAGTTAAAAATCAATCGAGTAAGTCGTTTTGAGACTAATTTTTTAAACATAAAAGATTGTTATATAGTAAGACATATATATATAAACTGCCTTTTCAAACATTTTTATTGGGAACCATTTTATTTCACCATCTTGGATTTCTACCTAAATTTTACCAAATTATTTTGGTTTTAGAAATTTGAGAAAAATTGGATAGGAAATCCTTTAGTAATGATTTTTTTAACATTTTAATAGGTCGTCCCGCCATATTCCATTTTTACCAAAATGTTAATATTTCATTAATTTTTTACCAACATTTGAAGTCAATAGGTTAAGTAGCTTTTAGCAAAGCCGAGAACAAGCAGACCCATGGGATTAAGAAAACATGCGGAAATGCGAAGATCTGAAAAAATATCGGAGGGTGATTTTTTTCACGATTACAATTCTTCTCCTACGAGGGAAAAGAATTTAAATGTTTTTCAATTTTAAAACAACCGAATTTTTTGGTATTTTATTTACAAAAACTTCCCTCGTCATGAATTTTTCTTTCGGAATTGAGAATAGTGAAGTGTGCTCAATTCCACGCATATTCATATATTAACATACAAACACACACATACATATATATATATATATATATATATTTATATAAATAGATATGTTTATATATATATATTTATAAATATATATATATATAAATATATATATATATATATATATATATATATATATATATATATATATATATATATATATATATATATATATATATATATATATATATATATATATATATATATATATATATATATATATATATATATATATATATATATATATATATATATATATATATATATATATATATATATATATATATATATATATATATATATATATATATATATATATATATATATATATATAGATGGAAATATATATATATATATATATATATATATAATATATATATATATATATATATATATATATATATATATATATATATATGTTGATTTTTACTCCTTCACGGATGGAAAAATACAATGTGTTTTCAATCCGGGTGTACATCCGTTCACTACTGTCGTTCTGAAAATAACTGTTTTGCTGACGTTTCGCCAAAATCACATTTGGCATTTTCGGAGCTTTCTTTCTCGCGTCCGAATAGAGACTGAAGTGTTGTTGACTGCGACGCTTCCTTTTATACCCCCACTCTGGGCCGAAGGTTATATCTGCGCAGACGTTGGTCGTTATTTATGTTTTCCGGATGGTGCTGTTGTTGTTGCGCTAATTGCCCTTGAGTTTTTGGGATTTTAGATTTGTCGATTATTGTCTTCCATACTGTTGGTAGTTTTAATGATTCGTCCCTTTTATTTAAATCACCTTGCTTTTCAATTTCTATGGCTTCTCGGATTATTCTGGTCTTATAATGTTCTATATTGGCAATCTCCCTACACCCATCGAAATTTATTTTAGGGCCGGTTTCCTGATGATGTAGGAATAAAGCTGAGGTTGTTTGTTTATTTCTGATGCTGAGTTTATGCTCTTCCACTCTTGTTGATATTCACCTGTTAGTTTGCCCTACGTACAACTTTTCACAGTCCTGGCACGGAATACTGTACACTCCGTGGTTTTCCAGTTTGATTTCATCTTTTGGGTTTCCGAGTAGTTTACCTATAGTTGTTTGTGGCTTGTGTATTGTTTGTATGTTGTGTTTCCTCAGAATTCTTCCGATTCTGTCTGTTGTGCCTTTTACATATGGTAAGACTACTCGTTGCTTTCCCGGTTCATACTTTTTGTTGTTCGTTGTTCGGGAAACCTGTGCATTAATAGCTTTCTCTATGGTGCGATTTGTGTAGCCATTTTTCTTTAAAGCACTAGATATTACCTTAAGTTCGTTTTGTCTCGTCTTTGTTTCAGTTAGTCGCACGGATCTAGATATTAAAGTATTTGCCACAGCTTGAATTTGTGCTGGGTGATGATATGATTTTGCATTTAAATATCTGTCTGTATGTGTTGGTTTTCTATACACGGTGTATTCGAAATGTCCGTTATGTAGTTTTGTGACCAAAACATCTAAAAATAGTAGTTTGTTGTTTTCTTCTCTAGAGTAAATTGTATTCTGGGGTGGATTGAATTTACGTGAGTCAGAAATTTTTCGAGCTCTGCATGACCATGTTGCCATATAATAAATATGTCATCCACATAACGAATCCATAATTTGGGTTTTAAAAAAGCTCTTGAGAAAGCAAGTTTAAAACCCAAATTATGGATTCGTTATGTGGATGACATATTTATTATATGGCAACATGGTCATGCAGAGCTCGAATACAATTTACTCTAGACTTAGAGGAAAACAACAAACTACCATTTTTAGATGTTTTGGTCAGAAAGCCACATAACGGACATTTCGAATACACCGTGTATAGAAAACCAACACATACAGACAGATATTTAAATGCAAAATCACATCATCACCCAGCACAAATTCAAGCTGTGGCAAATACTCTAATATCTAGATCCGTGCGACTAACTGAAACACAGATGAGACAAAACGAACTTAAGGTAATATCCAGTGCTTTAAAGAAAAAGGCTACACAAATCGCACCGTAGAAAAAGCTATTAATGCACAAGTTTCCCGAACAACGAACAACAAAAAATATGAACCGGGAAAGCAACGAGTAGTCTTACCATATGTAAAAGGCACAACAGACAGAATCGGAAGAATTCTGAGGAAACACAACATACAAACGATACATAAGCCACAAATAACTATAGGTAAACTACTCGGAAACCCAAAAGATAAAATCAAACTGGAAAACCACGGAGTGTACAGTATTCCGTGCCAGGACTGTGAAAAGTTGTACGTAGGGCAAACTAACAGGCGAATATCAGCAAGAGTGGAAGAGCATAAACTCAGCATCAGAAATAAACAAACAACCTCAGCTTTATTCCTACATCATCAGGAAACCGGCCATAAAATAAATTTCGATGCGTGTAGGGAGATTGCCAATATAGAACATTATAAGACCAGAATAATCCGAGAAGCCATAGAAATTGAAAAACAAGGTGATTTAAATAAAAGGGACGAATCATTAAAACTACCAACAGTATGGAAGACAATAATCGACAAATCTAAAATCCCAAAAACTCAAGCGCAATTAGCCCAACAACAACAGCACCATCCGGGAAACATAAATAACGACCAACGCCTGCGCAGATATAACCTTCGGCCCCGAGTGGGGGTATAAAATGAAGCGTCGCAGTCAACAACACTTCAGTCTCTATTCGGACGCGAGAAAGAAAGCTTCGAAAATGCCAAATGTGATTTTGGCGAAACGTCAGCAAAACAGTTCTTTTCAGAACGACAGTAGTGAACGGATGTACACACGGAATGAAAACACATTTTATATATATATATATATATATATATATATATATATATATATATATATGTATATATACATATATCCGCCATCTTCAATTTGTTCCACAATTTCACGAGTTCATTTCTATTCATAGTTAATTCTTGCACAAAATGAAATCAATTTATTAAGTAGTTTTCTCAGGTTGAATTTTTAAATGTTTTATTAAACCGCTATTGTGTTCCTCCTTTTCGGATTCGTACCAAACTTATACCAGTTGATTACTTAATAAAGCTTGAAATAGTTTTTTAGTATAATTTTTTTTAACATTTCATTAGGGTGTTATTAAGTTTCCCCATATTGGATTGTTACCAAAATATTACCAGGTCATCCCCATGTGATCCTTAATTTCTAACCAATATTTGAAGTTAATCGGGTAAGTAGTTATTTAGATATGCCGCGAACAGACAGATAGATCGACTGAGTGGAGAAAACATGATTTTCGGCTTCTAGGGACTTTGAAAGGTAAAAAACTGAAAAAATTTCCAAGGGTGATATTTTCACGTTTAAAATATTTGCCTTTTACGAGGTAAGGAAAAAAGAAGCTAGTGTGCAGTCAACACAAAGCTTGTTTCTTGGGAATTAAGTTTATTCTTATTCATCATATTTCCTTGCACAGGTTGGGTTGAGGTCGGGGGATTGCGCGTTTCATTCCAAAACCCTGTTATTCTTCTGTCTATACCAAGATTGCGCATGATGGGATGTGTGTTTGAAATAATAATTTTGCTGAAAAAAAAAACATACATGACACGTACCATTATTTATGGGTTTTTGCACATGGTTTTTCCGTATATTCTGAAACATCACTGGACTGGAGCCCGTCTTTTAAAAAAAATCTTTAAATCATTAAAGTTGAGAAATTTCGTCAATTTCGTTTTGCTATTTTTAAATGGAATATGTCTATGAAATAGGTCCCTTTTTTGACTAAAAATTACATTTAATCTTACACCCTTATCTTTAAAGACACTCGAGAGAGAACCCCGCGTATATCTTATGGGTTTTTCGTGAACCGTCAAATATCATGAATTTTATTATGTTATAGATTTCTCTCGATCTCCTGATTAAAAACCTTCATCCTATGACTGGTTTCTGAGATACAGGGAATTAATCTTTACCCAAATCGTATATGCAATACATAGGAAAACAACATAACATTATGTTACTTTTTTTAACATAATTACGGTATATCACTTCCATAAATATGAAACAAGTTTTATATGAATATAGGTCCAAAAATTTTGTTTTCTAGATATAGGACAAATAATGTTCACAATCAGACTGTATATCGAGAACAAAGAATTTGCAGACCTACGTTCATATACAATTTTTTTCTTCTTTCGGGACGTATACCTTAAATATATTGTAAAATTATTTGATGTCATTTTGGTTTCGCCATATATTTTATATGGGATTTGGATTAACTTTAACACCTTGTATCTGTGAAACTAGCAGGCGTGGATCTCCTATTAGGCTGAGAAGGCTGAAGCCTAAGGCTTTCAAGGAGATAGGGCTTCGCAGGGGCCCTTTTAGAAATTTATTTTTTTAAATAAAAATTAATTAAACTAGATATTTTTAATATCGAAATCATTTACGCCATTTATAAATAGGGTATAATTTTGATTCATAGATAGGGCCCAAGTTGAGGCTCACATAGATAGATTTGCGTAAGGGATAACATGATGTGTGTGTATGTTCACAACAGCGCATCGCACTTGCACAGCACCTCGCACCGCACCTAGCTTAGGGTCTACTTTGCACAGTAGTGTCCACGTTAACGGCAGGTACATCGCATTGATACAGTTTGTTTATTAACTCGGTTACTTCTTTGATAAAAAATAATAAACTATGAGAAATTAATTTTGATCGAAAAATCTTTTTTTTTTATTTATTTGTCTTCTTAACTACCCCATCCGCAGATATGCTGTAATTACAATTATCCGACTATATTGAACGAACAATACATAAATATTAACACCCAGTACACGTGTTTTTCATTATATAATGTTAAGCAATGAGGATTTTGCTAACATACAAGCTGAAGCTTATCGGCATGCATGACCAAATCAATTTATCAAATTTTAATTCTACACTTAAATTTGTTCAAAATTTAAATATTTACAAGTACGTGAATATCTGGAGAAACAGACAGGAAAACAAATACGACACACTTTTTTGCAGATGTGCTGTTTAATGCCTTTGCTTAATTTGTTAAATTAGTAATAAAATAACAAATACATATGAGAAATAAACCACAGATGTATAAAACTTGCAGAATATGCCGGCATGCTACATGGAAATACTAAACAGCTTTTTTACTGACGAAATGTATAGAAAATACCAACAAATTTAAAGTGTTACTATATACTTAAAAGTTTAGACTCTAACTATCCAAAAGAAGACACTTTGATAAAAAAAATAATTTCCAAAATATTAATACTTATTTGACAGCCGGGCGACGTCCTCGATTCCAGAATAGAAGAAACGTTTCGGGCCAAATATAGCAAAATCTTAAAATGGATAAGAGGATTTTTACACACGTAGAATATTAAAATCGGTAAATTTTCTATACCCGGAACATCCCTCGTTATAAATTTTTCTTTTATTAGGAATAGTGAAGTGTAGCCCAGTTTAGTTCAGTACATAGTCATTTAGTAACACACACATATATATATATATATATATATATATATATATATATATATATATATATTGTCTTTTAAAACATTTTTATTCGTCGCCATTTTGTTAGATCATATTGGATTCCTACCAGTATTTTTCCAGTTTTTACCTATGCCAGACTTGATTTTTGGGCGTAACTTAAAATAAATTCAATAAGTAGTTTTTATATTAACACACACCGCCATTTTGTTACGTCATGTTGAATTCGTACCACTTTATCCCTATATCATATTTAATTTTTCTGCACAATTTATTTTTTAAATTTTACGTTGAGTTTTTAAAGACTATTTTTCCGCCGTTTTGTTCCACTATAGGAATTCGTACCACAACTTTACCAGTTTATCTCGATATCACACTTAATGCTTTCACAAAATTTGAAATTAGTCTAAAGTAATGTTTTCAGGCTAATTTTTTAGATATTTTAAAAGGCAGCCATTTTATTTTGCTATTTTATATTCATATCAAATTGTTGCCAGTTCATTCTTATATAACAATTGATTTTTGTGCAAAATTTGAGGTCATTTGGTTAATTAGTTTTTTCAGTAATAATTTTTTTAACGTTTCACTAGGCCGCCATCTTATTCCGGCATATTGATTTTTTATCAAAATATTACCAGGTCATCCCCATATGACCCTTAATTTTTGACCAAAATTTGAAGTCTCTCTGATAAGTACTTTTTCAGCATGAACTGACAGACAAACCGACATACGAACCGACGGAATTGGTAAAACATATTTTTTTGTATCTAGATACGCTAAAACGTGAAAATATATAAAACCTGAGAACATGATTTTTTAAAGATTACAAATTTTGTTCCGAGATCTTGAATTAGTACCAAAGTTTTACTAGTTCATCTGTATACCGCAATTTGAAATCAGGCCCTTAAGTAGTTTTTCTGAATTTTTAAATATTTTACTTAGTCGCCATTTTGTTCCGCCAGGTTGGATTTGTACCAAAATTTTACCAGTTGATTTTTAAATAATAAATTAGATAGGTAGTTTTTTAGTAATAATTTTTCTAATATTTCACTAGGCCGCCATTTTGTTTTGCCATATTGAATTTTTACCAAAATGTTACCAGGATATCCCCATATGACCGTTAATATTTGATCAAAATTTGAAGTCAATCTGGTATGTAGTTTTTTAGCCATGCCGCGAACACACAGGTCGACCGTTCGGTCCGTTGGTCGGTTTGCCTGTCTCTGTCAGTTCGTGGAATAGCTTAAAAAGTACTCCTCAGACTGACTTCAAATTTAAATAAAAAATTAAGGCTCACATGGGGATGACCTGGTAATATTTTGGTTAAAATCCAATATGCCGGAATAAGATGGCGGCCTATTGAACTAAATTAGTTCACACTTCACTATTCCTAATAAATGGAAATATTCATAATGAGAGATGTTCCGGATAAAGGAAATTTGCCGATTTTTTAGTTAACTGGCCAGTATATATTTAAGTCAGATCTAAGTAGTCGGATTTTTGTTTATTAATATTTAATGTATTATTTTATTCCTTTTAATCAATTATGAAATTTTAAATTTACATCTTTTGTGAACTAAGAACATGGCTTCAATTTATTAATATCCCCAAATACAACATTTACTATCAAAATTAAGATAAACGTATTTAAGGTTCTAAATGCAAAGTAGAAACAGTTGACATAGTTCAGGACAGAGTAACATTAATTTATACTAGAAATAACATTTAGAAAAAGGAATAAATTAAGTACATTTATAATTACAATATACAAAATTTTCGTTTTAAGATTAAGAAAAATGGTAACTATCTCTACAGCTTCTGCATTATGAAAAAGAAACATTTCACGCTCATTTTCTTACTTTAAAACAGATAACATCTTTAGTTTAAAGGATTAGTGGTACAGGTTTGCCTTAAATAAGAATAGATATTTTTAAAACATATATTTTGAGCACAATGTGATTTTACAAAACAAAAAATAGGGTATCAAGAAATGTACATAATTTGTTGTATGAGTGTGTCAAGAAGTTTATTATTTGTTTCGAGACCAACAAAATGTCAATAGTTTTTAATCCTTAACAGGTTATTCTAAATTCAGAGTTATTAATTTCTTTGTTTGATGCAGTGTCTAAGATTTTACCAATATGTTTAATTTACAGTTTAAAATTGTTGTCCACCTCTCTTCAAAATTTTTTATGGGGGTTTCCTACAAGACTATTAAGACTGTGTTCCTCGAAATACTAATAAATTCAATATTACCTAGTATTATATTTTCCATTCCCTGTCAGTAATTATTAACTATAAAAGATATTTTGTTGTTAATTCTTATCGGTCGTTGCCTTTCCAAGTGTGTATTAATTTAATTATTACGAATCCAATTGTGAAATGTTTAAAATGTGTTAATAGACGTGCATTGCGTGAGAAGTATAAATTAATAAAAGAAAATATACATGTATTACCGTCCATCACCGTCGGCGTCGCGTCGTCCCGAAAACCATTCCATATTCAACAACATGGGATTAATATATAAAAATAATTTTCATTGCAGAATCTATAAAGCGTAAATTAGAATTTAATAACAAATCTGGGTAACACTTAAAAAATAGTTTTTTCATATATTTTATAAATTCCTCTATTATATATAACATCAATTATTGTTCTTATTATATTTTTCAATTTCAGGTAGTGTTTCGAAACGCCAGCTTATTGTATTTAATTAAGCTGTCTGTAGTATCTGGTTATTAATTTAAATTTTTTTTAATCCGAAAATTGACTGGAGGCGCTATGAGAAGGTACTCATTAAATTGGGTCCACTTTTCTCCTAAGGGAGAAATATTGTAATCGCTCTCCGAGATTTTTTCAGATCTTCACATTTCACGTTTTTTCCCATACCGTAAGGCTGTCTGACTGCTCGCGGTTCAGGCGTAGCTAAAAACAAATTTTAAACTGTGTTTTCGCAAACATGGTATTTTCCCATATAACTCAGTGCTCTCTGATCACCATAAACAGATTATTAATGTGGTGAGATTATGTAAAAATAATGAGTCTGAATATATGTATCAGAGGATTTTTCCAGGAAGTAATGTATGTGTATGGGTCTGTGAATGAGGTATACTTACTCTTGTTTTTTATTTCTGGTCTTAACCCATTTCAATAATATTTTTGTAGAGAAAAAGTGCTCTACAGCTAAAAATAGTAACCACTGTTAAAGCACTTTTCTGAGAAAATAAATGATCTGTTAAAATCTTAACTAACCATTTAACAATGTCATTCAAGCATGAAATTATGTGCATTGGCCGGGTGTGTATGGGTCTGACTAAGTATACTTACTCTTGATTTTTATTTCTGGTCTTAATCATTTTAATAATATTTTTGTAGTGAAAAAGTACTCAACAGCTAAAAACAGTAACCACTGTCAAAGCTACCTTGCAATTGGTGGAAAATATAACGGTTAAAGATAGCAGCAAAACGGGAGTCCTTGGAAAATTTTCTGAGAAAATAAATGATCTGTATAAAATCTTAACTAACCTTTTAACAATGTCCTATCGTTAGCTTTAACAACAGTAATCCTTTGTGGTGTATGTAGTCTGATCAATCTATTATGTGTGTATACTTAAGACAAGGCGAAGGCGTTGCTAAAACAAATTTGAAACTGTGATTTCGCAAACATTGTACTTCCCCATATAACTCACTACTCTCTGATCACCATAAACAGATTATTAAGGTGGTGAGATTTAGACAAATGAGTCTAAATCCCCTATAGTATAGTACAGAGGATTTTTCTAGGGAGTAAAATTTTGTCATTCAAGCATGAAATGATGTGGATTGGACGGGTGTGTACGGGTTTGTGACAGAGGTATACTTACTCTTGATTTTTATTTCTGGTCTTAAATAATTTCAATAATATTTTTGTAGTGAAAAAGTGCTCTACAGCTAAAAATAGTAACCACTGTCAAAGCTACCTTGCAATTGGTGGAAAATAAAACGGTTAATAATAGCAGTAAAATGGGAGTTCCTGGAAAATTTTCTGAGAAATAAATGATCTGTATAAATCTTAACTAACCTTTTAACAATATCCTATCGTTAGCGTAAATAACAGTAATCCCTTGTGTATGTTCTCTGATCAATATATTGATTGTTTATACTTAAGACCAGGCGAAGGCGTTGCTAAAAACAAATTTGAAACTGTGATTTCGCAAGCATTGTACTTCCCCATATAACTCAGTACTCTTTGATCACCATAAACAGATTATTAATGTGGTGAGATTATGTAACAATAATGAGTCTAAATCCCCTATGGTATAGTACAAAGGATTTTTCCAGGGAGTAAAATTTTGTCATTCAAGCATGAAATTATGTGCATTGGCCGGGTGTGTATGGGTCTGACAATGAGGTATACTTACTCTTGATTTTTATTTCTGGTCTTAAATCATTTTAATAATATTTTTGTAGTGAAAAAGTACTCAACAGCTAAAAACAGTAACCACTGTCAAAGCTACCTTGCAATTGGTGGAAAATATAACGGTTAAAGATAGCAGCAAAACGGGAGTCCTTGGAAAATTTTCTGAGAAAATAAATGATCTGTATAAAATCTTAACTAACCTTTTAACAATGTCCTATCGTTAGCGTCAATAACAGTAATCCCTGGTAGTGTATTTACTCTGATCAATCTATTCAGTGTGTATACTTATGACCAATAAGTAACCATGAAATTTATAAAACCATAAAGAGTTTAAAAAAATAAAAAGTCGGTGGGTGATGATAATTTACAAATAAGGATATGTAAAGACGTAGCTGACTTTGTTTGCGGACCTTTGTCTTGCATTAGCAATCTTTGTTTTAAAATTGGAGTCTATCCTGATCAGAAAGTCAATTTATAAAAAGGGTGTCATTTGTACAGAATACAGATAAGCCTTCTTAACATTGGCAAAATCTTCGAAAAAATAATGTCTGACAACATATTGATTTTTTTGGAGACACTCATTAACTGCAAATAATCGTAACACTTCTAGAAAGTGGAAATCGACTATTAGGGATATTTACCAAGCCATTGCGAATGTCTTGGACTCACTGTATAATGAAACATTCACATTATCCATGTATTTAAATCTGTCAAAACCCTTTGTTTACAATTAGATACATCTGGTGTCAAAAGAAATATCTTACCTTGAATAGATTAGATCTTATTTAAAAAATCGAACCCAACAAGTGATTAAGAGTGCACCTGTGACAGATCAATTGCCTCCGACAAAGTCAGCATTACGAGGGTTATTTCTCAGTGGCCTCTTTTAGAACCATTGCTATACATCTTGTAAGGTCAGTTGGGGTAAGTGTGTGTTTGGGGTAAATGCGTTCTGTCCCATGTATTTACGAAAACCATTAGCTAGTAGGGGCAACGCTGTGAAAACATATTTAGCAGATATTAATATTTATTGCATGGAAATATGGCATCAGCGTATGAACGTTCAAGGCGGTTGTTAAAATTTGAACCTAAACAATATATTTTAACTCGAAGTGCGAGCTGGTAAGTCCATATAAAAAAAGTATATTTTCGGAATATGTATAAGTAGAACTATGTTATGTAATATATTTGACTGGATACCACTAAAGTTGTTGTTCACTGTGTTAGTTTCATCAATACCTTAATAGATTGGTATTGGTATTCCAGACGGTGGACGCACTCACTCCTCAAGAAACCTGGATAGGGCAAGTCCCTGATGTGGATGCAGTTACCTTATAGTCAGATTTTTTTTAGAATAATGTCGCGCATTTATAAAAGAAAAAGTCAACGAGGCTGTGGCTACACTCAAAAAAAGTTGCAAAATGCGGTTGACAACATTAAATGAGAAAGGCCAGTGATATACCAATAACCATTTTGGTCGATCACTGTAAAAGACGACGAGGTGCCAAAAGCAAAACCTTTGGAAGGGATTTGGATATACCAATAGGAGATAAAGATTGCCTCTAGAATAAAATCTATGGAAAGAGAATAATTTGAATTATAGAGATCAGAAGTTTGAAAAAATTGAAGAGTTCGTGAGAAAAAATAATTTGAAGAAAATATTTAAAAATGTATTCCCGATCTAAACAGACATAGACTCTCAATAAAAAAAAACCCAAGCTGTTGAGATTTCGAGGTCCATCACTTCGATGGACCCTTCAATCATTTATAACTATTTTAACCTGACACAAAAGAAAAAGAGGGAATTAGGTTGGAAAATAAGCAAGATCATATATGGAATCTCGACGAAACAAATTTATGCATAGATCCCAAAAAAAAACGAAAATAGTTGGAGTAATGTGGGCTCCTGCAACTCGAACAATAAGCAGCCCAGGTCGTGAAAATACGATAGTTATAATCTCGTGAAGTGCTGTAGGCACGAAGGGAACACCCTTAACAATTTTTAAAGGCCATCATATTTAGGATGAGTGTCGTATAATAATACAGAACGTTTATAGAATAGTTGGTAAAAAGCGGAATATTACTCGTTTAATGATCGTATAAGTGGTCCTGACAAATTCCATTATCCAGCTTATAAGAGATGAGAAGATAAAAAAAATAAATTACTTCACGTGACAGCAAGGGTAGATCCGGGAATCTTTACCAAACATGATGTGAAGAAGTGAGAATCAGCCATTAGAAACTAATAAACCCACTGATAAAGAATATGCGCTATCACAAGTACAAAATAAGGCTGATATACTAATATAATATTTCATATTGTATTATATTCAACCAATATAATACAATATTTATTTACAACCATCAACATTCAATGCATTTGTAGTTTCTGTATCATTTCATCAAATATTAGCCACATCGTGGTAATCTAATATAAAAGATAAAGAGGTTCAACAGAAACCAGAAGAGAATAGCGAGCACAGCTGAAGTTATTACAAGAAATGATGTTATTTTGCGATTAAAAGAAAACGAAAATGCGAAGAATTTGCCCAACGGCAAAGGAATCAAATCAAAAATTTTTTCGATGTAAACTGTACTGCGGTTACAATTTAAAAAATATTTGATTGGAGGTAGCATGTCGGCAGTGTCACAGTCAGTGTGTCTAGATATGGTTATGCTCTAAGGCTTGATACAGAAGACGTTGGCGTTGTCGGCCTATCAAGCTTATGTGCATTCTAAAATAAAAATAGACCTTATTTTCTGGGCAAATTTACCAGAAGTAGAGAACATTTTCATACTGCAAAAAAGATGAATTTTTAGAATAGGATAGATAGTGAGCTGTAAAGATATTTTTAGAATTAAAAACATCAATTCTGGTTAGCATGTATTAATTGGATTTCTTTATGTTTGTCTATAATAACAAAAGTCCTGGAAGATTTAAAAATTATTAATGGTTTTTCTGAGTGCTCAAGATTTACCCCCAGGGTAGGAATGGTCTAGCGGACTAGAAGTCCAGAGACTACGCGGATAAATTTGAATCTAGAGCCAAAATCTCAAATATTCCTAATTCTGGCTTCTTAATAAAATAAATTGGATATTTAGTTTTTTTAGTAATAATTTTTTAACGTTTCACTAGGTCGCCATATTGTTACAGTATATTGGATTTTTACCAAAATGTTACCAGGTCATCCCCATATAAGCCTTAATTTTTGACTAAAATTTGAAGTCAATCTGTTGAGTAAAACTACTGAGCTATGCCACGAACTGACAGACAGACAGACAAAGCGACAGGTGGACCGACGGAATTGATAAAACATATTTTTGGCATTTAGGGACGCTAAAACGCGAAGATATGTAAAACCTGTTAGGATGATTTTTCAGATTACAAAAATTTTATTTGGCCACCATTTTGTTCCGCCATCTTGAATTAGTACCACAGTTTTACTAGTTCATCTCTATACTACCATTAGTTATGGCAAACAATTCGAAATCAGTTCTTTAAGTAGTTTTTTCAGGCTGAATGTTTAAAAATTTTATTAAACCGCCATCCTAGATTCGTACTAAAATTTTACCAATTGATTTTTGTGCAAAACTTGAAACAAATTGGAGAAGCACTTTCTTAGTAATAAATTTTTTAACATTTCACTAGGCCGCTATTTTGTTTTGCCACATTGGATTTTAACCATGACCCTTAATTTTTGACCAAAATTAGAAGTCAATCGAATAAGTACTTTTTAGCTATGCCGCGAACAGACAGACCGACAGGCAGACAGACAGACAGACAGACCGACGGAATCGAAAAAAAAATGTTTTTTGTCCTCTAGGGACTTTGAAACGTAAAGAAATGAAAAAATCTTAGAGAGATGAAACTACAAATAAACTGGCAAAAACTAGCACGTTAGTGTAAATTTGTTAACAATTATAAGAAAGATGGAAATATAAAAAACTTTATTATTAAAGATGTTTAACATAATTTTCATTTGCTCCTAATTTTTTTTCTTTTGTGTGAATACCTTTAATAATAAGTGTTATTACAAACAATATTTTTATTACCTTTTAATTTGTTATTTTTTTCATACAGTGCGCCTCTTAAATACGTCTGTATTTTTTGAACCAGTCAACAAAATGGCACATTTCAATAGCAGGCTAAATCTTCTTTCTAGTGTATGTTTCGTAATTAAAATTTTTAAGATAACCATTGGGCGAAAAAAGGTAGCACATCTTTTAAAAGGTCTTTTCAACCCTGATTCATCCCCATAATATAAGGATGTTAAAACTGCTCACTAAAAATGGCAGCTATTTGTAAATTTGACAGAACCTAAATATATGGAGGGTAAAAATTGTTAAAAACTTACAAAACTCAAGTAACTTATTCCTCAAGTGACTCTTAATCAGCCTGGAAGGTTAAATTAATTTATATTTCCTTATAAAATACATTGTATTTTATTCTCGATTATTTAGGTTCTGTCACTTTTACGCTGCCATTTTTAAATGAGCAATTTTATTGTTCTCATATTTTGGCTATGAAATAAGGTTGAACAGCAATCTCAGAATCTATGTCTCCTAAAATTCTTAATTACGAAATATACAGCAAAAAAAAAGGATTTTTGGTCTGCTGCTCTATTTTTGAAAGAGAAACGGTTCGTACATCTAGTGATAACCGATTAGATGTACGAGCCGTTTTGGAATTATAGCTTTCCGAAAGGGCCTTCTTTAGAGAAGTTTAGTATTAAACAAATATTAATAAACACTTTTAACATTGAGAAACCTTAAATTGGCACATTTTAGTAAGTTAGGCCTATTTTATTAGCCATTAAAAAAAGCTACACAGAAAAGCTTTTTCAATTACAGATCCATTTATTTATAATAATATTTAAAGATATTTTTATTTACACAGGATATCCCAAGGAAGCAAAATAGAGTGCAACTTAATTGTTTTAAATAGAGGATATAATTCATAATAAAATATACTCCCATTTTACGAATATTTTTAACATTTTTTTGTAAAACAAATTCTATTCCAAAATTGTTAATGTGCATGGAAGTCTAGAAATTAAAATTATAATATGTTGAGTTAGTGTTAAGGGGGAACTGCACGCAGTATTACGGATCAGTTGCAAGCCTTCCGCAGCTGCAATATTGTGTTAAAACTATAAGTGATATGTATTAGCTTCAAAGTGATTTTAATAGGGAAATATGTATAGTTGGGCGGTAAATGCGATTTTTTATGAAAAATTCGAATTTATAATGAAAAAATTAGTGGCAAAGTTGTCCATTTTCGATCATTTTTTGACGCAGATGCCGACCCATATAATTTTTTTTTCACAAAATGGCTGTTTACCGCCCTACACTGATCCTTTGTCTACATAACTTCAAAATTTGAGATGTTACATCGCACTTGTGTCTTTGTGTTTCTGCAGCGCGTGAACCTTGTTGAGCCGGTTTTTAACCAGAATGTATTTTAAGTTGCCTATAGACAGCATAATTTTTCGAGTTCTGACGTCTTGAATTGAGTTATTATGATACACTGAAAAAACTGTGACCAAAAATATATAAATATATTTAAAAGTAATGTACAAGTGACTTAGTAAAATAAAAGAAAAGTTCTGTTAATTAAAAATAAAAATGTGGAGAAATATAAAAATTATGCAAAATGTAAAACAGGTGGAATGTTATGATAAAAAAATATATTTACACTGCGTGTTTTAAATTATGGAAATAAATATAATTCCACTACTTCGGTGATCGACTTGACCTAGAAATAAGCTTCAAATCTATTTTTATATTTATAAGAAAATTAATATCCCCAACCGGCTGCAAGGAAGACGTGCGATCCGGTACTCAGTCGAATTATATACGTTAGTTCGAAAGACACTTGTTTGAACGTCTCATGTAAAATTTTAAGTTTTATTTGTTTGTGGCGTATATTCTTCATTAAAGTTTTGTTTAAGAATCGGGGTGCTTTATTAAGGAATTAATGTAAAGATATTTTACAGTAAAATTTAACCCAAATTAAAAATATGTCGGTTCTAATTCAATCTGGATATAACTGAATTGGTAAAAAGGAAGTATTGTAATCGTGAAATAATCATCCTCCCAGAGTTTTTCAGATCTTCACGTTTCAAGGTCCCGAGATGTCATAACATTCCGTCTGTCTGTCTGTTCGCGGCATAGTTAAAAAACTTCTTACCCGATTGGCATGGTGAGAGCCTGGTAATTTTTGGTAAAAATCCAATATGCCCAAACAAAATAGCGGTCAATTTACCTCAAATTTTGCACAAACATCAAATATTATGTTTTCATTTCAGGTTTGACATATCTTCACGTTTTAGTGTCCCTAGATGCTAAAAATATATTTTATCAGTTTCGTCGGTTCATCTGTCGGAGTGTCTGTTTGTTTGTCAGTTCGCAACATAGCTTAAAGACTACTTATCCGATTGACTTCAAATTTTGATAAAAAATTAAAGGTCATCTGGGGATGATCTAGTTATATTTTGGTAAAAATCCAATATGGCGAAACAAAATGGCACTCTAGTGAAATATTAAAAAATTAATATTAAAAAACGACTTATCCAATTTATCTCAAGTTTTGCACCAACATTAAAGTAGTATGTTGGAATCAAATGGTAAAATTTTAGTACGAATCCAAGATGACGGAACAAAATGGCGGACTAATGAAAATATTTAAAAATTGAAATGGATTGGTGCCATAACTAATCTTGATATAGGGATCATCTAGTGAAATTGTGGTACTAATTCAAGAAGACCGAATAAAATGGCGGCCAAATAAAATGCTCGTTATCTTAAAAAAAACACTCTCTCAGGTTTTACATATTTCCACGATTTAGCGTCTCTAGATGCCAAAGATATGTTTTATTAATTCCGTGTAATATTTTGGTAAAAAATCCAATATGGCTGAACAATGTTAATAACATTATTACTAAAAAAAAATAATTATCCAATTTTGCACAAAAAACTAAGTGTTACATACGAATGAACTTGTAACATTTTAATATGAATTCAAGATAGCAAAACAAAATAGCGGCCTAATAAAATATTTAAAAAATCAGCCTGAGAATACTATTTATTAAATGAACTTTAATTTTTGTGAAAGAATTAAGTGTGATATAGAGATAAACTGGTGCAGTTGTGATACGAATTTAAGGAAAATTAAATGAGAAATGGGATAAACTGGTACGAATTCAACATGACGTAACAAAATGGCGGTATTCGACAATGTGGAAACTATTTATTCAGTTTATTTTAAATTATGCCCCATAGTCAATTGTAGCACAGGTAGAAAAAAACTGGTAAAATATTTGTAGGAATGCAATATGATGGAACAAAAATGTTTGAAAAGACAGTATATGTAACACATATATACTGTGACTATTTACTGAACCGAATTGGGTCCTACTTCACTCATGCTTCACTATTCCCAACAAAAAATTATAACGAGGGAAGTTCCGGGTAAAGGAAATTTACCGATTATTTATGTATGAGCCTCGATTACACTTAGTGATACATTGACCGATTTGAATAAATTTTTCAGGAGAGTACCGGGGTGGTCATATAGTAAGCACTGACAAAAAATGGCGGCATAGCGCCATTTTGAATCCCTTTTCGCGGCTTTAAATTGATTTATTATATTGCCTTAAAATTTAGTGCATGAAAGGTGGGGTTGGATTCATTACTTAGTAGTGATATTTCTGGTGTCATAAGTTTAAACGTTTGTAACATAGCAAATAACTTTATTCTTGGTACAAAAAGTTTATGCGGAGGGGGTAATCTAAAAATATCAATTTTCATATAGTTTACGTGGTTTTCAGGGTCACAAAGTGCAATTTTACAATTTTAATTTTTAACCGTTAGGATTGCTGATTTTCTATGCATGTCAAGATATCGTTTACCAATAATATTAGTTAATGTGATTTTAAGTACACCGATTACAACATAGATGATTTTTTAAAGAAGTTTTTAGTGTGGTACTGAGGTTATTCCGTAGAAAATATATTAAAAAAGTAAAAATAGAGTAATGACGCCACTTTAAATTATTTTCTGCCAGAGAGTTTTCGCACAAGCTTTTAAATGCTTTAATATATATTGAAATATTGAGCATGAAACTGTAATTAATCAAAAAATGTAATTTTGGCATAGCTGGAGGTAGAGCCCTTGATCTAATGGTAGACAATAATTTTCCTTTAATGAATGTTAATAATATTCGATAAGTTTATTCTGGACAAAAAGCTTTTCCAATATCATAACTGAGGTGCGTGGTGGGGGACGAGAAGAAATTAAAAAAATATATGTTCTGAGGTATCATGTTTTATATTTTTCGTATATATATATATATATATATATATATATATATATATATATACATATATATGTGTTTTCATTCCGGGTGCACATCCGTTCACCACCGTCGTTTCGAAATATAGAAATTGAAAAACAAGGTGATTTGAAAAAAAGGGACGAGTCATTAAAACTACGAACAGTATGGGAGACAATAATCGAAAAATCTAAAATCGCAAAAACGCAAGCGCAATTAGCGCAACAACAACAGCACCATCCGGAAAACATAAATAACGACCACCGCCTGCGCAGATATAACCTTCGGCCCCGAGTGGGGGTATAAAAGGAAGCGTCGTAGTCACCAACACCCCAGTTCGCTTTTTGCATTGAAACAGTACGGATTTATTCGGTTCACCCGGCTCCGTACAGTGAAAGTGTATAAGTGGATAATTTTCCTTACTGGAAAATCACTCGTGAGGTCATTAGTGTAGTGAAAGTGCTAAAACAAGATGAAACCTAGTAAATCATCCAAAGTCAGCAAAGTTTCCTCGGAAATGAAATCCGAGAAAATCCTACGACTAAAGGAAGAAAACATTCGCCTAAGCGAAAATCTGAAGACCTTACGCGAAGAAAATCGAAGCCTTACAGACAGGCTCGATAGATAAGAAAATCTTCTTCTTGTTACACAACGAGAAGGTAAGACGACTCGGCAACCCCCGGAGAGCGAACCACCAACTACAACCGCCGAAACCAAAATCAAAAGGAAAAGGGTTAATTCCCCCCCCCAGTGGCGAAAATAGTGAAACCCCCAAAAATAGTGAAAACGGTGAAAATAATAGTGTGCCAATGGAAACAACTGAAGCAGCCAAAAGTGTAAGTGTCCCAAGAGCCTACCCCAAAAATCCCCCCGTAGTAATTGAGGACGACGGGACCTGGACAGAAGTCCGCCGTAACATCAAAGGAGCAAACATAGGCTTCAACAAAACCAAGGCCTTCGGCTCGAGGCTCCAAATTTTCCCAAAAACAGCCAACGACCGTAGGGCCCTGACCCACCACCTTAAAGAGGCCTATCGCCCTATCAACTACCAGAGGAAAAAAGGACCCACGCGGTAATCCGCGGTTTACATATGAACACCCCGGTAGAGGAGGTAGCTCAAGAGCTACACGAACTCGGCATTACCGATGCTAGCGTAGTCAGAATGACTTCAAGGATTACTAAAAAACCCATGCCGCTATTCCTGGGTAAAACTACGAACAACAAAATAATGAAAATAAGCACCCTCTTTGACCGGGTGGTCAAAGTGGAAAATAAGAAAAAGGACGGCACACGGCGTTTCAAGTGCCAGCGATTCGGGCACACACAATCGCTGTGCACCTACCCAGATAAATGTGCAGGACTTCACAGATCGGACGCATGCCGCCTCCCGGAAAAGGAGGAAGATGGCTCCAAAAATGCAGTTTGTGCTAACTGCAATCAAAAAGGACACCCGGCCAGTTATAAGGGCTGCCCGAAATATCCTGCCTCCAAAAAGGCACCTGTAGCCTCATGGGCCAACTTCAAAAATTCAGTTAAGCCTGCAGCTACAAAACCTGCGACTAAAACCACCTTCACGGAAGTGGCCAAAACTACCACTACTCCCCCAAAGGAAAAGAAGGAGAGCTCCCCTCCTCTTGATCTCCAGGCTGCAATCCTGCAAGCCGTCACCGGAATGATGCCCTCTATTGTGGAAACCATAATTCCCACAATAACAAAAGCTGTGGAGGAACAGCTCCATAGACTAAAATAAGCGATGCCAGAACACCAAAATGAAACCCTAAAACTCATTTCCTGGAACACCTGCGGTCTAAGGGCCAGGAAAACTGACGTCCTAGAACTCCTGGAAGAACATCGCCTTGATGTTCTAGCAATACAGGAGACTAAACTAACAGCCGAAATAAGAATGACCTTCCCAGGATATCACATCTACAGATACGACCCTCTTGGTCACCGAGCCATAAGAGGAGTCGCGATCCTGGTCAGAAAAGGCGTTCCACATTCCTTCCTGGGGGTTGAGGATGTGGAACTAGACGCCATCTCCATAGAGGTCATCACTCGTAGAAGACCGATCAAAATCACCTCTGCGTATCGCTCCCCAACACAGGAGCTGTTGGATGAGGACATCGAGCATCTAGCAAGAGGACGAAGAGCCAAAATCATCATTGGTGACTTCAACTGCAAATCCGAAGAATGGCATTGCAACCATACCAACGCAAATGGTCGCAAACTATCCAGACTATGCGAGGACCATAGACTCGCCATACTAGGACCAGAACAACCAACACATCTCTCCCGTGGAAACGGGAGGCCAACCGTGTTGGATATTGCACTCCTGAAAAACATCAGGGAAGAGCTGGACATAAACACTCTGAATGAGGGTACATCCGACCACAACCCGGTACTCCTGCAATTAGGAGTAAACCTCAACAGAGTAAATCACAACACCAAGAAGACGACCGACTGGAAGGCCTATCAAAGACATCTGAAAGCTGCAAACGAAATCCCTGAGATCCGCGCTCCTCAGGGACTAGATGAGGCCGTAAGACGTCTAGAGACAGCCATCCTGAATGCCTTCCATGAAAACACAGTAGTGGAAGACATAAGCAGGCATCGACAAACCGAGGAGCTTCCTGAAAATCTCAGAGATGAGATCAGGACCAACAGACGCCTCCGCAGGATCTACGCCAGATCCCACGAGGAAGAGGACAGGACTGCTCTAAACCGACACTCTCAAAATTTGAGAAACCGGTTACAAGAACACCGAAACAACAAGTGGCAGGAAAAGCTGAGATCCCTAGACACGCATCACCGAACAGCCTGATAGATGCAACGTGCTCTTCGAATGGACAAACGTCCTATCCCTCCACTCCAAGGTGTAAATGGCCCAATCTACACCAACGAGGACAAAGCTGAAGCCTTAGCGGATGCCATAGTCTAACAAGGTCAGCTAAACCAACACCCAGAGGAAGACGAAGAGCTCACCGAAGAGGTCCACGACTCAGTTAGAGACCTGGATGCTTGGGTTTTACCTCAACAAAATCCACATCCTGTCTCACCCGGGGAAGTTCGAGACATTATCAGGAAACTGAAGGTCAAGAAAGCCCTGGAGCCGACGGCATCACCAACAAGATGCTGAGATACTTCCCCAAGAAAGGATACAGTGCGATGGCCAACATCATAAACTCCATCATAAGAACATGCCATTTCCCCAGCACATGGAAAAAGGCAGAGGTCTTCGTCATTGAAAAACCAGGAAAAGACAGGACATTACCACACAACTACAGGCCCATCAGTCTACTCCCTGCCCTAAGCAAAGTAGCTGAAAGAGCCATAGCCAGAAGACTAAAAGATGAGCCCCAAGAACTAGATGCCATCCTAGATGAACAATTCGGCTTCAGGGCAGGCCACTCATCTGAACAGCAGGTACTCAGAACCACAGAGTATATCACCAAAGGATTCAACAACATATATAGATATAGATATAGATATATAGATATATATATAGATATATATATATATATATATATATATATATATATATATATATATATATATATATATATATATATATATATATATATATATATATATATATATATATATATATATATATATATATACAGGGTGTTTCAGTTTTTTGTTGCATAACTTTAAAGTTGATAGAACTTTTCAAATTAGTGCAAAAAGTTCTTATAAACATAGGTCGTGAAGGGCTTAGTTATCAAGATACAGGGTGTTAAAGTTTGCATTAAATTTTTCCTTTTTTCCATTATATCTAAACGGTTGGACATAATGGCACAAAATTGGGTATTTGGGGGTTTTTGGGTGCGGAGAATTTAAATTCGATGTTAGTTTTCATATTGCTGCTAGAGGGCGCCACCGGCTTATCAGCACACTAACGTTATTGAACAGAACTTTTTTACCACTCGGTATATGGCTTCAGTGATTAAACTTTCCAATTCCCCCATCTCTTCTTAATAAAAAAGGTATACCTTGTTTAAGTCTCTAGGAGTGACCGTTTTCCAGAAAATCGCACTTGAAAGTTCAAATACTATGAATTATTATGATCTTTGTTAAATGAGTTAATCAACAAATTAAAGGACTTTTCAAACATTTTTTTTTCTGAATATAAAGTTTTGCCGTATTTTTATTTTTTAAAATTATCTTTAATATTTATTGCGTAAATTTATTAAGTTTTTTGCGATAAAAACTGAAAAATAAACAGCTTCCGGGAGAACTTTTTATTGTTAAAAAATTTAACGTTTTTGATTAAAATTTTTATAATTTTTATACATACGTTTTTTTTTCTAAAATACTTTTAAAAACACAGAGCTCTAAAGTTTTTAATTTTAAAAATAGATGCTTTTTAAATATTTAAAACATTTTTAACGTATCTTTTGCGGTAGAAAAAATGTACTCTTTCCATGACCCATTAAAGTTGGCCTTTTTTGAGATTTGCTTTTTTTTCAATGTAATATAGGTTTTTGGAATAATGGTATGGTGTAATCTATTTTATCACATAGCCAAAATTTATAATTTAAAAAATGTGGCTGACACACTTTTTCTATTTCCTTTGAACTAAAAAAAAAACGTAAACCCAAAATAAAAAAAAATTTATATAAAAAATCGAAACTTTAATTAAAACATAGGAAACTAATACATGTAATAGCCATTGAAAACAAAATGAATTTTAAAAAATTTAAAGAAGATGTTCAAAATGTGAACCATTTTGTTCAATACATAGTTCACATCGCCGAAAAACTGAGCGTGAAATGTTATTTAGGAATGGTCTCACCTGACCACAGGCATCCCTAATTCTATTCAAAAGTTCGTCTCTTGTTTGAACGGGAGTTTCATATACTTTTTCCTTTAAAAATCCCCATAGAAAAAAGTCCAAAGGGTTTAAATCTGGAGATCGTGGAGGCCACTGAACTGGTGCTCCACGACCAATCCATCTTTGTGGATAATGATTATCTAGCCAGTTTCTCACCAGCCTCCCATAGTGTGCTGGACATCCATCAAGTTGGAACCAAGCTCTTCTTCTTAAATTCAATGGAATGTCTTCCCACATATTCCCATGTTCCGTTTCTAAAAATTCCAAAAAAACCGCTGCATTTACCCGCTGAGGCAAAAAGTAAGGTCCAAAAAGATTATTGTTGTAAATGCCTATCCAGACGTTTACACTAAACTCGTATTGAAAGTTTCTTGGCCTAACGGCATGTGGATTTTCATGTGCCCAAACGTGCTGGTTATGAAAATTTACAATTCCACGACGAGTAAAACAGGATTCATCGGTCCATAAGACATTTCTTAAAAAGTATCTATTATTTGCAATTAGATTAAGAATTCTCTGACAAAATAACATTCTTCTTTCTTCATCTCCGGGTAGTAATCCTTGAATCGGTTGCAAATGATAAGGATGCCTCCGATCACGTTTAAGAACTCTATAAACATAGCTGGTTGAAATTCCTAATTCAATGGAAACTCTTCTTACACTTGTGGTTGGATCTCGATCAAACATACCCAAAATTTGTCTTTCAAAGTTTCTAGGTGGCCGAACGTTAATACCATTTTCTCGAACGTTGCCTAGACCCTGTTCAACTATTTGCCGATGAATTCTTACGAAAACCGAACGATTCGGATGTCTTCTATTTGGAAATCTGCGCCTGTATTCGTGGGCTGCTTCGGCAGAATTACCATTTGCAAACCCATAAATAAAATGAATATCCGCCAACTCTTGATTAGAAAATACGAAAGGCATTTTACTAAGTAAAGTACTAAAGTAGACAAAAAACGAGAAAGAAAATAGGCAAACTGAAATTTCTGCAAATAAAATACACAAATATGAATGAAGTTTACTCAAAAGTTTACTTTTGTTTTCGGTTTCATAGCAACAGGTTTCATGGCCCACTATTTTTGTTATTATTAACACGGTTCTGCTAGGCAGTCTAAGACTAAAAAATGGCAGGGTAACCTTAACTTTCAAGTGCGATTTTCTGAAAAACGGTCACTCCTAGAGACTTAAACAAAGTATACCTTTTTTATTAAGAAGAGATGGAGGAATTAGAAAGTTTAATCACTGAAGCCATATACCGAGTGGTAAAAAAGTTCTGTTCAATAACGTTAGTGTGCTGATAAGCCGGTGGCGCCCTCTAGCAGCAATATGAAAACTAACATCGAATTTAAATTCTCCGCACCCAAAAACCCCCAAATACCCAATTTTGTGCCATTATGTCCAACCGTTTAGATATAATGGAAAAAAAGGAAAAATTTAATGCAAACTTTAACACCCTGTATCTTGATAACTAAGCGCTTCACGACCTATGTTTATATGAACTTTTTGCACTAATTTGAAAAGTTCTATCAACTGTTAAAGTTATGCAACAAAAACCTGAAACACCCTGTATATATATATATATATATATATATATATATATATATATATATATATATATATATATATATATATATATATATATATATATATATATATATATATATATATATATATATATATATATATATATTTATTACGTCAGTAGTTTCAGGTAAGCGGTCTGTGACTATTCAAACCACAAACTAAAACCGATTAAAAAAACACTGAAAAGTAAAAAATAATACTTAATTCAATCTTGGAAATTTAATTTTATGAAGTCGGCGTCAAACTAATAGAAACTGTAAATTTTGATAGTGACATTAAACACTACAGGTCTTAGTTGGAGTCAAATTTCTGTGATGGAATAAAATATAATTTTTTGACTTCTCAGTGTTTTTTAAGTAATTTTATTTTTTACAGTTATTGACTACTACGCGGGAGTGCTTGGATTCATAAGAGACATTTTTTTCTAAACTAGCGAAATGCTAAACAAAGGATTAATTTATTATGTTATGTAAAAAAATTAGACTCACCTAAAAAAATAAAAAGTAAAAAATATTTTATTCCATCTTAAAAATTTGACTTTTTGAAGTCGGCGTCAAACTAATTCTTCATTACTGCACAACGAGACATATATGTATGCGTGTCTTGAATCTAGTACCATGAGTATAATGTCTATTTGCTGTCTTTATTAACTCCGATTTCAAAAAGTTTTTATAGAAAATTAGCAATATACATGGTCAAATAATAAAATTATTAACGAGGTTTCTTTCAACGCCTAGACATCTACTAAGGAAAAAAAAAGAAGTTTGAAATGTTACACCGATTTTTGCATAATGTATCTTGTTTACAAAACTACCCTGTATAATGGACAAAACATAATTTTGCATATAAAAAATTTTTTTGACACACACACAATTTTTCAATGTCAGAACATTAAACCCGACTATTCATAGTTTTCAATTTGACTGTTGCGTTCTCATGTTATATGTTTTTTTTTTATTTTTATACCCCTACAATGTCGAAAATCTACGTCCATGACACCCAAAATTTAATCCCCGCGAGACACTAACCCAGACTACTTTAAAATTTTGTTCTAAAATATATTTTTCGTATTCTAGGTACTCGAATTAAACCCAACTTATATTTTTTAGAAACTTTAAAATTTTGTTCTAAAAATATATTTTTCGTATTCTAGGGACTCGAATTAAACCCAACTTATATTTTTTAGAAAAACATTTTGGGAGTTTAATACTTAATCTGTATAGCCTACATAGTGAATTAATAATACAATATATTAGTAGAGTTCAAATCGGCTTCTATTGTGTCATCCCGTTTACACTTTATTGCTAAAATGTAAGAACCACTTTTTATCATTTCTTATACCCTAAGAATGCAAAATCAATTGGTCGTCCAAAAATCGTATGGTGCAGGGGGTGGTGGGGGTAGTTTTTCCAAAAATCTGAAAAAAAATTTTTTTGCATTTTTTTCATCTCCAATTTAATGCCATTTAACTGCCAAAATTATATTTCAATATTTTAATTAGATATATTTTATTTTTAATTTTAAAAACCAACCGCACAATGCTTTTATATGGGGTTCCGTAATGAATAAACGCTTGTCCTGAAAACTCACTTTTATGTTACCGTTCACCTCGTTGTAGCTTGAATACGTTCTGGTTTATCAAAAAAATATGTGATATAAAAGTTATGCATTGAAGATCAAGGAATACATTGCTTTTTTGCAAATCCAAATCGGATGGATAGTTATTTTTTAAAGTAGTAAATTGTAAAGCCATGTCGTGAATATCGGCCGCCAGCGGAGACGCGAGGAAGGCATAGATTTCCGTGGCATAGCCAGGCGAAAAACGACTTAGCGGTTCTGACGAACGTTTAGGATTATTTCCGCTTGCAAACCGGCTTTCGCTACGATTGTGAATTTGCGATGCTTACTTTTAATATTATTGCGTCTGAAAACTAGTAGCATTTTGATAATTCGTTTTTTATTAATTAAGTTTAAAATGTTATGTTATTTTTTGTATACTTACATTAGCTTATGTCATTTTGCCGGCAGTTCATCTTTAGAACATTAAGTAATACCTATAAAATGATTTTTCATGGCATTCAGACACCTTTTTATAATAATTGAAAAAAGTTAAGTGCCTCCGTTGGGATTCGGACCCAAATTTTTCCAATTTTAAAAAATTGCCTGAATGCCGTGAAAAATGGTTTAATAATTTTTATTATACAGGCGATTAAAACAAACACTTTAAATATAAGTACTTAATATCTATTATTATAAAATTTAAAAATAAAAAAAATAAAAATTATTATAAATTTGTACTCACTGTGATTATTCAGTTCGAATTTGTTTCAGAATCGGATAAATTCTCTTCAGCGATATTTTGTTCGGGATTATTTCTCTCGCCCTTATTGGCACAAATTGATTGGGCCATGCATTTACAGGAACCAATGCAATTCATTAGTTTTTTTCTACAAGAACACAATGGTCCAGTGCAGCCTAAAATATTTTCCCCAATTAAAAATGTAATTATTTTTTCAACACGAAATTGAATTACCTTTTTTACAACCGCAAGTGTTTAGAACAGAAGTATCCTCTGGTAATATTGCTTCTGTTGTCAGTACAGGTATAAGTTTTCCATTGTCAATATTCCAGCCAGAATCAATTAAATTTGGTAAAATTGGCATAGGTGTTATACTGTTCAGCCAGATCTTAGTTTGATAATGAACTCGACGGCAATGTTGCTTTAGGCTATCTAAAGTTGGAGGTAATTTGCTAATAGGTTTAGAAGAAGCCATGATTCCTCTGAGGGCATTTATACATTTTATAGTGTCGTTTGTTGTATATAAACGAATAACAAATCTTACAACATCATGGAAAACTTCTTCGTTTAGAAACTCATCATGGCCTACTCTAGCTAGTAAATTATAATGGGACAGAAATACCTTCCAGCATGTTTTTTTGCCTAGTCCAACGAATTGACTTGTAGTGTCACAACCTGTCAATGCATGAAAAGCTGGAAGACATTTTAACATTGAATTGTCCATTTTCAATTCGTGAATTGCAATAAAGCGTTCATTTTCTTTTATTCCAACTTTCATCCAAATTTCGTGTGTCAGTAAATCTTTAAAATAGGCTAGCAGAACTAAAACATCCGTGTCTTTACAATCCACAATACATCTTGTATATCCCTCCATTTTTGCAGATAAAATGTGCAATATTATTCTTGTATCGGCCTCTTCGTGTGCTGCTGCTAATAATGAATTTTCTATGTCGTAATTGGCTTTATACTGGAGCACGTCAAAAAATCCTCCACTTGTAACAAACTTAATTTTTGAATTGATAGATTGCTCGAGCAACCTATGACTTAAAAAATGTGTAAACTGTCTTTTATTGAATATTGAGTGAATAAATAAATGCCATTGTTGAGGTAATAATGTATCTGGACTCTCAATTGTTCGCTCAATTGTTTCCTTTAAGCCTCTTTTCTGCCTTGTACAATTTTTTATTGAATTTTCTTTGTAATGATCTAGCACGAAATCTATCCTGTCAGCTTTGAAGGCATTTCTAAATACAATGGATTTTAAGATGTTTGCATAGTCCCCAAATGTTTTTGCGTTAGCTGGTCTGCCAAGGCCCTGTACCAATGCCATGCCGTCAAAAATATGACATGTATTATAATCACCTAATGGCAATTCTTTACAGCTAATAGTACATTTTTCTATGATACTTCCCAATGCAGATTTATTTGTCGGGGTAGATATAATCCCAAATGGTGCAAGAGACATCGGGTAAGTAGTCAGCTCATGTTTAAAGATATTTTCGTATTTAATATTCCTTCCCATTTCTTTCGCTGCTAATATTTTCTGCAAAAACTCTTGTCCATTTTGAATTGCTTTTTTCTTCCCATCATCAGCTATCTTGGCAGCAGAGTGATGGAACGTTTTTACATTGTTTTTTTTTAAAGCTTTATAAAAATCAGGAGTACCAACGACGTCAATAAATTTTTTCAAAGCCTCTTCTCCGATTTGCTGTGCCGATAGTAAGGACGTTTGAATCGCTGTGGAGGCAATTTCATCCGTTGAAATAACCAGAAGTCGATCTTCATTTTTAGAGAAAACATTAAATCTTGAAAACTCACTTTGTAATCTCTGCACAGAATCTTCGTCAATTTTTATTCGTTGTTTACCACATTCAATATTTTGACTGGATAAGTTACCAGAAATATTCAGAGATGAACGAAATTCGTCCAACATCATGCCAACAACATTATAACTTAAAAACCACTCATCCAATTTAGTAGTATTTTTCGTTAATCCTACTATGCCTCCTGCATCTTTTGAGTTCTTGTTAATATGTTCTAGTGCTTGATCTACGGAAAGTTGATTAAAATTTCCATTTAGTCGTTTAACAACAAAATTTCCATTCATAAATTCTTCATGTATTTCTGGTGCAGTGTACGGTAGTTTATACATATCTAATAAATATATTGTTCCCCATCTTGCATAATTCATGTGATCAAAAGCAAAAAAAAAATGGAAGCATCTTTCTGAAACTATTTAAATGCAGCTCCCAATTTCCACTTCTTTCCGCAAACTGGAATTCTAATAAAATTTCAATTAACTCTAAGTATAAACACCAGTACTTGAATGTGGCTGTTTGTGACTCAATAAATCCGGGAAATTCATTAAATAAATCTTTCGTTAGACTAGATATTTTATGAAGACTTGGCAATGCATCATTTTTCTTTTGAAGATTATCTCGTATTTCCGATGAACATAAATGAAGTAAATTTAGAGAATGTATAGAGGGACTTTTGAACTCAATAAGCCATTTATTAAATAAAGGAATCAATATTCTCATGAGGCTTTCGTACGTTAATTTATGGGCACGTACGGCTTTATTGTATTTTTTTCCTGCTAAAATCCCATCAACAGTAGATTGCCCATAGAGCCCACTTTCCAACCACACATCGGCAAGACCTGAACATCCCATAAACTGACCAATGACTTTTAAAAAGTTCATAACAATGTGAAAACCACCTATCCGGATAATTACATTTTTAGTAAAATCGGGCTTATGCCATTGTAGCTCTTTGGCTTTATAATAAATTGCTTGATCGAAAGTTATCACTGTATGCGTATTATTCAATTTTTCGGCAATTTGTTTACATTTTATGATCACGGTCCAAACGGTATCATAATCTGAGGAGACATGGAGTAACAAAGGTAAATAACCATAGGTTGTTATATGGCAACTATTTTCAAAAATTAATTTGTGAAAGCCTGACCATTGCGGAATTACCATCTCTTCATTTTCAGAGTCGCCCATCCTGCAAATACACCAAGCTCTATTTTGATATGTAAGGTCGTAATTAAGAGTTTGTCCTTTTTCTAAAATAATATTTCGATTTTCCTCAGCTTGTACCACTCTCTTAGACTTGTTATAGTGTATTTTTTCAATTGAATGAAACTCATTAGGAATACTGAGTTTAACATTATAGTGCATAAATTTAAAGTTTCCAGGTATAGTTTCGTTTATTGGGCCCCTTTGAAATGCTGCCATTTGAGTTCCGTGAAATGTGGGTGCTTTGTTTAAAGTTTCTTCTAATATGTCAATATTATCTGCAGCAAACTGAACGAACCTATTAGGTACCAATTGTCTAGGGATTGTCACATAATCATTTTCTAAATAAAGTTGAATTTCTTCTTGGGCAATACTATTACGTACTCTAAGAGTATCCGTGTAAGAGATCGAATGACCACAAGCGTGTATTGCTTCAACTAGTTTTTTTGACCTGGTCTCCTGATGGACTAATAGTCCCAACCCTATATGTTTAGGAGTATATCTTTTTCCATTTGAACTTGCAAAAATGATGTCTTGACAAATATTAAGTATTTCACATTCTTTTCTGTCATTGTCATTACATGATTCGCTGGAGACAAGAAGACTTATTACAAAATATAAATTATTTGGAATATACTTTTTATAATCATTAATTTTTAAGTTTTTGAATTCTGCATTACTTGGTACTTCACTTATTTCCGTTTTAATATTTTGACAAATCTTCATAAAAATTTGTAATTCTGTCGGACCAAAGGATAAATTGGTAGTTTCGGTTTCAGTGTGATGCAGTACGGTTTCAACAGCTTGCTCCTTAGAAAAATGTTTCAAAAAAATGCTTGGTTCGTTTCGCCTCGAAGATTTCACCAATTCCATATCGTCACCAAACTTATCTTTAATTTTTTTAACTAAAACTCGGTCGCTTAAATCTACTTCTCCGCCAATTTCGCGATATCTTTTACATACGGATGTTGTGGAATAACCTTTTCCCTTTTGGAAACCCTTCTCCATTTCACCAAATAACTGCTGCAATGATGCGTTTTCAAAATCGATTATTTTTTTACCAGTCGATGTTCTATTCGCTTCTTTAGGTTTATTTATTGTTTTACGGGATTCTGTAGAAAAACATGCAGCATGATATTTAATTTCTGATGCGATTAAATCAAGCTCGCCTATTCTGGAATAAAATATAGGATTCTTTCGAGGTATAGATTTAATTTTGTCTTCCATATTATTGCTCATGACTTGGCATAATTTTTGATTTTTTAAACGTATTTGGCAAAATAAGCATTTTTGAACGTCAAATGGAATTGATCGTAATGGCCGTATTTCAGTTGTTTCCTTGGGAAGAAAACCAGAAGTAATTTTGGCGTATTTTTTTTTGTAGGCAGTAATATTTTTAGCACTAGTATACGTTTTGTAGCAGTTTTTGTGCCAGTGTAAATAATCCTGTTCCTTTATGTCATTAAACTTTAAAAAAATATGCAGGGCACTAGGATCCTTGCCTTGACAGATATTCATGCGAATTTTTGTACATTCAATAAACTTTTGTCTGGATATTTGTTTTGAGGATATTAACTTTCCGCCTTCCTGACAAATTACACATAATTGAAAATTAAAAATATTTCCTTGTTTTTTAGCAGGTACTTTCATAAAGGGTTTCAATTTAATTGCCGACTCAAGTTCGCTGCTGTCGGAACCAGTACTGCTTTTAATATCCATTATTGTATATCTATAAACGTCAAACATTTATATACAAATTATACCTAATATTATTTACTTTTCTTACCCTTAAATTAATATATTTTAGCCAAAAACTTGCACACACACTATTGGTAAAAAATAATCAACTTCACCCACTCAAAAAACAAAACTATTCGACACTTGAAAAGCCAAACATTGGGCCACAATACCTAAAAACCGATAGCGCGTAACTATCATAATTATTACGTCGCAAGACAGACGAAAATAATCCTAAACGTTCGTCAGAACCGCTAAGTCGTTTTTCGCCTGGCTAAGCCACGGAAATCTATGCCTTCCTCGCGTCTCCGCTGGCGGCCGCGATATTCACGAGATGGCTTTACAATTTGCTACTTTAAAAAATAACTATCCATCCGATTTGGATTTGCAAAAAAGCAATGTATTCCTTGATCTTCAATGCATAACTTTTATATCACATATTTTTTTGATAAACCAGAACGTATTCAAGCTACAACGAGGTGAACGGTAACATAAAAGTGAGTTTTCAGGACAAGCGTTTATTCATTACGGAACCCCATATAAAAGCATTGTGCGGTTGGTTTTTAAAATTAAAAATAAAATATTTCTAATTAAAATATTGAAATATAATTTTGGCAGTTAAATGGCATTAAATTGGAGATGAAAAAAATGCAAAAAAATTTTTTTTCAGATTTTTGGAAAAACTACCCCCACCACCCCCTGCACCATACGATTTTTGGACGACCAGTTGATTTTGCATTCTTAGGGTATAAGAAATAATAAAAAGTGATTCTTACATTTTAGCAATAAAGTGCAAACGAAAATCCGTTTTAAGAGGCTTTTGCAAGCCTTTAAACTATATTATATTAGCTGTTATATGGGGCAATAAAAAAACTCCTTTTTATTCGCTTAAAAGTGGAATTTTAAAAAATTCTGAAATTTATATTTGAATAATTATTTTTAAAAGCCGTTGACGAAAGGATCGTCGGTAAATATTTTTTAGGTAAAGGGATATTGTAAAAATATATAGACATATTTCACCCCTATAAGGGTTATATTTTGAAAAACCCGTAAGAAACTGTATAACGTAATATAGCTTTTATTTTTTCGATAAGGTAAAGCATAATCGAAAACTGAGGGAGGTCTCAAATTGCAATGATTTTAATTTCACCCTGTATCTGAGATTCGAAGAGGGCTATGAAAAGTTTGTTGATGGCGTCTTTCATTTTACAAAAAACTAAAACCGTAATTCTCTCTCATCACTAATAAGGGGATTACGCCGTAAAACCATCGAAAACCGGTAACCCTGATGTACATTATCTAATATTCTACCATAATATAATATTAATTACGTACTTGCTTTAGTATATTCATTTTTCGTTTTAAACTTTTTCGTCTACTTCCAGGCGTAGCGTTCAGTTAGAATATTTACGTGGCATGGCATGATCATAAACATCGGTAAATTTCCTTTATCCTTAACTTTGCTCGTTATAAATCTTTCCTTTTATTAGGAATATGAAATATGACCCAATTTAGTTCCACACATAGTTAATTATTAACACATATATACCGTCTTTTCAAACATTTCTATTGTTCCACCATATTGGATGGGTACCAATCAGTTTCTACCTGTGCCACCCTTGATTTTTGAGCAAAATCTCAAATAAATTGAAGGCAGTTAAATATGAATATGTTTATTAAATATTTTATTTGGCCACCATTTTGTTCCGCCATCTTGAACTTGTACCACAATTTTACCAGTTTATGTCTAAATCACATTTAATGCTTGCATAAAGTTTGAATAAATCTAATAAGTAATTTTATCATGCTGATTTTTTAAATATTTTATTAGGCCGCCATTTTCTTTTTCGAACTTGGATTTGGACAAAAATGTTAACAGTTCACACACATTTCACTAAAGTACCATTTTGTGCGGCCATATTGGAATTTTACCATGTTATCAGGTCATCTCCATATTATCCTTAATATTTGACTACCTGAGGTCAACCGGGTAAGTAGCTTTTAGCTATGTTGCGAACTGACAGATATACCGACCAATAGTCCGACGGAATAAAGCAAACATAATTTTTGGCATCTAGGGACGCTAAAACATGAAGATATGTAAAACCTGGGAGGGTGATATTTTCACGATTACAAACACATTTGGCCGCTATTTTCTTCCGCCATATTGAATTCGTACCACAATTTTAACTATTCACTCTATATCACACTTAATTCTCGCACAAAATTGGAAATCAATCCAATAAGTAGTTTTTCCAGGCTGATATTTTTAATATTTTATTAGGCCGCCATTTGGTTTCGTCAGTTATTTTTTAGTAATCATTTTTATAATGCTAGGCTGCCATTTTCTTCCGCCATACCATCCCAAAATGTTACCAAGTCATCTCCATTGATCCTTAATTTTTGACCAACATTTGTCAACAAGTCAGTGAGTAATTTTTTAGCTATGCTTCGAAAGACAGAGAGACCGACGGAATGAAGAAAATATGTTTTACGGCCTCTAGGTGAAGAGTGCAAACATTTTGGAGGCTAATTTTTTCACAATTACAATACCTCTCTTTTATGAGGGAAGTAAAAATCACAAAAACACTGATAAATTTTATTATAAATTCGCTAATCGCAGATCGAAAATCAAACGAAAATCGAACGAGGGAATAACGAATAATAATCCGCACATTGAAATCAAAGCTGATACATTTACTGGAGGATTTAGAGTTGAAAATAGTAATTCCCTTTCCCCCTGAACGAGATCTATCGATCCTCCCTTTATCTTTACAAGTTCAATTATCATAATAAAATTCAAGAACCAAAAAAAAGTCTACACTTTATACAAATTAAAATAATTTCGCCTCCCTCCCACGACATCATCCTACGGACAGGCATAAGCAAGTAAATTCCTAAATATTATCCGAGGCGCCACATAATAATAAAATTGTAATTTATTTTGTAGCCCCAGTTTCTTTCAGTGTTATATTTGTATTTTCCAACACGTCATCATATTACCCACCTTATCATATTACTTTGAACGTGACGACCTTGTTGCTGATATTTCGTTTGCTGTGTGCATTTCAGGCTTAAATAAAAATATTAGCGTAGATTTTACAGTCGTAGTCTATTTCTAGTTTTTAAATATTAATATCTCGTAAACAAATTTTGGTAAATAATATGATTGGTATGTTATATAAATTAATCGTTAGGTCTAAAAATATTATTAAAAAAACCTGAAGGGGTACCTTATATCGCGTTTTTGCGACATTCTATATAAACAAAAATATCTTTATAAAACGCATTTTAAGTAATTAAGTATCTCTCCTATTTAAGATTTTCTTCTATCGATAATATCTAACGAGTTATCCAAGAATTACACACTAAATCAACTTGTATTTTTAAACAACTTTGTTTATTTTTTTTCCAAAATAGCACATAAAGTAAGTCTGACCTCCATAACTATACTAACTAATAAGAATAAGAAACGGCTGTGTACACGTAGAAGTAAAATGGGAATGTAGACACTTTTGTCACAGCTAATATATGTTATATTGGCTGTGCTTTTGTATTTCGTAGTACTGTTTCAGTATGATAGACGTTTCGTTTTCGATTTTGTCATATCGAGCAATCTGTTATTTCAGATCTCCCTGGGTACAAGCCTGCCAAGGCCCAGAAATCATGATCGCGGGAGGGTACCCTGTGACATAATCGAAAGCAATTCTTCTTCTAGGCCGTTTTGCACCTGCAGAAATTATATATTTCTGCTATTATACATATATCTTTTCCGGCCAAGAACTTTTGATAAAGATGTGTAAGAGCGCAGTTTTAACGATTTTTAGTACATACTAACTTGTGTTTAAATTAAATCAACGTGGTTTCTATTGTTAATCCTATCAGTGAATACTCAAATTAAAATTTACCGAAATATATTTTACTTACATTCAAAGAGTTAGAACAGTAATCCCAATCAAATCTTGGTCGAATGGGAACTTAAAAGTAACAGTTTATTTATATTTTTGCATTATTAAGCTTCTAAACAAGGATTTTTTGAAGGGCTGTATTTTTAAAACGTCTCATAGGATTTTGACGTGCCCATTGTGTTTCTTGTTCAGAATGTCAAGAAATACAACATACAAAATTTCACTGAAGCCCGTTTTCTGTAAGGTTTGTGCGTGATATTTAACGTTGCCGGTTTAGCTTTTGTTTCTTTCTTTATTTATATTTATTTTATTGTGGCCTAGTAGTTGAAAGACCAGGGGGAGTTGTTTTATAAAAGAAATGATTTATGTGTTTTATTTTTTGAGCCAGAAAAACTAGACTCTGGTGTCAAACTGGCCCAGTCCGACACTGTTTACCCAAAAGTAAATTTTAAAATAGTGTTACAGATTATCTATCTCTTAAAAAGGCTTACTATTCAGTCAGTGAAAAATTTAATGGCAATTTGGTTTGTTAATTGTATTGCTCTGTAAATGCTTATTGTTTTTAAATATTGTCTTTAGATCAAATGTATTTTTTATTCATGCCTAGAAGTCTCTATTTTAGATCTTCTATTTTATGATACCTTTGGAAAAAAAAGCCAAAATGGTGGCTTAATAAAATATTTGAAAATACTGCCTAAAAAACTACTCCGGGCCAGTTTCACAATATGTGGTGACTAAAAAGTCTGGGTTAGTAGCTATAGAATCAGTTGAAAATTCACCTTCTCAACTATAAAAACCATAGTAAATAACCATATTCCAATGGTTACCACACATTGTGAAACTGGGACTTAATGGATTGATTTTAAATTGTGTGCAATAATTATTTGTAGAATAGAGATGAACTGGTTTAATTGTGGCACAAATTCAAGAGTGCGGAACAAAATAACAGCTAAAAAAAATGAAAAAATCAGCCGTTTACATATATGTTTACGATTTAGCGTCCCTAAATGTCAATCAAATATTATGTTTTAGCAATTCCGACGGTCTGCCTGTCTATCTGCTAGTTGGCGGCAACTCTTAAAAACTACTTACCCGGCCGACCTCAAAATTTGGTTAAAAATTATAAATGTATATACCTATATATATATATATATATATATATATATATATATATATATATATATATATATATATATATATATATATATATATATATATATATATATATATATATATATATATATATATATATATATATATATATATATATATATATATATATATATATATATATATATATATATATATATATATATATATATATATATATATATATATATATATATATAATGTATATACATATGTACATATATATATATATATATATATATATATATATATATATATATATATATATATATATATATATATATATATATATATATATATATATATATATATATATATATATATATATATATATATATATATATATATATATATATATATATATATATATATATATATATATATATATATATATATATATATATATATATATATATATATATATATATATATATATATATATATATATATATATATATATATATATATATATATATATATATATATATATATATATATATATATATATATATGTATATATATATATATATATATATATATATATATATATATATATATATATATATATATATATATATATATATATATATATATGTATATACATATATATATATATATATATATATATATATATATTATATATATATAGGGAAACGTAGTCACAACTGACTAGATAAGAAGAAAAATGAAAACTCCAGGGTAGTGTGGATGTAGTTTATATATATAAAAGGTCAAATAAAGAAGTGGAACCCTTTATTTTTTAGGCAAGCTTTCGGGATTAATTGTATCCCTTCCTCAGGACTTTTCTACAAATAATGAAAGAAACAAGTTAGAAAATGACAGGTTGTCTATCTTACAGTGGTGTGTATATAATGTTCAACCTAATTCATTCTTATTTGTAAAAATATATACAGAGCAATATATTTATTATATAATAATAATTACTTAGGGGGATAAGGTCAGAAAACCTTAAAAATGTGATAGTTGCTCCTGTAATAGTTGTAAATCAATTCATCATTAAAACAATAGCAAAGTAAAACCAAGAAGGAAATAATAATAATAATAATAATAGTAATAATAATAATAGTAACAATAAGAATATTAGTAGGGAATGTTATAAATTACTCATCGGTGGTGGGAACGTTCAGACATTGAAATTTGTTTTTATGTAATGTTAAAATGTAACTGTTTATGGAGCTGAGATTTTAGGTGTCACTCTTTTTGTTTATAACTGGATCTTGGAGGTTTATATGTATCATTTCTAAGAAAGTACATCTATAGTAAGAGGAAGCTTTATCCAAAATCTTAGCGCCACTCCAGTTAAGACAGTGGTTTTCTTCAATGAAATGTTCGCTCAATGCGAAGGACGGAACCCCTCTCCGACAGTCTCTCTTGTGTAAGTTGGTTCGGCCTTTAAGGCTTCTAGAAGTTTTCCCTATATATGATAACTCGCACTCATTACATGGTATTTTGTAAACTATATTATAATTCTCTAGCAATGAGGAGAGCTACAGTTTTTTGTTGTTTTCTCGCTATCTTAATTTCAGTATTTTTAAAGATATTTATTATAGGTATATTAGTAAGGTTTTCAATATGTTATGAGGAGGATCCTTAATGAATGATAATTGCTTTGATACGTCCAAAGGCGTGTTAATGGTAGATTGAGAAAGTATTGTCTATAATATTATGTTGAGCCTAAAACAAAATTTCTAGCACTAGTTTTAAAGGGGTAATTTGCTAGAAAAATACTTTTGGGTTGTTGTAAGATCGAATCTTTAGTTGGATGAGTAAGTTTGACAGCTCGAGTTTTCACGCCCAAAATGAGGTTAGTTTTTATAAGTACCGGGGTGGTAAGAGTGGTAGCTAATGACCTATTTGAACAGTATGGCTTTCTGTATCATTGTGTCTGTAGATCATTGTCATTGGTACGAATAACCAACATGTCGAGGAAAGGGATAATGTTATTAGTCTCTTACTCGCATGTAAATTGTATATATTCATTGAAAGAATTGAAAATCTCAAGAGCAATCTCAATTCTACCCCCGGGAAGTGCGGGTAAAAGATCATCCACGTAACGTTTAACGAACGTTACATGAAAGGGCATAAGATCAAGGCAATATTTTATTTAATCATCCAAAACAAAGTTAACTAGAATTGGTGAGATAGTATAGACCCCATGGGTGTAACAAAATTTTATTTGTAGTAAGAGGTATTAAACGCTAATACATTTGAGTCAAAAATGAAATTCATTAAGTTTTCAGAGAGTCAAAATCCAGACCACAAAATTGAAAGACGTGATCCTATTGGTTTCTACGACTGTTTAATATATCGTTTAGTGGAAGGTTGGTAGATAGCGAAACGACATCAAAACTGACAATAACATCGTTATTAGGTAATTGATAACTGTTGATAAAACTTCTGACAGAAAAAGAGCTTTTTACATAATAATCATTGTTTGTACGACGCTAGTGCGCCATTAGGGCAGTTAATAGCTGACATTATACGCCTCATAGATAGTGTAGGTTTATGGATTTTAAGTAGAGTGTAAAATCTAGGACCTACTGTATTATAAGTAGTCATTTCAACAGCAACTACAGCATCTATAACCCCTTGTATTTAAGTTGTTTAATTAACTTGTTTGCTTTGAGCTGCAGTGTATAGGTAGAGTTGTTGTATAGTGTCTTATAATATTGTGTGTCATCTAGTAATTGTTGGATTTTAGTAAGATAATCTTCCCTATACATTGCAACAGTAATATTTCTCTTGTCACTATGTACGATATATAAATCTGGGTGGTTTTTAAGGAAGAGAATAACATTTTGTTAAATTGTGAATTAATATTATGGTTTTTATGAATGAAATTAGTTAAAATATTAGTAAATTGAGCCCTGAAGCAGTCTTTCTGTTCATGTGGAAAATCATATATACATGATTTTTCATGATACGTTTCGTCTTCGAGGTCTCATCATCAACTTCATTTTTTTATATACGGAGCAGGATTTCTTTTTATTTTTAACAGGCCCTGGACTTTCTGAAACCAATGATATAATGCACTCCACATTTAGAGTATTTAAAATTCTCCTTTGTGAATTCATTAAGATTCTGGTTTTCCACATTGTTCTTTTACGGTTTCTTCTTTCAACACAAAATTACCAGAAAGCGTTTTTAAAATTGTTGTACCTTTCCTTACTTTTAATCTTAATTTTAAAAGTATATTTATTGTACAACGTAAATATTTTTTTAAAGACAATTGTCTATACACGGTCCTGGTACATACGAACGCTATAACTGTGTTAAATATGCCCAATTAAAATATTACAGCATAGCCATATAATAAGGTTTAAATAAACAAATTCTGCCTTGAATTTACTTTCGCTATTCAACTTTCTTCGGCTCGAAAGTAGAACGTGGAATAACCATTATGTTTATATTATAAAATTCTGAAACATTTACATGTCGAACAATCGAAAACTTGTAGGGTTATTAGCCGAGTAAGAAATTAATATAGACAGATTTATTTTATAAGTTTAACACTATTTTTTGTATCGGTTTGTCTCGAGATGTTGTAGATCTGCTTTGTTTTTATCTTCTGTAAGATAATCATTATTTTGTTTTTTACTGGAAATTTTTCAAGTAGTAATCCATTTGATTAAATGATTGATAAATAATAACGTTCACGAAATTACACTTTTTAATTAATCTCTCATGAGAATATTATTAACCAGAGAAATATATTTTTATAAATCATCAGTATTTAGTTGTTTCAATACACTTTTATTGATGATAATCATTTATTCGTAAGAAAATTACTGATATCCTTAATATTAGTTGTTGTAATAATAGTTGTTATTTAATTTATTAGCAAGCCAGCTCGATTCCTATTTGTATAAACAAGACCTTTTAGACTTTTTTGTTCCTAATATTAATTCTCTCCCATTATTAGATACATTATCTTTATTTTTGTTGAAAATTTATAGAACACCTTTCTTTTTTTTTGCTATGATATTTTCATTGCGTGATTTGAACTAGTTATTTTCTAAATTATTATTTTTGCTTTTACGCCCTTTTTAGGACTCCTTTTTACCCGACTGGGCTTTTCTTTGTTACCACACCTACCACCTAAAAGCCAAACGCCTAGACCGATGACGACATCGAGTATGTTTACTTAAAAAAAAATCAAAATGGCGTAAGTAGTAGTAAGGCGATTCTCATAAATACTCATATTGTAGTATTGTATATAGGGCAAATAAAAGAATTATATTTAAAAAAAATATCTAGTAGAAAGCAAACAGCTAAAAGGATTTTAAAATGAATGAGGGGCCAAAAGATTGTAATATTTTCAAGAATATCACCAACTATACAAATATTTAACAGAAATTTAATATAACGAAACTGGAGTGCTATTTTGTGCAACACGAAAAAATATATTTTTTAACCTCTATCATGTCGTTTACGGAAATTCAAGAGCTCGTTGTTAAGCCTATCTTAAATATGTATACATAATCATATATACTATACAGGGAGTCCCATATACATATGCAGTAAAGAATTTTGTTTTTATCTCTAATGATTTCGTTTCTTAAGAACTTTTTCTGCAGAACTGCTTTTTGAAGACCTTCTTAAAGCAGTTTTATGTTTCATTAGTTCTCGTGTTTGTAGCATCTAGCGTCAGCCCTTTTCAATACTACAATAAGTTACCAAGAGTTACAGGAAATATGTTTACAGGATTAAAACAATGTCCTATTTATGTGACATAATAGTACGCCTATAATAGTACTCTGTTCTCCATACAGTTAGTTGTTTCCGGATAATCGAAAACGTTTGTTTTATTACAGATTTCCTTTACAATACTTCTGAATGTATGTATTGGTATATAAAACAAAATATTTAATAACAGTAAAAAAATTCATTTTTAAAAATAACAAAGAAACTGACGTATTTCAGTGCCAAATTCTATATACAGATTATACTTATATCCGAATTTAAAAATCCATATGCAAAGATTTCCTCAACATCTTTTATCACAAGAAATAGATGCTATAATTTGGTAATCTAAATTTTGAAAATGTTAATTTATTTGTTATTTCAGCTTGGAGTTTATTGCCTCTTGTTTCATCTTACAGCAATAAAACGTTCATAAATATCCCAATACATACAGTTTCTCGACAATATTGACAATTTGCTTGCACTATTTTCTGAGTTTTATGGAGAATCGGCCGATAAAATTAACACACAATCTCAATGTGAGGTACAATCACCATTTCTGCATCCTATGTCGGATTTGGGTTCGGCCTATCGATTCTAAAAAGAAAAATATATAAAATACTGAAAAACTCAATTCGTGAAATTAAATGAATTAGCTGTTTTGACTTCAAATCCAACGCCGTCCTCAAAAAACAAAATATACCTATATCAAGTAACTGAAAAACTTGTTTTTTTTTAAGTTACCCTCCGGAAAATATATAAGAAACATAATTTGTAAAAACCTGAAAGTCGTGAATATTGGAAAAAATATGTTTGTTTACACATCCTAGAGAGAGAATTCTCCTATTAATTAAAAAATATATATGACTCTAATTTATTCCTACAGATTTTGTAATAAATGCTAGCAAACCTTTTAGCCACCAACAAGAGCAAAACCGCCATTTGTGGTTATCAACAGAACATCCGAGATCTTCGCCGGAATTGATACTTTATCACCATAGAATAACATATTGCCACATGTACCTGTAGCGAAACTTATATCCCAAGAGTAAACAAATTAAAAGTACATAAAAAAAGGTTCTTAGATGCCACTGCACTTTTAATATAATATGTTATTTTATATATACAAGATGTTCGGTTGTATTTTTTCAATGCATTTTATTACAAAGTTGACAAAATTATGTATATGTTGGTTAGTTAATAACATATATTTTTTTTGGGGAACAAGAAGCACCTATTTTTATTGTTGTACCTAGAAGAACTTCGCCAGTGATCACGATAATCTAATGAGATTTACACATATGAATACTACACTATGACGGACTCAAAACATTTACAGATAAATAAGATTTAACTGAGCCGAGCTGTGTGCGCATGTGCAGATTCAACAAGTCTGCTAACACATTTTTTAGATGCTTCACTTTAACTATTCTTATCTCCACTCATAATTATATGGTCTCTACATACCAAAAAAGTACTTCAAAAAACACATTAGAAGCATAAATATATTAAATAGGTTTATTTAACTAAATACTAGGGAATATTAAATATATAATCCTACCTGTAATATGATGCTTATTACATAGAACAACTCGATCTTAAATAAAAAAAGGAGTATGTATGCACTATAAGGTAACAACATTAAAGGAATATTTATTTTTATATATTTTATAATAATAACCCTTTGATTTACTCTACTTTATATTTTAACCAATTTCAGATTTTGTGAATGTGAATACTGCTGTGTACACTTGTATTATTTCCTTTCAGGTATTTTGGGTACCTATACAAAATTTAAAAAAAGATAAAAATTTTAATAAAATGAACTATATCAAAAACGTTAACTTTGAAATAATTTACGATGAATGAATATTTGCATTAAGTGTATTTAGTGTGAGCAAAAATACAAAATGTTACTCGATGATGGTGAAATAAAATTTAAGATTCTAAAAACTGAGTATCAAAAAGCTTCACTAGGCACAATTTAAAATTATAAATTAGATCGAAAATCATCTTTAGGTCGAGTTGAAAATCTCTTTTTCTTTTGTCTTGCCTAGGAATTTTTAGGATAAAAATGTTTGTCTAATAAAATTGATTTCTCCGTGTTGGCATAACACGGACCACTGTGAACATTTTTCATTACGGTCCAGATTAAGCTGGCTTAATCTGGGGTTACGGTTATAGATTTCGATTTACCGAACTGCTCATTATCAATAACAGGGACTTTTAAAGGAACTCAGGTTACTGTTCTCTTTTTATCAATTAAAACCTACGAGAGATAAATGCTAAATATCTAAATGAGGCTAAAATACTAATATGCATTTAGAGAATATCAAATACAAAATATATATTAAACCTAAAAAAGTACTCATTTGAACTACATAGCAATTGTAGCTGTATAATAAGTTTTGGAGCTGTCTGAACATATATTAACGGACAGTAATAGTTAACATCTAGTCTATTTTGTGGGTATTCTAGGCAACATTTTTATTTTTTTTTATGTGGAATATATATATATATATATATATATATATATATATATATATATATATATATATATATATATATATATATATATATATATATATATATATATATATATATATATATATATATATATATATATATATATATATATATATATACAGGGTGTCAATTAAGTACTCGTACAAACTTTAAGGGGTGATTCTCTGACTAATTTTAAGATTAAAAGTTCATATGAACATGGGTCTGAAACGGCTTTGTTTCTGAGATACAGGGCGTCCAAAAAAACAATTTTATTTGGTTTTTCGGTTATATTTTTGTTAAAGAACATGACAATTGTACAAAATTTGGGATTCTGGGTATATTGATGACGAGAAATTTAAATATTAGCTTAGTTTTTTTATTTAATGTTAGAGGACGCTACATACAGTGTTGTTCCTGAATTTAATTAACCATAACTTTTTTGTGAAGCCTTTTATGTCATTTTTGACTAGACAGACCTATTCTCCATTTAATTCTACATAAAAAAGTTACTCTTAGAATTTGTCGCTAAAAGCAGCCGTTTTGGATAAAAAAGGGTTTGAAGTTAAATCTGCGTTGAAATTTTTTACATTGAATCATTTCCGAGATTTTGAAAAATAAGCGAAAAAATACTTTTTCAAAATCATGTGCTATGTTACTCTATCACACTAACATATCACAATTGCCAAATTAGTGAAAATTGAATAAAAATAATAAAATCATAAAAATGGGGTGCATCTTTCCTCTGCAGCCGCAGTACACAAGAAAATAGTATAGGTGAATCTATAGCAGGCCTTGGAAAACAATTGAGAGGTTTCCATGGTAGCAGAATCAGAATCATGGCGGTTGATTTAGAATAAAACAAGTAGTTTTTTATCATTTGGCATTATAAGTAATAATTTATCCTGTGTTTTGTCCAAAATGTACCAATATACCAACGCAGAAATGGCAGACATTCATTTTACTTATGGAATGGCTCGCGGTAATGCACAGGTTGCAAAACGAATGTGTCAGGCGCGATTTCCTCAACGAGTCCAAACTTTTATTAATATTCACGCAAGACTTTTGCCAGCACAAGAGATGTTCCAGGAAAACTTTTATTAATATTCACGCGGAAAATAGCTCTTGAATTGAATATTACACACACACTTGTTTGGCAAGAGAATTTGTGAGTGGAAACGTGATTAGTATGAATTGTCAACTACAGGGAGAAATTCTTTTCTAAAATTTCGAGCACTTATCAATAATTATTTTGCCGTAATTTGACGAATGGTTATTGATGATGCCAAAATATTCAAGAAAATCATGAAAACATGGAACCTCCAAATAGGCAGCGAAGATACGAAACTCGTAAATCCTTCAAATTAAACAAGGTAAGCTAATCTGTTTAAAAAATATTATCTATGTCATATTATTACGAAACCTGTATATTTTAATTATTAATGAATCATTATTTTTAATTCAGTGAATTCTTCTTTCTTGATCATTTTGTTAGAAGTACGGGAAAACATAAAACGCTATCCTCAAAATGTACTTCTTTTGAAGAAATATTAACAAAGTTGTGAATATTCTGTTTAAATATTAATTACATTATTTGCTATATGGTGCAAAATTCTATATTACGTATTTTATTTTTAAAAGAAAAGGGACCTATGTTAATATGTATTCCATCTATTCTAATCCAGCACCGCGGCTGTTATGCAACCACATAAACATCATACATTTATCCGCCTTTGAAACGGGGCGCGCCTTCCACAGAAAAATAATATAATAATATAGGCGAAATGCGTTCCTCGGGAGAACAAAGCGTTTTAAACTTAGAGTAAGAATAAAAATCTTACTCTAGGTTGTAATTGCCCGTTGTTACTGGGGAATGGCCCTCCCTATTTTAAGAATAGGCAGTATTTTATTTATTTTGGTCTCTCGTAACCTAACCTAACTTCTTTAGTTCACAGATACACAGTAAACAAGTCGAACAGCTGATGGATCACTTGCGGAAACATAACAGTGGTTTAATAATGGTGTATTTAAGTATTGCAAAATTGAACATAAATACCAGTAACTAGGAACCAATTTAAGAATAATATTTTCTATTGATGGAAAGACTAAAGAAGCAATAAGGGCAGTTGAATCTAGATTATCATAATACTGTTACAGGTAGGCATGAATTTGTATATTTTTAAGCAAATAGAATGTACTTGCTAAAATTATATTTTATTGTCTATGTCGAGGTCTATGTATAACTTGTAAACAAAAGTATTCCTTAACAGGTATTATCAAAGAAAATTTATAGTGGAAGCTATTATTTTCTTTGGTATTATATATTTTCACTGTTGAGGGCGAAATGAAATAATCTTTGTTTTTCTTTAAAAGAACTATAGTTGGAATTATATAATGTTATAATTATTAGAGTAGGGAAATAATTAGTTATATTATATTACACAGTATGTGGTGTATGGCACATTTATTGATTATAGCAATATTTTTACTTTTTTGCAGAATATGACCCTAAAAAGAAGGGAATGATACAAGAAATGATGTCAAGTATTTGATACAGTATTTTCATTTACCTTTCACATACTTAGTCAATATAAGGAAGAACAATCACCGAAGCACAATTACAAATTCCTCGATAAGCTATTTTGTTGATTCAAATTTGAACTCGACCATTTTGATTGTAGAAGATATATACCTGTGTAAGTATTAATTGTGATTATTTTTTTTATAAAGAAACTTACTATAATATTAGACTTAAACAGATTAGGCTAGTATAATTCATAAGCTTATGTTTAGCAAAGTCTACTGCAAAACATAACTATGAGTTCGTTATTATAACAAATTATCAGTTTACAGTATCAAACAGAATTTAACACTTGAAACCTTGTTTAATTTGACTAATTGTTTTTGCACTGATATTCTGTCGGAAAACAGCAGCAAGATAATGCATAGCAACTCAACTGATGAATGGTGCACTTATTTTTTTATTATGTCATCCATTAAACTTTGTGCTAGACACCTCATTATGTTTTATATGTTTGTCTAATTTCTTACAGTGTGATACAAATATGTTTGAAGTGTTTGTTTTTCCTTGGGTTTTGCTAATTGCAATTTTTAATGTGTATTTTTAAATTAATCTTTTGTTCAAATCTATGAATCGCTTTTGAAGTTTCACATCACAATAAAAATATTCTATTTAAAAAAATAACTATTATATGACTTAATAAGTTCATTATGTTTAATAGAATTTATTTGTTTATTCCTATGTAAAATTGTACAGGGTGCCTGATTATATTTTAAATGGTACGTACCCTAGAGGCCTTATGCTATGAGTTATCAGAAAACTTTAAATACAAATGTTTTTGGGTTTGAACAAAATCATCATTCATTAATCATTCTTGCCGATTATAAATATACTAGGTTTAAACTTTATCTCTAAAGATAATAGAGAAATTTTAGAAAAACCCTGCCATAAGAGGCAATGTGTAAGAGATTTGCTTCTTATGATAGGGTTTTTCTTAAATTTCTTGATTATCTTTAGAGATAAAGGTCTTAAACCTAGTCCATTATTAATAATCAGCAAGAAGAGACCATTTGAGGTGTATCTATTATACAGGGTGTGCCTTTTAAAATAACGCAGTCGATGCCCATTTGCTAAATTTCCGATTATCTTTTGTTTGTTTTTCTTGTAAATTGACCAAACCTAAACACTTTTATATTTAAAGTTTTTTGATAACTCATAATAAAGTCTCTAGGGTACTGTTTAAAATATAACCAAACATCCTGTACATAAAATCTGTATAAAATATCAGATGTGTTAAAAATTAAAAAAAAAACTACATTATATATACATAAAGTAACAAAAGTGAACCAAACTTAATTTTAGAGAAAAAATTATACACCATATACATTATACCTATATCATGAAGAAACCTTATTTTTTGTAAGTTAAGTTAACTGTGTTTACCATTTTTGACCAGAAGAGGTTATTTCAAATCCATTATTATGTAATTCTGGGATACCTTGTTAGGTACTGGAAGAAACTAGGTTGCTAAAAGTACATTTTGTAAGGATATATTAAATATTTATACAGGATGTCCCAAAAATGTTGTATAAGGTGCAGCTGCTGTTTTTTTATTATGGACTATTTTGTTTTATTAAAGAACAAAACGTCTGGTTTATATGCAATTTGGTAAACTGAGGTTTAATACCTTAAAAAAGACTATACATGAATTTGTAATTCGTTTTGTTTAAAATTTTATTTTTTAAACTTCAATTTACTTGAAACATCTGTATGTTGCCTTTTTTAATCATATCAAATAAAGTATAACTGACTTAAGTCTATGAAAATTAAGATTACTCACAGTGAAAACTGTATTTTGTAACAAGAAACATTTTTTTCTCGATTTTTTCTTCAGAATAACTTTATTTTATAAATTCAATTCTGTCTCTATTTTGTAAGATTTGGAGGTGATCATGGTATCTATTGTTCAGAAAGTCAAGAACTACAACATATATAAAATGTAGGGAATTTCCCTCAAGCTAGTTTTATAAGATTTATGTGTAGTCCTAGTAGCTACCTCGCAATTCACCCTTTCTTATAGGCTTTGTTCAGTATAATTTTTAGAATACCTAGTGGCATTGTGGATTGTGACGTATAAATGACGAACTTAAAGATGGAAATTTTTGGACAATATTCAGATCTCAATTTTTGTTCAACAAAAATTAACATATTTAGTTACGGTTTTCGACACTGTCTAGCAGGCGCGTAACTAAGGGGGGCATAGGGGAGGTGATGTCTTTTTTTTTGGGATATTGCATGGGCGCCCGCAGAACCATAACTGATGAAAAAAAAAACCAAAAAAGGTCATGCATAGTCCATTTGGTATATAAATGTAATTTATATATGTAATATACAATATTTACATTTTCCAGGGGAGGCAAGCGTCCCCCTCCCCCTTCCCCCATTCAGTAACAGGAGTCTAGGGACGCCCCTACGGTCTAGCACTAAGTTTATAGCCTAGAGGATGTTAATGCAGGTCTTCAATAAGTTGTTTTACAGAGTGTTTTGTAAAACACTTGTAAAAAAAAGTTTTCCTTGTTTTTTTTTAATTCTTTAGTTTTTTTTTGTACAGGTTGTTTTCAACGAAATTGTAAATTTTTTTTAAACATGTTTTTTTTTCTCAACTTTTGTATCCCTTATACTATTATTTCATACCTCAGTTATGAATAAAGGTAATGCTACAAGCTAAATTTATAAATGCGACTGTTGTACAGGGCTTTCATTTATATTTTGACACCTAGTTACATCTTTAATTATAGAAAATTTAAAAAAAAAACTTTAATTTCAAAATTTGTAGGATTATTCCTGTATTATGGTCTAAGAATATCAAATATTTCTAAAAATTATTGAAAAGTAGAAAAAACTACATAACATGGATTTTTTAAATGTGACACCTTGAATATTATTATCTAATTAAATTAGTCTTTTCATACCGATTATAAATATATGAGTTCAGAGAGAGAGAGAGAGACTAATATCTTTGCCTCTTATGAAATGGCTTTTATCAATTTTTTGGATAATCTTTAAAGATAAAGGTACCAAACCTGATATAATTGCTAACTTCAGATTCATTTAATGTTCCATTAAATGGGGGCCAGCTAAAAAAAATATAGGTTATGTAATTTCTTCTATTCAGTAATATTTTGTATTCTTAGAAGATAATAGTGAAAAAATCCTACAATTATTGTGTTTTTATTTTCTATAGTTAAAGCTGTATCTAGATGTCAAAATATAAATAAAAACATTATACTTATAAAAAACTGTTTTGCATATTTTTTACTTTGAACTAACTTCAAACTCATCATTAGAATTCATTAATATCTATGTAAATTTAAATAATAACAGACCTTTTTACCATTATTTAATAAGTTTCATTAATTTTTAAACTCTCAAATGACCTTTTGATCTGATGGATCATGAAAGTTAGTTTAAAGTAAAAAGTTCACAATAGAATGGGGTAAGAAACAATTGTTTGATGCATACAGGAGCTGAGAAAAACAACACATCCAGAAAAATTTACATTTTGGTGAAAACACCCTTTATAGAAAAAAAGTTTTTTGGTATTCGGGTGTGAATTATCCTGGGTAGAAAAGAACAATATAATATTTCGTTTTGTAATAGTCATTGTGTGTGTATAAACATTTTGTGAAAATGACAAGGGCTTAGATAATACTCTGTGTAACAGATTTCTTGTGGCCTTTTGCATTTTCGAAGCGATAAATCCAACATATAGTGCTAGGCATTATCGAAAACCACAACTCAATATATAAATTCTGGTTGAAAATTAGTAAACTTGAATTTTGTCTACAAATTTGGACATCAGTACCTAAAATTAATTAATTAATGTAGGGGTTATGGTTATATTGAATAAAAAAAATTGGGTTGAGGTACTATACATGCTGTTGGTTACAAACACAAGTTTAAAAAGCCATATTTATATGGATATTCTTCATATTTTCTTAAGGGGAATATGCTTCTTAAGTATTGCTTTTAATTTTTAACGAAAATTGGAAATATACCTATTTTATCAATAACGAAGTTTTTTTAATAGCATATTTACAGCTGATTTTTCGAAAAGCAATTTTTTTACAATATTTTTTCTTCTTTTTAGGTATTTCAAGTCACAGTGTGAGTCCTTTGGACCCTTTGTAAAAGAAAATGGTGTGTACTTACATATCACCAGAAATCAGCAGCAATGGAAACTAATTTCAGCTTGTAACAACTTGAACAATAAAAACATGTCCAATTGTAATATTTTTTTATTTAGTGACAAATATAGAATTGATTTTCACTATAAAATATTGCAACACTTTAAAAAAAAATTAAAGAAGTTCCAGTCAATTTCATAATAATCAAAATGGAAAATTATTTCATTTATATCTTAAAGATTTATGACTATACTTAAATCTAAAAAAATAATTATATTTAGGCGTTTTATAGATACAGATTTACAGGGATATAGAAAGTTAGAGATTGATACCATTATGAAATTAGTTATGGGTGGTATTATATATGAATCTTTAAACAAATTTCCAAAAGTTAAGGTATGAACGTAGAAATATTTATTTTTCAGTTCCAACTGTTTCTTTTGGTAGTTATGTAAACTCTCCAAACGTCAATTTTTAGTTTTTAGACGATAAAATTACTCTATTAGGTATAGGATCAACTGTGCAGTAATTTTATTATTTTTAATGCAATGAAAAAAATGCAAAGTAAATTTTCTTCTTCCCAATCATATGGTAATTATCAGTATCTTTGAAATATATAGAGAGTGACAAAATATCTATTTTTATTAAATGAATACCCTGTCTATTTTTTACACCTATGAAAAGCTAAAAAATATCTTTCCAAAAAACTTCATGCCAAATTTTCTGATATACCCACCTATGATATTTAAAAAACTAAAATTAATACCTTCCTGCAAATGGCCATATTATTTTTGAATATATAAATTTCGTAACAGTTACAAATAGAGTATTTCTTAAAAGGGCTTCTTTATACAGAGCATTCCATGTAAAAAATTACACTGTGTGTAATATTTTTTAGTACGAGAAATAATAAAAATATTAGAGAGGGACTACTTTAGATGGCAATCAATTTCCCTCGTACAGATTGTCTGCATATTCAAATAATTTATTAGGCCGTCATTTACTTTTGTCATACAAGATTCGGACTAAAATTTTACCAGTCTGTCTCTGTTTCTCACTTGAGTTTTATGCAATTTTATTTCATTAGGCCGCCATTTTGTTTCGCCATATTCTATATACCAAAATGTTTCCATTCCGTTGAAAACTTAAATTCAACTGGATAAGTAGTTTTTAAGCTATGCTGCGTACAGACAGACTGACAGAAGTGGGAAAACATGGGGCCCAAGCACCCTAAAATGCAAAGTTCTGCAAAAATGTTAAAGGGTTAATTTTTCATTTTTTACTCTTTTAAACTGATCTAAATGCTGGTGGTTGCCCTTCTTCAATAAGGACTTTTATTTATTTTAAACTTTATAATTAAATGGTAAAAGTATTAACTTCTATTTGTTTATTTTTCTAATGATTTAATAAATCCTATTATGTATTTTAATAATTTTAACACAGAATAAGTGTGTAACTTATTTTATTAAGGCAATATTACCATTTTATTAAAAATCGTCTTAAAATAAACAATACATTTGGAAAAATAAAAAACATATTTTTATTACCAATTCATTAGATAAATATAGAAAACAAATGTATTAGAAATTAAAGTTGGAAGTTTCATTTTGAAAAAATATTTAATTCAGAATAAATATAACATTTTGACTAGTACGTCTAAAACTAGTCCACTCTAATAAAGATATGTATGCATTTATCACTACAGTACATTGAATTTGTAGACAATAAAGAAAAAAAACTTAAGCTCTATCTCAAAATATGGCTTACTAAAGTATTCAACAATTGTCTGTTAAAATTATTAGAGTTTAGTTTAATGTTGATTCTTTAGCAAATGTTTGCTTAGTGTCCTATTTATTCAAAGAGGTGTTATGTATCTTAAAATAGTTATTTCCTACCTCGAAATACTTGACAGTGTCTTTAAGAATATCATATTCTCTAATGTCTCTAAAATATCTGGAAATACAAGTGCAAAAATATTATATTACGCCTTTATAATAAGGTATAATAACATTAAAATCTGTTCTGGAAAAGCACAATATAATATCCACTAAAATGTTCACTTTTTTCACTGCACTCACATGTAGCGATTAATTAAAGTCAAATTTAGGTCTCTTGAAATCACCACTTATTTGTTAACTTCTGTTTTATTAGAATATTAGTAGGTATTAGGTACAATATTATTCACCATCACCAATTGATGCCAACAATGCTTCCAAAATAATAAAGTATACTTAATTAATTAGGCCAAACAAATGTGTCGTGTTTTGCTCAACGTCAACAAAATAATTTTTTAAGTAATTGTTAACAGTAATTGTACAAATTTTCCGAAATGAAAAACTGTTTCGCTAAATCACGTGATTTGACGTTCTAACGAAAATACAAAATGCACCCTTGTTTTACTAAACATTTTTTTAAGACAATATCTTATTTAATTAGCTTAGATTTCCGTATTTATCTTTTTTTTTCCGGTACGATTACAAAAAATCTGTTGACAAGCCTTCTGAGAAAAAATGTATTTGAGTAGCATTTTTTGGTAAACTTCAGTTTATTCTGATTAAGCATTACAGGTTATTAAAAAAAATACAAAATAGAAAATGTACAAAATAACGTTTGGCGGTTTTTTTATTGCAGGTTACATTATTGAATAATAACTCAAATGTCCAAACAAAAAAGAAAACTAATATGTATTAGGTTTTGCAATAAAATAGCGACAAAAACGAAATATTTTGCTAGGATACACACGAAAAAAGTGTTTATTACTGTATGTATATATATATATATATATATATATATATATATATATATATATATATATATATATATATATATATATATATATATATATATATATATATATATATATATATATATATATATATATATATATATATATATATATATATATATATATATATATATATATATATATATATATATATATATATATATATATATATATATATATATATATATATATATATATATATATATATATATATATATATATATATATATATATATATATATATATATATATATATATATATATATATATATATATATATATATATATATATATATATAAGTACTTTCTTGGGATTAGGTTCGTGGATTGAACAAAGAAACTTTAATTGACGTTTCGCCTGTCCATTTCAGGCTTTTTCAAAATATTTAATTCTGCACATCTAAAAATTAAATACAAAAAGTGTATATATATAAGTTAATAAATAAAAACAATTAGGTATAACGGCACCCACTAAAATTATTAAAACATTTATTTAAAATAGTACAGTACATACCTTGAGAAAGATGTTCTTTTACCTTGCTTGGCGGTGTGGAGGTAGGTGATACAGTGGTTAAAGAATTCTATTGTTTTTTTTTTTATATATATCCTTTAGTTTTTTTGATTATATTTACAATGTAGAACTATTTGTGGATACGGGTTGTTTTAAAAGTATTTGTGTGAGTCTGACAGTATACAGTATGTATTTATGATTGATGGAAAATAGTTTATAACAATTGAATTAAATTAGATTGTCATATATTTGGCTGAGATTATCAATGTCTTTCCGATCGTTTACTGTATTTTTTTCTTTTTTTATCTCGAACATTTCTTTGAATGTCAGTTTATGGTAATGTTGTTCTTTTGATAAGACCGTTGTACCCGAAAAATCAAATTCATGTTTCATGTCTCTTTCATGTTTATGTAGTGCTGTGGAAGCATTTTTTGTATATTTATGCCCATTTAGTCTATTTGATAGGTATTGTGTGGTCATGCCTATATATTTTTTGGGGCAGTTTAGGCAGGGAATGCTGTAAACTACGTTTGATTGTTTTTTAATTGGTGTCTGACTTTTTAGTGGTGTATATAAAGATTTAAGGGTATTGTTAGATTTGTGGCATACGGTTATGTCGTGTTTACCGAGAATGTGTTTAATCTTTTCAGAAAGATCTTCAGTGTATGGCAAAGATATGTATGTAGTTGTTTTATTGTTGTCATGATTATTTACAATATGTTTTGTGGCATTGTATAATTTTTGGGTTCTTCGCTTTATAATTCGTTCGATGGCTTTTAATGGGAAATGATTTTTTAAGAGAGTATTTTTAACTTTATTTAGAATGTCAACTCGGTATATAGGTGATGTTAGTGTTAGTGCACGGTCAACAAATCCTATCATCGCGGAGTTTTTTTGACATTTTGGGTGACTGGAATTATAATTAAGGTAGCGGGAGGACCAGGTTTTTTTGGTGTACCACTTAGTTTTAATGCCATTTGTTTTGTGGTGTCTTATTAATGTTAAATCCAAAAAGTTTATAGCACCACCACTTCCGAAATAGAAAATGATGGTGCTATAAACTTTTTGGATTTAACATTAATAAGAGACCAAAAAACAAATGGCATTGAAACTAAGTGGTACACCAAAAAAACCTGGTCCTCCCGCTACCTTAATTATAATTCCAGTCACCCAAAATGTCAAAAACACTCCGTGATGATAGGATTAGTTGACCGTGCACTAACACTAACATCACCTATATACCGAGTTGACATTCTAAATAAAGTTAAAAATACTCTCTTAAAAAATCATTTCCCATTAAAAGCCATCGAACGAATTATAAAGCGAAGAACCCAAAAATTATACAATGCCACAAAACATATTGTAAATAATCATGACAACAATAAAACAACTACATACATATCTTTGCCATACACTGAAGGTCTTTCTGAAAAGATTAAACACATTCTCGGTAAACACGACATAACCGTATGCCACAAATCTAACAATACCCTTAAATCTTTATATACACCACTAAAAAGTCAGACACCAATTAAAAAACAATCAAACGTAGTTTACAGCATTCCCTGCCTAAACTGCCCCAAAAAATATATAGGCATGACCACACAATACCTATCAAATAGACTAAATGGGCATAAATATACAAAAAATGCTTCCACAGCACTACATAAACATGAAAGAGACATGAAACATGAATTTGATTTTTCGGGTACAACGGTCTTATCAAAAGAACAACATTACCATAAACTGACATTCAAAGAAATGGTCGAGATAAAAAAAGAAAAAAATACAGTAAACGATCGGAAAGACATTGACAATCTCAGCCAAATATATCACAATCTAACTTAATTCAATTGTTATAAACTATTTTCCATCAATCATAAATACATACTGTATACTGTCAGACTCACACAAATACTTTTAAAACAACCCGTATCCACAAATAGTTCTACATTGTAAATATAATCAAAAAAACTAAAGGATATATATAAAAAAAAACAATAGAATTCTTTAACCAGTGTATCACTTACCTCCACACCGCCAAGCAAGGTAAAAGAACATCTTTCTCAAGGTATGTACTGTACTATTTTAAATAAATGTTTTAATAATTTTAGTGCGTGCCGTTATACCTAATTGTTTTTATTTATTAACTTACATATATACACTTTTTGTATTTAATTTTTAGATGTGCAGAATTAAATATTTTGAAAAAGCCTGAAATGGACAGGCGAAACGTCAATTAAAGTTTCTTTGTTCAATCCACGAACCTAATCCCAAGAAAGTACTTACTATTTTAAATAAATGTTTTAATAATTTTATATATATATATATATATATATATATATATATATATATATATATATATATATATATATATATATATATATATATATATATATATATATATATATATATATATATATATATATATATATATATATATACAGGGTGTCAATTAAGTACTTATAGAAACTTTAAGGAGTGATTCTTTGACTAATTTTATGAAAAGTTCATATGAACATGGGCCTGAAATGGCTTGTGTCTGAGATACTGATGTCCAAAAAAACAATTTTATTTGGTTTTATTTTTTTTAACATGACAATTGGACGAAATTTGGGATTCTGGGTATATTGATGACGAGAAAATCAAATATTAACTTAGTTTTTTTATTTAATGTTAGAGGGCGCCAGATACAGTGTTGTTCCTAAATTTAATTAAGCATAACTTTTTTGTGAAGCCTTTTATGTCATTTTTGACTAGACAGACCTATTTTCCATTTAATTCTACATAAAAAGGTGCTCTTAGTATTTGTCGCTAAAAGCAGCCATTTTGGATAAAAAAGTGTTTGAGGTTAAATCTGCGTTGAAATTTTTTAAATTGGATCATTTTCGATATTTCGAAAAATAAGCAAACAAAATATATCTTTTATTGAAGACTAAAACTAAACTAGTTAATAACATTATTTTACAATAATGACCACCGCCTAATTAAACGTATGCAATAAGTCGCCTTAACATTGATTGCCGAACTCTTTCAAATATACCTGGCGTCTGATTAATAATTCGATATTCTTCGCCATTAAGCCTTTGCGGAAGAATGCAAGGTCCAATAAGGTGATCACCGATAATTCCTACCCAAATATTGAGAGAAAATAGCACCTGAAAATGATTTTTTCTGATAGCATTCGGATTATCCTCCAGCCCAGATTTGGTGGTTATGAAAGTTAATTATAGAATTTCGAGAAAACGAGGCTTTATCTGTGAAAAGCACATGGCTTAAGAAATCCGGGGTTCGTACTAATCTACACGTGTGCAGGCTCTATTACCTAGAGATTTTCCCCTCAGACTCGATTTTTGTGTTTGGTTGCGTAATAGATTAGTACGAACCCCGAATTTCTTAAGCCATGTACTTTTCACAGATGAAACCTCGTTTTCTCGAAATTCCATAATTAACTTTCATAACAACCATATCTGGGCTGAGGATAAGCCGAATGCTATCAGAGAAAATCATTTTCAGGTGCTATTTTCTCTCAATATTTGAGTAGGAATTATCGGTGATCACCTTATTGGACCTTGCATTCTTCCGCAAAGGCTTAATAGCGAAGAATATCGAAGGTTTTTGGAGCTCGAACTTTCCAACCATTTAGAAGAAGTTGATTTAGAAACCAGCAACCGGATGTGGTTAATGCACGACGGAGCTCCGCCATACTTTAGTGTCGTTGCGCGTCTATTTCTGGACGAGAATTACCCTAACCGTTGGATAGGAAGAGCTGGACCACAAGCCTGGCCTCCCAGATCACCAGATTTGAATCCTTTGGATTATTTTCTGTGGAGTCACTTGAAGTCTTTGGTTTATAAAAGTCCAGTCCAAAATGAACAAGATCTAAGAAATAGAATATTTGAATCTTGTGCCATTATTAATCAGACGCCAGGTATATTTGAAAGAGTTCGGCAATCAATGTTAAGACGACTTATTACATACGTTGAAGTAGGCGTGTGTATCCTAGCAAAATATTTCGTTTTTGTCGCTCTTTTATTGCAAAACCTAATACATATTAGTTTTCTTTTTTGTTTCGACATTTGAGTTATTATTCAATAATGTAACCGGCAATAAAAAAACCGCCAAACGTTATTTTGTACATTTTATATTCTGTATTTTTTTAATAACCTGTAATGCTTAATTAGAATAACCTGAAGGTAAATAAGAACACATTTTCTGCGTTTAAGTCCGTTAAAACTGTGTATTACAGCTATACAAATCAATATCACTTCAAGAAGTTACTGTGAAAAGCTGCAAGCGCCATATTGCAAAACTTTTTGTTCATTCCTGTAGGATGAAAAAAATATTGAAAATTTAATACGTTCTATAGGGGTAGGCTTCGAACAGCGCTCCATAAAAACTCCAATGTGAATCGCTTAGACCTATTTGTAACGATCTAGTCGAATTTTGCAAGTTGGTAGCAGATTTAGACAATTTCCGCGGCCCGTCTTTAATACCAATCCTCCCGCGTACCCTTCAACATTTCAAGGCATATTATATTTTGAAGAAGTTTACCAAAAAATGCTACTCAAATACATTTTTTCTCAGAAGGCTTGTCACAGATTTTTTGTAATCGTATCGAAAAAAAAAAGATAAATACGGAACTCTAAGCTAATTAAATAAGATATTGTCTATACAAAAAATGTTTAGTAAAACAGGGTCGTTTCTAAAACCGTTTTGGTTGCCAATCTAAAAGTTTTAGGGATTTTACTATAATCATCAATAACCATTCAGTGCCCGATTGTTATGACAAATATACGGCATAATTAATTATTGATAAGTGCAGGAAATAGGTGATATGTGTAAAAATTAAGGGAATTTTAGAAAAGAATTTCTCCCCTGTAAATTATCTTATTAAGATATTTGAGCGTAAGTAAAGCAAAATAATCACGTTTCCACCACTCCTTATCGAGTTGACAATTCATACTGACTCTCTAGCTAGCATTCAATCAATTGATAGTGTTCAGTTTTAATATAAATAAATTTAGTTTTGCAAATAATCGCTTTTTTATTGATTATTCCAAAAATCTTTTTTCTCAGTTAATCGAATTTTTCTATTATTCGATTTTAACGACAGATCGATGATTAATTAAGAAATTGTTTATTCAAATATTTTTTTAGTAAAGTAAGACGTATATGATTTAAAAAGTAAATATTTTATTAATGTCTTAGTTAATTTCCTAATTTATAAAAATTTTGAATAAATAGTCTAAAAAATCTATAGAAACCTTTATTTATGAAGAACAATGAATATAATGTTTTTGAATAATTCCACACAATTTCTTGGATGTCAAAGAAATTTTAATTTAGATTTGCCCAGTGGAAATTCTTTGTGATTTGATTTAAATAACTCTTTGCAATAAAACAGAGTTTTGTATTTGTGTGTATATCTAAAGACGTTTCTTAAAGAGCTATTACGAAAGTCTAATGTAAAATTAAAAGATAGCCCAAGAGTGTTTTTTTCCTTAAAAGTTCCCTAATTAATGAAAAGTAAAGCTCAAACTAAAGTCATCGAAACCTAAAATGCAATCGCTAGGAATTATTATTCACTGGAATTAATCAGGTCAACTTATAAATTAAGCCTTAGTCGTTTATAGTAACACTCAGACCCTATTAATCCAAATATTGATATACCGAAAAAAAAGTGACTTTGTGACTAACAAATCGGTTAAGTTAATGATTACATAATCAATTAAAAAAACAAATAATAAAAAAATCAATTATGTAAACGAACATATAATCGACTAATCGAAAAATCTATTGATAAAAAGGCACATTCGATTATGTCCGCACTTTGCTCATAATTCCTAGATGTGACGTGAAGGAATTATGGGATAAGGAATAAGTATATAATAGTGTTTTTGAGGCATATTAATGTTAATATGATTGTGAGATTATTACACCTAAAATTCTAGCCTATTTCCAAGAACGAATAAAAAATGACGAGGCAATAATGTAGCATAATTGTTTGATAGCTATTCCTTATATTTTATTAATTATCTTTAAATATTTGTTTATATAATCAAATATCTGCCCACAGAACATCCAAAGAACGATTTGTGTCAAAGTTGATTTTTAGAAAACTTAATAAACTAGTGTTAGTAAATTATAAGTGAAAAAGCATTTAGTCATTTTTATTGTCTTTAATTATAAATAAGTAAGTGTAGTTGAGGCAAAAAAATAATTCACATTGCTAAATATATACGCATGCTGCATAGATATTAAAATGAACTGGTTTAGTATTTATAATGAAGATGTGGGAAAACCTTGATATTTTTTATAAAACTTTTTATTATATAATAATTGCCTAAATAAAACTATATTTAACGATAATTATTTGCAAATTTATACCTATTACACTGTTTACGTGGTGTTATTAAATCACATCACCTTAAAATTCCCTAGTGGGTAATTAAGTTCTATTCATAAACATTATAGTTTTTTCATAACTTTGAAACAACCTAACTTTTCGGTAATATAGTACAGATTTGTTCTAATTTAAAAAAACAAATATTTTTTAGCGCCTCTTTATGGTTTTGAAAAATTGTTTATCATGGCTAATTCGTCTTTCTATTTTATGAATAATACCGAAAATATACATAGCAACAACGATAATACCATTGTAATTATAATTAATTGCAATCTACTGGACTACTACTACTACTATTTAACGTAACTTGGGATCAAAAATGAAATTTGCCGCTTTTGGGAGAGCTTGCTCTAAATCAAATATCACGTTTCGACCCTATTCTGTGTTATCCTAAGAGCTAAATTCTTATTAATCCTAAAGCTAATAATCCTGACCTACAACAATCAATCTGAATTAATCTGCGTAAGTGGGGTGGCAGTAAGTACGTGAGTTTTTAAAATATTCTCGTATATCGGTACTATTAACTTTAGTCATGGGAATTTAGTCCTGGGTGTCATGGAATACAGTGATACAGAATAGTATCAGGGAGCTTCAAACTGAGAATCCAAGAACAACTCAACGCTCAAAAATCTCCAAATGATAATAAGTCAGCATTTGGCGTTCACCTTAAACAAACAAAACATTCTTTCGATATTGAAAATAATTTTTAAATGTTGCATAATATTTCCAGGGGTAAAAAACAAGATGCTCTTGAGAGCTTGGAAATTGCGAAGATTTCAATTAATCAAAATTATACTACACTAAATGAACCCATCGGTAGACAATTTGTTGAGGCAGCCCATATAATAAAATTATTTAAATAATAAATAGTAAGCAATTCTCATATTATATTCTTATCTTAAACCAAAATAATGTTTATTTTTATATGCCTGTTTTTATATACTCGACTTGTGAATAGGTTTGACTTTCACAGCCAAGACACATTTACAGTTCATCTTTCAGTAGATTAAAATTAGTTTTTAATGTATGTAGGTGTTTTAAACGTTGGTCTTTTATGTGTCGATATAATGTTTATCCTGTGTTAACGTGATGTAAGTGATTTATTTTATATTATTTTATTCCTGACTCCCGTAAATTTTGACATTTTTTTAGATATTTACATGCTCTTGAAAATGGTTGTTTAACCGAAACGCGTCGAGCCTAAATAAATACATTTTTGTGAAGATTTGGTCTTATTGGTATTATTTTTTAACCATTAATTTTTCATACTGTAAAATACAAAAATGTATAGTTTTAATTTTACATTTTAATTAATTCTTATTAATCCTAAAGCTAATAATCCTGACCTACAACAATCAATCTGAATTAATCTGCGTAAGTGGGGTGGCAGTAAGTACGTGAGTTTTTAAAATATTCTCGTATATCGGTACTATTAACTTTAATCATGGGAATTTAGCCCTGGATGTCATAGGATACAGTGATACAGAATAGTATCAGAACCTGGGGCATTTGATCTAAATATTTAAAAAAAAACTGAAGTTCCTAATGTTTGTCTTCCTTTATATCACTAACGTGAACTACCAATTTTTTTTAAAAAAAGTTAAAAGCTGGTAGTTTTTATCATAAGGCAAATGTGTTTAATAATGTATGTATGATGCTTTTTAGGACCTACAGAACAAACATCTAAATCGATTTTTATAAATAAAGGACCATAAAGTTGCAAGATTTTAGCTATATTTGAGGAAAAAAATCATCTTCCGGTAGTGAGGCGCTATTTTGTTCGACCTGAAAAATATTTTCAGGCCTCAATTATTTTTAAAAATATATTAATCACATAACATTCGTGCAACAAAGCATTCTAATATTCTAGTGGTAAAAAGAAACATAGTCTCTAAAGGTGGGCTGAAGTAAAATGACTTTTTCTTTTTCCATGACTTTAGCAATAATTAAAAGTAAAACCTGAAATTATAAATTCGAGCGTCCACGGACTATTGTTTTAGTGCTTTTTACGGCTAAACTAATGACGATTTTACAACTTAATCCAAGTTTTTTATTTTTAAGCGGATTATAGGAATTAATTTTTCAGACATTATAAAATCCATGTTAGATGACCAGATAGAATTAAGTTTGACAGACAAAGAATATATTTTGACACTTTTACTTTTACACCAATGTTTGCGATGTGATTTTTTCAGATTTAATAACAAAATGTATAGAATGCTGGATGGTTTGCCGGTGGGTTCCAGCTTATCCCCATTATTAGCCGAAATATTCATGTCAAACTTCGAAAATAATATTTTGTTTAAGTCAATAGAACCTCTTCTTAAAAATGTTTTCTTCTGGCGCAGGTACGTTGACGATACTTTTGTCATTTGGACAGGTTCCAGAGTGGAACTTGATTCCTTTCTCAATTTTTTAAATACTCTACATTCTAATATTCGTTTTACTATGGAAGTTGAAAATAATAATACTTTAAATTTTTTAGATCTCTCAATTAGTAAGAAAAATAAGAAACTTTGCTACTCTATTTACAGAAAACCTACACAAATCGATCATACCATCCCTGTCGACTCTAATCATTAATTTTCACATAAACTAGCAGCTTTTCATTCCTTAATCCATAGGCTTTTTTATGTACCTCTTTTACCTGTTGATTTCATAAACGAACGAAATATTATATACCAAATAGCATTAAACAATGGCTATTCCAAAACTCTAATTGACAAACTAATTAATAAAAAGTTTTTGCAAGTCCATAGGGAGTTATGTAACAGTCAAATGGATAACCCAATTCCGCCTTGGCAACCACCAAAATTTTTGAAAATTAGTTATATTGGTCCAGTATCAGTTAGAATTGGAAATATATTTAAAAATGTTTTACAAAATGTACGAATAGTTTATAGTTCTGTATGGAATTTGGGTAGAATTTTGTCACATACCAAAGATAAAATAGACAATCTTAAGAAAAGTGGGGTTTATCAACTTGATTGTAGCAACTGCAGCTCTTCTTACATTAGTAACAATGTTTTACAAATTGTAAGAATAGTTTATAGTTCTGTATGGAATTTGGGTAGAATTTTGTCACATACCAAAGATAAAATAGACAATCTTAAGAAAAGTGGGGTTTATCAACTTGACTGTAGCAACTGCAGCTCTTCTTACATTGGTAAAACGGGAGCTTCAAACTGAGAATCCAAGAACATCTCAACGCTCAAAAATCTCCAAATGATAATAAATCATAATTTAGCGTTCACCTTAAACAAACAAAACATTCTTTCGATATTGAAAATAATTTTTAAATGTTGCATAATATTTCCAGGGGTAAAAAACAAGATGCTCTTGAGAGCTTGGAAATTGCGAAGATTTCAATTAATCAAAATTATACTACACTAAATGAACCCATCGGTAGACAATTTGTTGAGGCAGCCCATATAATAAAATTATTTAAATAATAAATAGCAAGCAATTCTCATATTATATTCTTATCTTAAACCAAAAGAATGTTTATTTTTATATGCCTGTTTTTATATACTCGACTTGTGAATAGGTTTGACTTTCACAGCCAAGACACATTTACAGTTCATCTTTCAGTAGATTAAAATTAGTTTTTAATGTATGTAGGTGTTTTAAACGTTGGTCTTTTATGTGTCGATATAATGTTTATCCTGTGTTAACGTGATGTAAGTGATTTATTTTATATTATTTTATTCCTTACTCCCGTAAATTTTGACATTTTTTTAGATATTTACATGCTCTTGAAAATGGTTGTTTAACCGAAACGCGTCGAGCCTAAATAAATAAATTTTTGTGAAGATTTGGTCTTATTGGTATTATTTTTTAACCATTAATTTTTCATACTGTAAAATACAAAAATTTATAGTTTTAATTTTACATTTTAATTTTACAAATTAAGTTATCAGGTGTCATTGTTAAAACTAAAAAATAATGTGAATGTGATCGCGGTCAGCCATTATGAAAAAAGTTATTCCTAAAGCTACGGAAAAAGAAAAAGTCATGTTACATGAACCCACCTTTACTATCATGTAATAGTTATTAGTCACTTGGATGCAGTGGCTTATTTAGAATGCCTTCCTGAGGCAAGCATTTACATTTGGCAACTAAAAAAAAGTCATTGCTTTTTTATTGGTTACCACGACAATATTCACACTTATATAATTGTGGTAATGCCTTATAAAATAATTTTTACTTTCAAATATTTTTCTTGGGTTAAGAGTTATGGGGGACATTTGCCCCCTTTACCCCTCCCCCCTAAAACGGCCACTGCTCGGATGAATTATAACGTTTCGCTCGAAGTGCAAATTTCATCCTCTGGAGTAATAACCACAATTACAATCTCGTTGAATAAAGTACTATTATTCCATCTTGGAAATCTGACTCTATGAGGTCGGCGTTAAACTAATAAAAACAGCAACAAGCAGAATAAGGGTAACCGGTATTCCGTATACAGCAAAAAATAAAAATAAAACTAACTCTGAATTCCCCAAACGCCGACTAAAGCATCTTCTCCGATATCATGTTTGCACCATTAACATATTTATTATTTTTATTAAAATTGTGGTCGTTTGGTAAACAAAATTCGGAATGAAATGTATGTTAGAACTAAAAACAATTAGAAAGGGTCCGTGTAATTTGTTCTCCTTTTCGGTCTTCCTCTATTTTTACCGCCCCAAGCATTTGAGTAGAAATTTGCGAATTTCGCTTATCAATATGTCTATCCTGACGACGTGTCAGCAAGGCATACCTTGAAAAAGTGACAGTTTCCCTCAAAATTAAAAAAAATGTGCATATTTTTCAAATTCGATTTTAACCAATTTCTGGATTTCTTTGGTTTATAATTAGGGTTGCCAGACGCCCGGGATTTCCGTGATTGTCTCGGAATTTAAACGCTGTATCCCAAAAGTACAAAATAATATATTATTTTTCTCTTTCCCATAATAATGATCAGATTTGATTTTTACCTCCCTCGTAATCATCCTCCGAAATTTTTGCAGTATTCCGAAAAGTATCTAATTTCCGTCAGTTCGTAGGTCTGTCTGTACGCAGCATAGCTCTAAAACCTTTTTACGGAGGAATAAAGGACACGTATAGACTTACTTGTATAGACTATATAAATAAAGTTATGAAAATAATAATGATAGTCATAACAATAATAAATACATTAAAAACAAAAAAAAGTTGAAATAAATTATAGTTTATAGAATTTGTATAAAGTTATTACCAAATAATTATATGCGTATATAGACTGTGTTATATGTACGTAGTGAAATTCTGTAGGAGGGAAGTTGTGAGCAAAGGCGAATTTGCCGATTTTTCTTTGTTTTAACTGAAATATTTTTGTTATTTAATAATTGGCCCAATCAGTCCTCATTTCTTCTCCAACTCTCTTCCATCATAAGCACCCATTCAAGAAACTCATTAACAAGCGATCGTCATCCACGCGTGAAATTCTAGAACTATGAAAAATTCAATAAATGCTGATGCATTTTACTATATTACCCAAAGAGTTGCAAAGATTTTGAAAATATTTTTACGATACATAATTTCTTTCGTAACGTCAGTTTCCTATAGCAATACTTTTTGTGAAACAGTATTTAGGTTTCTCACTATTTTAATAAATAAATAAAGAAGTATAGTTAGTCAAGGACACTTCTCTAGATTATAATGAGCTCCGCTCAGAGTATCTGTAAATAAAGGAGGGACCGTGAAAAAATTATTAACACTAACTAGGCATGTAGGAAATTTGGCTTGACGCTTGGCAGGTAAAGCAAAGAAAGCTTTTTTACTCGCCTCTATGGGGAAGAAAGAAGGGATAGGGTAGATAAAGACGGGGACCTGTTTGTATGTCTCTTGTGGTGAGCTCTACAGTTTAGTGTGGGTTTCAAAACACGGCCTTTCACCACTGAAAACCCCAATCGCGTTAATAATAAGGGTTTTATTCAATTTTAATACAATAATTTCGAATACCCAAAAAGTGAACGTATGAATTAAGTCAACATTAAATATACCTAGCCAGGAATGTTGTTAACTCGATTTGAATGATACTAAAAACAGCATCTTATTTACGCATATAATTTAAGTTTTTATGTACTTAATAAAGCTTAAATTTTGACAAAATGGTGAATACACTTCATGGATAGTTTTGTTGCTATAGACTTTTCCGGAATCCGATTTTTAATACACTGAGGCCAATACAGTAGACGACTGATTCCGATCTCCAATAAATCTTTATTAAGAGCTATAAAATAAAAATATTTACTATTTAAATTATTTTTTACATGTTCAATAAAATGTAAAATACATAATTTACTTTCCCGGTATTTAAGTATATTCTCACGTATAAAATAAATATTTAATTTTTATGTTACTCGAGGCAGAAATCTAATCTTTGCAAAACAGCAATATAAACGAAACTCGAATGGAAATGCTTATTGTAAATGCAAAAAATTAACACTCAAACAATGCAAAATTAAACCAACGTGATTTGGTTTATTACTCGTTTACTTTGTCAAGGTCAGTATAGGTTATTTTTGTTGTTAGTGCTGATTGGGTATACTATTTTGCACATATCGTGAACTTTTAAACTTTTGCTTATTGTATTTTATAGCTATTGCGGAAAATACTGGTCAGTATTCAATGTTAATACCGCATATTTACTGCGGATATATTCGAATATTCATGGCGTATTTTTTAATACTGGTATACTCCGTTTGTGCATTTTTGAAAAATATCTTCACATATTAGGAAAATAAATAAAGCTACAAATTGTGAAATAAGTTGCGATCATTCGGAAGACTGCTTTTGAATGTTCTATGGTGACACCTACTTATCCAAGTATTGTATTTTTTTTTTTGATAATTTAGAATTGCTGACCCAACATAATTAATAAATAATTATAATCGATAAATAAATGTATCTTTCTTAACGCGACCTTGACGATTAATTTTGATTGATTGGCGCAAAAGAACATGTAACCAATTTTTTTCCCTCCTCGGCTGTAATGCGCACTTTGATATCGCGAACTACTTCATGTACTTCAGCCGCTCAAGAAGAAATGTTCAGTTTTTTCTTTTTCCATGGGACCAGTACTTGGTGCCTATTGCGACAGATGCAGTGCGGTGGCTTTGGGTGTCAGCGCATCTACTAATCCGTAATAACATTGCTTAAAATTAGTTAAATAAAAGAACAAACTTTTTATGGTCAAATATTTGATTTGCACAAACCTACCAATAGATTCAACGAACAGCTATTGAATAAGCTATTCGTTATTGATTAAACTGCTGTTGCTAGGTTTCTGAAAATGAATATTAGACCTTAAATAGTTTATTCTTTTGTTTTGCATAATATTATGTGTCGAAGATTATTAATCAGTTATTAAAATGAACCCTGATTTACCACAGTTCATGTGAAATCCTCTTGATCGGGTTTCTGATGTGGTATTTGGAAATCAAAACCAAAATATAAAAGTGTATTCATCATCTTCTTTTTCTCTTTAAATTTGTATTCACTTTGTCTCAAAACATGGATTCGCAGCAGAGAGGAAAAGTATGTTTAGTTCTTCAGAAATTTGAGATTTGCATGAAATATGAAAGTTTTGAAGTACTTGATGTAAAATGTGGATGCGTAATTAGTTGCAGGATGTTAATTAACGATGCGCGCATCACGCTTAGTGCGCAAAAACAACGAAACAGAAAATACTTCTTTATTTATTTATTAATTAGTGAGAACATGCTTTTTCTCTCTGCGGCGATTCCATGTTTTGAGACAAAGTGAATACAAATTTAAAGAGAAAAATAATGCGACTAAAAAACTTCTATATTTTTGTTTTGATTTCCAAATACCACAGCAGAAACCTGATGAAGTGGATTTCACATTAACTGTGGTAAATCAGGGTCTATTTTAATAACTGGTCAAAAATCCTAGAGACCTAATTTTATGTAAAATGAAAGAATAAACTTATTAAGTCTAATATTGATTTACAGAAACCTAGCAACAGCAATTTAATCGATAACGAATAGCTTATTCAATAGCGGTTCATTGAATATATTGGTAGGTTTGTGCAAATCAAATATTTTACCTTAAAAAATTTGACGATGACACCCAAAGCTACCGCACTGCATATGCCGCAATAGGTACCAAGTACTGGTCACATGGAAAAAAGTGAACGTTTCTTCTTGAGTGGCTGTCTCAAGTTCGGCTGTATTAGATGAAGTAGTTCGCGATATCAAAGTGCGAATTACAGGAGAACGAGGACAAAAATGCTGGAATTGGCTACATGTTTGGTGATCAGTGTTTAGGAAAAGCACTAAACTTTGAAACTATTATAATTGAATTATAATTATTTATTAATTATGTTCGGTACACTTTTCATATCAAAATAGAGTTTTACTTGATTTAACCAAAAAACGAAGCCCGATAATTAAAACAGGATTTCATTTATAAGGAGGAATTTCCTTAAAAAAAAACGAAAAAAAATAAGTAGATGTCACCATAGAACATTCAAAAGGTAGTCGTCCGAATGACCGCAACTTATAGCTTTATTTATTCTTCTAATATGTGGCTATATTTTTCAAAAATGCACAAACGGGGTATACCAGTATTAAATACGAAATGAATATTCCAATATATCCGTAGGAAATATGCAGTATTAACGTTGAATACTGGCCAGTATTTTCCGCAGCAACTATAAAATATAATAAGCAAAAGTTTAAAATTTCACGATATGTGCAAAATAGTATACCGAATCAGGACCAACAACAAAAATAACCTTTACTGACCTTGACAAAGTAAACGAGTAATAAACCAAATCACGTTGGTTTAATTTGGCATTGTTAGAGTGTTAATTTTTTGCATTTACAATAAGAATTTCCATTCGAGTTTCGTTTATATTGCTGTTTTGCAAAAATTAAATTTCTGCCTCAAGTAATATAAAAATTAAATATTTATTTTATACGTGAGAATACACTTAAATACCTGAAAAGTAAATTAAGTATGTATTTTACGTTTTATTGAACATGTAAAAAATAATTCGAATAGTAAATATTTTTATTGTATAGCTCTTAATAAAGATCTACTGGAATTAGTCGTCTACTGTATTGACCTCAGTTTATTAAAAATCGGATTCCGGAAAAGTCTATAGCAACAAAACTATCCATGTGTATTCACCATTTTATCGAAATTTAAGCTTTATTAAGTAAATAAATTACAAATTATATTCGTGAATAAGATGCTGTTTTTTAATATCATTCAAATAAAATTAACATCATTCCTAGCTAGGTATATTAAATGTTGAGTTAATTCATAAGTTAACAAAACACTTATTCTTAACAATAAGTAAATGCCTTTAACTGAGATAAGTTTAACGCTGCTGCTGTTGTTGATTCCTACTATCTACCATTTTCCTCTGGACTTAGCTATGTTATTTTTAGGAAGTGGGGATGGTCGTAAAATGGTGGCATGTCCCTATTCATGGATGTAATTTATATAATAACTAGTGGGTAGTCCTTGGCATGACCGAACGACCGTAACGTCTGCGATTTGGAGTTTTCAGTGATGAAAGACCGTGTTTCGAAACCCATACTAAACTGTAGAGCTCAGTACAAGAGACATACAAACAGGTCCCGTCTTTATCTATCCTATACGTTCTTTCTTTCCCATAGAGGCGAGTAAAAAAGATTTGCCTGTTTTACCTGCCCAGCATCAAGCCCGATTTCCTACATGCCTAGATAGTTTTAATAATTTTTTCACGGTCACTCCTATATTTACAGATACTCTGAGCGGAGCTCGTTATAATCTAGAGGAGTATGCTTCACTAAATATACTTATTCATTTATTTCTTAAATTAGCGAGAAACATAAATACTGTCTCACAAAAACTATGTTATAGAATACTGAAGTTGTGAAAGAAATTATATAATGATAAGATATTTTCAAAATCTTTGCAACTTTTTGGGGAATATAGTAAGCATCAACATCTATTGAAATTTTCATAGTTCTAGAATTTCACGCGTAGAAGACGATCGCTTTTTAATGAAATTTTTGAATCGGTGCTTATGATGGAAGAGAGTTGGAAAAGGAATGACAACTGATTGGCCCATTTATTAATTAACAAAAATATTTCAGTTAAAACTCAGAAGAATCGGTAAATTCGCCTTTACTCACAACTTCCCACCTACAGAATTTCACTACGTACATATAACACAGTGTATATATGCATATAATTATTTGGTAATATTAAATTCTCTAAAATGTAATTTATTTAATTTTTTTTGTTTTTAATGTATTTATTACTGTTAAGATTATTATTATTATTTTCATAACTTTATTTATATATTCTATAAAAAATAAGTTGTGTCCTTTATTATTTTCCTCCGTAACAAGGTTTTATTCCAGAAAACGGAATTTTACCGAATATTTAAACATTTTATTAGGCGGCCATTTTGTTTTGCGATATAGGTTTTGCACTAAAATGTTAGGCATCACTTGACCTTTGTGCAAATTTTCAACTAAGTCGATAAGTAGTTTTTTTAATAGGTACTGAATTTTTTAATATTTCATTAGGTCGCCATTTTGATCCGCCATAATGGCTTTATACAAAAATTCTACCAGTTTTTCTCTATACCAAACATAGAGCTTCTTAATTTTTTTAAATTCTTTTTTACATGTTGTGAGGCCACCATATTGGATTTTTACCGAAATGCTACCATTTCATCTTCCTATGATCCTAAGACCAAAATTTAAAGTCAAACGGATAAGTAGTTTTTGAGCTATGGCGCGTACAGACAGACCGACAGACTGACGGCAATTGGGAAACTAAAAAAATACTTTTCGGAGTCCAAGAATCATAAAACGAAAAGATCTGCAAGACTTTCGGAGGATGATTACGAGGGAGGTAAAAATCAAATCGGATTATTATTATGGGAAAGAGAAAAAATAACATATTATTTTGTATTTTCGGGATACAGCGTTTAAATTTCGGAACAATCACGGAAATCGCGTGCGTCTGGCAACCTTCATTATAAACCAAAGAAGTCAAGAAATTGGGTAAAATCGAGTTCGAAAAAAAATGCACATTTTTTTAATTTTAAAGGAAACTGTCACTTGATCGAAGACTGAATATCGAAAAGCAGAACAAATTACATGGACCTTTCCTAAATTTTTTAAGTTCTGACATAAATTTCATTTCGAATTTTGTTTACCAAATGAACATTATAAAAATAATAAATATGTCAATGGTATAATAACATGATATCGGAGGAGATGCTTTAGTCGGTTAGTTAGTTAGTTATTTGATTTTTTGACACGGGAACGGGATACCGGTTATCTTTATAAAATAGAGCCGCGGGCTTTTTGTTTTTTTTGTAATTTCTGCTTGTTGCTGTTTCTATTAGTTTAACGCCGACTTCATAGAGTCAGATTTACAAGATAGAATAATAGTACTTTATTCAACGAGAATGTAATGATGCTTAGTACTCAGGAGGTTGATATTTGCAATATGAGCGAAACGTTATAATCCATCCGAGTAGTGGCGTTTTTAGGGGGGGGGGGCAAAAGCCCCCAGAGCTCTTAACACAAGAAAAATATTTGAAAGCAAAAATTATTTTATAGGGCATTACCACAATTATATAAGTGTGAATCTTTTTTTTTTATTTAGTCATCGTGGCTAATTTTCAGTTTTCATGAAGGTTTTAAGCATATACAAAGAAAAAAGCAATGACTTTTTTTAGTTGCCAAATGTAAATGCTTGCCCCTCAGGAAGGCATTCTAAATATGCCACTGCATCCGAGTGAGTAATAATAATAAATAGTAATATAAGCATTACATGTTAGTAAAGGTGGGTTCATGTAACATGACTTTTTCTTTTTCCGTAACTTTAGGAATAACTTTCTTCATAATGGCTGACCGTGTCCACATTCACAGTATTTTTGGTTTTAGCAATGACATCTGATAGTTTAATTTGTAAAATTGGACGTTAGCAGTGGCGTAACTAGCCTACGCTGCGCCTGGTGCGGATTGTGGATCTTGCGCCCTTCATAGGAATCCTGCTGAAGTCCCTCCACCGGAGGCGGAAAATTTTTGATAGCCACGCCCATATTTTAAAATAAAAGTCGTTCAAAAATCATGCCCAAGATAAAAAATTGTTAATGGATTTTTATTTGATAACGTGCGCAGTTACCATTTTTTGAACCCTTTGAGACAAGAAAAAAAGTAATTTTGTTTTTTTTATTATTAATTTTCACATTGATTTAATTAATAATTTGAACAAACAACAGTTAGAAAAAATAAATCACATTATTTTAATAAACAAAACGGACATTTTTAAAACAAAGAGAAACATTTTTAAAATTTGGTGAAATGGGAACTCTTAAAACAAGGAGTTAAATCAGTGAACACTTAAGCTACCTAAGAACTAAAACTAATTTATAAAGTAATTTTGCGAGATTTGCGAGACGCAAACTCGTCGATGAGTGAATCAAAATCCAATTGTTTCGCAATAGAATTTTCAATTGATAAAATTCCTAACCCCCTGAGCCTTTGCTGGCCCATTGACGATCTTAAATATGTTTTTATCAGTTTTAGCTTACTGAAAGCTCTTTCGCAAGATGCGACTGTTACAGGAAGGGTAAGGAAAATCTTGAGAGCTGTATCTACGTTTGGAAAAGTATCTGCCAAAGAGAATTCGTGAAGTTTTTGCAGCGTGTCTTGAAGGTTCTCGGATTCAGTTTCAGAAAATAATACATCTGATTGAAATTTTAATGATTCCAGTTCGCCTAAAAAGTCTAATGCGTTTATATCGCGTTCATATTCATTTGCTAAATCTCTGGCATGCTTTTTTAGCGTTTCGACGTCATTGTGTTTCAAGTTAGCAATTGATAAAAAATTAAAATCTTTTGCAATTGTATTCATATTTTCGAACCTCCATTTTAGATCGACTAATAATGAATCTATCGCCTGAAATATTTGTGTCCTAAATTTTTCTTTGCTGTTTAAATTGTACCCTTCATCAGTGCTCTCGTCCAGATCTTGCCGTTTAATTCGTGTTTTTCTTTTTTCCGGAAAGTGGTCGTCAATATCTATTTCTTGTGCCAGATCTTGAGCATCATTGAAATATTTTCCAAAAGATTCATTTCGTATTTCTTGGACCTGTTTTGTTAAACCTTCAATTATTTTTGAAGCAGTATCCAGTGTAATATCTTTGCTTTGGAGGGTTTTATTTATTCGATCTATAGCAGTTAAAATTCTGGACCAAATTTGCAGGAAACAAAGAAACTTGAAATCGATGCTGTTGATCAAACTTTGTGCACCAGAGATCGTCTCTGCGTTAAAATTGTTGGACGTCAATGTATTTAGAGCACCCATTACTCCTTTAAGCTGGTGATATAAAGCATTTACCGCTTTGGCTTTGGAAGACCACCGAGTATCCGCATGACATTTTAAAGTTATTTGAATCTTCTCCAATAAAATATTCCAACGTATTGTTGACCCAGAAAAAAAAGTAAATATTCTCTGAACGGTCACAAAAAAAGTTATTATGTCCGGTGTAACGCTGGCAGCATGTACTCCTGCCAAGTTAAGACTATGTGCTGCACATGGCACAAATCGAGCATATTTATTAATTTCTTTAATTTTAGCTTGTACGCCGTTGTATTTCCCGCTCATATTGCTACCGTTATCATAGCCTTGTCTTCGAATATTGGATATATCTAATTCATCCGCTTCTATCTTGTCCAAAATTTCTTTTGATAAACCCTCGCCGGTTTTCTGATATGAATGTATAAAATCAACAAATCGTTCTTCAATAGCAACTTTTCCTTTGGTAGTTTTTACATATCTTATAATTTGAGACATCTGCTCGTTATGTGCAAGGTCCGGAGTGCAGTCAAAAAGAATTGAATAATATTTGGCTGCTTTTACTTCCGCAATAATATGTTTTTTAACAGCACCACTCATTAAACTAATAATTTCATTCTGTATCAGCGGAGAAATATATGATACCTGTCCCTTTTTGTGTGTTTCTATGTGATATTTTAACTCTGGATCATATTTGGAAATCATGTTAAGAGCACTTAAAAAATCTCCTGAACCGGAGTCTCAAAATTTTTCATTGTGTCCCCTCAATGCTAAATTGTTTTCAGCGCAAAAAAGAACAATACTAATATGTATATTTAAAATATGTCTCCACTTCATTTTTTCCCGTTGTATGGCTGATTGGAGTGCATTATCTATGGAAGAGTGAGATTTAATGCTCTTTTCTAACGTTTTCCACCTTATCACATTTTGTAAATGGCGCGACGAATGCTCGTGATCTGGAATTCTAGGACTTAAATGACGCCAGTTGGTAAACCCTTTTTCTGGATTAGCTATAGGTGGTGTATTTGGATTTGTTGAAAGTTTTTCATTAAAAAGAATGCACGGAAAACAAAATACCGCTTGTCTTTTGCAGCTATAAATTATCCAAGTCCTCTCCGTATATAGTCCATTGGGTAATTTTCTTTTAAACCAGTCTCGAGAAAACGTCCTTTTGGCAGTATCATTGGAGGTCATATCCGTAGAAGAAAAATCAAAATGTTTACCCTGATCAGGACCTTGTTCGACCAAAAAACATCGAATTTGATCTGTCATTGGGTACCAAGTAACAGGATCATTTCTATCGACGGTGACGGTTGTATTCGCAACTACGATATCTAGATCCAGAGCATCTTGAACATCGGGCTCATCATTTCCATGGGAAGTATTTGAAGATTCATTGTCGTCATCCTGCACAATCGGGTCATTTCGGTTATCTTCCAGACATAAATTAAATGTTTCCGATACTTCCTGCGACGTAGATGGTAATGGCAATGATGAAATATTTGTATAGTCAGTATCTCTTTTCTCTTCGCTATTAGATATCAGATGGTCACTAGTTTTAGCCCATTTAAGTAATGTGTCGGCCATTTTTTTACTATTGGCTTCTTTTACTCTTTTTCGTTTCCGAAACTCCGCGCCCGATGGTCTTTTTGATGACATTTTTGACAAATACCACCTTGGTTCTTAAATCTAAAATAAAACAAGAAAATCCCTTCATTTCTGATGGTGAACTTAGATTTGAAGATTGCTATTATATATTATAGCTTCGCGAGTGCGGCCAAGAAGAGTGAAATTTTTTTATTTTTTTTTAATTCTGCTCTTGGAAAAACGTAAAAAACGTCTTTTTATTTATAGTAATGTAAGAACGCAATTTATATATACCTACTTTGCACCGAATAAAAATAAACTAACTACCTTATATTCGGAATTACAAAAAATTAGGTATATGTTTGACTTCGATAAAATATCTATTTCAACAAAAATGTTACCGTCAAATAATAAAAGTTGTATTGAAATTACTTAGCTAGCCAAAACCCAGCACTACGAGTTTAGCAAAACGGAACGCTACTGTCGCAAACAGTTTGTCATAAGCTCAGGGAATTTTTAATCGAAATAGAGTGAAAAGCATTCACAAAAAAGACGATAAATGATCAGTTATCGAGCAGGATGAAAAATTATTAAATTACCTATTAAAAAATAGGGGTTGGTGATAGAAGGGTGTAAATTTAGGGTTGTATGTATTTTTTAATGCCATATTATAAAAAAAATAAAATAAAAAAAATTTCGAAAAAAAATCAGGTGAGGCCAACCCTTATCACTTAGGGGTATGAAAAATAGATAGTAGCCGATTCTCAGACCTACTGAATATGCATATAAAATTTCATACAAATCAGTCGAACCGTTTCGGAGGAGTAGAGTAACAAACATTGTGACACGTGAATTTTATATATAAGATTTCTTAAAAAAAAACCTAAAACTAAATAATACCCGATTTTTAAGGAAATATAAAAAATATTTGCAAGAAAAAAATTAAATTAAAAAAAAAACATAAAAAAGTACTTTACAACGGCACTTGAACCCGGATCCTCTGCGTGCGAAGCGGAAACGCGACCACTTCATCCACCTCCTTTATTTTTTAATGCTGAATCGTGGAAAAATAGAAAACAAAACAATTTTGTCCATAAAATAAAAAAAAAATTGTGGGGTGAACCACCCTTAACATTTAGGGGTGTGAAAAATAGATGTTGGCCGATTCTCAGACCTACCCAATAAGCACAGAAAATTTCATGAAAATCGAGTTTGGTAACAAACACCGTGACACGAGAATTTTATATATTAGATAAGAAACAAAGATGTAGTACTACTTACCAACTTATATAGCGCTTGTATCTTGTACTTTGTACTTTTAAACTAAATTTAACAAACGTAACTTCCAAACACTAACGTGACTGATTCTGATTCCACAAATAAAAAAGGATTTTAAATTGATGATGTTTTATAGCTAACCAGACAATACCTCTCATTTGTACTTTAACTTTAGTTGCGAAAAGCGAACCGATTGTTGTTTGCTTTCAAAGTGAAGTACATTTTTGTCAATTGACAGAGTATTTTGTCACTGGAAAACGCCTATAAAATTAGGGATGTGCAATCTAGATCGATATTTTAATATTTTATGTAGTGTTGGGCTATATCGATTTTAAATTATGTTTTGTAGTTTTAACATAAAAGAAATATTTCCTTGTGTTTGTGCACCCCCCAGGGCTGCGCCCTGGTGCGGGGGCACCACCTGCACCACCCTAGTTACGCCACTGCATGATAGTAAAGGTGGGTTCAAGTAACATGATTTTTTCTTTTTCCGTAGCTTTAGGAATAACTTTTTTCATAATGGCTGACCATGATCACCATTATTCTTAGTTTTAACAGTGACACCTGATAACTTAATTTGTTAAATTAAAACTCAAAACTTATAAATTTGTGTATTTTACAGTACGAAAAATTAATTCCTAAAATCCGCTTAGAAATAAAAAACATTGGTTAAGTTGTAAAATCGTCAGTAGTTTAGCCGTAAAAAGCACCAAAACAATAGTCCGTGGACGCTCGAATTTAGAATTTATGTTAATTCAAAAGTTTCTTTGCTATCCAAACAGTAATATCATTGCATGCAAAGTGCCATAAACATATTTGTTTCGAAATAAATAAATTTGAGTAAGTTAAAAAAATTAATTTTATCGATTTTAAAGCAGGATTCTACATGTAATACCACCAATAATAATAATTTCAGCAAATAATATTAACGTAAATAAATTACTGATCAATGTATAGCAATAATTAAAATAATGGTGGTATTTTTAAAATGGAATATTTCTATTTCAGATAAGGCAAATCAAATGTTGCTTTTTGCCTTGAATAAATTATTGTATTAATTAAACCAGAGCCTAAACAGCATTGACTACATATATATTTTATTGATCTATAGAATAACATATACAAACATATTTATTTTTTTTAACTCGGGGTTAAGAGAAGGCTCATGAAACAGGCTAATTATCTCCTGTGCGACGTTTCATATCTTTATTGTTAATTTTTTTGTTGCAAACAGAACAACAGTATTTTGTCAATGGTATTGAAAACATTTTCACAACACAAACAATAGAAGACCTGTTTTACCCTAACCGCAAATGAGTACTGTTTGTGTTTGCTCCACTGAAATAAAAAAACAACTGATTTGTTTACTTTTTGATTTTTTTTTCCATTTTTATTTATATTGATGTTAATTGCTCTAATGCCACCATCTTATTTATTAAATACACTAAGAGAAAAATTGTAAAAATTAAAAATTATGTCGGAAGGGACTATTTAGAATATCTTCAAAAAAGGAATACATTTGAGAAAGAACATAACTATCATTAGATAAAAATATGCCAAGTTGTTCACTAATTTAGTCAAAGAAAGCTGCAGCCTAAGTCAATCGAGTCCTTCTCTGAACCAGGCCTAAATGATAAAATTTCGTCGTATTTACTGTCGTTTTAAGAACTAGAAGTTTTTTTGTAACATAGTTGACCAATCAAATTAAATTTATTAACTATGCATTAATAAACAAAATAAATGTTTCGAGTGTGGAACCAGGGCTAAACTGGCAGAAGTTGGTGGTGTTACTTTTGAATAACCTAGTTACCTAATTTTGTGATTCTTTTTATAATTAATTAATTTTTCCATTTTTATTTTTATAATTTTTTTGCACCTTGTATATTATATTGCATAGGAAATATACTTTTTGTAAGTTTTTAAATGTATTTATAATGTAATTTAAAAAAAAGTTTCCAGTAACTTTTTTTAATAATTTGAATTAATTATGAATGCTTTTCAGCACCCTGTATAATAAATTAGAAAGTAATACTGTTTTTCGATGTTTTAGCCTAATGTAATTTCATATCAGTGTGACAGAACTAGTGTACGTTACGTCCAATTAAGAAAACAGGGCTGTCAATTACGCACTTAGTACGCTACTAGTACTTTTGGTGCAGCACTGAACACAAGAAAGATGACCGAAGAATCAAATTTGCTAAATGATGAAAACATTTTGTATTTATTGCATATGATTTTAATTATTTTGAAATTGCATATGCTTGCCACTTCAAATATAAGCTGTAATGTAAAATTCTATAATCACCACCTTAGATAGCTTAAAATAAAATTATAACTAAAGAAATCGTGCTGCTTAAAAAAATGAATAAATCCCAAAAAAATGCAGCTCTAATGGTAAATAAATAATCATAAGAAAAATGACCCATTTTACTTATCTGAAAGAGAAAGACGATAACTAAGCGGACGTGATCAAAACCACTAAAATCGTATACGTAACTAAAAACGACTGATAAGCAACTCCTATATCAAAAGGAAATTATTGTCAAGCTAATGATTAGAATAACAAAAACTGAAACGAAAACCCAGATAAACAAAAAATAATCTCCTGTTCCAATATTGTTTATGTTCTGATTGTGACGCTGCGGCCGCCTTTGAAATTTATATGTGAGCTTTTTTTAATGTTGCTATACCCTCTTAGTCAAACGCTGAATATTTAAAGAAATGGGTACTGTTTTAGTTTTTTTTGAAACACCAGTGCGCTAAGCTTTTTTCAGATCTTTGGACCGAGTCAAAAATATTAAGTATTGCAGGAGATCGAAACAACGCACGATGTAAGAACAATACTTAAGCCTGGATCTGATTTTTAATTTGTAAAGGGATAAACCTACAATTAAGAAATCATGGTTCTTAGGGATATATAGTTTTAAATTAGAATTATTTTCTGACGTTTCGCCTGTGATTTCACGAGCTATCTTCACAGATCTGTTTGACCCGGTCTAAACCCTATAACCATCTTGAAGAGACCCTAACTGTGAAGGCTTTTCGTAAAGTTAAGAAGAAAAGTATCCTCCGACTCGAAAAAAAGGAAACTTAATTTGACAAACTAATTTATTATTTACATTTTTATGAGGGCTTTAACATGAAAATGTCCATTTTGTTTAAATAAATCAGTTGTTTTTCTTTAAGAAACGATATCCTAAATTATTAATTTAGCAAGAATCTAAAAATTAATATAAATGTTTCAGCAATACCTTAAATTTTATACTTCATTTATTTCTAGAGTGCCATAACTAAATGAATTAGAAAATTTATAGATAACTATGGATGGTGGAAACAATTAAATCAAATCTTGCCTTATAAACAAATTATATATAATAGAATAGTATATTAAAACACTTCTTTTAAAAGACATGATTTTATAGCACGAACCCTAGGTTAGAAAACGAACCGCAGGCCACTGTTCTAAAGGGCAAGTCAGATTAAATGTGTTATGAAACGAGTTTTTTATACCATTTTTCTATTTTGTGCACTATACTTTAAAAAAGCATTATCCCTGAAAACACATTTACTGTTAAACTTTTCCAAGTTGGTAACAATGCATGCCAAAAGTCGCAATTACATGTGTAAATTTTTGTTTTTCAATTTTGAGACGTGACCTGTTTCATATTTGAGATGACCATAACTTAGCATTGTAAAGAAAGAAAAGTAGTGTCGAAAAGAGGGCCAGTACGACATCACTTTGCGTATCGAAAAACCGTCTTTATGATTGCAAAATACAAAAAGTAAATTATTTCAGGTTTTTTAAAGTGCTCACCATTTCCATTTTGATAAAATTGTACTGCTTCGACATTAGCCTGGGTACATTTCTTTATTGCTCGGGGGTTATACTATTTATAGTCGCTACAACTATCATATTGATGCTTATCGTGTTAAGTTGACTTGAATGTTACCTGTGCCCCATACAAAAAAAATCCGTGACCTAAAATATGGTATATCCTGTATTGTTCTCCAGTGAGATAACCGTCAAGTAATAGCAATTTTTACCCCTAGCATTTCTAACCAACAATTGCAATCAAAACTTTCCTAAAAATTTCCTTCCTGCATTAGATAACTATTTTTTACCCTAATATCTCATATTCTTGCGACTGAATATTACTCGATTAGTAAACCTACTCTCATCTAAATCTTACCCTTAAAAATGTTACTAATGTCTTAAAGTTTAAGACACTAATGTTAAAAACGAAATGTCAAATTTTGAAAGCAAAATAACAAAAATGGTACAATTTAAGCAGCTTGAAAAATCAATTCCTTTCACAGATCTACCTTCGCTTTCTCCGCAAAATATGCCAGGAATACACTGTCAGTATATTTCCCAGAAACACTTTTATCTTTACACCTTTTCACAAATTTATCGTTTGCAATCTCATATTGAATTCGACATTTTCTGGGCAACAAATCCAAGGCAGCTCGATTGGTGGCTTCGTCTATATCTGTAAATGAGTCGATGCAACCATCGTTATCCTCTATATTGTCTTGCATTTCAAGCAAAAACCACAACAGCGTTTTAATAAACTGAGAGAATGTTTCAAATTTCCGGTAAACAATAAAGCCAACAATGGTTGTTAGGTTTTATTGACAAATGTCAACCTCGATAATTTTATATATGATGTTATTTAAAAGTATCACTTCCAATTTATTAAACATCCTAAAAATTTTATTGCGGAAAAAATATTGTATGCTATTTGGATTAAAAGAATTTTTTAGGCACTCATGTGAATTACAGTATTCGTATTACTCATTCTGCAGACTTTCACATGCGTCCCTTAAAAATATACTTTTAACACATATATTATAAATAATTATTAAAAGGTAATCTTGGATCTTCAGCATATACCATAAAAACCAATTCCAATATTCCATTCTTCGTTCACTGTTTCCCTCATGAAGGTACTGATTTTAAAACACTTTAGACTGACGTATTGCTAATATCACAACAGTTTTCCCCCTAACGAACGTGTATCGTATAATTTATAATCTTTTTTAAAATGAATAAAAATGTTATAAAAATGTTATAAAAATTTAAGAAATATTAGTTGGTAATCTAACAGACGTATTACTTTAAACGATGTCATTGTCTTCCATAAATAAAACCAAAAATTTTATTTCTTATTTTTTTAAGTGAGGAAATGTCAAAGTTTAACCTGACAAATAATAACCGCTTCGTAATAACAATAACTTGGTAGTGTTGCTAGGCTACACATTACCGCTACACATTACCGTATGAGTATCAGATACTGTAGTGTTCGATTTACCGGCCGCAAATCAGTACATGGTATGTAGATTTACTAGACAGTATGAAATAAAAGTTAATGTTTAAATTCTGGCTAAATAAATAAGTAAAAGTAGGCGCTACGGATATCGTTTCTTAAGCCCGCTTCTCACTATTTGTGCAATCGCCTATTCGTCCGCATAGGATCCGGTTCCAGTCCCTTCCAGCAATTAATTTATGTTTATATATATATATATATATATATATATATATATATATATATTATATATGTATATATATATATATATATATATATATATATATATATATATATATATATATATATATATATATATATATATATATATATATATATATATATTTTTCTTAAACCATGTCTAATATTTTTTTGTTAAAAATTCTTGGGTACTGGTTTATTTTCTTAAAAGAATTATTTATTTCCTTAACGTTTCAAGCTTCATAGGGAGCTTTTTCAAAAGGATATTATTGTCCTACAATAAATACAAAACTACAAAAAATCGATTGACACACTAAAAACTATTATAACAAAATGTTAAAACTCACTACGTTATAGTAGCAATGATGTTTCAGTTGTGACTGTGACAAGTCACAACTGAAACATCATTGCTACTATAATCTCTACTAATCTCGGAATTCCGACTTCTAACTCGGAATTCCGACTTCTATCTCAGAATTTCTATCTTGGAATGCGTTGTAATTAATAAACGATTGCTTATAAGCGCAATCACTTTTTTATATTCTTTTAACGTCAAATGAAGCGTTCATTCTAAATGAAATTAATATTTTAATTATAGGGATCAGGATGAAGCTAAGTAAAACTAGAAGAAATGTATTAACTGTGCATAAAGTCCAAATTAAAAAATAGCGACTGGGTCGGTTCCGATGGCTTGAATATGGTTGACGTGAAAAATAAAATCTTGTACTTTGCTTTATCTTTTTCATAGATAGTAGAAATAATAAAACGCCATTTAGTAAGAACATCTGATCCATATTATGTTAAAAAGATGCAATAGCATGGAGGGGGTGCACGCATTTTCAGATATATATATTTTTTTCAGATTTTAATATATGCACTGTAGTGTGGGGGCTTATGTCTCCTCGCTCTTCATCAAGGCTTATCGTCCTTTCCTCCCAAGTATTGTACTTTTCTTTTCCCAATTAACCAACTATTTACTATTATACGTAAAATTTAAATATAATTATTATTGTTTTTCTTTTAGGAGAAAAGAAATATATTTGTTTAAAAAAATATCTTTTTTTTAATTAATAACTAGCACCTATGAAAGATTTATGCATCCTCTAATAAAGTAACTTATATTTCGTTAAACGATTATTCATTAATCTTTATTTTTCAATTCGGTTATTATTCATTCAGATTAAATTTCATCAAAGTATAAGAGATTTTAGGTTGACTTTTTCAAGTAAGGACAGGAACATAACTAATCAGTTACATTCTATGTATGATACAAAACATAATAACTAAAATAAAGTCAGAAAAACCAAATTTCCCTGATACCTGTTAATTAAAATAATACTCGAGTAAATTTATTTGTTTTAAAACGCTTTTATTAGTTTCATTTGATTTTCACATACTTTATAACGCCAGATTACAATCGATGACCATGATTTGATAAGTTTGTCCCATTATCCTGAACAGGATCGTCAGGATAAAAAAATTTCATCTCGCAGAGGGACTCTGGGAAATTGCTACCATATAAAAGGAAGGCAGCAGGCGCCCAAATTACCCATTTTCGACACGGGGAGGTAGCGAAGAAGAATAAATTATAGTTTGACAAAACTAAAAAACACGCTCTAATAGTAAACGGAACTAAAAAGAAAAAAAATTATAGTTTAAAAAACTAAAAAACACGCTTTAATAGTAAATTAAACTAAAAAGAAAAAAAATAACTTTTGTAAAAAAGCGTAGGGTGCCTTTATGCCATATATTCATACTGACTTTACTTTCAGAAATTATATCGATAAAATATTTATAATAACTGATATCAGACCCACGCTGTTTTCACAATGACATTAATTTTCTTGTTAATGACTCTATTCTCGTCCAAAGGGTTTTTTTTAGTTCAGTTTACTATTAAAGCGTGTTTTTCAGTTTTTTAAATTATAGTTTATTAGAATTCCTCCACAAATGAAGACATTGATATTTTATTAAGTTTGAAAATAAAAATCTGTAACATGATTTCAGCAACATGGAATAGGTATTTTTTTTAATTTGTCTAAAATATCAAAATGTGTACCTTGATATACGTGTTTGCTGACAAAATATCTAATACAGTAGACTTCATTACTGATTATAGTCTCTTTGACTAACATTCCCAGTCATTTACATTTTTTATAATTTATTAAGTTTCATTATCTTCATGGATCTTCTTCTACTTGTCATAAAAGTTTGCAATAGACACATCATTAATATATTGGAATGACTCAGCAGACCGGGGTCTTCTACCCCTTAAGAACTTACTGCCACTTTTATGAGTACTATATATTATTATTAGACCTATTGGCAACAACTTCCAATTAACATTTTGACTACCTAGTTTTGTCCGGGACCTGGGACATAATATGAAAATATGACTTTTCTCATTCAATAAAATTTGTTTCAGTTTTCTAATCCTGTCACTTTTATTCATAGAGTTGTTATTTCTAGACACATTGGTAATTAAATTAATTAAATTTTTCCTACTTTATCAAAATTAATTTGAATTTTCTACCCTTTCAGAAACCCGCTGCTACATTAATTCATAATATATATTATTTCCAGACATCGGGGTAATACCCCCCTATAAATATTTTGGCTTGCACTACCATCCGAGGGTGTCTACTTGGGGTAAAATATACTTTTTTCTTATTTATTAAAATCTATTGAAGTTATCTACTCTTTAGAAATTCGCTGCACTTTTTATTTATACTTGATATTATTTATAGATATGTTGGTAAAAGCATCCTATAAATAGTTTGGCTTGCATTGCCGTCCATGGTGTCTCTACAAGGGATAGAATTTAATAATTTATTTATTTTTTCCTCATTTATTAAAATTTCTTTGTCTTCTACACCTTCAGGGGTTAGATTTTATTATACTAGATACTATTTCTAGACATTTTCAGCAATTAATATTTTACACAAGTCATAAATGTCTTTATCACAAGGATAATTATTAAATGTGCAGTCAGTGGACAACGCATCCAAAGCAAAAATTGGAACATATATGTGAAAACACTACTAGAAGTCGGAATTCCGAGTTACAAGTCAGAATTCCGAGATAGAAGTCGGAATTCCGAGATAGAAGTCGGAATTCTGAGTTACAAGTCGGAATTCTGAGATAGAAGTCGGAATTCCGAGACAGAAGTCGGAATTCCGAGATAGAAGTCGGAATTCCGAGATAGAAGTCGGAATTCCGAGATAGATGTCGGAATTCCGAGATAGAAGTCGGAATTCCGAGATAGAAATCGGAATTCCGAGATAGAAGTCGGAATTCCGAGTTACAAGTCAGAATTCCGAGATAGAAGTCGGAATTCCGAGATAGAAGTCGGAATTCCGAGTTAGAAGTCGGAATTTGTTAAAAAAATAAAAATAAAAAAATTGTGGCCCTTCTACGCTTTCGTACTTGAGGAATATATTTTTTTCCTTTTTTTTTAAGGCTTAGTCAAGGTAGAATCAGAATTTAATAAATATAGGTGATGGAGAAATTATTTATATTTTGTTATAATGCATGTATTAAATTATGGTAAATTTGGCTTAGATTTTTTACGTCTTGCTTGTCATTAACAGCGATTTTTTTTTCATATATGAAGCATTTCTTTTATAATAAGTTTATATTTATTGTGAGTATCTCGCGATAGCGTCTTTTGGGGGAATAATCAAGTAGGTATTCGTCCGAATATAATCTTTTGTTTTTTGTTTATTTTCAAAGATTGAAACGCATGAATCAATCAGGAATTAAATAATAATTGAATAGTGTGGATAAAATATTCACCAAATCGTTGAATCGCCAATTCGTTAACTCATATGAACTGACGAATCGAATGCATGCGGACGAAGAAATGAATAGTGAGTAGGTAATAGACTTAGAAAACATGTTCAAAAAATCTAGCAGTTTTTTTTTAACCAAGTGATTTACCCGGAATTTCCATCGTTATGAATTATTACTTTTATTTGGAAGAGTGAAGTGTGATCCAAGTTAGTTCAGTGCATAGTCACAGTATATATGTGTTAGATATACTGTCTCTTCATTTTTATTGGGCGCCATTTTGTTCCATCATTGGATTCCTACCAAAATGTTTACGATTTTCTTTCTACCTTTGAACAAAATTTTTTAACGTTGATTTTTTAAAGAAATTATTTGGCCGTCATTTTGTTTCGTCATCTTAAATTGAAACCCATTATATCAGTTTTTACCTACTCCGTTGGTCCGCAGATATCTCAGATAATAAGTTTCTGAATAGTTTTCATTAACGATCCTCTTGTTGTTATGTTAGAGTGGTGTATTATATTTGGAGTTAGGATCCAGTAAAAAAAGGCCCTTTTTTAAATTGCCGACGTTTCTCCAATTTACTGTTGCATCCTCATAGATTTTATATCCTGCATGAAACCAATATTAGTCTTTGCCTACTTCGGTGGGCCGCAGATATTTCCTCACTCCAAATAATACACCACTCTAACATAACAACAAAATCTCGGAGAGTGATTTTTTTCACGATTACGATACTTCCCTTTTACGAGGAAAGTAAAACTGATTTAATTAAATAAGATCGATTTTTTCATAAAAATTAAACTAATGAATGAAGTCAATTTATATGTTTTCTTTAACTTTTGTTGATAACTTAATAAATTTAGCCCGAAATTTAAAAATTAAATGTATTTCTTTTCTGTCATAACCTGTCACCTATGAACGTTCTAAATTAATTTCGTCATGGCACTAGACCTAAATAAAATGTGAAAATTAAGGCGTTACTCAAAATTTTAAGTATTTTTTTTTATTCTGGGCAAATTATTAATTAATAGTAGGCGTTATGAATAACATTTCTTAGAGAAAAATGGAGCAATTTCGAACATCAATATGGAGAATTTTACATAAAAATAATATGCATGGCTAACTAATTATATTACAGGCTTTACAACTAGATGAGCCTTCAAAACGTGTAGATCTTTGAGAAATGTTATTAATTCGTACACAGGAGGATCCAGATGTTCTGAGAAAAATTATTTGGACTCATGAAGCAAAATTTTCACGCGAAGGAGTCTTAACCGTCAAAATAATCATTTTTGGATTGCAGAAAATCCACACTTTATAAAAGAAAAAGGTTATTAACAAAATTTTAATGCATTTTGTTTATTGATGGATCGGCAATTTACAACAAACATTTATGATGAAAATTTAACTTCTGCGAAATATATTGAAATTTTAAAAACGACCGTATGAAGTTTCCGCCGAACTGTATGATATGTTTCAAGATAGGTAGATAAGACGTGAGAGACCATGGAGTTGGCCACCGTGATCTCCAGATCTTAGTTCATTTAGACTTTTTTCTGTAGGGTAGGATTAAAGAAATGGTTTATAAAACACCAGTAAATTGATCTAGAAAATCGGGTAAGGTGCGCTTTTGAACAACTTGATCCATTAGAAATTCAAACAGCCTTTCATGTGATGAAATGCACTTTAAACATCCGACGTATTAGGTGAGAGTTCCAAAATTTTTAATTTACTGACAAAATCGATTTTTATCAGAACCACCATTTAAAGAAAATTGTTAATGTTGTGGTTAATTCATGAAATAATTAACGTTTTAGATATTTAATGTCTATTTCTCGAATATCAATATTAATTATTTATAAAATCGCTTATAAATCGACATCTCCAATATCTTTTTGTCTAATATTAATAGTAATAATTATTCATAAAATCGCTTATAAATCAAAAGCAGTTCAAAATAAATATAGGAACACTTTATTCAACTCTTCAATAGCATATAGGGCGTCCCATTTAAAAAAAGTCACTTTTGATCAAATTAATTGACTAAATAATATTGAAATTTTATATTGATTTGACATATGGAGACGAAAATATTGAAGTTTTATTTCACATAGTTTTGGTAAAAAACACAAAATAATTAATATTTAAGAAACGGTAAGAGAAATGAAAAAATATCCTATACGAAAAAAAGTTAGATTGTTTCGCAAAATCTCAAAATAAAATAAAATAAAAGGGTGTCTCATTTAAAAGACCAAAGTTGATGCCAGTTACCAGTAAAATTGGCAACACTGCATTGAAAATTTCAAATTTATATTTTTTTCATTCTCCAGCTACTTCTAAAGTACCATCGATCTATATATATATATATATATATATATATATATATATATATATATATATATATATATATATATATATATATATATATATATATATATATATATATATATATATATATATATATATATATATATATATATATATATATATATATATATATATATATATATATATATATATATATATATATATATATATATATATATATATATATATATATATATATATATATATATATATATATATATATATATATATATATATATATATATATATATATATATATATATATATATATATATATATATATATATATATATATATATATATATATATATATATATATATATATATATATATATATATATATATATATATATATATATATATATATATATATATATATATATATATATATATATATATATATATATATATATATATATATTGGGTAACAATGACAAATAATCCAGCCAAATTATGCTTCTTCTATTTAGCACAGTCTTCTCTTAATTAGTCAATATCCTATTTTACATAATACACATATTCTGAAACAGCTCTGGTTTATTTCTCCAATTTGCAAAGTTAATCGATTTCTTATCACATATTTTCGTTGCTTCATCAACACACGAAGGTATAATATGTACGTGCTATATGAGTAACACAAGTGCTGAATTTCAATGCTAAGCGTTATTTAATCTTATACAACTGGTACCGACGAAATATCGTAAATTAATACTGAAATGAGGTTGCTGATGTTTGCTAAACTGTCTTGGGAAAATCTTGCATCATCCGATATTTTTGCCAAGTTTTTTTATTTACCAACCATAATAGGTCAAAGAAATTAATTTGTTTTATTTAAAAATAGTAAGTACAATAATTGGTAGAACGATCTCACGAAACTCAGTGGTAACATTCAATTTTACAAAACTGGAGGTCTAAAAATATAGTTAACCGAACCTGTTTTTTTGGTATAGAAATGGCGAGGAACAAGCGAGCCAAAGGCTTTTTAATTAAAGAGAATTGTGCAGTTCAGATGGAGAAGGAAATAAAAAAGTCAGCCTTACATTATGTGAACTTTTTACCACTCATGCTAAAAATGGGGGTATGTATATGTATTTCTGCAATCTATGCCTTTTACTCCTCTTGCATTAACAAGCCCTGATGGTAGTTTAACCCAAGTAGCAGTTTTTCGAATTCTGGTACATTAAAATTAACGTTATATTTGACTACAAAACTTATAAATAAAACAAAAACTTTGAAAATAACGCACACTGTTTTTTTTATGACCAAAGTAAAGTGAAGACCTTTTAACAACGTCACAGCTTATTTATAATTTATAGACGATTACTAAAAGTCACTAACGTTACTATAACTACGTATTTAAACAAAATTAACCAGGCGTTTGTAAAAACCTAAACTTGACGTTTAAACAGCGTTATTTCATGAATTAATTAAAACTATACAATGTTAAAAACTGTTAACATATAACTTTAAATTTTACCAAGTTTTTTGTCATTTGACATTGCTTTTTTCTAGGTTTTTCTTAAGTTATGAAAACAAATAAAATCCTTTTTTATAGTTACAAAAAGCAAGAAAGAATAACTAAATTACTTACTGAAAGATATACTAGCAACCAAACTTCTTAAAATTAAGTATGATGAAACATATGCTATGAGAGATTAATAAAATTAATACTAAAAATTTGTTAATTTTAGAAAAAAAAAACACATACGGGAAGAATTCAAAAGAAAATACGTATACACAAGAGTTACCAAACGAAACTAACAGAATCTTTTATCCGGGTCTTTGCTTAATATAAGAAAAAATCTTAGCAAGCTAGTATGGGTGTATTATATTCGTTTTGGTTCATCTCCAGTCTCCAGGCTACACCTAACATGAACATTCCATGACATTTCCATGCTAGGAAATGACTAGATCAATAATTTCGTTTCTAAAATATTACTGTTAATTTTTTTTTCATTTGCACTTTAAACCTAGGGGGTAGTGCAATCCGATATTTCTGTCTCCCCATTTAAAATCACGGAATTTCATAACGAATCTATTCTTTTATTAAGGAAAGAGAAAAGATAACACAATCTGTACGTGTACAGGGTCTTTCCCCATTTTCGTCAACTTTATTTACTATTTGTTAAAATTTTCAAAAACCCGATCACAAGAAATAATGCTTTCCCATAATCTATCGTTTTGCACTTTCTCTAATACACTGTTTCTTACGGCAGGGTTTTTGTCAAATCTCTCAAGTGCCTTTGAAGACGAATGTATCAAATCTGGTATATTTATATTCAGTAAAAAGATTCCCATTTTATGAACATATGGGTATACTACACATCTTTGAGATATCCTGTAAAAACCCCCCAAATTGTATTTAAAAGAAAATACTCTGTACTAATTACTTAATAACAATGTATTATGTAAGTATACATGTGAAAGATAGAGGGGCCAAAATAAAAGTCGTGGTTTTGTTAAATTTTAACTCTTTTTTTCTAATTAGAAATTACAATAAAAACATTGCTTAATTCAGGAAAATCCCCAAAATATCCACAAATATACAAGTTATTTAAAATTATATAATACTACCTAAAGAGCATAACTAGTTTGGGCATGACAATTTGCGTTTCCAGTAGATTTTCATTATGTTTCGTAGTATAAATCAATCTACTTTGGTCCGCAGTTTGTTTCATTATTGTAAGTAATAAAAAACTTATAATACACAAATGGAATTACAGAAACAACCACTCCGCTGACTAATATCACGACTGGCATCAGTGGTGGATTTAGAATGCCTTCTTGCCCCCTCCCCCCAGCGACCATTACAACGTTTAGCGCATAAAGAAAAAAATAGGTCCTAGGTTTTTGTTAACACAACATGAGCAAAAAAGTATAACACTTATGAAAAACAGCGACCAAAAAAACATCTCACTTATAAAATTATAATAGGTATATGGCAATGTACTATAAAATTATTTTTAGTTTCAAACATTGTGCTTGGGTTAGTAGCTTTGGAGGGCATTTGCTCTCCCTCTTAATACGCATCTGACTGGCAATTGAATTACACTGTTGATTCCTGACTTTCCTTGGAAGAAATAATGTAAATATATTTTTGTTTCACGTTACACCAACGTCACAACATCCCTGTCTGGAAAATGCCCTGCAATGCCGCAGAGAACCATTTTAAAAGAGGAAAACCTTTTAGACTAGAACAAAAAATACACACATGTATATATACATAAACATGTACAGTGTCTTTCCTCATACATCGATATACATAATTTTTACAGGGCAATTTTATCCTCACCGGAATTTCCCTTATAATTCTGTGGTTAAGAGTAGTTTATAATAAGAACACATTTTATGCAAAACGGTGCTTTCCATTTATGTGTTATAATATGTGTATATCAGCGCTGAATTTAATCAATATTCTATGCGATACGTCATCAAAATATTAAAGATCTATGGGACGCAAGTAGATTAGTTATCGATATTTTCCACACCACTCACTATGTGCTTAAACAGGTGTGTTTTTTAATTTTTACTCTAATGTCTTAGGTTTGACGATTTCAATACTTGTAACCATTGAAGAGAAGCTGATAAACTATCTAGCTAGCTTTACTAAAGTTTTACTGTTATAAATTTCTGTATGGAATTTTGCACAATCGACGAGCAGTTAGTGGTATTCCGTGGAAGATATGCTTTTAGGTAATATCTGCCAAACAAGCCAGCCAAATATTCCTTAAAAATATTGACTCTTATTGATGCAAAAACCATATAACCTAATCGATATAAAGTCTCAACTACAGCTTTAGATGTGGTAAAGAGATTAATAAAGCCTATTGAGGGTTCTGGTCGACAATTGGTTTTCTAGTTTACTCTTGGTGAGACAATTACTCAACACGAGTTATGTGGGTATAATCAGAAAAAACTAAAAATAATTACCAAATGAATTTACAGCCACCAAAAAAAAAAGAAGTTAATTTTTCACTTTTTGACTTTCAAGATGACACAACAGTGGTTTCATATACTATCAAAAAAAAACAAAATTGTGTGTCTGATTTTCTCCATGCATATTGAAGATACACCGAAATTGACAAGAAGCGAAATATAATAACTTTTTACAATTTCGCAAAATGTGGCGTTGAAGTGCTCGACCAAATGTATGGGACTTACTCGACCTCTAGAAAAACAATTTATGATCTTAGATATTGCTGGAATTAACAGTCAATAATATATGCTGACAACAACCCTGGCGAAAGCCTAAAACGATTCAGATACTTAACAAGATTTGAGGATGGGTTCTTGAGAGTGGGCTGCCTGTTTCTGTGGCATAAAATTTCAACAATTTTAAGGCGCATTCTCAGCACCTCAATTCAGTTCAAAATCCGAGTAAAGACATAAATACATTCTGTGAAAAGTGTCTGCCTAAGAATGTGTTTAAAATACATGAATAATGTTTATCAAAAGTTCTTTACCGGAGTTTCCGAAGAAAATTCAGACGAGTTATCTGACAATCGTAGTATAAAGACGGAGTTTTTAATTTCTTTTCTTTTTTTTGAATTTTTTTGGCGAATATTGGTTTATTTTGGATTTGTGTATTATAAACAATAAATTTAATACAATAAAAATGCACCTGTATAGTTCTTCTTCTTAAAAATGTACAATATTTTATTGGGGTTCAAGTGTGTACTCTTGATTTTAATTTTGCAGTTTATAATAATTATAAAACGATTTCTGAAAATTATATTCTTATAAACTTAGATGGTATTACACTATTTAGTAAAATACCTTTAGTAACAAATAGTATTACGAAAAGATGGAATTTATTTGAAAATAACTGTTATATTGCTCGAAATGTATTTTTAGTAATCAATGAATTTATTTGTATTACTAATATTTTTTCGTATGAAAATGAATACTATAAAAAATACTGGAAGCACCAATGGGATCTTCTATCTCCCCAATTATTGCGCAATGTGTATGAACGATTTGCTTACCACTACATGCATTTAATAACTTAACATTCCTTTAAAAAAAATGTTGATGACATTTGTTGTTGAAACTCATAATAAATGCGGTAAAGTTATTCAGATTTTTACTAATTATAATCCTACTTTACATTAAAGAAAAAAATTAAACAAAGTCTATTTATATCATAGTAATATGAAAATTAATTTAATCTTAACATACCCAATTAAACTTTTTAAAAAAATATTACTAGAAATAATAATATCCTAACCGACAATACTTAAGAAAGAAATCACAAAAAATCCTAATAACTTGTTACTCCCCTCAGAAGAGGGAAGTATTGTAATCGTGAAAAGAAAACCCAGTATTTCAGAACAAAATGGCGGCCGCACAAAATGTAAAAAAAATATTAATAACAAACTACTTATCGAATGAACTGTGAAATGAAATGTTTATGTCCATTATGGCAGAATAAAATGGCGGCCTAAGGAAAGGTTTAAAAATTAAGTACCAAAGAACTACTTATCCAATTGACAAGAAATTTTAAATAAAGATAGATCAGTAAATTTTTAGTGAGAATCCTGTATGGCAAAATAAAACTGCGGCCTAATGAAATATTTAAATATTCGGTAAAAATCTATTTATTGGCACCAAACCTTTTGTTATTAAGAAAAAAAATAAAAACATAATAATGATAATAATAATAAATAAATTAAAAACTAAAAAAAAATGCGACAAATAAATTGCACTCATATATAGACTGCTTATTTTTCTCCTATACTAGTATTATTCGGGAGATTTAATGTTCTATAAGTTATGTATGACGCGCATTCCCTTGCTTTGTTTCGCAATTATAACCTCTATCTGATAATATAAATAAATCATTTGGATCAAGAAAGTAAATACTTATATAAACTTCATATCATTTATAAAATATTGGTAAATTTCCTTTACCCGGAACTTCCCTCGTTATGATTTTTTTCCATTTGTTAGGAATAGTAGCGTGGCCCAATTTAGTTCAGCACCTAGTCACAGTATATATGTGTTACATATACTGTCTTTTCAAACATTTTTATTGGGCGCTATTTTGTTCCATCATATTGGATTCCTACCAATATTTTACCAGTTTTTTCTGCCTATTAAAATAAATTCAATAAGTAGTTTTCACATTGACACATACCGTTAAGGCATGTTGAATTTCGTACCAGTTTATACCATTTTCACATTTAAATTTTCTGCAAAAATTAAGCTCATTAAGACATCAGAAACATGTTCATCAATAATCCCTCGTTTTCTATTGGACAAATATGACAGCACCATATCCCAAGCCCGGGGATTAAAACCAATGTAATGTAAAATAGAAATTAATATTCCATGGTTCTTAGTAAAAACCAGCAGTATCAAAACGCAGACTCTTTCATTGTCCAAGGCCTGAAATATATTATCTGCCACATTAGAGAGTGCTGTAGAACAGGTATCCCTAGCACAAAAACCTATCTGGTGATAGGGTAGAATGTTATTTGCACTCAAAAAGATATTATCTGTACGTTCATATCTTTCTCGAGAACTTCTGACAAAGTTGAAAGAATGGCAATCGAGCGAAGCTGATCAAAATTTGATGGGTTATTATCTTGAGTAGTGGCATAAATTTTGCTTGTTTTTAAGGAAAATATAAAGTTTTAATACAATAGTTAATAATATGCGTAAGCGGTTTAAGAATACTTAGACAAGGAAGTAAAATTAACGTTATATTGAGTTGATCGATTCCAAATGCCTTAGAACAAAATCTTCTATAACTAGGGTAAAGGTAAAATCATTGTTCACCATTCTGGCTGAACTATATAATGATATCAAATTTTCATCTGGTTAATTGGCATTTTTAGATGCTTCGGTAACATTTTTGAGTGAATTTGCTGCTCTTTTTGTTATTGATTAAAGTTCCTAAATTTAAAATTTAAATACTTTTTTTCTGATCTTTAGCTGAAGTTGCTAAATTATGCATTTGTTTATAATTTACCCAGTCTTCGTATCCTTGTATTTTTTCAATGCCTTTGGTGTCAGCTTTTGCATTTGGGTTTATCCAAGAACTGACATAGTCGTTTCTTACCTTTGCTAATTTTTAGAATATTAGAAACTTATAAAGCTCCATTCGTAAACTATTTCAACTTATTATCTACATCTACCCTATTATACATCAATCGCCAAGGAGGAGATTCTAAATCAGTTTGAAAACGGTTTATATCTATTTTATGCAATTTCCGGTAGCTAATGTTATGGACCGGTATCTCTAATACATCTAAACTAACATCACTAAATATCAACATATGATCCGAGACTTCAACATCCCTAATACCAGTATTTTCAACCTTATTTATATAACAATAAATTAAATCAATCAATGTAGAAACGTCATGTAATTCTTGTGCACTCTGTAACAATTTGTTTGTTTTAAATTAAATACATCTGTAACATTATAAAGATTACTGGCTATTGGACTATCTCCCTGAAGAACATTTAAATTAAAATCACCCAAAACAAATATAGAATCATAAATTGCGTAGAAATCAGTCAGGGTGTTCTCCAAATAGGTTAAGAATGCACTAATGTCTCCAGAAGGAGGTCTGTACAAATTACCAAGCATCAATGTTTTTCTTTTAACTTTTATCTTAACACAGATACGTTCAATACATTGCTTACACTCGCTAAGAAAAACTTTAAATTTCAAATATTTCTCCCTCCCTCTTTCATAGATCTATATGTTACGTTCCACTTGACTGTGTGCAGTGGCCATAGCAGAGAAAGTACACAATAAAACATTTAGATTCCAAAAAATAAAATTTGTACGTGATTTTAAGAGTAAATTCATAAATAAAATTTTGGATTACATAAAACACACAGAAAAACAATTAATCCTTGAGAAATAGTTGCTCTCTAAGTGACAAAGTATTGTTTCAACAAGGTAAGTTATGTAGTTTAGATACCTACAAATGCGTAATGTAGATAGATTTTCCTAGAACGTACTAAATTTTTTAATTATATAATTTATAATATTTGAAAAAAAGTTTTTTTCGACTTCAGGAAATTATACAGTATTTTCATTGAATATAGAAATGCCTGCATTTCTATCAATAAGAAGTTTGAATTGCTTTATTGCTGCGCCAATACAGTAAAGGTTCTTGGAATTCACAGTGTGAAGAGGACTTAGAGAAACGCTTGTTTCGAGAGGCTGAGATTGAGTATTGGATTCTGGGACGAATTGTCTGGGGGATGGGTATTCGTAAGAAGTATGAGAAAATCCTGGTAATTACTAGCATCATTTAAATAGTCTATATCTTGATATGACTATTCGTCTTGTTGGTAAAAGTTGGAAAAATCCGGCTTTGCGCTATCGGGTTTGTAAAGATTTTAAATTTTCTGAGGACCATTTTTGTTTCATGTTTACACATTATGCGCCCTAGATGGTTGAAAATTAAGGTTTCTTTAAATTAATTTGGTTTAATTTTTGACTATGATTAATTTGATCTATTTTGTTGGGAAAAATTTTATTTGTATTGTGATCTTTGAGGGTTGGAATTTATTAGAGGTTTTTATAAGTTAGAATTCACTACATGTCTTTGAAAATTATTATTTTGAGACAAATTAGAAGACAGTTGCTTGCACTGTGATATTGCTTCTGTTACATTTTGAACCTTTTAATTGTTGTAATTAATATGCTCTGTGTATTTGAGAGTTGGGTTTCTGAACGGTTGGTTTGTTGTCTTTCTGAATTTGAAAATAACAAAGTTGGAGTTGGATTGCTAGCATGAATAGGTTGTTGCAGGCGTGGTTCTAGGCTAGTAGGAGGGATATTAAGTGCCATAGTTCCGATTAACATGGTCTGGGCATCTTCTTGCTCTTTTAGATGTAAGCCTGGGGACTTCCGTAAGCTTGCTTGCATTTTAGCATTTCTTTATAATAAAAATTAAAACTTAAAGTCGATTAAAAAATCTGCTGGCTAGGAAGTTGTTTCAAACGTTGTAGGTCCTGAATACGACAAGTGAGGTATCTAGAATCGCTAAAGTGCAAAGTTAACCACTTTTTATTTTAAGGTATGAATTTCGATTCCTTAAGTTAATTAGTTGGACACCTCTCCCACGGTTTTTTTTTTCGTTTGGGTACCATTGATAGACATTTTGGAAATAAAATGTAAGGCGTTAATAAAGAGAAAATTTTTTATTTAAAATAGAAAATAAGCGCTAAGCTATTAAGGTTGCATAAACAAAATATGTTTTATTTGGTAAATTTTAAAGATAATCAATAGAGACAATCGAAAAATGGAATTTAAAGACTTCGAATAGAATAAAATAAAAACAAATACGAGACGATTCTTATGCAAATTGATAATACATCTGGGTTGTCTTTTTTCTGATGTGGCTCCAAGATTCATAAATTCTCATGTTCCCTTAACGATGGATGGAATCCGCCACTACCAGTTAGATCTTTTTCTCGCTTTAATAGCGCAGCAACTGAGCCAAATTGTTATCTCACTATTTTAAAAACTCCTTTTTGGAAAACACTTTTAATAAAATAAAATAACACAATTATAACTTTAAAAATCGAATTGACATAGATTATAGTAACAAGTTAAAGAATTATTTTATACTGTTACATGATTAAAATCACCTAATCTCTTTCCGAACAAATTATGCTGAAATTAAAAGGATGATCCAAACGTTTTGGATCACAGAACTTCTTTATTAGCAATATTCAACATTTTAGCCTAAGTTTATAAATAAAAATAAAAGGGGCAAAATAAAATATTTATTTTATATAAGAAAATTCAACCGATTTTGTGAACTGAAAAGTAAAAAAATAATATGTTATACAATGTTAAAGATTTACCTTTATAAAGTGGGCGTCAAACTAAAAAGAAATTTCATAGACGTTTCATTTAAAGTACTATGCATTAAGAGACTCAATACATGAACGTGTTTTTGAAACGTACTTATTAGGTCTTAGTTGAACGTTGTCTATATAAAATCAAGTTTTCAAGATTGAATAAAAGATTATTTTTTATTCTTGTTTGAGGTTTTTTTAAGCCGTGTATTTTAAGTAATCATTTGTAAATACCTTTTTTCTGGTCCTATTCTAAAATGCTGACTATAAATAGTACATCAAAATTTTTTATCGAAGTTTAAAGATGGGTATTTCAATTGCGAAATGCAATATTGAGATGCGATTTTTAGTGTTCTTTGGTCGATCTGTTGATTATCTGCTTCTACCTGCGTGACTACATATCCGCATTAAAAATAGTACATACAGGAAGTGAAATAAAGCCTAAAATTCTCATATCTGAATGATTTTTCTGGAGAAATATACGAGGTCATTACAAAAAACTAAAAAAATTGAAAATTTAACACCCTGTATCTCAAACACGAAGGCTTTGCGAACACATGTTTATACGAAATTTTAGCCTTAAAACTTTTAACTTATAACTTTTTTAAAAATGAAAATCTTATATCAAACTAATAAAATGGTTAAAGTAAAAATGAAAAAAACGTTTCGGCAAAATAGGTTTACAAAATTTTTATCACAGCTGGTATATCGTAATTATCCTACGTCTGATTGATAATTCGAATAGCTAATTATACTAAAATCTGTAGGATACATTAAGTTAGTATTTGGTAAATACTTCTTAATACTAACAATAGCGGTATAACTACTGATCATAAGTTAGGTTATAAAGATTTGTTTTGTATATAAAGTTAACGCTACACTTGTATGAATATGTCAACATTTTCGTAGGAACGCTGTATATTGCAAACAAACGAAAATATTAAACATCGCTGTAAATAGTTTTTCTGAATTTTGTGAAAGATCATTTTGGCACAAAAGAAAAAAAAATATTTTGAGAATTTTAGGCGTTTACAAAGTTCTGACAAAATTGCAGCACATACCCAACAGATCGGAGAAACGAACCCCAAAAACCGTATCTCGATACCGCGTCTCACATTCTAAATATCCATGTTTATACTTTGATAAAAAAACATTTTATGCACTTTTTTATTTATGCAGGAGTCTATTTTCAGTAACGAAGAGGGGTTTTAGTTATATTATTAACTTTGTTTTTATTATCTAGCCAAATTTGTGTTCTAACTTTCGTAGCCCTTCAGTATCCCCCATATTAGAACATAATTTATCAAAATTTAAACCAGACATTTTTGAGTTTCAAAAGACTGTCACCGGTCGCTATAAACGAAAAATGTAGTTTATATGATTTTCCCTCCCAATTGCCAAATCGTATAGGAGCAAAATAAATTATTCTATGAAATTACTTTTTCATGGGGTAATCGGTCAGGTAACCATGTGTATTATTGACATATCCGCTATGGACGATAAAGCATATATTAATTATATAAAACACGTTTGAAATAGTATTATCCTATGCTTACACCGTGTATACATGTCATCTGTTGAAAAAATAAGCAAGCATTCATGAAGGTCCAAGGTTAACCAAATTAACATAGTATAGATGAATAATTGTGGTTTTAGCGTTAATTAGTGATAACTTCTTTAGGATTATTAATAATTTTTCAATTTACGGAAATCATGTGGTTTTTCTTTAAAATAAACATTTGTTATTATTAGTATATATATATATATATATATATATATATATATATATATATATATATATATATATATATATATATATATATATATATATATATATATATATATATATATATATATATATATATATATATATATATATATATATATATATATATATATATATATATATATATATATATATATAATTTGACGTTTGACGTCAACATTGTGTGTAGAAATATTTTATTTAAACTACTATTTTTCTCAAAATCCAGTAGTTTTCGTTTTTATTGTATGTAAGTCTAGAAATATTAGTCTTATAGTCTTATTAATATTATTAACTAAATTAAATTGTTTCACTTTTAAGGACCCATGATGAAGAAAGTTTGGTCAAATAAGAATAAAATGTAAATAAAGATATTTCCCGTGTTTTTCTTAAGTATATATATATATATATATATATATATATATATATATATATATACTAAAAGTTTTATATATATATTATATATATATATATATATATATATATATATATATATATATATATATATATATATATATATATTTAATTACCGAAACTTTTTTTTCTGGAACTAGCTCGACGTTTCGCTTTTTGTCTGAAGCATTTTCAAGATCATTTTATTGCATGTCTAAAAAATATATGTAATACAGAATTAATACTTTTCAACAAACATACGCAAATATTTAACATGTACTATACGTAACAAAACAAACATTTATAATACTTAAATTGAACAATTAATTAATTAAAATATTTTTGTACTTTAACATTTAATAAAACAACTATAGAGAAAATTATTAAAATAAATTTTATATGTACCTTACCTTGGAGACGACAATATTATTTACAGTAATAATTTTGATGTTCTGAAAGTTTTAACCGATGGGTGAGATCTATATAAATTCCTTTCTTTCTTTATTTGCCAATTTATGATAATTGCTGTCTCGACTTTTGTTTCGGAAAAGTTGAATTCATGTTTTTCACTTTTTTCGTGTTTATGTAAGGCCGTGGAAGCGTTCTTTGTATACTTTTTAGGACAGTTTATGCAAGGCACAGAATAAATTACATTTGATTTTTTCTTTTTCGGAATTTTACTTTTTAGAGGAGTGTATAAATTTGTTAATAAATTATGTGATTTAAGACATATAATTATGTCATATATGGATAAACTGTGTTTTTATTTTTCTGACAAACCATCTGTTTATGGCATTGATATGTATTTAGTGTTGTTTGTGATGCTGTGTTTGTTATTCTGTTTCTGGCTATTATAGAATTTATATGCCCGTTGTTTAAAAATTCGTTTAATTTGTTTTATAGGAAAATGGTTTTTTTCTAGGATGTCTTGAACTTTTTTTAGAATATCTGGTCTAAAACCTGGAGAAGTGAGAGCAATAGCCCGATCAGTAAGCCCAATTATAACGCTGTTTTTTTGGCTGTTTGGGTGGTGGGAATTTAAATTTAGGTATCGATCTGATCAAGTTTCCTTTGTGTACCATTTTGTTTTAATGTTATTTTTGTCCCTAATCAATGTTAAATCAAGAAAATTAATTTCATTATTTTCTTCTAATTCAAAAGTAAATTGTAGTTTTGGATGCAAGCTATTAAATTTATTAATGATATCTCGAATTTTCTTTGATGGAACTATAGTTAGGCAATCATCCACAAAACGTTTGAAAAAAACAATTTGGAATTCTAAGTTTTTTATGACGTGTTCTTCCAAGTGTTCCATTACTAACTGTGCAATGGTTGACGATATTGGAGAACCCATGGCGCAGCCGTCAAGTTGCTGATAAAAAATATTTTTGTATTGAAAATAGTTATTATTTAATGTTAAATTTATTGCTTCTACAAATTCGTTGCAAGAAAGAGTAGTATGTTCTTTAAATAAATTCCACTTATGTTTGATAATTCCTGTTACTAAATCATTTGGAATGTTTGTGTATAAAATTACATTACTAATTACATCCAATGAAAGTAGTTTATGATTATCTGGAATATTTACAGCATCAATAAACTTTTTGAAAGAAAAATAATCTTTTATATAATAATCGTTT